>JALAZF010000459.1:1500000-2172500 GCA_022829125.1 Lathyrus tuberosus
AAGAATGAAAAATTAAGGTTTGTTGAAGATGAATTTGGTGAGGGTGAAAATTTCTAGGTACGATTTAGGGTTTTTTAAAGAGTGATTAATCAGTTAATCCAAAAATAGACAAAGAAAACAATTGAAATAAGGGAGAAAAGGATGATTTATGGGTTGAATTTGGCCTTATCAAGAATGAAGGTGATGGTTTATGGATTTGGTTTATAGGGAAAATAACGACGTTGGTGAAGATGGAGAGAGAGAGAGAGAAATGTGAAAAATGATATGGGAGAAACTGATTTTGTGAGAAATGAGATTAAGGTAATCTCAAGAAGGAGCGCGTGATGACAACATGTGTACAAAAACCTAACTGAATGGCATGGATAAGAGATAAAGAAAGATCATGTAATCTTGATACACCAATGAGATAAATCATAAGTTGAAATAGAAGAAGGTAGGCGTAACACCCCAAAATGAGTATAATATTTATTATAAATATTCGTATTTCAGGTGAATTTTAGTGAATTATTTTGATGTCTGTGTTGAAATACAAATAGAGTTCGGGTTTTGTGTTATCGTTCCACAGAGATTGTTCGTGATATTACCGTCGTTCTACAGTCGTAACGTTTCAAACTTTAAAGTAACAAGGGGTTTTAGGTTGTTTTCGTAGCGTTTGCATTCAAATTTAATTAAAAGCGGTAAAGAGATTGTTTTAACGGTTTATAAAAACATGTCAAGATTAGGGTTCGACAAACCACTTTGCACATATATAATCGATAAGCTAATAAACTCGGTTAAATGATAAATACAATCACATATCCTCCCAATATGTTTATCTCTAACACATATTGTGAGTTTTGTCATTTTGATCCTTTGTTGATTTCTCACACAAACTATCAAAATGACAACATTAAAGTTCAATATTTGGTGAACATCAACACCCATTACTATCTCTAGCTAATGGACATTGATGGATGAAAAACCTAGGTAAAGAGTAGGAACACATTTCTCAATCATGATCCAACACAAATAATAAACCATATAAACAAAGTTTTTCATCATACATTCATCATCTAAGAGTTCATAACCTAGAATCAATCCATATACATACAAATGAGAGGTTTACCTACCATCTAACCTTGACATAAGAGAGAAATTAGCTACACATCTTCATGGTAGCTTGCACAACAAGTAATGGATAAAGTTTTTGGAGCATCAATCTTCAAGAATTAAGGATTGAAGCATAAAAACTAAGAAAGCAAGAAAATGGGTTTTAATGGAGTTTTCTCTCCAAAAATATCTAAGTTACAAAGTGAGAAGATGAAAAGTAGTAGGGTGTACTTCCAAAATGACACAAAAATAAGCCTAAATAGAAGTTCAGCCCAGAAAAGAGTGTTGGGCGGTGAGAAATTCTGCTGGGCGAAATCCACCTTACAACCCACGTGACAGCAACAGTGCCAAAAGTGGAAAAGATATTTTCCAAAAAGCGCCGGGCGAAAGGATGAGAGCGTCGGGCGATGCAAATTGTGTCGGGCGAAATTAGGAGGCGCAGCAATGTCACCATTCTGGAACTTGGCTGGAAAATTGGAGGAAACAAGGATGAGGCATCGCCTATGGAGTGCCGGGCAAAACTTCAAAAGCGTCGGGCGATGCAAAAATGTGCCGGGCGAAATCCAGAGGCACAGCAATGTCACCATTCTGAAACTTTGAAATAGAAAATGGGGTGCCTAACCGCCTCTGCTGCGCCGGGGGGTCAAGAGGCCTCAGAAACAAAACTTAGAATTTTCACAAATTCCAAATCCGGTCGAAACGATTAGCGATCAAAATACCAGAATTTCTGCAAAAAGTAGCAAACACATCAAAGCACCATATATTCACAAAAATGCAAGACTTGCTTAAATAATAAGCCGTTTCCCGATTAAAGCAATTAAAAGAGCTTAAAAGGTGTCAAAATAAACTATGAAAATAAACACATTTTCACACCTAACAACTCTCCCCAACTTGCATCTTTGTTTGTCCTCAAACAAAAGTAAGTGTTAATCAAACACAAACAAGATTTCCAAATACCAAATTACCCGAAATCATAAATGGTTCAAACTCGAAAGATGCACGCGCAAAATTTTTCAAAATATACATAGGATCAAAACATGAATATGACTTCATCCTAATCATAAAATCATACAATACAACACAAAGTATCCTCAAGTTCGAAACGAATCACCTAACTTATTCAAATGAGCCTAGCTCAATATATACAAAGGACAAAACAAACTCAAAGCAACAGTGCCACATCCAAAATAATTTATGCACTCATCTCACAATTAATCAAGCAAAATGGAAACAATGATCACAAAAGGACTTTTATAGGTTGAAACTTGGCCGGGTTAAGAAATAAGGGACATATGTACACGACCATTGAACACGAAAGGGGTATATTTTGTGAAGAGCATTTTCTGTTTCGAAACAATCCTTCATGCTCAAACTTCCCAACTTTTCTCACAATGCATTCTATTTCTCTTTCTTTTGAATTTCAAAATTTTATTTATTTATTTATTTATTTATTTTTCAATTTTTCTATTTCAATCTTTTGAGAATGCATTGCCCACAATTCCTTCATCTCTTATCAAAATGAACCAATCTCCCCAACTTCAACAATATTATGTCTCAATTCAAAATGCTCATCAAAACGGTTAAAGTAAGGGTTCATGCTTCAAGAAAACAAAAATTTTCATTTTAGGCTCAAGAGAGGTATCAAATGTTCACACACTCACAAGGTAATCTTGAAGTGAATTTTTGGGAAAAATGGTTCTCATAGTACTAAAAAATTGCCTTGATCATTTCAAAGTTTCCATAATTCAAAACAAAAAGTAAGATTAAACATAAAAAATTTGAGTAAGCAACAATTACTAAAATCCCTCATTAATTTATGAACAATGGAGGGCACTCACATATATGGTTATGTCCTAATTGAATCACATCGAACAAGAGTTTACCAAACATTGCATTGACAAACTTTACAAAAAGTAAAAACTTCACATTCACACTATGATTCTACCACACAAAATTCCCAACCTTGGTTGTGCACACCATCAAGACTAATATCATCACCATCCATGTTGAAAGCCAACAAGGTATTCTTTTTTTTCTTCCTTGTGTTAACACACAAAGTTTTCCAACATTTCAAGGACAACCATCATAAAAACAGAATTTAACACTACATAAACAGAATTTATACTAAACCAAATTTAACCAACTTAAAATATTATAATTATGGTGCTAATAACAACGAAAATGTACTCACCAAAGCGATCCAAAAGTACATACTAAAAACTGAAACAAAAGTTCATACTAAAAACTGAAACAAAAGTTCATACTAAAACTGAAAATAACTCCATAATTAATTGACAAGACAAACTTAAATTCCTTCCCTTTGAAGCCTAATTAATCAAATCATTGAGATCATCCTGCATCTCATCCATGCCATCATCACCATCGTCATCATCATCATTATCATTATCCTCCGCAACAACACCACCGGTGCTTGCCCCCTCCGAAAAGAATGGGCGCCTGTCCCCAGGCCAATTTGCATAAGCGTCGTACGCCTCCCTTGTAGGAAAAGGAAGGTACTCCGCCGGGTGCGTCTGATAATGATATAACTGCTGCATACAATCAAAATTAAATTGGTTAGACCTGTTGAGTGACTCACCCATGTCCCAAGTGTAGTTGAATGCCGCTTTCATATCGAAAATGGATGAGTCACTCGTATCCGCCTGGACACCTGAACTACTTACCTTCTCCGCTGCTTCCTTCTTCTTCCTTTCCTCCTTTGGTTTACAAAATCGATCCAAATAATTGTCATCAACCAAAAAATTCAGTTTTTCGTTAATCACACCAGGAATGAGGATATCAGTTTGATAGATTAAAGATTGAACCAAACAAGGAAAAATAATAGGAGGATCATCATGAACTCCTGGCCTCCGGGTATTTTCAACAAAAAATTTCATTTCCCCCGCTATAACCTTGGCAACATCCACCTCTTTATCCGTCATAATACAGTACATGAGGAGTGCTACATCAAGCGGGACAGAAGAACGGTGCTGTCGCGACTTTACATTGTAGCACAGCAAAAGGAGGACGGCTTGTGCCTCCGGAGTCATGTACTTCCGACTATACTTAATCGGCTCCCCTTTAGCATTTCTATCCACCTTGCACCCCGGTTTTAGAAGCACACTACCAACAGCCTTGTGATCATGCAACTCCGTTAACAGTTTCGAGTAATCGTCGGTTTGCAAGCTACCCAAGGAACTCGGCTTTCCCAAGATTTTGTTGATGGCATCTCGGCTAAAGCTAATTTCCCTGCCCCTTACGAAGGTTTTGAACCTGTAAAATTCGTCTTCGGGCTGAATCGCGTTTGCATAAAATTCTCTTATCAGCTGATAGCAAACACGATCAGCAGGGTTCAACAAAATTTCCCACTTCTTCTTTTCAAAGATGGCTTGAATTCGCCGATAATCCCCCCCACAGTTGATAGCAAACTTCTTTTCAGAGAGGACAGTTCTGCCCTCTAGAGACTTGATCCTTGATTCATGGTAAGCAGAGATAAATCGGGAGCTGTCGAATTCCGTTGGAACATTGGATGTGGATGCTACACTTCTCTTCTTCGCTTTTCGCCGTTGAGGTGCAAAAGAAGCCATCTGCAACAAAAAACAACAACAGCATGCAAAGACAAAAGAAACCATCAGCCCTGTCAAAAAATAAAGACTGGAACAGCAGCAAAAATCAGAAACAGGGCAAAATGCCTCAACAACCGCCAAGCGACGCACAGGCATTGCATCGCCCCTCAACCGCCGGGTGACGTGCAGGCGAAGCAGCACCTCTCAACCGCCGGGCGACATCGCGAAAACCAGAAAAAAATAAAACACTTCAGCAGCAGCAAGATGTTACAAATTCAACATTTACTCAAAACCCACACCGAAAAAATTAAACAGAAATCATGGAAAAATCAGAACATGCAATTGAGTTAGGGTTTGAGTAAATCATCTTCAAAAACAAACAAACCAAAAGGTTTTTAATGACACGATGATGAAAAGAGCATGATTCAAAGCAAAACAATAACATGCATACCTTGAGTATTGAGAAAAAGAAAACTGAGGTTGAGAATTCGTGAGAGCAGAGGGAGAGAAAATTCTGCGCTTGAGTTTTCCAAATGAGAGAGAGAACCTTCAAAACATTTTCCAAGGTTTTAAAGCAAAAGGGGCACAATGGTAAAAGCACCAATAAAACATAACAATTAAATAAAAAACCCTCAGAAAAATTCAAAAGACAAACCCATTCAAATTCCCCCCTTATTCTCACGCCTGGCCCAGGAAGGGCCATCAAACACAAAACTGTCGGGCGACGCAATTAAAGCACCGGGCGCTTTACACCAGAAATTTTTTTTTTCTGCTTTGGTGCAGCAGATCAACAAATGCACCAAAGCTCAATCTTAATTTATGCAGAAAAATTCATACAACATCAAAAGGTAAAGCAACACTTAAAAACACTAAAAATCAAGAAATTGAAAGGAATACTTACAATGTTGGGGGTGCCTCCCAACAAGCTCTTGTTTAACGTCGGATAAGCTCGACGGTCCAAGATGCTCAATTAAGAACATCAAGGAGAACAGAACTTGAAGCGCGATCGAAATTCCCTACAAGGTAAATTTTTAGACGCTGACCGTTTACGGTCCAACAGTCTTTCTTTTCCAAGTCTTCGATAACAACCGCTCCAAAGTTTTTCACTTCCTTCACACGAAAAGGCCCGGACCACTTGGATTTTAATTTTCCCGAAAAAAGTCTTAACCGAGAGTTAAACAATAACACCAATTGTCCAGCCTTGAAGTCCTTTTGCCGGAGCTTCTTGTCGTGGTATTCTTTCACTTTTTCTTTGTACAACCAACTTGAGTGGTATGCGGCATTACGCATTTCTTCCAGCTCAAGAAGTTGCACTTTTCTTTTGGTACCGGCCAAGTCCTTGTCAAAATTTAACATTTTCAAAGCCCACAAAGCCTTGTGCTCCAATTCAACCGGTAAATGGCAAGTTTTACCATAAACCAATTGAAACAGAGTTAGACCGATTGGAGCTTTATAAGCAGTACGATATGCCCATAAAGCATCGTCCAATTTTTGCAACCAATCCTTTTTCGAACTTGACACTGTTTTTTCTAGGATTCTTTTTACCTCACGGTTCGTTACCTCAGCTTGACCATTCGACTGCGGGTGGTAAGGGGTCGCCACCTTATGCGATACACCATAGTGTTTTAAGACATTTTCAAGAGGTGTATTACAAAAGTGTGACCCACCATCACTAATGAGCACCCGAGGAGTGCCAAAACGGGAAAATATGTATTTCTTTAAAAATTTGATCACCGTTTGGCCATCCGCCTTAGGTGAGGCAATCGCCTCAACCCACTTCGAAACATAGTCAACTGCTACCAACATGTATTCATTACCAAAAGATGGTGGAAATGGACCAACAAAATCGATACCCCAACAATAAAAAATTTCTACCTCTTGTATGTTTTGGAGAGGCATTTCATCACGTTGTCCAATTCCACCCGTTCTTTGGCACATGTCACAACTTTTGGCATGGAGATGTGCATCTTTAAAAAGAGTAGGCCAAAAAAAGACCGATTGAAGGACTTTAGTGGCCGTCCTCGCACCATTGAAATGAACTCCATACGGCGAGTTATGACAATGCCAAAGAATACTCTGAGCCTCATCGCTCGTGACACACCTTCTCAAGACGTTGTCACTTCCCAACTTAAACAAGTATGGGTCGTCCCACACGTAGTGATTAACATCCGACAGAAATTTCCGTTTTTGGTTCCAAGTTAGGTCTTCGGGTACCCAACCCGTGGCTTTATGGTTAGCAAAATCTGCAAACCAAGGCCTAACTTGGACTCGAAAAAGTTTTTCATCCGGAAATTCCTCTCGGACTTCCTTTTCAGCTACGGTAACCTCAACATTGACCAGGCGAAACAAGTGATCTGCCACCAAATTTTCTGAACCCTTTTTGTCTTTTATTTCTAAATCAAATTCTTGTAATAAAAGGATCCATCGGATGAGACTTTGCTTTGAATCCGGTTTGGTGAGTAAATACTTGATCGCCGAATGATCGGTGTATACAACAACTTTTGACCCAATGAGGTAGGATCTAAATTTCTCAAGCGCATACACAATAGCAAGTAATTCCTTTTCGGTTGTGGCATAATTAACTTGTGCCTCATTTAAAACTTTACTTGCATAGTGTATGGCATGTAAACTTTTTTCCTTCCTCTGACCAAGTACCGCTCCAACGGCATAATCACTCGCATCGCACATAAGTTCAAAATTCAAAGTCCAATTTGGAGCGATTATTATTGGAGCGGTAACTAACTTTTCTTTTAAAATTTCAAAAGCTTGAAGACATTCATTGTTAAAGAGAAATACCTGTTCCTTGTTTAGCAAGTTGCTCAATGGTTTGGCCACTTTTGCAAAGTCTTTGATAAAACGCCGATAAAATCCGGCATACCCAAGGAAACTTCGGATCCCTTTTACGTTGGTCGAAGGAGGCAACTTCTCTATCACTTCAACTTTCGCTTGATCTACCTCAAGGCCTTTGGACGAAACTTTGTGGCCGAGCACAATTCCCTCCATCACCATAAAGTTACACTTCTCCCAATTTAGCACTAGATTTGTCTTCACACACCTCTCTAAAACGGTTTCCAAATTTGTCAAGCATAAATCAAATGAGCCTCCAAAAACCGAAAAGTCATCCATAAACACTTCCATCGTCTTTTCTATAAGGTCGGAGAAGATAGCTTGAACACACCTTTGGAAAGTTGCGGGTGCATTACATAAACCAAAAGGCATCTTCCGATACGCAAAAATGGCAAAGAGACAAGTAAAGGCCGTCTTCTCATGATCCGCCGGGTCAACCGCAATTTGGTTATACCCCGAATATCCGTCCAAGAAACAATAGAATTGCTGCCCGGATAACCTCTCTAACATTTGGTCCATGAATGGAAGGGGAAAATGATCTTTTCTAGTTGCGGTATTCAACCTTTTATAATCAATGCACATTCTCCACCCCGTCACAATCTTGGTTGGTATCAACTCATTCTTATCATTTCGGATAACGGTAATGCCACCCTTTTTAGGAACAACGTGCACGGGGCTTACCCATGGACTATCAGAGATCGGGTAGATCATTCCCGCATCCAAAAGCTTCACAACTTCTTTCCTCACCACCACTTTAATAGTTGGGTTCAAGCGGCGTTGTGGTTGAGCAACCGCCTTGAAATCTTCTTCCATAAGAATCTTGTGCATACAATAAGATGGACTAATTCCCTTAAGATCGGAAAGAACCCAACCTATTGCATCTTGGTATTTCTTCAAAACTTGGATTAAACGGTCTTCCTTGTTTTTGGACAAAACCTTGCTAATGATAACCGGCTTGTTACCACCATCATCAAGAAACACATATTTTACATTCGAAGGTAAGATCTTTAATTCAAGTGGTGATTTCTCCTCTTTCACATCCTTCTTTAACTCTTTCAATTCTACTTCCCACGGTTGCAACTCTTTGATAGATTCAAGATCTTTTAAACATTCTTCAAGAGCTCTTTCTTCTTCATAGGAAAACACCTCAAAAGATTCATCAAGAGCCATTTCCAAAGGAGATAATATATGAACATGCTTAGAAACCTCCAAAGTTGCTTCTTCAATTGCATCGATCTGAAAGCTATCATGTTTATCTTTTGAATGCTTCATAGCTTCGAAAAGATCAAAGCAAACCTCTTCATTTTGAACCCTCACCTTCATTAAACCGTCATCCACATCAATCATCATGCGAGCGGTTTTCATGAAAGGTCGCCCAAGAATTAAAGGCGCATCCTCATCTTCCTCCATATCGATAACAACGAAATCAACCAGGAAGAAAAATTTGTCAACTTTTACCAATACATATTGAGCTAACCCATGAGGATGAGTTGTGGACTTGTCGGCCAATTGTAAAGTCATACGAATGACTTTCATCTCAATGTTCCCAAGCTTCTTTACAATGGACAATGGGATAAGATTAATGCTTGAGCCCAAATCAATTAAGCCCTTTCCAACATAGACGTCACCAATGGTTACCGGCAAAGTCACACGCCCCGGGTCAACTTCTTTTTTAGGAAGAGTTCTTTGGATGATGGCACTACAACTCGAATCAAGAACAATAGTTTCCGGTTCCGAATACCTCAGCTTCTTTGTGAGAATGTCTTTCATAAACTTTGCATATTTCGGCATTTGTTCCAACGCTTCGGCAAACGGAATGTTAATTTGTAATTGCTTGAAAATGTCCATGAAACACGCATAGTGCCGTTCATTTTCTTTCTTTGAAGGAGCATGAGGGTATGGTAAATGTTGGATCAGAATAGTGCTCACTACTTCCTTTCCCTTCTTCACTCTCCTAAGTCTCTCTTTTTTCTTCAACTCCTCACCACTATTATTTTCAACTTCAACTATTTCATCACTTTTATTTTCAACTACACCTTCATTTTCACTTTTATTTTCAACTACTTCTTCATCACAATCTTCCTCCACAATACCATCAATTTTTTCTTCCTCAACCTTTTTCTCATTTTTAGTCACTAACCCCTTTCCACTTCGTGTAACGATTGCCTTGCAATGCTCCTTAGGATTCACTTGAGTATTTGCGAAGAATAAAGGACCCGGTTGTTGCTCGGCAAGTTGCTTGGCAAGCTGCCCCACTTGATTTTCTAGATTCTTAATCGCCGCATCACTACTCTTTTGATTGGCCATAGACATTTGCATGAATTGAGTCAAAGTGTCTTCCAACTTAGAGCTAGCAACCGGAGGTGGTGGAGGTTGATACGGATTTTGCCGGTTTGAAGAACCGCCACCATAACCTTGATTATGTTGATAGTTCGCCCTCGATTGAAATCCTTGATTTCCTTGATAATTTTGTTGTTGTTGTTGGTAAGGTTGTTGTTGTTTGCCTTGATAATCCCTTTGATTTGCCATATAGTTCACTTCTTCAAATCCCGGAGGAGGACAAAATCCGGTGTCATGCTCTCCTTTGCAAAGTTCACAACAAGCAACTTGTTTACTCTTTCTAGGTTCCTTCAATGCTTTTATTTGTTGAGTCAAAAGTTCCACTTGTTGAGATATGAGCTTGTTTTTTGCAAGGATTGCATCATTAGTTCCCAATTTAAGTACCCCGGGCTTCTTTTGAGAGTTGCTTCGGCTTTGACTTTGAAGATCATTAAGAGCCATTCTATTAATAATATCAGTTGCTTCCTCGACACTCTTTGACAACAAACTTCCTCCCGAAGTGGCATCCAACAAAGTCTTACAATTCGGTTGGAGACCATTCTTGAAAATATGAATTTGTGTTAACTCATCAAACCCGTGACCTTTACATTTGCGAAGCATGGACTTGAATCATTCCCATGCTTCATTGAGGGATTCATTAGTGCCTTGAGAGAACACCGAAATTGAGGTTTTTGACTCCATGAAACGGTTATGAGAGAAGAACCGTTCAATAAATTTTTCCTCTAAGACATTCCAATCGGTCATCACGGCGGGAGTTTGATCGAGGTACCAATCCTTTGCATTGCCAAGCAAAGCATGTGGAAATAATCTTTTAAAGAGAGGTAACTCTTGTGCTTGATCTACACCGACCGCTAATGCAATCTCATAGAATTTTGTGAGAAACGCAAAAGGGTCTTCATGGTCCATTCCGGTGAATGGACTTCCATACAACAAGTTCAAAGTTCCAGTTTTCATCTCGGCTTGCCTTCCTTGATTGTTGTTGGCAAACTGAGCGGTGTGTCGTGGACTGTTCACACAAGGTATGGATGCGGGAAGTGGAGGTGGTGGTTGCGCCATGATTGGTGTGAATGGTGGTGTTGTAGTAGAACTTCCTTCTTGCTCTTGTCTTTGCCTTGCAAGTTGCCTTCTCCGTCTAGTTCTGCTATTGAGTCTACGAGCGGTTCTTTCAATCTCAGGATCGAATAGAAGTTGGTCCGCCGGTAGTTGCCCTCGCATAAATAAAGTCTGCACACTAAACAAAACAAATCAACAAGCACAAGAAAAATTTGAAACAAGTCTAAAATTTCACAACTATTGCAATGCTTACAATATCAATCTACAATCCCCGGCAACGACGCCAATTTGTTGAAATACAAATAGAGTTCGGGTTTTGTGTTATCGTTCCACATAGATTATTCATGATATTACCACCGTTCTACAGTCGTAACGTTTCAAACTTTAAAGTAACAAGGGGTTTTAGGTTGTTTTCGTAGCGTTTGCATTCAAATTTAATTAAAAGCGGTAAAGAGATTGTTTTAACGGTTTATAAAAGCATGTCAAGATTAGGGTTCGACAAACCACTTTGCACGTATATAATCGATAAGCTAATGAACTCGGTTAAATGATAAATACAATCACATATCCTCCCAATATGTTTATCTCTAACACATATTGTGAGTTTTGTCATTTTGATCCTTTGTTGATTTCTCACACAAACTATCAAAATGACAACATTAAAGTTCAATATTTGGTGAACATCAACACACATTACTATCTCTAGCTAATGGACATTGATGGATGAAAAACCTAGGTAAAGAGTAGGAACACATTTCTCAATCATGATCCAACACAAAGAATAAACCATATAAACAAAGTTTTTCATCATACATTCATCATCTAAGAGTTCATAACCTAGAATCAATCCATATACATACAAATGAGAGGTTTACCTACCATCTAACCTTGACATAAGAGAGAAATTAGCTACACATCTTCATGGTAGCTTGCACAACAAGTAATGGACAAAGTTTTTGGAGCATCAATCTTCAAGAATCAAGGATTGAAGCATAAAAACTAAGAAAGCAAGAAAATGGGTTTTAATGGAGTTTTCTCTCCAAAAATATCTAAGTTACAAAGTGAGAAGATGAAAAGTAGTAGGGTGTACTTCCAAAATGACACAAAAATAAGCCTAAATAGAAGTTCAGCCTAGAAAGGAGTGCTGGGCGGTGAAAAATTCTGCTGGGCGAAATCCACCTTACAACCCACGTGACAGCAACAGTGCCAAAAGTGGCAAAGATATTTTCCAAAAAGCGCCGGGCGAAAGGATGAGAGCGCCGGGAGATGCAAATTGTGCCGGGCGAAATCAGGAGGCGCAACAATGTCACTATTCTGGAACTTGGCTGGAAAATTGGAGGAAACAAGGATGAGGCATCGCCTGTGGAGTGCCGGGCGAAACGTCAAAAGCGCCGGGCGATGCAAAAATGTGCCGGGCGAAATCCAGAGGCGTAGCAATGTCACCATTCTGGAACTTTGAAATAGAAAATGGGGTGCCCAACCGCCTCTGCTGCGCCGGGCGGTCAAGAGGCCTCAGAAACAAAACTTAGAATTTTCACAAATTCCAAATCCGGTCGAAACGATTAGCGATCAAAATACCAGAATTTCTGCAAAAAGTAGCAAACACATCAAAGCACCATATATTCACAAAAATGCAAGACTTGCTTAAATAATAAGTCGTTTCTCGATTAAAGCAATTAAAAGAGCTTAAAAGGTGTCAAAATAAACTATGAAAATAAACACATTTTCACACCTAACAGTCTGTAATTGATGTTATGGGATATTATGATGTTAACGGGGTGCTGAGAGTATTTTAGAAGTATGTGATGTGTTAATATTATTTTTGATAATAATAATATGGATTATGTGAAATATATTATTATTATTATTATTATTATTATAAATAATTAGGAGGAACATTAAGGGCAAGTTGGTAAATTTGGAGGAGTTAAGTGAGGACAAGGTTGGAAAAGCCTATTAGGGGTCCTAAGGGTAAGTTGGACAAAAGGAATTAGAGAGAGTGGAAAGTCGGTTTGTACGATCGTAATTGGAAAAGAAAGCTATGAAGAAAAAGGAGAAGAAAAGCTAGGGCTCAAAGAAGTTTCAGAAGAACTCAGAGAGGAGGAATCAGAAAGCAATTTTCTAAGGTATGGGGAGTATTATTCATCATTATAATTGGTATAGGTGTAGAAGCACGTAGGTAGTGGGTTTACGGGTAAATTAGACGAGTTCATGACGAAATTAGGGTTTTGGGACGTGTTAGATGTTAGGGATAAAAACCTATCCTGATGTATTGTTATTGTCGTGTTATTCTGTAATGAATTATGAGTATTTTGGACTGTTGGGTGTTGGAATCGCATACCTTTTGGGGTCTGATGTAGGTGCAGAACCGCAACTGAGAAGTTGCAGGTTTACGTGTTTCGCCAGGCGAAGTCTCGTCTCGTCAGGCAAAGCGATTTCACCCCGTCCTCGCCAGGCGAAAGTGGAAGCGAAGGGAAGATGGAAAAAGGGTGCTATTGGATTTTGTATGAGAGTGTGGGATTCGCCCCTGCTTCGCCGGGCGAAGCCCATGCGAGCGAGCTACTTCGCCGGGCGAGCTCCAGGTGAGCAGGAGCAGTGTTTTTGTTTTTGTTTTCTTTTCTGTTGAGAGCTGCCTTATGCCTTGGTGTCTGTACGCCTTGAACACAGTATGTGTTGTATTTGGATGAATAAAACATAATGATTTGTGATGTGATTATGATGAATTGGATGTATGATAAAGATGTGTTACCATGATACTTGATGATAAGTGCAAATTGTACCTATTGTGTATATATGTTTTGTTGCACTTATCGATACTTTTTGTCTATATCGTTCAAATAAACCCCACTTTGTTTATAAATATGTTTACTTTACGTTTTAGTGTATATATTATGTATTGTTTAAATATTAATTAGTTTAATTGATTTTTATCTCAATTTTGTAGGTAGTTAATGAAGGCTATCTTGCCATATTCTTGAAGAGCATTGAATAAGCTTTCCGGCGCTTCAAACCGTGCGTTAATCGGGGTTTCGGTGAAGAAGTTGTGGCCAAAATAAGGGCTGGTTTTCTGTCATGTTCGCACTGCAAACTGGCAGCGAGTGTTCGCATTGCGAAGGTCCAGCGAAGTTCCCAGTGAAGGCTGGCAGTGAGTTATAAAAGAGAAATAAGCCAAGGTTCGCACTGCGAACCAGTCAGCGAGCATTCGCACTGCGAATGGTTCGTTCGCACTGCGAACCAACGAGGGAAAGCATAGGCGGTTTGGTAATCAGAGGCACTTAAAGTGCCATTTTTTGAGTCATTCGCACGGCGAATGATCGTTCGCACTGCGAACCATGCAGAATTTACAATGTATATAGTTCAATTCAGTTACTTTTTTTAGGGATGGTTTTGGGGATTCTTGCTCCAACTCCATCAAACTTCATTTTTTCAGTAGATTAGCTTAGAAAACATCATGGAAGCTTGCATGTGGATGATCCGAGGTGGATTGATCGTCGATCGGCACCGACAAACTGCGAGATGTTTGGTTCATTTCTGATTTTCTTTATGTCTTTCTTCTTTGTTGGGTTTTGTATATGTATTGACTATGATCTCATGTATATTTGTCGCCCATGGCGTTGTATAAAACTTGCTTTACAAATCTCTATTGGTGATTGTCTCTGATTTTTGCTTTATGCACGGGGTTTGGGTTGCGTTAGAGATAACCGTCGCAAACTTCGATTAGGGATGATTGTCTGTTAGTTTCTAGATTCTAGAGATAGATTTAGGGCTAGCAATCTTCAATAGGCGTCGAAACTTAATGCCTCCGTGCCTTGAGCTAGCGTACGAAAGTATCGGCAATGGTAACACGGTTGTTCTCTCAACTTTGCGTTAGACATAACCTGTGTTGTGAGCGATGCTGGGTGATATTGAGGAGTATTGTAGGTTGAGTATAACTGGTCGGTAAGTTTAAGTTTGTGAGGAGTCGATTATGTGCATGCCGGATAAGTGTGTCTTGCTGAAGAATGAATTTATTTTATGTTTTAATGTTTACTTTTCTATTTTCTTGTTTGAAACCATTTAAAACCAAACTCATAAACGCGAGAGATTATCGAACGACATTCTTTCCCTCGAACCGATCTCTGTGGACACGACATAAATCCCGGAGGGAATTCTTCCGAAAATAAATATTTTTGCTGCTTGCCCTATTCTACATTCAACACTTGACGAGGGCTTTATGAATAATGATGCAATTTGACGATTTTGTGACGATGACGATTATGACGTTTGCATCATGCATTTATAGCATTTTAGGACTTCGGTCCCGTGGTGGCTTCAATCCCATTGTGTGGATTGGAGTGTATGACGTTGCTTCGGTTCTTGTGTAGAATCGATCCTATTGGTGAGGGTCTTTGGAGGGTGATGACCTATTGTCCATCAAACATGACGAATTGGTACCATATGCATGAGTCTATGTTGTGCATTTCATAATACGTGGCATTGCATGATTGTGAATGAATGATGTTGATGACATGATTTTCATGATGTATGATGATGATGATGTATTAATGACGATGTTGTTTTATTAAGATGTGTTCTACCTTATTATTTCTTATCTTATATCTTGTATAATGGTTTATGATTACTCACCCTGCCTGTTTGAATGTTGCCTCCATGTGGGTAACGTACAGGTGATCAGAATTAGCTTTTGGTGCGTGAAGATCTGACTTGAAGTATTTTGATTATTTTGGTCGAGTAGAGGGTCTTGCTCTGATATGTAACATCGGATCGGGACGTTTGAGTTGAACCATAGTGTTCTTTTATTGATGATATTATGATGTTTTGAAGTTGTTTTAAACCTTTTGATGTTATAGCTTATGATGTTTATGAAGTTTTTCACTGCGTAGTAAATGATTTAATCTTGATGTTATAACCCGTGTTACGGAGCAGGATGTTATTATTTGATGTTTTATGACGAAATGTGACGCCCTTGTGGTATTTTACTCTGATATATTTGCCTATATTTATCGTGACTGCTTTTTGGGTAGAAGGGTGTTATATTAGTGGTATTAGAGCAGGTCGGTCCATCCGACCAGGTTTTCATATGATGTCAGTTCCCCGTCAGTCGATGAGTGTGTGTACACTGTTGATGAATATTGTTTCTTTTAACCTTGTTGATGATGTGCAGAATGGCTGGGAGAAATGATCGTGCTATTGCTGATGCGTTGGAGTCGCTTGCCCAAGCGATGGCTCAGAACAATCTGAATGGTGGAGCTCCTGATGAGTTCCGTGCTTTGGGGAAGTTTCAAAGGAATAATCCACCAACTTTTGTGGGTACTCATGATCCAGAGGGTGCACAAAAGCGGCTCAAGGTTATTGAGAAGATTTTTCGAGTGATGGCGTGTTCTGATGCTCAGGAGGTACAATTTGGTACTCATGTGTTGTCCGAAGAGGCTGAAGATTGGTGGGATAACACCCGTCAGAGGCTAGAAGATGTTGGTACGGAGATAACCTGGGCTGTATTCAAGAGAGAGTTTTTGGGAAAGTATTTTCCGGAAGATGTCCGTGGTAAGAAGGAGATATAATTTCTTGAATTGAAACAAAGGAACATGACTGTGACAGAATATGCGGCAAAGTTTGAGGCGCTGGTGAAGTTTTGTCCGCACTATAATCGTGCTGATGCTGAGATGTCCAAGTGCCTTAAGTTTGAGAATGGGCTGAGACCAGAGATTAAACATGGTATTGGATACCAGCAGATTCGAAGGTATGATGAGCTGTTGGATAAAAGTAGAATCTATGATGAGGATAGCCGAGCTTGATCTGCTCACTACAAGCATCTTAGTGAGAAGAAAGAGAAGGGACAGTTAAGAGGAAAGCCTTATGTGGCTCCAGATGACTAAGGGAAATAGAAGGCTTCAGATGAGAAGAAGACAAGTGGGGGAGCAGCTCCCGCTTCTGTGAAGTGTTACAGGTGTGGCGAGCAAGGCCACCGTGCGGAAGTTTACAACAATAGTGTGTCGGGGTGTTACAGATGTGGTAAGAGAGGCCATAGAGCTACTGACTGTAAGGATGAAGGTCCGACTTATTTCAACTGTGGTGAACAAGGTCACATTAGTACCCAGTGTCAGAAGCCGAAGAAGACTGCTACTGCTTCTCAGATTAATGGCAGAGTGTTTGCTTTGAGTGGTTCATAAGTTCCTAAGAAGGATAACTTAATTCGAGGTACTTTTTTTATTAACAATGTTGAGTTGGTCGCTATTATTGATACTGGTGCTACTCATTCGTTTATTTCGCTTGAATGTACTAATAGATTGGGTTTAAAATTGTCTGATATGAATGGTAGTATGTTAATAGAGACTCCTGCTAATGGTTCTGTTACTACTGCTTTCGTGTGTTCGAGATGTCCTTTGACGATTTTTGGGAAGAGTTTTGTGATGGATTTGGTGTGTTTTCCCTTACACCAGATCGATGTAATTCTGGGAATGAACTGGTTAGAGTTCAACTATGTTCACATCAACTGTTATAATAAGACTGTGGAGTTTCCCGAGTTTGGTGATAATGGAGAGTTGATGTTCTTGTCTGCTAAGCAAGTAAGTGAACTCTTAGAAAATGAAGCCTTGATGTTTGCGCTGTTTGCATTGTTGCAATTTGATCATGAGACTGCGAGTGTCGAATTTCTTGTTGTCCCTGAATTTCTAGATGTGTTTCCGGATGATATAAGTGATTCGCCTCTAGAACGTGAAGTAGAGTTTGCAGTGGATTTGATACCAGTTACGAGTTCGATGTCAATGGCTCCCTATCGGATGTCAGATTCTGAGTTAAGTGAATTGAAGAAACAATTAGAAGAGTTGCTTGAGAAGAAGTTTGTTCGATCAAGTGTTTCTCCGTGGGGTGCTCCAGTGTTGTTAGTTAAGAAGAAAGATGGTAGTATAAGGTTGTGTGTTGATTATCGGCAGTTGAATAAGGTGACTATCAAGAATAAGTATCCACTTCCGAGAATTGACGATTTGATGGATCAACTAGTAGGCGCTTGTGTGTTCAGTAAGATTGATTTGAGGTCTGGTTATCATCAGATTCATGTTAAGCTTGATGATATTCCGAAGACAGCTTTCAGGACGAGGCATGGTCACTATGAATACACGTGATGCCGTTTGGTGTATCCAATGCACATGGTGTGTTCATGGAATATATGAATCGGATTTTCCATGAGTATTTGAATAAGTTTGTTGTGGTTTTCATTGATGATATTCTGATATACTCTAAATCTGAAGAAGAGCATGTTGATCATTTGAGGACGGTGTTGCAAGTATTGAAAGAGAAGAAGTTGTATGCAAAACTGTCGAAGTGTGAGTTTTGAATGAAAGAGGAGAGTTTTCTTGGCCATGTGATTTCAAGTGGCGGGATTGCTGTTGATCCTTCTAAGATCAATGTGGTGTTACAATGGGAGACTTCGAAGTCTGCCACCGAGATACGAAGTTTTCTTGGATTGGCAGGTTACTATCGCAAGTTCATAGAAGGTTTTTCTAGATTGGCGTTACCGTTGACGCAGTTGACTCGTAAGGGTCAAGCTTATGTGTGGGATGTAGCATGTGAAGAGAGTTTTGTGGAATTGAAGAAGAAATTGACGACTGCTCCGGTTTTGATTTTGCCTAATCCGGATGAATCTTTTGTGGTGTATTGTGATGCATCGAAGATGGGTCTTGGTGGAGTGTTGATGCAGAATGGACAAGTTGTTGCTTATGCTTCGAGACAATTGAGAGTGCATGAAAGGAACTATCCTACGCATGACTTAGAATTGGCGGCAGTGGTGTTCGTGTTGAAAATTTGGAGACATTACCTTTTTGGCTCTAAATTTGAAGTGTTCAGTGATCATAAGAGTTTGAAGTACTTATTCGATCAGAAAGAGCTGAATATGAGGCAATGAAGGTGGCTGGAGTTATTGAAGGATTATGATTTCGATTTGAGTTACCATCCTGGTAAAGGAAATGTAGTGGCTGATGCACTGAGCAGAAAGTCATTGCATGTGTCCATACTTATGGTGAGAGAGTTGGAATTAATTGAGCAATTCCAAGACCTGAGTTTAGTATGTGAAGAGACTCCTGACAGTGTGAAGTTGGGTATGTTGAAGTTGACTAGTGGTATTCTGGAAGAAATTAGAGTGGGTCAGCAATCTGATTTGAAGCTGGTTGATCAGTCAGTTTTAATTAACCAGGGTAAAAGGTGAATTCCGAATTGATGAAAATGGGGTGATGAGGTTCAGAGATAGAGTGTGTGTTTCAGATGCTCCCGAGATTAAGAAGAGTATTCTTGAAGAGGGACATCGAAGTAGATTGAGTATTCATTCCGGTGCTATGAAGATGTACCAAGATTTACAAACATTGTTTTGATGGCCAGGAATGAAGAAGGATATTGCAAAGTTTGTTTATGCCTGTTTGACTTATCAGAAGTCCAAGATTGAACATCAGAAGCCTTTGGGTATGATGCAACCGTTGAATATTCCAGAGTGGAAATGTGATAGTATTTCCATGGATTTTGTGTAGGGATTGGCAAAGACTGCGAAGGGAAATGATTCTATTTAGGTGATTGTAGACAGGTTGACTAAATCGGCTCATTTATTACCAGTGAAGATTAACCATTATATGCAGAAGTTAGCCGAGATGTACATTGAGAAAATTGTGAAGTTGCATGGGATACCTTCGAGTATTGTGTTGGACAGAGACTCGAGATTTACGTCTAGATTCTGGAAAAGTTTACAAGATGCTTTGGGTACTAAGTTGAGGACGAATTCTGCATATCATCCACAGACGGATGGCCAGACAGAGAAGACTATCCGGTCTTTAGAGGATTTACTGAGGGCTTGTGTGTTGGATCAAGGAGGATCTTGGGATAGCCATTTGCCGTTGATTGAGTTCACATACAACAACAATTTTCATGCTAGTATTGGGATGACACCGTATGAAGCGTTGTATGGGAGGAGGTGTAGAACTCCTTTGTGTTGCTATAAGTCAGGCGAGAGTATTGTACCCGGACCTGAGATTGTGCAGGAGACGACGGAGAAGATTAAGATGATCCAAGAGAGGATGAGAGCTTCACAAAGTCGTCAGAAGAGTTATCATGACAAGAGAAGGAAAACACTCGAATTCCAAGAGGGAGATTACGTGTTTTTAAGAGTTACACCGGTAACTGGTGTGGGACGAGCTTTGAAGTCTAGGAAGCTCACTCCACGTTTTATTGGTCCGTATCATATTTTGGAAAGGATAGGGGAAGTAGCCTATCAAATTGCTTTACCGCCGTCGCTTGCGAATTTACATGATGTGTTTCATGTGTCTCAGTTGAGGAAGTACATTCTGGATCCATTGCATGTGATTTAGATGGACGACGTATAAGTGAGAGATAATCTGACTATTGAAGTGTTACCAGTGCGGATTGATGAGCGAGAAATGAAGCAATTGCAGGGTAAAGACATGGCTTTGGTGAAAGTGTTATGGGGTGGACCAGCTGGTGAAAGTTGGACTTCGGAACGCGAAAATCATATGAGGGGTGTTAATATTATTTTTGATAATAATAATATGGATTATGTGAAATATATTATTACTATTATTATTATAAATAATTAGGAGAAACATTAAGGGCAAGTTGGTAAATTTGGAGGAGTTAAGTGAGGACAAGGTTGAAAAAGCCTATTAGGGGTCCTAAGGGTAAGTTGGACAAAAGGAATTAGAGAAAGTGGGAAGTTGGTTTGTCGATCGTAATTGGAAAAGAAAGCTATGAAGAAAAAGGAGAAGAAAAGCTAGGCTCAGAGAAGTTTCAGAAGAACTCAGAGAGGAGGAATCGGAAAGCAATTTTCTAAGGTATGGGGAGTATTATTCATCATTATAATTGGTATAGGTGTAGAAGCACGTAGGTAGTGGGTTTACGGGTAAATTAGACGAGTTCATGACGGAATTAGGGTTTTGGGACGTGTTAGATGTTAGGGATAAAAGCCTATCCTGATGTATTGTTGTTGTCGTGCTATTCTGTAATGAATTATGAGTATTTTGGACTGTTGGGTGTTGGAATCACATACCTTTTGGGGTCTGATGCAGGTGCAGAATCGCAACTGAGAAGTTTCAGGTTTGCGTGTTTCGCCAGGCGAAGTCTCGTCTCGCCGAGCAAAGCGATTTCGCCCCGTCCTCGCCAGGAGAAAGTGGAAGCGAAGGGAAGATGGAAAAAGGGTGCTATTGGATTTTGTATGAGAGTGTGGGATTCGCCCCTGCTTCGCTGGGCAAAGCCCAGGCGAGCGAGCTGCTTCGCGGGGCGAGCTCCAGCCGAGCAGGAGCAGTGTTTTTGTTTTTGTTTTCTTTTCTGTTGAGAGTTGCCTTGTGCCTTGGTGTCTGTACGCCTTGAACACAGTATGTGTTGTATTTGGATGAATAAAACATAATGATTTGTGATGTGATTATGATGATTTGAATGTATGTTAAAGATGTGTTACCATGATACTTGACGAGGGCTTTATGAATGATGATGCAATTTGACGATTTTGTGACGATGACGATTATGACGTTTGCATCATGCACTCATAGCATTTTAGGACTTCGGTCCAGTGGTGACTTCAATCCCATTGTGTGGATTGAAGTGTATGACGTTGCTCCGGTTCTTGTGTAGAATCGATCCTATTGGTGGGGGTCTTTGGAGGGTGATGGCCCAGTGTCCATCAAACATGGCAAATTGGTACCACATGCACGAGTCTATGTTGTGCATTTCATAATATGTGGCATTGCATGATTGTGAATGAATGATGTTGATGACATGATTTTCATGATGTATGATGATGATGATGATGTATTAATGACGATGTTGTTTTATTAAGATATGTTCTACCTTATTATTTCTTATCTTATATCTTGTATAATGGTTTATGATTACTCACCCTGCTTGTTTGAATGTTGCCTCCACGTGGGTAATGTGTAGGTGATCAGGATTAGCTTTTGGTGCGTGAATATCTGACTTGAAGTATTTTGATTATTTTGGTCGAGTAGAGGGTCTTGCTCTGATATGTAACATCGGGTCGAGACGTTTGAGTCGAACCATAGTGTTCTTTTATTGATGATATTATGATGTTTTGAAGTTGTTTTAAACCTTTTGATGTTATAGCTTATGATGTTTATGAAGTTTCCACTGCGTAGTAAATGATTTAATCTTGATGTTATAACCCGTGTTACGGAGTAGGATGTTATTATTTGATGTTTTATTACGAAATGTGACGCCCTTGTGGGATTTTACTCTGATATATTTGCCTATATTTATCGTGACTGCTTGTTGGGTAGAAGGGTGTTACAGTAGGAGTATTAGAACAATCTCTTTCTTTCTGATACCATGTTGACAAGTGTCAATGGAAAACATTTCAAATTCAACATAGAAAAAAAATCGAAAAAAAAAAAATTATTATTCAACACCTAATTTTCAGCATATAATACAAGTGTCAATATATAAGCTAATCAGTTATGAGAAAAAACGAAAAAATACTTTAATTAACTAATTGGGCTTAATGTGATTGAGCTTATACAATTTGAGAACGTGTGTCAAAAAAAGTAAATAAGTAAATACCACATTTAAATTAAAAAAATATAACTTCAACATAGGTTTTTATAACTTTTATACATGAATATTTTAGCCCGAATTAAAACCATTAATTTAGGTGATAATTATTATGAACTTGTAATTGTGGATAACTTTTTCTTGCTTTACCTTTAACGTTTTTTCTTCTTCATTAAAAAGTCGAGCTTGTAATTCTGAAAAATATCTTTAAAGACAAAAATACCAAATAAAAATTTGGGTTAATACCCCTTTTGGCCTCTGCCATATAAGCGAAATCTCAAAAAGAACTCTGTAAAAAAAAAACACAGATTCCATTCCTGCTATTTGTAGATTCCCTCGTTTTGCCCCCTGAATAGATTTGGTCAACCATATTGATGACATGGCGCTGCTTAGTTGGAATTTTATTTATTTATTATTTATTTAATTACACGCGTGGCATTTTTATTAATATTTTAATATTTATTTTTTTTATTATTTTTTTATTATTTTTTTATTTTTTTTTTATTTTTTTTTTATTTATTTTTTTTTAATTTTTTTTAATTTTTTTTAATTTTTTTTAATTTTTTTTTAATTTTTTTTAATTTTATTTTAATTTTTTGTTTTATTTTGTTTTATTTTTTTAATTTGTTTTTATTATATTTTTATTTATTTTTTTTCGTTTTTATTTATATATTTTATATATATATATATATTTTTTTTATTTTTCGTTTTTGGACCTAATTTTTATTTTTAATTTTATTTTAAACAAATTGTTCTTTTAAAAATTAGTTTCATTATACTAATCAATTTATTTCAATTTATTACCATACTAATCCATTTATTCTCATACTAATTTCAATTCAACAATACTTATGAGTGATTTATTACCATTATAACTCCCCTCATCAACCATCTTTATAACCTCTCTCCACTTCTTTTTTTTTCGTTACAGTATTGTTTCATTTCTTCCCCATTGTTTTCAATACTCATGAACCAACAATACCACACACCCTAATAAACAAGAATCTCAAGCTCTCATCACTCTCCACATCCTCATGAAAATGGTAACTTGCTACTGCCATGTTCACACCATAAGTTGGTAACTTACTATATCATTATCCTTTGGTATGAACAATTTTTTGTACAAAGAACATATGAATGTGCATGTAAGGGGAGGATAAGGATGTTGTATCTATCTTGAATCCAAAACTATTTACTATTTACTGCCATGTACACATCGAAAACTATTTACTAAATATATAAACACTTGTCAATCATGGCAGTAAATATATAAACAGTTATATGATTGACAAGTAACATATATAAACACTTTTATTTAGTAAATAGTTTTCGATGTGTACATGACAGTAAATAGTAAATAGTTTTGGATTCAAGATAGATACAACATCCTTATCCTCCCCTTACATGCACATTCATATGTTCTTTGTACAAAAAATTGTTCATACCAAAGGATAATGATATAGTAAGTTACCAACTTATGGTGTGAACATGGCAGTAGCAAGTTACCATTTTCATGAGGATGTGGAGAGTGATGAGAGCTTGAGATTCTTGTTTATTAGGGTGTGTGGTATTGTTGGTTGATGAGTATTGAAAACAATGGAGAAGAAATGAAACAATACTGTAACGAAAAAAAGAAGAAGTGGAGAGAGGTTATAAAGATGGTTGATGAGTGGAGTTATAATGGTAATAAATAACTCATAAGTATTGTTGAATTGAAATTAGTATGAGAATAAATGAATTAGTATGGTAATAAATTGAAATAAATGGATTAGTATAATGAAACTAATTTTTAAAAGAACAATTTGTTTAAAATAAAATTAAAAATAAAAATTAGGTCCAAAAACGAAAAAAAAAAAAAATATATATAAATAAAAACGAAAAAAAAAAATAAAAAAAAAAGAATAAAATTAAAAAAATTATAATAAAAACAGATTAAAAATATAAAACAAAATAAAACAAAAAATTAAAATAAAATTAAAAAAAAATTAAAAAAAATTTAAAAAAATTAAATAAAAAAATAAAAAAAAATAAAAAAAAAATGAAAAAAAATAAAAAAAAATAAAAAAAAAATAAAAAAAATAAAAAAAAAATAAAAAAAATAAAAAAAATAAATATTAAAATATTAATAAAAATGCCACGCGTGTAATTAAATAAATAAAAAATAAATAAAATTCCAACTAAGCAGCGTCATGTCATCAATATGGTTGACCAAATCCACTTAGGGGGCAAAACGAGGGAATCTACAAATGGCAGGGATGAAATCTGTGTTTTTTTTTTTACAGGGTTGTTTTTGGAATTTCGCCTATATGGCAGGGACCAAAAGGAGTATTAACCCTAAAAATTTTATATCACCAAAACAAACGCCCCCTTAGATTTCTTCACAAAAGCCTTATAAAATAATAATAAAAAGAAATTTTTTACAAAAGAAAAAGCACTACTTAGTAGTGAAGAGTATAGAGACATATTGGTATGCTTATGAACTCAAATAAAATTTATTCAAACACACTTAAAAAATAAATATCGTTTAACTATTTCACTTATATATCTTTTATTTTATTAATATTTTACATTTGAAAAAAAGGAGGTGATATATTAATTGTGTAAATTAATTTTACACTATGCGATGATTATCATAAATGATGATTATGTATTCCATCAAATTTTATTAAAATTTTTAAATTATTTATATAATATGATAGAGTAATATATTGGATGACAACGTGAATTCATCTCATTAAACCCATGACATTTTTTTATAGTATTTTACTTTGTACTCTTTCTTTTCCATTTGTATGCGCATTTAAATAATTTCATTTGAGGTAAAAATAACTATACGTTTAATAAGCTTCACAAAATTCTATTTATTTTTATTAAGGTAGGATTAGTTTACATAAAAGAAGATTATGTTACGGTAGGCATGGTAATATGTAGATACTCACTCGAACGCGTTTCGAGTTTGACGGAAAAAATCTGGTTTGATTTAATTTGAATATAGGTTTGAATTTTTTTCAATTATAAAATATGATGATGGATCGGATCATAAAAACACTAATACACATTCTGAACCCGTTTACGCCCAATTAATTTTTTATGTTAATTTTGATAATTTAAAATATTAAATATTTAATTAATGTTTGGAAATTTTGACTTATATTTATTATTTAAAATATTTGAAATTTATGCATGAAATTTTATGAGATATTTTTACTTTATTATTCGTAATATAATTTTATTTTGGAAAAATTAATACTTTTATTAAAAAAATATGATGGCAGAGCGGGAATACTAAAACCTAATCCGAATTCGTTTGAGACGGATTTGAATTTTAATTCTCAATTTTCGATAGGGTTTAGAACGGAAAACGAAAATTGTTTTGAGATTCGAATTTAGAACTGAAGGAGTAAAAACCGTCTCCGATTGTCCCGTTACTCCAAGTGGTAAAAAAAATAATTGTTCCTTGACAAATAGTAAATACTAACAAATTAACAAGTGAGACGGAGGGAGTAAATACTAACAAATTAACAAGTGAAGGCATACACAGTTCAACATCTCCAACTTGGTTGAAATCAGGCAATAAAAAACCCAGAAAAGGTAAACCCCAACCTCAAACAAAGTTACAAAGATAAATAATGGGAAAAATTGAATAAAAATTGTGAGAATTAGAAAATATCAAGAACTTCCAAAATCAAATTATTGCAAAGAGGACAATTTCCTCTACTCACCCATAGCTCTCTTGAACACATCCTGCAAAACGTGTGTCCACACGGTATAAACGCTGCACCTTTATGCCTCACCATACACACGCAGCAATTGCGTTCCACCGAAACATTCTCTCCTCCTCCTTCTCCTTTCTCATCATTCTCATCCACGTCATCACCTTCATCAACATCATCAATTCGATCCAAATCAATTTCACTCTCCTCTAACAAATCCATCAGCGACATACTAACCTGCACCGTCTCCGAGCTATTAACGTTCATTTCCTCGTCGGAGGACTCCCCGCCGGCAAGCAATTCGACCGGATCCGAATTGTTCAGATCTTCCCGAACGACGCCATTTTGTTGCTGTTGTTGTTGATGTTGTTGAGTTGACTCGTCCGAGTTACGACGCTTTAGACGAAGTAATTCCTTAAAAGCTTTCCACGATTTTCGATCTTTTGTATTGTTGCTGTTATCAACTACGTTGTTGGGTTCGCTTTCTCGTATAATGTCTAGAAGAGTTTGGTTTCGGGTTTTTTGAATGGCGAAAACGGCGTCGTTTTGGATTAACGTTGCAAGTGAGCTTCGAGCGTTGCTTGTTGTGTTACTTGATGAAGTCATTTGATCGTAAAGTGTTATCCTTTGACGATTTTCCATTTTTGTTGTTGTTGAAGAAATGAACAGTTGGGGGTTTGTTACATTTCTGAATGTGAATTTGAGGAATGAATAATGAGAATGTGTTTGGTTCTTTAGTTGTTGGAAGTGATAGGTTGCAAGTTGTTGCTAAGTATGAGTCAACGTTGCTTTTGGAGTACTTTGTTTTTGCTATACGATTATAAAAATGGAAAAAGAAAAAACAAAAGACGACAACATATGAAAGAGAATTTAAGTTGGAGTTTGTGTCCTCTTAACTGGTTAAAATTGCGTGACTACATTAATGGAGTTACACAGCATTAGGGACCCGGTGCAGTAGAACACGTTTAGTGTGGTGAAAGTAAAAAAGAAAAACAGGATCGATGGATGGGAATGGGATGATTGAATTGTAAGTAGGACCGTTCATAAAGACACAACACAAAGGAAAGACAAAAGTAAAAGGGAGAGACAGAGAAAGCTTTGGATACCTTACCCTAACAGAAAGAGAAAGAGAAAGAGACCACATATATATGACATATAAATATTGATATTATTCATTTGTTGCCAAATATTAATCAAGGGTATCCAGCGCATTCATTTTTTTTATATAAATTTTCTAAGATGTTCAATTCAATTTAATGAGTAGATTAGGTAGGGTTGATTATTAATTAATGAAATAGTAACGGTTGACAAGGTAATTTTAGAAAGAAATCAGATATTTCTAAAACAAAAACGTACATTTATGAAGAAAAACTTCTTTGTCACGTTCATAAATGATTTCAGTGGAAAACTGTGGACTTATTTGATTAAGAAGAAAAGTGAAGTGATAGAGGTATTTGTCAAATTTAAATATATGGTCGAAAGACAAAGTGGTTGAAAGCTAAAGATTTTGAGGACTGATGGTGGTGGAGAGTACGTGTCGAAAGATTTCGATGCATTATGTGAGAAAGAAGAGATTGTGCATGAGGTGGTGTCACCCTACACTCCACAGCAGAATGAAACTGCAGAAAAGAAGAATAGAATCATCATGAATATGGTGAGAAGTATGTTGAAAGGCAAGCATATATCTAACGAATTATGGGGAGAAACTGTGTCGACTGCAACATACATCTTGAATAGATGTTCGACGAAAAGGCTAGAAGGAATTACGCCAAAAGAATGTTGGTCTCGTGTCAAGCCTAGCCTAAGTCATTTGAAGGTGTTCGGATCTATATCACATAGACATGTGCCAGATCAGTTGAGAAGAAAACTTGATGACAAGTCGAATCAAATGATCCTAATAGGATATCATTCGACTGGAGGATACACGTTGTTCGATTCAGTGAACAAGCAAGTAGTGATCAACAGGAACGTGATTATAGATGAGCTTAAAGAATGAGATTGGACTGAGAATGTTAAGAAGGATTCAGTGAGAATCTTATGTGAAGAACCAGCTAGTGAAGTCGAAAGAGAAGTTCGACAAGAAGTCAGAGGTGAAGCAGACCCAAGCAGACCTCAACGAACAAGACACATGACTGCAAGATTGTAAGAATGTGTGATTACATCAGATGATGTGGTTGATGATGAAGGTGAGCTGGTACAATATGCTTTCTATGCAGATGTTGAACCTAGTCAATGCAACAGAGGCATTGAAAGATTCAAAGTTAGTGAAAGCAATGAATGAGGAACTGAAGTCCATCGAATTCAATAACACTTGGTCACTTGTCGAATTGCCTCAAGACAAGAAGGCAATTGATGTGAAATGGGTATACAAGGTAAAGTTGAATCCCAAAGGAGAAGTAAATCGACACAAGGCACACTAGCGCAAAAACGGTTTTAGACAGCGCTTTTTTAGCCTTTAGACAGCGCTTTAAAGCGCTGTATAAACCAGCGACGCTATAGGTTTAGACAGCGCTTTTGGTATTACCAAAAGCGCTGTCTAAAGGGGCGTGTATTTAATGAAAAGCGCTGTCTATGGTACCTTTAGACAGCGCTTTTTCACATTATATGGATTACTTTAGACAACGCTTTCGTCAAAAGCGCTGTCTAAGCCATACCTTTTTTTGACTTTTTTGGTACACCTTAGACAGCGCTTTCTCCAAAAGCGCTGTCTAAGACCTTCCTTTTTTGACTTTTTTAGTACACCTTAGACAGCGCTTTCACCATAAGAGCTGTCTAAGACCTTCCATTTTTGACTTTTTTAGTACACCTTAGACAGCGCTTTCACCATAAGCGCTGTCTAAAGTGGACCTGAGACAGCGCTTTCACCAAAAGCGCTGTCTAAGGTGTACGAAAAATTTTATATAATTTTTTTTTAACCACAATTTTACCAGGTTTTTTCAACCAGAATTTGACCTGTAATTTTCAACCAGCAATTTTTTTCAGAATTGGCAATTCAAACCATTGGCCTTTCTACACCAAAATTATATATCCAAAATTGGCATTTCATACCAATATATATATTTAAAATTACAAACCAAAATTATATATACACCTATTTATAATTACAAATCATTACATTTTTCTACAAATGCACATTTTACTTATTCACCAAAATTGCATCCAACCAAAGCATTGCTTCCAACCAAAGTTATTGCTTCCAACCAAAGCATTTTTTCTACAATGCACATATTACTTATACACCAAAATTGTATATACACCAAAATTGCATCCAACCAAAACATTGCTTCAATCTACATTATAGGTCCTGAAAACACAAAGATTGTAATTCAAAGTATTAAAATTCAAAGTATATACACCAAAAATTGTAATTCAAAGTATATACACCAAAATTGTAATTCAAAGTATATACACCAAAATTGCAATTCAAAGTATATACACCAAAATTGTAATTCAAAGTATATACACCAAAATTGCATCCAAAATTGTAATTCAAAGTTTGTAATTCAAAGTATATACACCAAAATTGCAATTCAAAGTATATACACCAAAATTGCATCCAACCAAAGCATTACTCCAACCAAAGTTACACATATTAAAATTCTCATCAATTAAAGTAAGAGTATAATATTATACCTTAAGTTTGTAAAATTCCGAGCTCCATAATGTATTGACACCACTCCTCTTTGATTTCATCCAATAGAGCCTTTGTGTAAGTAGCACTCCTGAATTCTTCAAAATACTACATAATAATATAACATATAGTTTGATTTAGTTTTAACTATTTCATTAGACAATATGAGAGATATGTGTTAAAATAACTCATAAGTTAGAAATACATACATCGGGTGGAATCTCCATTCGATCCAACGAAATAGTGTCTCTCATAAATCTCAACATGAAATAGCCGCAATCTATTTGATTGCGTTGCCGAGGACACTACAAATGAAAATAAAATATGGATAAATTCTAAGTTTTATCAAGTAAGCATCACTAATATAATAAAACATGTGATAATTAATATACCTTCACATAATTCCATGTAATGGTGTGGTCGATTCCCCGATGTTCTAGGAATGCTTGTATAGTGCTAATAAAATATAAATGAATATTTAGAACAATTCACATAAATAAATAAATATACACATTTCTATTTAGAACAATTTCACTTACGTGTCAATACAGTCCTTCATATCCGGGTATGTGGTCCAATCATTTCCTACGGAATCCAGATAATACACTACTCCGCGGATAGGATTGATTGCAACCAACAACCAATGTCCACTGTAAGATTAAACAAGTGTTAGATAGAAACTTTCTACACGAAGTCAAAATACAAAAAAAAAATATAATAGATGAATTTAGAATGAAAATCTAACCCAGTATTAAACGGGCTTCCTTCCACAAGACATGTGCAGGAAGAGATGTTTCAGAGCTACCCGCCTTTTGTAACTACATATAAAGCCAAATAATATGATCAAATATAACTCATGATGAACAATTATTATGTCATTGCAATTTATTGATACTTACCAATTATTGCTCCAAACGTCCATATCCAGTACGTCCTTTCCTGTATTTATATTGGGGATCTGATGCTCTATCCCGATTAATTGCACTTAAACTCTTAAATTGCTCGGTTTGTCGTTTGGCTTTAAACTTCACCCATTCTTGTGGTGAAATGAAACTTGCATATTTAGATGGAAACTTCACCCATAACTTCGATCAATTCCATTCATCAGTAAATGCGATTTCAACCCATCTGCGTCAACCCTACCAACATAACAACAACCCAAGCAAGGACATTTTATTCGATTGAGCTCTTCAGCGTCAGCGTGTTGAACAACAAACTTAACGAAATCCAATACCCCATTCTCGTACTCTTTGGACAATCGATCGGCATCCATCCATTTTTTATCCATGGTTTTCCTACTTATTAATCCTAACAGTTAGAAAGAATTTAACATTAGCATAACAAGTCCAAACTAAGAAATTCAAAGCAATTAACTTCATTAACAAAATTGCTTTGAATTTCGGTTCTTTAGAACAACAACCTCAAGAATTTACATTATTAACATTAACACTAACACTAACACTAACACTAACACTAACCTAACACTAACACTAACACTAACCTAAACTAAACTAAACTAAACAAACACATTATATAGCAATAGTTAACAATGTAGAAAAATGTTAACAAGAACAAACTATAATAGATGTTCTAAACTAACACTAACACTAACACTAACACTAACACTAACCTAACACTAACACTAACACTAACCTAAACTAAACTAAACAAACACATTATATAGCAATAGTTAACAATGTAGAAAAATGTTAACAAGAACAAACTAAACTAACACATTATATTGATTCTATTCCTATATCACCAAAAATGAAGTTAGCACATATTTTATTCTTATATCCAACAACAGTCCAACATTAGCAACAACATTAACAACATTAGCAACATTATCAACATTAGCAACAGTCCAACATTAGCAACAACATAAACAACATTATTATCAACATCAACAACAACATTATTATCAACATCAACAACAACATTATCAACATTATCAGCAACATTATCAACTGAAACTCTGAAACTCTGAAACTTCCAAACTGAAACTCTGAAACGTGTAAAATGTGTAATACTCTGAAACGTGTAAAATGTGTAATACATCAACAACAACATTATTATCAACATCAACAACAACATTATCAACAGCAACATTATCAGCATACCTTATAAAATGTGTAATAATCTGAAACTCTTAAACTTCCAAACTGAGTGACAAAAACGCGAAATGAGAGAGGAACAGACGGTCACGGTGGAGTAAAGGTCGTCGGAGTCGCGAAATGAGGGAGGAACGGTGGACGACGGCGCGGTGGACGACGGCAAGGGTTTAGCTCAGGTTCGCAAGTATCCGTTCGCAACAGGGGAGGGAGAAGAAAGAGCGCAAAACTGAAAATGAAAACTGAGTATATTCATATATTTTAATTTTATTAGACCTTAGTCAGCGCTTTTCAACAAAGCGCTTTCTAAGGTGGCCCTTAGACAGCGCTTTAAAAGCGCTTTCTAAGATTGGCCTTAGACAGCGCTTTTGTTTTTATTTTTTTAAATATTTAAGACCTTAGACAGCGCTTTCCTTAAAAGCGCTGTCTAAGGTCTTATATTTTTTTTAAATTTAAAAGGCCTTAGACAGCGCTTTTAAGGAAAGCGCTGCCTAATATTTTCCATTAAATTTTTTTAAAAATTTAAAAGGCCTTAGACAGCGCTTTTCACTAAAGCGCTGTCTAAGGTCTTATATTTTTTTGCGCTTTTCCTTTATTAAATTAATAGATTCCGTGTTTTTGACCTATAGCAGCGCTTTTGTAATAAAGCGCTGTCTAAGGTGAGATGTTATAAGTCCTTTTTGTTGTAGTGGCAAGACTTGTAGCAAAAGGATTTCTTCAGAAAGAAGGAATCGACTTCGACGAAGTTTTTGCACTCGTTGCTAGGATCGAAACAATCAGGTTGGTTGTTGGTCTAGCAAACATGAACAACTGGCAGGTATGTCAGATGGATGTGAAATGTGCATTCCTGAATGACCTCTTAGATGAAGAAGTTTATGTTCCACAACCAGTTGGGTTTGTGAAACAAGGGGAAGAAAGAAAGGTGTAAAAGCTTCATAAAGCCCTGTATGGACTTAAGTAAGCTCCAAGAGCTTGGAATAAGAAGATAGATAACTTTTTAAGGGAGAAGAAATTTGTGAAGTGTACAACTGAGCATGAAGTATATGTAAGGAGAAGCAATAGTGAATTGCTTATACTATGTTTCTATGTCGATGACCTGATGATAACAGGAAGCTGCAAGAAGGAGATCAAAGACTTCAAACATGACCTAAGTGAGGAGTTTGAAACTTCAAACTTGGGAAATCTCTCATACTTCCCTGGTATCGAATTCTACATGAGCAGTATAGGTTTGATGACGCATCAATGAAGATATGCATGCGAAATACTCAAGAGATTTGAGATGTAAGATTGCAACCCAACTTCGACTCCAGCTGAGCCAGGACTACAACTATCGAAAGATTCAGATGAAGATGATGTCGACCTAACCCAACATAAAAGACTTATTGGGTCACTAAGATACCTTTGTTACACAAAGTCTGACTTAGCATACAGTGTAGGTATGGTAAGTAGATTCATGCAGAAGTCAAAGGTATCACACCTAGTTGGAGCGAAGAGGATACTAAGGTATCTGAAAGGAACTCTCGACTATGACATTTCATTTCCTGCAACTGAAGAAGGAAAATAATGCAAGTTAGTGGGATACACCGACTCAAGTTGGTGTACTGATGCTGAGGATAGAAAATCCACAGCTGTTATGTGTTTATGTTAGGTGGTGCACCAGTTGCTTGGAGTTCGAGAAAAGAGCAAGTAGTGGCATTGTTGTCGTGCAAAGCAGAATACATAGCTGCTTCTCTCTGTGCATGTCAAGCAATGTGGATGGTGAACCTGGTCAAAGAGATTACAACAAAGAGTTATAGAGCAATTATCATGAAGATCGACAACATGTTAGCTATCAACTTGGCGAAAAATCCGATAGCACATGGACGAAACAAGCACATCGAAATGAGGTTCCACTATCTTCGAGAGCGGGTAGTAGAAGGGAAGATGAACTTGGAATATTGTAGAACTGAGAATCAGATTGCAGATATCATGACGAAAAGAGTGCAATTCGAAGTGTTCAGGAAGCTAAGGTCTATGATGAATATAGATAGCTTAGACACAATGAATTAGGTGGTGTGTTGAGATTGTAATTCCTTGTGTCGAAGCAAGTGTAGCTCGACAAAAACAAGGATGTGTTAAAATTATACTAGTGTGTGTGTGTGTCGAGTTGTGTTAGATGTCAAAGTGTCGAAGCAGATTGCTTGACACAGAATTTCGACTTAGATCAAAATTGAAATTTTGGGATTTTGTAATTTTGGGATTTACCTTAGGGAGAAAGGTAGCTCAATTATAAATAGAGGGAGTAACCATATTTTGAGTAAGAAGAATAGAGAATAATATTGTAACACACAACAGAAAGTGCAGTTGCACAGTTGAATAATATTTTCTCAGTTTCAGAGCAGAGAGTTACTCTGCATAAATCATCTTTTTCTTTTGTCAAACCCTAATCTTCTTCCTTCTTTAATTTTCTTTCTTCTTTCATTAATAATTTTTGCGCAGAATCATTCTTGCAATCAAGGTGTGATAGTTTCACTTGAGTGAAGAGTGAAGAATAAGGGATTTTGATCGGTTGATTGAATCTTGTTCGTCAAGATTGATTTGGAATTCTCAAAATTTTAGGTTAATTCCAACAAACTTTTGAGTTAAATTTCAGTAATCAATTAAAAATTTAAAAGTGATTGGGGAAGGGGAATATATTTCAATCAATGTGTCTTAATTGTGGGAAAAATAATTTTAAAATTAAAGAAAGGACCAATTAATCATGATGTAAAATTAACGTAATGGTTTGAAAGTTTTAAAGTGTGTGAGTCCAAAATAAAACATGAAATAAGCAAGACACCAAATATATTACAAATCCAACATATTAATGGTCATGTTAGATACGCCAAGAGTTTTAAATGCATTAAGTTAACATTTAATAAAAGGATCAACTTACCTTACATCAACAAGAAGATATCAATTTAAAACTTTTAAATTATAGATACCAACATCAAACTTAAAATAAATGTACGAGAATGTATATAAAATATAAAAATTTTGAGATACACCACAAATTATTGTATCCAATTTTTTTCTTTTGAATGAAATTTCCAAGCGTACTTCTATTATGAAATTGATGATCATGTCTTTGATCTTATTCTTTATAACAAATAAGACACATTAAATATCATTTCTATTTATAAAGTTAATCATTTTAAACTTCATATCTGCCGGAATACGAATAGGACAATTACTTTTGTTAAGATGCACCACTTTGACATTTGCTTCCAGAATAGGTTGTCATCAAATTCACGAAGTTTTAAGATATATATTAAAAGATGGTGAAAAAGTAATTATATAATAGGGTAAATACACTACGCAAAAAATAAGAATAGGCAACACTAAAAAGACAACGCTTTTATCTAAAAGCGCTGCTAAAAAGAATAAAAAAATTTCGCTAAAAAAAAGCGTTGTAAAAGATAGCCTTTAGAAAACGCTTTTTAAAAACGCTGTTAAATGCTATAAATGGAAGCCACCTTAGAAAGCGCTTTTTGCACAAAGCGCTGCTAAAAAGAATAAAAAAATTTCGCTAAAAAAAGCGCTGTAAAAGACAGACTTTAGAAAGCGCTTTTTAAAAGCACTGTTAAATGGTAGCCACCTTAGAAAGCGCTTTTTGGAAAAGCGCTGCTATAGGTATTAACCTTAGAAAGCGCTTTCAGAAAAGCGCTCTTATATGTAGCACTTAAGAAAGCGCTTTATGAAAAGCGCTCTCTAAGGTCAATTATGAATTTAATTATAAAACTATTTCTATTCATTTTCGGAAACCTCTTTTCATTTTCTTCTCTCGACCGTTGCTTTCATGCGTTCTGAAACCCTTGCTTTCAATCGTTCTTTCATCCGTCACCGTCGCCGTCGTTCATTCTCGCATTCCTTGCCGTCACCGTCGCCGTCGCCGTCGTTCATTCTCGCATTCGTTGCCGTTGCCGTCGTGAAGGAGAAGACGAAAACGAAGAGGTACGTCGCCGTCGTTCATTCTCGCTTTATGCATTTTTGTTGGACCAACTTGTATTGATTCATTCTCACATTTTTGTATCTCCTTGAGGAGATTTGTTCAACACTCTTTATGCTATTAATTTTTTCTATTTTGTATTATGGTGATTTTCACCTCTTTATTAATATAATATTTTGCTATTAAAAAAGTTAGAGAAAAGAAAAAAAATGATAAATTGTTAGACACTAAACGCATTTTCGTCAATGACTAAGCCTACAGCTATTACAATTTCTTATTATTACTTGAATGAATTAAGATTTAAAGTGTTACAATTACCACTTTATGTTACAAACACTATTTTTTCAACAAATCTCTAATACATATTTTTTATGATACGTATACAGGGGGATCTTGGTAATTCTAACCTATCTGGACACTGTGTGGCTCTAGAAGTTGTTTACATCTCTACAGATAAATATTTTTTATTTTTGTTTTTGTTTAGTTTAATTAGTATAACTATGGATAAGAAATGGATGGCTTCAAGTCGATTGTCGAAAGAGTACGAGAATGGGGTATCGAAATTCGTTAAGTTTGCTGTTGCGCACGCCAAAGACCCCAGTCGAATGAGATGTCCTTGCTTGGGTTGTTGTTTTGGGAGTCGGGTTGACGCGGTTCAGTTGGCATCGCATTTAATGAGGAGTGGAATTGATAGAAGTTATACATGTTGGAATTTGCATGGTGAGAAAATTAATGGGAATGTTGAACCGGGGGATAATACGACCTATGCTTCAAACGACAATGGCACAGATACATACGATTCTGATCGATTCGAAGAGATTGCAGAAGCACTTGAAGAAGATCTTAAGGATTGTCCCAAAATGTTTGAGAGGTTGGTAAGCGATGCAGAGAAACCGCTATATAATGGTTGCACCAAATTCACAAGATTGTCTGCGGTATTAAAGTTGTACAACTTAAAGGCGGGCAATGGATGGTCGGATAAAAGTTTCACAGAGTTATTGGCCCTTATGAAAGATATGCTTCCAGAGGATAATGTTCTTCCCAATCGAACATATGAGGCCAAAAAGATGTTGTGCTCTATTGGCATGAGCTATGATAAGATACATGCATGTCCAAATGATTGCGTTTTGTTTTGAAATGAGTATGCATCGTTAAATGAGTGCCCTAAATGCGGTGTCTCTCGATAAAAGGAAAAGTTGTCTCCAGCAAAAGTCTTACGGTATTTTCCTATAATTCCGAGATTTAGACGCATGTTTCGTAGTGAGATCGATTCAAGACACTTGACTTGGCATGCAGATGAAAGAATTATTGATGAAAAGTTTCGACATCCGGCAGATTCACCACAGTGGATGAAAATTGATGATGATTATCCCGAATTTGGAAAAGAAGCAAGAAACCTTCGCTTGGCATTATCTACTGATGGAATGAACCCACACGGTCTTCAGAGTATCTCACATAGCACTTGGCCTGTGATCATAATGATTTATAACCTACCTCCATGGCTATGTATGAAGCGTAAGTACATGATGTTATCTATGTTAATTTCTGGGCCTAGACAACCAGGGAATAACATAGACGTATACTTGGCACCCTTAATCGAAGATTTAAAGTTTTTGTGGGAGAACGGTGTGGAGGTTTATGATGGGTATAGGAAAGAAAGTTTCAACTTGAGGGCGATGTTGTTTGGCACAATTAATGATTTTCCAGCATACGAAAATCTATCAGGGTACAACATAAAAGGTCAATGTGCCTGTCCTATTTGTGAAGATAAAATAGTTTGGACGCGATTGGAGTTTGGTCAGAAGAATGTATTTCTCGGTCATCGTAGATTCTTAAATTCTAATCATCACTATCGTGGGTGGAGAAAAGCATTCAATGGAGAGGCAGAACATGGCAGAGCTCCAACTATATTGACAGGTGATCAAATTTTTGAAAAGGTGAAAGATGTGAGTACTCAGTTTGGAAAGCCTTTTGCACATACACTTGTCAAGAGTGGGTGGAAGAAGAGGTCAATTTTTTTTGAACTGCCATATTGGAAGTCGTTGTATGTAAGACATTTTCTCGATGTTATGCATATTGAAAAAAATGTATTTGACAGTGTTATTGGTACGTTACTCAATATACAAGAAAAGTCTAATGATGACCTTAAAGCAAGAAAGGACTTGGTAGCGATGAGAATAAGAAATGAATTAGGACCCATGAAGAAAGGAACACGAACATATCTACCACCTGCTGCTTATACTCTATCTAGAAAAGAGAAAAAGGTATTGTGTAAGTTTCTAAGTGAAGTTAAAGTTCCAGAAGGATACTCTTCCGATATTAGAAGGCTTGTGTCTATGAAAGACCTCAAGTTAAAGAGTTTAAAGACGCATGACTGCCATGTTATAATGGAACATTTTCTACTAATAGGTATGCGTTCTATTCTTCCAGAAAAAGTAAGAAGCGCAATAACTAAATTGTGTTTTTTTCAAGTCAATTTGCAGTAAGGTGATCGATCCTGCGATCTTACCAACATTGCAAAAATAAATAGTTATTACTTTGTGTTATCTTGAAATGATTTTTCCTCCCTCGTTTTTTGACATAATGGTTCATCTAGTTGTTCATCTGGTGAAAGAGACACAATTGTGTGGACCGACTTATATGAGATGGATGTACCCTGCTGAACGTTATATGAAAATATTAAAAGGGTATGTGAAAAACCGAAGTCGACCAGAGGGTTGTATTGCCGAACGATACATTGTTGAAGAAGCGATTGAGTTTTATACTGAATATCTGTCCAATGTATAATCAATTGGACCCCCCAAATCTCATATTGTCGAAAAAAAAGAAGGAAACAAGTTAATTGGAAATGAAGTTGTGACAGTATCAAGGGTTGAACGGGATCAAGTGCATTTGTATGTCTGCACAATGAGAATGAGGTTGAGTCGTATGTTGAAATGCACAAGGATGTTCTCCGAGGTTTAAATCCGAATAGAAATAAGAATTGGATAGTACGAGAGCACAATCGAAGTTTCATACCTTGGTTTAAGGATCATATTTATTCAAAGTATTATTCAGATCCCGCTTCAATAACAGAAAAGTTGATATGTTTAGCATATGGTCCAAGTTTGGTTGTGTTTTCTTATAGCGCATACGCAATTAATGGATACATATTTTATACCAAAGAACAAGATGATAAAAGTACTATGCAAAATAGTGGTGTCACCGTGGTAGCTGAAGTAATGCACATTTCAAGTGTGAAAGATTTAAACCCCAAATTTGCAAATCTGTCATATTTTGGGGTTATCGAGCGCATTTGGGTGTTTGATTATGAGAAGTTTCAGATTCCTATATTTCGTTGCAAGTGGGTTGAAAATAATAATGGCGTACGAATGGATAAGTCAGGATTTTTGCAAGTGGATCTTAATAGGGTGGGGTACAAAGATGAGCCTTTTATTCTAGCCTCTCAAGCTAAACAAGTGTTCTATGTCACTGATCCGACAAGTACAAAATGGTCTATAGTGCTTTTATCTAACAAAGTAATTGATGAAAACATTGGAGATCAAGGTGATATTGATGTTGATATTGAATCATTTACTAGAAATGATCAAGATGAAAATATTATAGCGAATGAATCATATACAAGAAATGATCACAATGAGGGTATTTGGATCAATCCAACCATCCGTGTTGTTAAGAGACGGGTAGAACATATTCCAACCAAGAAAAGAAAGAGACGTTAGTGAAAAAGGTACTAAGATTTTCATTCTAATTTCATTCTAATCTTTAATTTGTATCTTTTGCGTAATCTAAACTTTTGTTATATTTTACACTGGACACTGCTTGTTGGTTGCCATTAATCCTACAAGAGAAGTATAACGAGCACAAAGAGAATCTCGAGTAGCACGGGTTAAAACAACCAACGTTACATGGATCAAAGTGGAGGTATATTAATTTTCACAATGTTGCTTATTAGTGATGCTACTTGATAACACAAAACAACTATATATTAATTCTTATTTGTTTGTCTATGTGTAGTGCCCTCGTCAGCGTAATGGCATAGACTACGGGTATTTCGTTTTGAGGTTTATGAGAGAAATCCATCAAATGGATCGATTAGAGGTTCCTATTACGGAATGCATGGATTTATAACTTAGGATTTATTTTAATATTTATCGGATATGTCATATAATTTATTATTTTTAACTAAATCATGCATATTTGTTTTGTTATGTAGTACTTTGATGAATACGCGTGTTCTCATTACACGAAGGATAAATTGCTAGAAATTAAGGAGGAATTGTGCGAATACCTTATTGAAAAAGAACCCTATATAAGGTATAAGATTATGGGATTATGTGAATGTATAGTTTTGTGAATTGTTTATTTTATGGGATTGTATAATTTTGTGAATGGTTTATGCCCTTTATGTGTTTTTAGATTGTAATTGTATAGTTTTGTGAATAGTTAATGTAAATGGTTTATGTGGTTTATGTGATTTATGGGATTAGTGGAAATGGTTAATGAACCATACTAGAAATTGTTTATGGAAATGTGAAATATACAGGTTTATTGAAATGACTTGAATTATACAGATTTCTGCATAAAAAAATGGTTAAAATGGGATTTAAAAAAAAAATCATTAAAATTATACGTAGAGAAAAGACAGCGCTTTCTAGAAAAAACGCTGTCTATAGTTCACAAAAGAAAGCGCTTTTCCTAAAAAGCGTCCTCTAAAGGTATAGAAAAATTGATAACTAAAATTATAGGCATACATTAGACAGCGTTTTAAAAAGCGCTCTCTAAAGGGGGCCTTTAGACAACGTTTTTTCCTCAAAAAGCGCTTTCTAAAGATATATAAAAAAATTCATTAAAATTTTATACGTATACATTAGACAACGCTTATGCAAAAGCACTGTCTAAATGTCCACTTTAGAGAACGCTTTTTAAGGAAAAACGCTGTCTAATGTATATTGTAGAGAGCGCTTTTCCATAAATCAAAAGTGATGTCTTTACCTACGATAGCGCTATCTTAGGCAGCGCTTTTAAGCGCTGTCTAAGGCCTAAAAAAACGTGTGAGTCCAAAATGAATCATGATGTAAAATTAACGTAATGGTTTGAAAGTTTTAAAGTGTGTGAGTCCAAAATAAAACATGAAATAAGCAAGACACCAAATATATTACTAATCCAACATTTTAATGGTCATGTTAGATACGCCAAGAGTTTTAAATGCATTAAGTTAACATTTAATAAAAGGATCAACTTACCTTACATCAACAAGAAGATATCAATTTAAAACTTTTAAATTATAGATACCAACATCAAACTTAAAATAAATGTACGAGAATGTATATAAAATATAAAAATTTTGAGATACACCACAAATTATTGTATCCAATTTTTTTCTTTTGAATGAAATTTCCAAGCGTACTTCTATTATGAAATTGATCATCATGTCTTTGATCTTATTCTTTATAACAAATAAGACACATTAAATATCATTTCTATTTATAAAGTTAATCATTTTAAACTTTATATCGGCCGGAATACGAATAGGACGATAACTTTTGTTAAGATGCCCCACTTTGACATTTGCTTCCAGAATAGGCTGTCATCAAATTCATGAAGTTTTAAGATATATATTAAAAGATGGTGAAAAAGTAATTATATAATAGGGTAAATAAGGAAATAAACCTCTTGGTTTGGTTTCTTATAGATGAAACAAGAGAAGCATAAACGAGCCGCTGAACAACTTAAAAGTCTAATCCTTATAACAAATTTGTCTCCACTCTGGGTCCAAGTTTTCTTAAATTAGAACAAATATTGACAAATAAATCTATGCATTTGCAAAATTTCATATCATTTTGTAAAATTAAAACATTTATATAAATAGACATATGTGCATATTTAACGAACAAAATTGACCAAAACATTTAGCATGACTTACTCTTAGAGGTGCAATGAATTTGAGAGATAGTTCTACCATTGCCCATGCATCACCATTTTCAACCGCTTCATTAGTATTAATACCAATGCTTTTCGAAAAATCACTCATACCTTATGAAGAATTTATGTATATAATTAATCAGTTTAAACATGTAAAATAGTATGTATTTATTATTGTTGGTTGAAAATATATATGTTGAAGAAATACTACATCATGTAATTATTGTTACAAAACGCATTAGTCAAAAAACACTTTAAATTTGTATTTTATTTTTTTTCTTCCTTTTTTCCTCTTATAATATTGTACACAATGGATACACTAATTGATAACTCTACCTGTGCTAGGCTAATAAGAGTTAGAGTTGATTTATTGAGTTAAATTGTGTGTGTTTTATCCCTATGATAATTTTTTTCTTATATAGTGATTTTAATCCATATTGAAAGGATACCAAATTGAAGGAATTTAATGTGATTGATTATGCTAATCATCACCACTTAATGATGATTGGGAATCTCGCTCGAACGGGTAAGATTTTTGTGTCTGATATTTCCAATTAGCCATAATTGCTTATCTCAATCATATATAGACCATAGATGGACCCACAACAGAGTTAGATCGCCATCTTTTACCCCGTCCACTCACATATTTGACATTTTTATGCCTCATTTACTAAGATGGGCGAAGTGTCCCATATCCAGGTTCAGAACTAGATCCAATAAATTATTCGGAAGGTACATAATCCCTCAATTATGAGTCCCATTAGGGAGAGATGTTAGGTAAAGGTTTGGAATTATTCTTAAGAATCCGAAATGTACATTTCCCCAAGCATGAGGCCCGTATGGTATGAGATGCTTTAGGTGAAGATTTGAGAGTTATTTTTAAGAACCCGAAATGTACAACTATTATGTTAGAGTATGGTGAAATGTAATTAAATATATGCATTGGAAAATGTTTGGTGTATTTTTAAGAACCCGAAATGTACAACTATTATGTTAGAGTATGGTGAAATGTAATTAAATATATGCATTGGAAAATGTTTGGTGTATTGGGGTCGTGGACGTGATTTTTATTAATCTATGTATTGTAACAATTTTTATAGTTAGTTATTCTCGACCCTAGTTTTTTCAAGTTTGAGATTTTTTTATGTTATATATTTGTATTATAATTTTGTTTTTGTATTTGTTATATCTAATTTTCCTAATTTTATTATCCAGAACTTCAAAAAGATAAATTGGTCTAAGTAAACTTTTAAATGAGGTTTAGATCATCAAATATAATCTAGATTGAAAAAAATTTTAAGATTTTTATATAATAGATTTTAATATTTTCGTCAAATTATATATATATATATATATATATATGTGTGTGTGTGTGTGTGTGTGTGTGTTAAGTATCTTAAGATACATATATTGATCTATATATTTATCTTGTTTGTATGTAAAGAAAAAAAGGTTGATGATATACATACAAGTGGTTTGTATACAAAATATCAATTTCTATTTTTCTTTTCATCTTCAAAACAAGTAAATAAAATTAAATAAAAATTAAAACGTATACAATAATTTTCTTAAAGTAAATAATAATAGAAGATAGATGGAGAGATTATATATATATATATATATATATATATATATATATATATATATATATATATATATATATATATATATATATATATATATATATATATAGAGAGAGAGAGAGAGAGAGAGAGAGAGAGAGAGAGAGAGAGAGAGAGAGAGAGAGAGAGGTCGTGTGTTATCACCTTGTTGGATATAACAAGAATAAACAGAATTATGGACTACACCATACTGATCCAACTCATAATCACAAACCTCTAGTTTTACATCCCAGAACTTATTCATGCTGTAAATCACAAAGCCAAATTAGTATAACATATTTGTGATGACTGTAACCTAAAAATGATCAAATATTAGGTCTTATTTTCATTGTTGAACAATATTCCTTATTCAATTTAACTCCTAAAATAACCATTAGAGAAGTCAGTACCAATATTATTCAAAAGAGACATGATAATGAATTTCATAAAGGTATTATTTAAGTATTATAAATAAAGTAATTATATATAGACAAAGATAAGTATTTTAATTTTTATCACATTTGAATGTATATTTTTCTTTAAAAGTTTATTATTTTAAGCACTGAGATATTGTCTTTGGAACACTAGTTGCCTTTTTCTTATCTCATGGTTGAGTTTGATCCTCCCTTTCCAATCACTTTCTCACAACCAAAATCATCTTTAGTTTCTACTATAATTCATACTCATGTCAATCATCCTGTCCTCATTGTCCCTAATATGATAAACTTCACTAAAATTAGGCTAGATATAAAAAAGAGTCAATACATAGTCATATCTTTTTAAGTTCCATGTTAGAGTCTACCAATATGGATGATACTACAGTTTCTCTCTCAATGAAACAGATCTTAAATTTGGTTGTTATTGATGTAGTTGTCCAACGATAGATCTACGAGACTATATCTGATAATTTGCTCAACATAATCATTGAGCGTGATTCAACGGCTGGATTTTTGTGGAATCGACTATTTAATTTTTCAAGTGCACTCTATCTGGAACAAAATTTTTCACGAGTGGAGATGAAGCAATTTCCTAATGCTATATTGTATTGAAAACATCTAAAACCGCTGTAACTAATCAACTATCAAATGTTGGTGCAACCATCAGGAACAATTCTGTGTTTCTCACATATCAAGATGATGTTCGTTTTTGCAATTTTTTTCATCATCAAAATCATAACAACACAAATTGCATAAACAACCATGGTGGGTGTAACAATGCACCCTCCAATTGCAGTAGGTGCAATTGTCCTAGTATCCAGGGTAAGGGTTGAGGCAGAGGTCACGAAAAAAAAATAACAATATTAATAATGACTTCCATTTTGTCAAAACAATAAAAGTGGGATGCATAGTGCAAACCTTGGGCCACACCCGTAATGGGCATTACGACTTTAATGGCCCCCAATGGGTATTGAAATTTGTTGTTTTCTACGATTTCGATTCTTGGCTTTTCCATTCTTTGTCTTTTACACATTGATAACCCAGACTTTACTACGAATTAATTCCCACCTTAAAAGTTTGTTTGAATGAGGTAATTGAAATTTTTTAAGGAATTTAAAATTTTAAGCTATTCAAATGATTAAATTGAAATCCATTCATTTTTTTTTAAATTTTTTTTTGTTTAGATTGAGCATTAACATAAGTCATTGTTAGATAGATATTTAGGGTCACTTTTATGAATTTTAAAGTTGAGGGCCAACTTTTAAATTAAGAAAATTGGGACTAATTTGCAATTTTAAAAATTGAAAGGGACCAATTTGTTAAAGTTGAGAATTATTAAGGACTAATTTGTAGCTACTAAAGATTTATTTAGTTGTTGTGCGTGGTTGTTATTGTTACATTCATTCATTGAAAAAAAACTAATTTTACCAACATTAAACACAATATTTTTCTGCTCCGACAATTCATCTAATGGAATGGCGTTGTTGTTGTTGATTCTAGCTTATGTAATCAACTAGTAGGATACCCGTGCATTCGCACGGATATTGGTATGTTACGCGCATTTTTTTAAAATATAATAAAAATGATATTAAAAAAATTAAGGTGTTTAACCAAAAAGATATTATTTTTAAAAGATATAAGAAATTAGTGTCAATAATTCATTCCATATATAAAATTATTTGAATCAACAATATATTATATTTTATATAAATATTATTGTTGTTTTGACGTTATTTAAAAAAATATTTGAATCTATATTATAACAATGATATTTTTTCCGTATATATAAATAAATTAATCAACAACGAACTTGATCCCGTATAAATAAATTAATCAACAACGAACTTGAGCCCGTAACTAAATATTATTTTATTCAATGATATAAAAATATTTTTTCCCGTAAAAATTTGAATCAAGAATGTATTTTTACCCGTAATTAATGAACAACGAACTTGATACCGTATATAAATATTAAGTTTGTTTTGACATTAGATATATATTTGAATTTGTATATAAAAAATTTGAATCAATAATGTATTTTTGCCCGTATCTAAAAATTAGATTTATATTTCATTAAAAAAAGTTGCTTTTTATTATCTCAAATTAATAATGATCTTTTGATTGATAAGTAATTAAAATATTGATTATAATTAAATTAATAATGACAGTTGGATATAGAGACTACAAATATATTTGGATATTACATAGTACTTTTATAGTGTTTTTTCTATTATTATAATTAAAGTCATTTATGAGCATTCTTTTGAGCAATAATTTTTTTCGTATAGATAAATATTTGAATTAACAATGTATTTTTTCCGTATATAAAATATATTAATCAACAATATATATATTTTTTCGTATATAAATATTAACTTTATTTTGACACTATTTATAAAAAAATTGAATCAATAGTAAAGTTGTTCCCGTATATAAAATATTTTAATCAAAAGTAAAGTTGTGTCCGTTTATAACAATATTTTTTCTCGTATATAAAATATTTGAATTAGCAATGTATTTTTCCAGTATATAAAATACTTTAATCAACAATATATTTTTCCCACATATAAATATTAATTTTGTTTTGACACTATTTATAAAAAAAATTGAATCAATAGTAAAGTTGTTCCCGTATATAAAAATATTTGAATCAAAAGTAAAGTTGTGCTCGTTTATAACAATAATTGTTTTCGTATAGAAAAATATTTGAATTAACAATGTATTTTTTCCGTATATAAAATATTTTAATCAACAATATATTTTTTTTCCCGTATATAAATATTAATTTTGTTTTGACATAATTTATATAAAAAATTGGATCAACAGTAAAGTTGTTCCCGTATATAAAATATTTGAATCAAAAGTAAAGTTGTGCTCGTTTATAACAATAATTTTTTTCGTATAGAAAAATATTTGAATTAACAATGTATTTTTTCTGTATATAAAATATTTTAATCATCAATATATTTTTTTCCAGTATATAAATATTACTTTTGTTTTGATACTATTTATAAAAAAATTGGATCAATAGTAAAGTTGTTCCCGTATATAAAATATTTGAATCAAAAGTAAAGTTGTGCCCGTTTATAACAATATTTTATCTCGTATATAAAATATTTGAATTAGCAATGTATTTTTCCCGTATATAAAATATTTTAATCAACAATATTTTTTTTTCCGTATATAAATATTAATTTTGTTTTGACACTATTTATAAAAAAAATTGAATCAATAGTAAAGTTGTTTCCGTATATAAAAATATTTAAATCAAAAGTAAAGTTGTGCCCATTTATAACAATAATTTTTTTCGTATAGAAAAATATTTGAATTAACGATGTATTTTTTCCGTATATAAAATATTTTAATCAACAATATATTTTTTTTCCGTATATAAATATTAATTTTGTTTTGACACAATTTATAAAAAAATTGAATCAATAGTAAAGTTGTTTCCGTATATAAAATATTTGAATCAAAAGTAAAGTTGTGCCCGTTTATAACAATATTTTTTCTCGTATATAAAATATTTGAATTAATAATGTATTTTTTCCGTATATAAAATATTTTAATTAACAATATATTTTTTTCCCATATATAAATATTAATTTTGTTTTGACACTATTTATAAAAAAAATTGAATTAATAGTAAAGTTGTTCACGTATATAAATATATTTGAATCAAAAGTAAAGTTGTGCTCGTTTATAACAATATTTTTTTTCGTATAGAAAAATATTTGAATTAATAATGTATTTTTTCCGTATATAAATTATTTTAATCAACAATGTTTTTTTTCCCGTATATAAATATTAATTTTGTTTTGACGCTATTTATAAAAAAATTGAATAAATAGTAAAGTTGTTCCCGTATATAAAATATTTGAATCAAAAGTAAAGTTGTGCCCGTTTATAACAATGTTTTTTCTCGTATATAAAATATTTGAATTAACAAAGTATTTTTTCCATATATAAAATATTTTAATCAACAATATATTTTTTCCCGTATATAAATATTAATTTTGTTTTGACACTATTTATAAAAAAAATTGAATCAATAGTAAAGTTGTTCCCGTATATAAAAATATTTGAATCAAAAGTAAAATTGTGCTCGTTTATAACAATAATTTTTTTCGTATAGAAAAATATTTGAATTAACAATGTATTTTTTCCATATATAAAATATTTTAATCAATAATATATATTTTTTTCCGTATATAAATATTAATTTTTTTTGACACTATTTATAAAAAAATTGGATCAATAGTAAAGTTGTTCCCGTATATAAAATATTTGAATCAAAAGTAAAGTTGTATTATTTTAATAATAAAATTGAGGATTTTAGTGTACAAAGACCAAATAAAAAGCATTTTGATGTGGTGGTAGAAAATCATGCAAGAGTATTGTAGACTTTTCCAGAGCACATTCCTTTCTTATATTATAGATTTTTATATTTTAGAATAATTTCTCAATATTGTCATCCAACGCAACAATTTAATGAGTTAATTATTTCCTTGACTGATAACATTGAGAAACATATTCCTAATCATACTTAGAAATATTGCAACCCAAAAAGAAAATGGTGGATGGAAAAAATACGTAAGCGATACATCTTATAGTTTGTCATTTTATTTTTGGGTCTCCAATAAAAGTAATCAATTCTCTCGAGTGGGCTGAAAACCAAAGGGCTGAGAAAGTCATTATTTTATTTTATTTTTTATTTAAAAAAAACCTATTAGCTTGGTGTTTTAAAAAAATCTGAGGGAAAAATAACACAATTTTGATTATAAACGAATCTTTGTTGTCCATGTATCAACTATCAACATCAAAAACATTGTCAACACATCAATTCAAATGAAACATTAGTGATCCATGTGATGCCCTTACGCTAGCCAATAAAAACGTGAACGCAACAAATATATATATATTTATTTATTTATATGCTACGTTGTATATAACAAACATTTATAATGAAAACATTAAGATTGAAAAAAAGAAAAACTTAAAAATGTGTGAAAACAATCTCTAGGATGAATTGAAAGTGCAGAAAAAAGTCTTAGTTCAAGGTTGGTGTTCGTTACATAATCTATTATCTTGTAACATGATAAATTATTTTACTTATATAACCTTTGTAAATTTTATACCAAAAACAAATGCATACAAAACTTCTCCTAGATTCAAAATAATGATGATGTTAAAAATGTCGAGTTTTCTAATATATATATATATATATATATATATATATATATATATATATATATATATATATATATATATATATATATATATATATATATATATATATATATATATATTATAACCTCCCCAACAAGATGTTTATCCTACAAACTTCCACTAATTTTTGTACCAAAAAGATCCTTCATACTATCACCGTAAATTTTTGCGGTTTATGTTACCCTCTCATTTTATCTACAAAAAATAAATTACAGTTACACTCTACATTGTGCGTATTTTTTTTGTTATCCTTCAAATTTTAGAGATTATAAATGTTATGAATTATTGAGTCATAAAATATTTATTTATAGGCATGTCACCTTTGATGAAAATACATTTATATTTTCTCCGTTAAATGTTTCTCCAACCTCTAATCAGACCCAAAATCGTATGAGATATTTTGATAGAAATGTCTCCGTAAGATTAGACACTCTTAAGATTTTTTCAAACATCAAATCACATAAATAACACCTCCAAGTAATTTAAAACAAAAATTCAAACCAAAATATTTTATTTTAAAATTATATTAGAGCTTTAGGATGTATTTGGTTCGGGGTAGATGAAAGGGGGAGGGGAAGGGAGGAGAGATTTTTAATTAAATATGTTTGATTCAAATTTTAAGATGGGAAGTAGGGGTGGAAATAGGCTTTGTCAAGCCTAAAAAAACTGAAGCCTAAGCCTGACCTGTAGCTTGTCATAGGCTTATTTTTAAGCCTGAGTCTGACATTTTCTAAGACATGGTTAGCCTATTAGCCTACATAAAAGCCTATTATTTTAGAAATATGTAAATACGCAATAAAAGTATTATTTAAATAAACTAACAAACTAAAAAATCAATGAGACTAAAAGTTTGTTAGCATTGACTTATTTTAACATACCTATTAGCATAAGTTTTGTGAGACTATTTGTTTAACATAACTTATGAAAACAACTTATAACATTATTCATAAGGTGTTTTCACCTTATTTTTATAAGTTCTCCAAAATAACCAATTTTTATTTATGTATTTTAACTCAAAGTACAAAACATAACATAAGATAATAAAAAAATATTCATATTTATTTAAATAGGTCGGCTTGTTAGGCTTAAAAAGACTTTTTTTAAGGTCTGAGACCTAGCCTTTTTAACTAAATAGGCTTATAAAAAAACCTATGCCTTTTCTATTTAAAAAAATAGCTTGGCCTGGCCTGAGCCTATGTAGGCTAGCCTATGAGTTTGGATATTTAAAAAATTATTATATTTACTAAAATATTTTCGGTTTAATTTTAGTATTTCAAAATAACTCATTTTCTTCCGTGTTACTACTTTCTTCTGTGTGATTTTCTCGATTGCTTCCATCATCTTATTATAATTGTTATCTACATTCAAATTATTTTAGAATTTTTGTACTTTATAAAAATCATAATTATTGCACTTTTTTTTTTAAATTAAAAATATTATGTTTAGTTACATTCGATTTTTATTCTAATTTTGTTATGGATCATATCATATATATTTTTATATCAAATTTTAAACAATTCATTTTTTTGTTTATTCATTTTATTTAACATTTTGAATCATTAATATTTAATAATAATTTATTTTATGTATTTTTTTGTTAGATGATTCAACACGATTTAAACGTTGTTATCAACATATAATTTAATTTATATTGGAGAGTTATAATCTGAATCAAGTGTACTCAATTTTTTAACGTTATGTGATAAATAAATACTTTTTTAGTCACTCAATATTAAAATTTTTATTATAATAAAAAATATGCATGAATTTTTCACATATGAATATCATATCACCTATATAAGATCATAATGATAAAAATGTAAATTATTAATAAAATCTCTCCCCTCCCCTCCTGAACCAAACACGTTTTTAATTAAAATCCCTCCCCTCCCCTCCCCTCCCCTCTTTTGAACTAAACACTTATCTGATTAAAAGAAATTTCTCACCACCCCTCCCCTTCCCTTCCCTCCATTAAAATCCCTCCCCTCCCCCTCATTTGAACCAAATAGACCTTAGAAAAATTTATGACATTTTAATAAGAGTCAATATTTAAAATATTATCTTTCAAATTTGTTTAGAGAAAAAATTCAGATAAAATATATAATAATATTTTTTATTTTTTATTTTAGAGAATTTTGTCCAAAATTACAGGCATCAAATGAAATCATAAATATATTTTAAAAATAATCATAAGAAAGTGAAACTATAGTGTTATTTTATTAGACGCATTTATAAAAAAATTACACAGTTAGTAAATAAATATTAATCTCTAAATTTATTGTATTAAAGATTCTCTCAGAAAATATATACTAATTTTTAATGAGAAGTTTTTAAAGAAAGATTGTGAAGAAAAGTTACATTTACCTTTTGTTGTGTTTGATATTATCAAAGAGTGGCGAAGAAGCTTTAGCACTCATTGACGGAATTGCATGTGGGTAGAATGACTTGTAAGGAAATGAAAAAGAATTGGGAGTTTTTTTGGAGAAGTGGAACGATGTATTATTCACATTTAGTGGGGAAGAGAACTTCCTCATAGAAGCATGATTGGCCTTAGAAAATGAAAACGGATGCAACATTTTTTTAAGTGCACAAATAGTATTACTATTGTGGAATATATAGCTTGGAGTGAGGATGGTGTACACTAACTTTTATTTAAGGCTTATAAAAAATATCTTAGATTATCACTTCGTTTTTGTGGTGTAATTAATGATTCTTAACTTTTATTTAATATGTAATTAATGATCTTTAACCAGTGTCCCAGGGACACCGGTAAGCATTGCCCTATTTTATAAGCAATTGAGTCAATAGAATACTATGGATACTCAATTCAAAAGCATAAAAGTTAATACAAATTTAAGTATAATAAATGAGCTTTACTCCAATTATAGAAATTTGAACAACCTATACTGTTCGAACCTAAAACATACTCCCCCCGGTCACAATTATAAGCCAAAATAACTACTTTCACACGTATTAAGAAAGTTAGTTAAGTGTAATTAATTTTCTTGATTTCATGTACAACCAAAGTAAAATTTACGATAATATCCCTAGTTTATTTGATGAATCAACTTTCAACATTAAATGCTTTTGAATTAAATTAAGGATATAATAGTAATACAAGTATTAATTAGTCTAAAATTTAATGATTTTTGCTTATAATAGTGACCAAGATTTAAGGTGTTTTTTTTGCTTATAATAGTGACCGGAGGGAGTACCAAACACCAAACTACAAGTTTGGTATTGAAAATCACATCTCCCACATTCGATTTGAGTTCGGGTGAAGCCATAATTTTTAAGATTGGTTTTGCGTGTTTTTTTATTGTATTATACTCACATTTATTAATTAAATGTGAAACATTAGAATTTGTTTTTTTATAAACAAAGATAATATTAAAATAGCATGAATTATTGGGAGGAAATCCATAATGCAATAGAATAATGCAACACCACAATCTTTCCCAAATATCAAATGCAACGACAATTAACAAAAGACACCAAACAATACAACACAATTTTAGCGTGAAAAAATCTCCGTTAATTAGAAGTAAAAAACCAAGGGACCCGTAGGCCACTTAAATCTCCGTTATAATTAAACAATGGATACAATCAAGGTTCTCTCTAACACTATTTAGAGGCATACATCAACATTATCAAGATCTACAATCAATTTTGGAATACAAAAAGAATCAAGCGAGACAATCAACTAAAACAACCACAAAAAATTGCACCTCTAAAGTGGACTCGTCAGATAAACTTGGAATGCTCAAAACCTGATCTCCACCGTTCAGAATGTACGTCAATGAGTGTTCACTACGCCAAAACTGGACAAAGACAGCGCAACAAAGACAGCGCTTTTTGGACAAAGCGCTGCTATAAGTCTTTAAAAAATTTTGCTAAAAAAAAACGCTGTAATAGACAGCCTTTAGAAAGCAGCACCTTTGTGAGAAACACACCACATACTCACCCAAAACCTTAAGATTATAGATGTGTGGGTTTTCCCACTTATAAATGCTCAAGTCACCACATTCCTATCCAATGTGGAACTATTGTCCACAATACTCACACTTGTTAATACTTAACACTCCTCTCAAGTGTGAGTTTATCCACAATGCTTCCACAATGCTCCCCCTTAAGCGGAAGCTTTAATTGTGCAACTGCACACCCTTGTACCAACTGCACACCCTTGAGGGGGAGTGTTGAGAATCAAGTGTGCGGAAGAAGTCCCACATTAATTAGAAAAGGGAAGATTAAACACTATATAAGTGAGAGAACCCACACACCAATCACTTTATATAGTGTTCAATCTTCCTTTTTCTAATCAATGTGGGTCTTCTTCCTCACACTTGATTCTCAACACTCCCCCTCAAGTGTGAGTTTATACACAATGCTCCCCCTCATGTGGAAGCTCTCTCTTCCACATACACTTGTATCACCGTTGAACTCAGCGGAACACCTTCTACCCACACCTGCGGGAAGTGTTTTGATACAAGTAAGTCGGTCCTTTTCTCGAACCAGACTCTGATACCATTGTTAGGGGAAGATTTCTACTTGGGAGCATTGAACATTATGGGATTTCTTCCTCACACTTGATTCTCAACAATGAAGATCGACAACATGTTAGCTATCAACTTGGCAGAAAATCCGATAGCACATGGACGAAGCAAACACATCGAAATGAGGTTCCACTATCTTCGAGAGCGGGTAGTATAAGGGAAGATGAACTTGGAACATTGTAGAACTGAGAATCAGATTGCAGATATCGTGATGAAAGGAATGCAAGTCGAAGTGTCCAGGAAGCTAAGGTCTATGATGAATATAGATAGCTTAGACAATATGAATTAGGTGGTGTGTTGAGATTGTAATTCCTTGTGTCGAAGCAAGTGTAGCTCGACAAAAACAATGATGTGTTAAAATTATCCTAGTGTGTGTGTGTGTATCGAGTTGTGTTAGATGTCGAAGTGTCGAAGCAGATTGCTTGACACAAGATTTCAACTTAGATCAAAATAGAAATTTTGGGATTTACCTTAGGGAGAAAGGTAGCTCAATTATAAATAGAGGGAGTAACCCTATTTTGAGTAAGAAGAATAGAGAATAATATTGTAACACACAATAGAAAGTGCAGTTGCACAGTTAAATAATATTTTCTCAGTTTGAGAGCAGAGAGTTTCTCTGCATAAATCATCTTTCTCTTTCCCTATTTTGTCAAACCCTAATCTTCGTCCTTATTCAATTTTCTTTCTTCTTTAATTAATAATTTTTGCGCAGAACATTCTTGCAATCAAGGTGTGATAGTTTCACTTGAGTGAAGAGTGAATAACAAGAGATTTCGATCGGTTGATTGAATCTTGTTCGTCAAGATTGATTTGGAATTCTCAAAGTTTTGGGTTAATTCCAACAAACTTTTGAGTTAAATTTCAGTAATCAATTAAAATTTTAAAAGTGATTGGGGAAGGGGAATATATTTCAATCAATGTGTCTTAATTGTGGGAAAAATAATTTTAAAATTAAAGAAAGGACCAATTAATCATGATGTAAAATTAACGTAATGGTTTGAAAGTTTTAAAGTGTGTGAGTCCAAAATAAAACATGAAATAAGCAAGACACCAAATATATTACAAAGCCAACATATTAATGGTCATGTTAGATACGCCAAGAGTTTTAAATGCATTAAGTTAACATTTAATAGAAGGATCAACTTAACCTTACATCAGCAACAAGATATAAATTTAAAACTTTTAAATTATAGATACCAATATCAAACTTATAAAATATAAAGATTTTGAGATACACCACAAATTATTGTATCCAATTTTTTTCTTTTGAATGAAATTTCCAGGCGTACTTCTATTATGAAATTGATCATCATGTCTTTGATCTTATTCTTTATAACAAATAAGACACATTAAATATCATTTCTATTTATAAAGTTAATCATTTTAAACTTCATATCTGCTGGAATACGAATAGGACGATAACTTTTGTTAAGATACACCACTTTGACATTTGCTTCCAGAATAGGCTGTCATCAAATTCATGAAGTTTTAAGATATATATTAAAAGATGGTGAAAAAGTAATTATATAATAGGGTAAATAAGGAAATAAACCTCTTGGTTTGGTTTCTTATAGATGAAACAAGAGAAGCATAAACGAGCCGCTGAACAACTTAAAAGTCTAATCCTTATAACAAATTTGTCTCCACTCTGGGTCCAAGTTTTCTTAAATTAGAACAAATATTGACAAATAAATCTATGCATTTGCAAAATTTCATATCATTTTGTAAAATTAAAACATTTATATAAATAGACATATGTGCATATTTAACGAACAAAATTGACCAAAACATTTAGCATGACTTACTCTTAGAGGTGCAATGAATTTGAGAGATAGTTCTACCATTGCCCATGCATCACCATTTTCAACCGCTTCATTAGTATTAATACCAATGCTTTTCATAAAATCACTCATACCTTATGAAGAATTTATGTATATAATTAATCAGTTTAAACATGTAAAATAGTATGTATTTATTATTGTTGGTTGAAAATATATATGTTGAAGAAATACTACATCATGTAATTATTGTTACAAAATGCATTAGTCAAAAAAACACTTTAAGTTTGTATTTTATTATTTTTTTTCCTTTTTTCCTCTTATAATATTGTACATAATGGGTACACTAATTGATAATTCCACCTCTGTGCTAGGCTAATAAGAGTTAGAGTTGATTTACTAAGTTAAATTGTGTGTGTTTTATCCCTCTGATAAGTTTAGGGTAAGATTTTTGTGTCTGATATTTCCAATTAGCCATAATTGCTTATCTCAATCATATATAGACCATAGATGGACCCACAACAGAGTTGGATCGCCATCTTTTACCCCGTCCACTAGGGATGACAATGAGCAGGGTATGGATAGGGTATTATAATACCCGTTCTCATACCCGCAGTTGAAAAAAATCTCCGTACTCGAGCTCATACCCGCTTGAGTATCAAAATTGCCATCCGTCCCCATACCCTATGAGTATATAAGTGTTCGGACCCGTACCCGTTACCCGCATTTCTAATAAAAATAAATAAATCAAGTATAAAATATCATAATATTTTAAATTTTTAAAAATATTAAAAAGTTTTAAAAAAACTTTATTTTTGAATTATGAAATAAATGATCACGTATATTAAATAAGTAGTAGTTTAAAATTGATGTTTTTTTTTAAAACTGTATAAATATTTATTTTTATATAATAATATAAATTAAAATATATAAATATATATTGTGCGGGTATGGGGCGGGCTGGGTACTAAGGTGCCTATCTCCGCACCCGTCCCCGCTTATTTAAGGGGCTAATTATCCGAGCCCGTACCCGTACCGATTTTTGCGGGTTTTTACAGTATCCTTTGTGGGTAATTTTCTGGATACCCACCGGAGATGGGGCAAATTGTCATCCTTACCGTCCACTCACATATCTGACATTTTTATGCCTCATTTACTAAGATGGGTGGAGTGTCCCATATCCGGGTTCAGAGCTAGATCCAATAAATTATTCGGAAGGTACATAATCCCTCAATTATGAGTCCCATTAGGGAGAGATGTTAGGTAAAAGTTTGGAATTATTCTTAAGAACTCGAAATGTACATATTCCCCCCAAGCATGAGGTCCGTATGGTGTGAGATGCTTTAGGTGAAGATTTGAGAGTTATTTTTAAGAACCCGAAATGTACAACTATTATGTTAGAGTATGGTGAAATGTAATTAAATATATGCATTGGAAAATGTTTGGTGTATTGGGGTCGTGGACGTGATTTTTATTAGTCTATGTATTGTTCTCGACCCTAGTTTTTTCAAGTTTTAGATTTTTTTATGTTATATATTTGATTTATGATTGTGTTTTTGTATTTTTGTATATCTAATTTTCCTAATTTTATTATCCAGAACTTCAAAAAGACAAATTGGTCTAAGCAAATTTTTAAATGAGGTTTCAATCATCAAATATAATCTAGATAGAAAATTTTTGGCTTAATTACACTTTTGGTCCCTATGTTTTGGCCAACTCACGAAATTGGTCTCTATGTTTTAAAATTGAACGAATTAGTCCCTATGGTTTAATGTTTTGTGCAGTTTTAGTCCCCCATCCCAATTTTGATCCAACTGTTACTGTACGGACATGCACTGTTCATGTACGAACATGCACTGTTCATGTACGAACATGCACTGTTCATGTACGTTTTTTGATCAAAATTGGGATGGATGACCAAAACTGCACAAAACATTAACCATAGGGACTAATTCGTTCAATTTTAAAACATAGGGACCAATTTCGTGAGTTAGCCAAAACATAGGGACTAAAAGTGTAATTAAGCCAAAATTTTTTTAAGAGTTTTATATAATAGATTTCAATATTTTCGTCAAATTTTATATATATATATATATATATATATATATATATATATATATATATATATATATATATATATATATATATATATATATATATATATATATTAATTATCTTGTTTGTATGTAAAGAAAAAAAGGTTGATGATATACATACAAGTGGTTTGTATACAAAATATCAATTTTTAATTTTTTTTTCATCTTCAAAACAAGTGAATAAAATTAAATAAAAATTAAAACGTATACAATAATTTTCTTAAATAATAGAAGAGAGAGAGAGAGAGAGATCATGTGTTATCACCTTGTTGGATATAACAAGAGTAAATAGAATTGTGGACTACACCATACTGATCCAACTCATAATCACGAACCTCTAGTTTTATATCCAAGAACTTATTCATGCTGTAAAATCACAAAGCCAAATTAGTATGACATATTTCTGATGACTGTATTCTAAAAATGATCAAATATTAGGTCTTATTGTCATTGTTGAACAATATTCCTTATTCAATTTAACTCCTAAAATAATCATTAGAGAAGTCAGTACCCATATTATTCAAAACCAATATTATTCAAAAGAGGCATGATAATGAATTTCATAAAGGTATTATTTAAGTATTATAAATAAAGTAATTATATATAGACAAAGATAAGTATTTTAATTTTCATCACATTTGAATGTATATTTTTCTTTAAAAGTTTATTATTTTAAGCACTGAGATATTGTCTTTGGAACACTAGTTGCCTTTTTCTTATCTCATGGTTGAATTTGATCCTCCCTTTCCAATCACTTTCTCACAACCAAAATCATCTTCAGTTTCTACTATAATTCATACTCATGTCAATCATCATGTCCTCATTGTCCCTAATATGATAAACTTTATTAAAATTAGGCTAGATAAAAAAAAGAGTCAATACATAGTCATATCTTTTTAAGTTCCATGTTAGAGTCTACCAAGTCACTTGTCATATCATTCCTCCCTATAAGGATGATACTACAGTTTCTCTCTCAATGAAACAGATCCTACATTTGGTTGTGTATTGATGTCGTTGTCCAACGATAGATTGACGAGACTATATTTAATAATTTGCTCAACATAATCATTGAGCGTGATTCAACGGCTGAATTTTCGTGGAATCGACTATTTAATTTTTTCAAGTGCACTCTATCTGGAACAAAAAATTTCACGAGTGGAGATGAAACAATTTCCTAATGCTATATTGTATTGAAAACCTCTAAAACCGCTATAACTAATCAATTATCAAATGTTGGTACAACCATCAGGGACAATTCTGTGTTTCTCACATATCAAGATGATGTTCTTTTTTGCAATTTTATTCATCATCAAAATCATAACAACACAAATTGCATAAACAACCATGGTGGGTGTAACAATGCACCCTCCAATTACAGTAGATGCAATTGTCCTAGTATCCAGGGTAAGGGTTGAGGCAGAGGTCATGAAAAAAAAAATAACAAAATTAATAAGACCATTTCTTAATACACCACCTAAGTTTCTTATACACCACGTGAAATTATTTTTTTGCTCCCCAGTTCTGGATGTGCACATCCGGATGCACCATTTTTTTTAAAAACGTTGCCTTGTTCCGGATGTGCAAATCCGGAATGACAATTACGCGTTTTCCAGATGTGTACATCCGGAAAAATGGCTGATACTTAAAAAGGTATATTTATTTTAAAAAATAATAATATGTATTTTAAAAGAATAACGATCAACAGTAAAATATTACTTCTATCACCAGAGTTGACACAAAGTTGGTGGTACTCCTATTACCACTTGGAGAACCAATGGACTGACTTTGGGTCACAAGATACAGAGAAATTGTTTCTGCTCAGGTTCATTGCGAGGAGATAATTCAAAATCTCTTTAAAATAACAGTGGATCCTTAGAAGGGAAATCGGTCCGCTGGAATGATAAGATAATTTTGTTCGATTTGTGTATTCCTCATGATAGGATAATTCAGGGAGTGGCGTGTGGCTTTCTATAAATCAACTGGGTTTAAGCCTAAAAGGATTATATTTTACAGGTTCGCGTTGGTTTTTTCTAAATGATACATACTGGTGTAAATTGATGTATATGTATATATTAGAACTTGTTTATTATGCTTATTATGCCCACATGCTAGCTTATTATGCACACTTGCTGATGTCTATTGATGTATATGTATATATTATAACTTGTATATTAATGATACAGTTCCTCCTGCTTATTATGGACACTTGCTAGCTTTCGGCGCTCGATACTACATAAGTGAAGTAGAAAATTCTGATTCTGGTTCTGCAAGTGGTAATAGGAGATACGAAGAACAAAGTTTTCTATTGGCGGGAAACCTAATCCATTGACTCAAGATCTTCATCACGCTATCAAGAATCTCTCCGCTGAACTTTATTCTAAAGATGTTCATTTTCTCATGGAGCTTATTCAAGTACATTTAACCTTTCATGATGCATTCATGATGTTAAATGATAGTTGTTTATATTCATGACCATAAATTTGTTGTTAACTTTATCAGAATGCCGAAGACAACCATTATATTGACGGAGAGACTCCAACCCTAGAGTTTGTTATAACTTCTGATGACATTACTGTTACTGGTGCACCAGCCACATTACTTATTTTCAATAACGAAAAGGGTTTATCTCCGAAATATATTGAGCCTATCTGTAGTGTTAGACGATCAACAAAGAAAGATAACAGGAGCAGTGGTTACACTGGAGAGATACGAAGAACAAAGTTTTCTATTGAAGAGATACGAAGAACAAAGTTTTCTATGGGCGGGAAACCTAATCCCTTCTCGCTCCCCTCATTCGAATGTATATTAACTTGCGATGATATATTAATCTATGCGACCAACCGACAAAATCGATTTAAAAAAAATAAAGTTATGTTATTTTCCGGATCTGCAGTTCCGGAATTTAAAGCTATACTATGTTTCCGGATGTGCACATCTGGAACAGATCAGCATTTTTTTAAAAAATGGTGCGTCTGGATGTGCACATCCGGAATCAGGGGGCAAAAATGAAATTTCACGTGGTGTATAAGAAACTTGGGTGGTGTATTAAGAAATGGTCTATTAATAATGACTTCCATTTTGTCAAAACAATAACAGTGGGATGCATAGTGCAAACCTTGGGCCACATCCGTAATGGGCATTACGACTTTAATGGCCCCTAGTGGGCATTGAAATTTGTTATTTTCTACGATTTCGTTTCTTGGCTTTTCCATTCTTTGTCTTTTACACATTGATAACCCAGACTTTACTACGAATTAATTCCCCCCATAAAAGTGTGTTTGGATAAGCTAATTGAATTTTTTTAAGGAATTTAAAATTTTAAGCTATTCAAATGATTAAATTGAAATCCAATCATTTTATTTATTTATTTTTGTTTAGATAGAGCGTTAACATAAATCATTGTTAGATAGATATTTAGGGTCACTTTTATGAATTTTAAAGTTGAGGGCCAAATTTTAAATTAAGAAAATTGGGACTAATTTGCAATTTTAAAAATTGAAAGGGACCAATTTGTTAAAGTTGAGAATTATTAAGGACTAATTTGTAGCTACTAAGGACTTATTTAGTTGTTGTGTGTTGTTGTTATTGTTACATTCATTCATTGTAAAAAAACTAATTTTACCAACATTAAACACAATATTTTTCTGCTCCGACAATTCATCTCATGGAACGGCGTTGCTGTTGTTGATTCTAGCTTATGTAATCAATTTGTATATTTTAGAATAATTTCTCAATATTGTCATCCAAGGCAACAATTTAATGAGTTAATTATTTCCTTGGCTGATAACATTGAGAAACATATTCCTAATCATACTTAGAAATATTGCAACCCAAAAAGAAAATGGTGGATGGAAAAAATACGTAAGCGATACATCTTATAGTTTGTCATTTTATTTTTGGGTCTCCATTAGAAGTAATCAATTCCCTCGAGTGGGCTGAAAACCAAAGGGCCGAGAAAGTCATTATTTTATTTTATTTTTTATTTAAAAAATAAATAACCTATTATGTTGGTGTTAAAAAATATCTGAGGGAAAAATGACACAATTTTGATTATAAACGAATCTTTGTTGTCCATGTATCAACTATCAACTATCAACATCAAAAACATTGTCACACATCAATTCAAATGAAATATTAGTGATCCGTGTGATACCCTCACGCTAGCCAATAAGAACGTGAACACAACATATATATATATATATATATATATATATATATATATATATATATATATATATATATATATATATATATATATATATATATATATATCTTAGATGCTACGTTGTATATGACAAACATTTAGATTGTAAAAAAGAAAAACTAAAAAAAGTGTGAAAACAATCTCTAGGATGAATTGAAAGTGCAGAAAAAAGTCTTAGTTCAAGGTTGGTGTTCCTTACATAATCTATTATCTTGTAACATGATAAATTATTTTACTTATCTAACCTTTGTAAATTTTATACCAAAAAAAAATGCATACAAAACTTCTCCTAGATTCAAAATGATGACGATGTTAAAAATGTCGAGTTTTCTAATATATATACATTTATGTTTTCTCCCTTAAATGTTCCTCCAACCTCTAATCAGACCCAAAATCGTATGAGATATTTTGATAGAAATGTCTCCGTAAGATTAGACACTCTTAAGATTTTTTCTAACATCAAATCACATAAATAACACCTCCAAGTAATTTAAAACAAAAATTCAAACCAAAATATTTTATTTTAAAATTATATTAGAGCTTTAGGGTGTGTTTGGTTCGGGGTAGATGAAGGGGAGGGGAGGGGAGGGGAAGGGAGGAGAGATTTTTAATTAAATATGTTTGATTCAAATTTTAAAATAAGAAGAGAGAGGAGGGGAGAGGAGCAAAATCCCTCCAAAACACATTTTTTGCTTCCCTCCAAATTGGAGGGATTTGGAGGGGAGGGGAGATAATATGAGTTTGGATATTTAAAAAATTATTATATTTACTAAAATATCCTCAGTTTAATTTTAGTATTTCAAAATAACTCATTTTCTTTCGTGTTACTACTTTCTTCTATGTGATTTTCTCGATTGCTTCCATCATCTTATTATAATTGTTATCTACATTCAAATTATTTTAGAATTTTTGTACTTTATAAAAATCATAATCTTTGCACTTTTTTTTTAAATTAAAAATATTATGTTTAGTTACATTCGATTTTTATTCTAATTTTGTTATGGATCATATCATATATTTTTTTATATCAAAATTTAAACCATTCATTTTTTTGTTTATTCATTTTATTAAACATTTTGAATCATTAATATTTAATAATAATTTATTTTATGTATTTTTTTGTTAGATGATTCAACACTATTTAAACGTTGTTATCAACATATAGTTTAATTTATATTGGAGAGTTATAATCTGAATCAAGTGTACTCAATTTTTTAACGTTATGTGGTAAATAAATACTTTTTTAGTCATTCAATATTAAATTTTTTATTATCATAAAAAATATGCATAAATTTTTCACATATGAATATCATATCACCTATATAAGATCATAATGATAAAAATGTAAATTATTAATAAAATCCATCCCCTCCCCTCCTGAACCAAACACGTTTTTAATTATAACTCCTCCCCTCCTTTCCCCTCCCCTCTTTTGAACTAAACACTTATATGATTAAAAGAAATTCCTCACCACCCCACCCCATCCCTTCCCTCCATTAAATCTCTCCTCCTCATTTGAACCAAACAGACCCTTAGAAAAATTTATGACATTTTACAAAGAGTCAAATTTTAGAATATTATCTTTCAAATTTGTCTAGAGAAAAAATTCAGATAAAATATATAACAATATTTATTATTTATTATTTTAGAGAATTTTGTCCAAAATTACAGGCATCAAATGAAATCATAAATATATTTTAGAAATAATCATAAGAAAGTGAAACTATAGTGTAATTTTATTAGATGCATCTATAAAAAAAATTACACAGTTAGTAAATAAATATTAATCTCTAAATTTATTGTATTAAAGATTCTCTCAGAAAATATATACCAGTTTTTAATGAGAAGTTTTTAAAGAAAGATTGTGAAGAAAAGTTACATTTACCTTTTGTTGTGTTTGATATTATCAAAGAGTGGTGAAGAAGCTTTAGTACTCACTGACTGAGTTGCATGTGGGTAGAATGACTTGTAAGGAAATGAAAAAGAATTGGGAGCTTTTTTGGAGAAGTGGAGCGATGTATTATTCACATTTAGTGGGGAAGAGAATTTCTTCATAGAAGCATGATTGGCCTTAGAAAATGAAAACGGATGCAACATTTTTTTAAGTGCACAAATAGTATTACTATTGTGGAATATATAGCTTGGAGTGAGGATGGTGTACACTAACTTTTATTTAAGGCTTATAAAAAATATCTTAGATTATCACTTCGTTTTTGTGGTGTAATTAATGATTCTTAACTTTTATTTAATATGTAATTAATGATCTTTAACCAGTGCCCTAGGGACACTAGTAAGCATTGCCCTATTTTATAAGCAATTGAGTCAATAGAGTACTATGGATACTCAATTCAAAAGGAATAAAGTTAATACAAATTTAAGTATAATAAATAAGCTTTACTCCAATTATAGAAATTTGAACAACCTATACTGGTCGAACCTAAAACATACTCCTTCCGGTCACAATTATAAGCTAAAATAACTACTTTCACACGTATTAAGAAAGTTAGTTAAGTGTAGTTAATTTTTTTGATTTCATGTACAATCAAAGTAAAATTTACGATAATACCCCTAGTTTATTTGATGAATCAACTTTCAACATTAAATGCTTTTGAATTAAATTAAGGATATAATAGTAATATAAGTATTAATTAGTCTAAAATTTAATGATTTTTGCTTATAATAGTGACCAAGATTTAAGGTGTTTTTTTTTTGCTTATAATAGTGACCGGATGGAGTACCAAACACCAAACTACAAGTTTGGTATTGAAAATCACATCTCCCAAGTTCGATTTGAGTTCGGGTGAAGCCATAATTTTTAAGATTAGACTTGCGTGTTTTTTTTATTGTATTATACTCACATTTATTAATTAAATGTGAAACATTAGAATTTGTTTTTTTATAAACAAAGATAATATTAAAATAGCATGAATTATTGGGAGGAAACCCTTAATGCAATAGAATAATGCAACACCACAATCTTTCCCAAATATCAAATGCAACGACAATCAACAAAAGACACCAAACAATACAACACAATTTTAGCGTGAAAAAATATCCGTTAACTAGAAGTAAAAAACCACGGGATCCGTAAGCCACTTAAATCTCCATTATAATCAAACAATGGATACAATCAAGGTTCTCTCTAACACTATTTAGAGGCATACATCAACATTATCAAGATCTACAATCAATCTTGGAATACAAAAAGAATTAAGCGAGACAATCAACTAAAACAACCACAAAAAATTGCACCTCTGAAGTGGACTCGTCAGATAGACTTGGAATGCTCAAAACCTGATCTCCACCGTTCAGAATGCACGTCTATGAGTGTTCACTACGCCAAAACTGGACAAAGACAGCGCAACAAAGACAACGCTTTTTGGACAAAGCGCTGCTATAGGTCTTTAAAAAATTTTGCTAAAAAAAGCGCTGTAATAGACAACCTTTAGAAAGCAACACCTTTGTGAGAGACACACCACATACTCACCCAAAACCTTAAGGTTATAGGTGTGTGGGTTTTCCCACTTATAAATGCTCAAGTCACCACATTCCTATCCAATGTGGAACTATTATCCACAATACTCACACTTGTTAATACTTAACACTCCACTCAAGTGTGAGTTTATCCACAATGCTTTCACAATGCTCCCCCTTAAGCGGAAGCTTCAACTGTGCAACTGCACACCCTTGTACCAACTGCACACCCTTGAGGGGGAGTGTTGAGAATCAAGTGTGAGGAAGAAGTCCCACATTAATTAGAAAAGGGAAGTTTGAACACTATATAAATGAGAGAACCCGCACACAAATCACTTTATATAGTGTTCAATCTTCCCTTTTCTAATCAACGTGGGACTTCTTCCTCACACTTGATTCTCAATACTCTCCCTCAAGTGTGAGTTTATACACAATGCTCCCCCTCATGTGGAAGCTCTCTCTTCCACATACACTTGTATCACCGTTGAACTCAACAGAACACCTTCTACCCACACCTGCGGGAAGTGTTTTGATACAAGTAAGCCGGTCATTTTCTCGAACCAGGCTCTGATACCATTGTTAGGGGAAGATTTCTACTTGGGAGCATTGAACATTGTGGGATTTCTTCCTCACACTTGATTCTCAACAATGAAGATCGACAACATGTTAGCTATCAACTCGGCGAAAAATCCGATAGCACATGGACGAAGCAAGCACATCGAAATGAGGTTCCACTATCTTCGAGAGAGGGTAGTAGAAGGGAAGATGAACTTGGAACATTGTAGAACTGAGAATCAGATTGCAGATATCATGACGAAAGGAATGCAAGTCGAAGTGTCCAGGAAGCTAAGGTCTATGATGAATATAGATAGCTTAGACAATATGAATTAGGTGGTGTGTTGAGATTGTAATTCCTTGTGTCGAAGCAAGTGTAGCTCGACAAAAACAAGGATGTGTTAAAATTATCCTAGTGTCTGTGTGTGTGTGTGTCGAGTTGTGTTAGATGTCGAAGTGTAGAAGCAGATTGCTTGACACAAGATTTCGACTTAGATCAAAATAGAAATTTTGGGATTTTGTAATTTTGGGATTTACCTTAGGGAGAAAGGTAACTCAATTATAAATAGAGGGAGTAACCCTATTTTGAGTAAGAAGAATAGAGAATAATATTGTAACACACAATAGAAAGTGCAGTTGCCCAGTTGAATAATATTTTCTCAGTCTGAGAGCAGAGAGTTACTCTGCATAAATCATCTTTCTCTTTCCCAATTTTGTCAAACCCTAATCTTCTTCCTTATTCAATTTTCTTTCTTCTTTCATTAATAATTTTTGCGCAGAAACATTCTTGCAATCAAGGTGTGATACGCCAAGAGTTTTAAATGCATTAAGTTAACATTTAATAGAAGGATCAACTTAACCTTACATCAGCAACAAGATATCAATTTAAAACTTTTAAATTATAGATACCAACATCAAACTTAAAATAAATGTACGAAAATGTATATAAAATATAAAGATTTTGAGATACACCACAAATTATTGTATCCAATTTTTTTCTTTTGAATGAAATTTCCAGGCATACTTCTATTATGAAATTGTTCATCATGTCTTTGATCTTATTCTTTATAAAAAATAAGACACATTAAATATTATTTCTATTTATAAAGTTAATCATTTTAAACTTCATATCTGCCGGAATACGAATAGGACGATAACTTTTGTTAAGATACACCACTTTGACATTTGCTTCCAGAATAGGCTGTCATGCATCAAATTCATGAAGTTTTAAGATATATATTAAAAGATGGTGAAAAAGTAATTATATAATAGGGTAAATAAGGAAATAAACCTCTTGGTTTGGTTTCTTATAGATGAAACAAGAGAAGCATAAACGAGCCGCTGAAAAGCTTAAAAGTCCAATCCTTATAACAAATTTGTCTCCACTCTGGGTCCAAGTTTTCTTAAATTAGAACAAATATTGACAAATAAATCTATGCATTTGCAAAATTTCGTATCATTTTGTAAAATTAAAACATTTATATAAATAGACATATGTGCATATTTAACGAACAAAATTGACCAAAACATTTAGCATGACTTACTCTTAGAGGTGCAATGAATTTGAGAGATAGTTCTACCATTGCCCATGCATCACCATTTTCAACCGCTTCATTAGTATTAATACCAATGTTTTTCATAAAATCACTCATACCTTATGAAGAATTTATGTATATAATTAATCAGTTTAAACATGTAAAATAGTATGTATTTATTATTGTTGGTTGAAAATATATATGCTGAAGAAATACTACATCATCTAATTATTGTTACAAAATGCATTAGTCAAAAAAACACTTTAAGTTTGTATTTTATTTTATTTTTTCCTTTTTTCCTCTTATAATATTGTACACAATGGGTACACTAATTGATAATTTCACCTGTGTGCTAGGCTAATAAGAGTTAGAGTTGATTTACTAAGTTAAATTGTGTGTGTTTTATCCCTCTGATAATTTTTTTCTTATATAGTGATTTTAATCCATCTTGAAAGGATACCAAATTGAAGGAATTTAATGTGATTGATTATGCTAATCATCACCACTTAATGATGATTGGGAATCAGGCTCAAACGGGTAAGATTTTTGTGTCTGATATTTCCAATTAGTCATAATTGCTCATCTCAATCATATATAGACCATAGATGGACCCACAACAGAGTTGGATCGCCATCTTTTACCCCATCCATTAGGGATGACAATGAGCAAGGTATGGGTAGGGTACTATAATACTCGTTTCCATATCCGCAGTTGAAAAAAATCTCCGTACTCGAACTCATACCCGCTTGAGTATCAAAATTGCCATCCGTCCCATACCCTATGAGTATATAAGTGTTCGGATCCGTACCCGTTACCCGCATTTTTAATAAAAATAAATAAATCAAGTATAAAATATCATAATATTTTAAATTTTTAAAAATATTAAAAAGTTTTAAAAAAATTTTATTGTTGAATTATGAAATAAATGATCACGTATATTAAATAAGTAGTAGTTTAAAATTGATGTTTTTTTTAAAATTTTTTAAATATTTATTTTTATATAATAATATAAATTAAAATATATAAATATATATTGTGCGGGTATGGGGCGGGCTGGGTACTAAGGTGCCCATCTCCGCACCCGTCCCCGCTTATTTAAGGGGGTAATTACCCGAGCCCGTACCCGTACCCATTTTTGCGGGTTTTTACCTTATCCTTTGTGGATAATTTTCTGGGTACCCACCGGAGATGGGCCAAATTGTCATCCTTACCGTCCACTCATATATCTGACATTTTTATGCCTCATTTACTAAGATGGGTGGAGTGTCCCATATCCGAGTTCAGAGCTAAATCCAATAAATTATTCGGAAGGTACATAATCCCTCAATTATGAGTCCAATTAGGGAGAGATGTTAGGTAAAGGTTTGGAATTATTCTTAAGAACTCGAAATGTACATAGTTCTCCAAGCATGAGGTCCGTATGGTGTGAGACGCTTTAGGTGAAGATTTGAGAGTTATTTTTAAGAACCCGAAATGTACAACTATTATGTTATAGTATGGTGAATGTAATTAAATATATGCATTGGAAAATGTTTGGTGTATTGGGGTCGTGGACGTGATTTTTATTAGTCTATGTATTGTTCTCGACCCTAGTTTTTTCAAGTTTTAGATTTTCTTATGTTATATATTTGATTTATAATTGTGTTTTTGTATTTTTTATATCTAATTTTCCTAATTTTATAATCTAGATAGAAATTTTTTTTAAGAGTTTTATATAATAGATTTCAATATTTTTGTCAAATTATATATATATATATATATATATATATATATATATATATATATATATATATATATATATATATATATATATATATATATGTTAATTATCTTAAAATACATATATTGATCTATATATTTATCTTGTTTGTATGTAAAGAAAAAAAGGTTAATGATATACATGCAAGTGGTTTGTATACAAAATATCAATTTCTAATTTTTTTTTCATCTTCAAAACAAGTGAATAAAATTAAATAAAAATTAAAACGTATACAATAATTTTCTTAAAGTAAATAATAATAGAAGATAGATGGAGAGATTTTATATATATATATATATATATATATATATATATATATATATATATATAGAGAGAGAGAGAGAGAGAAAGAGAGAGAGAGAGAGAGAGAGAGGTCATGTGTTATCACCTTGTTGGATATAACAAGAATAAACAGAATTGTGGACTACACCATACTGATCCAACTCATAATCACGAACCTCTAATTTTATATCCAAGAACTTATTCATGCTGTAAAATCACAAAGCCAAATTAGTATGACATATTTCTGATGACTGTATTCTTAAAATGATCAAATATTAGGTCTTATTTTCATTGTTGAACAATATTCCTTATTCAATTTAACTCCTAAAATAATCATTAGAGAAGTCAGTACCCATATTATTCAAAACCAATATTATTCAAAAGAGGCATGATAATGAATTTCATAAAGGTATTATTTAAGTATTATAAATAAAGTAATTATATATAGACAAAGATAAGTATTTTAATTTTCATCACATTTGAATGTATATTTTTCTTTAAAAGTTTATTATTTTAAGCACTGAGATATTGTCTTTGGAACACTAGTTGCCTTTTTCTTATCTCATGGTTGAATTTGATCCTCCCTTTCCAATCAATTTTTCACAACCAAAATCATCTTCAGTTTCTACTATAATTCATACTCATGTCAATCATCATGTCTTCATTGTCCCTAATATGATAAACTTTATTAAAATTAGGCTAGACAAAAAAAGAGTCAATACATAGTCGTATCTTTTTAAGTTCCATGTTAGAGTCTACCAAGTCACTTGTCATATCATTCCTCCCTATAAGGATGATACTACAGTTTCTCTCTCAATGAAACAGATCCTACATTTAGTTGTGTATTGATATAGTTGTCCAACGATAGATCTACGAGACTATATTTGATAATTTGCTCAACATAATCATTGAGCGTGATTCAACGGCTGAATTTTCGTGGAATCGACTATTTAATTTTTTCAAGTGCACTCTATCTGGAACAAAAAATTTCACGAGTGGAGATGAAGCAATTTCCTAATGCTATATTGTATTGAAAACATCTAAAACCGCTATAACTAATCAACTATCAAATATTGGTGCAACCATCAGGGACAATTATGTGTTTCTCACATATCAAGATGATGTTCTTTTTTACAATTTTTTTCATCATCAAAATCATAACAACACAAATTGCGTAAACAACCATGGTGGGTGTAACAATGCACCCTCCAATTGCGGTAGATGCAATTGTCCTAGTATCCAGGGTAAGGGTTGAGGCAGAGGTCACGAAAAAAAATAACAATATTAATAATGGCTTCCATTTTGTCAAAACAATAACAGTGGGATGCATAGTGCAAACCTTGGGCCACACCCGTAATGGGCATTACGACTTTAATGGCCTCCAATGGGCATTGAAATTTGTTGTTTTCTACGATTTCGTTTCTTGGCTTTTCCATTCTCTGTCTGTTACACATTGATAACCCAGACTTTACTACGAATTGATTCCCACCTTAAAAGTGTGTTTGGATGAGGTAATTGAAAATTTTCAAGAAATTTAAAATTTTAAGCTATTCAAATGATTAAATTGAAATCCATTCATTTTTTATTTATTTATTTTTGTTTAGATAGAGCATTAACATAAGTCATTGTTAGATAGATATTTAGGGTCACTTTTATGAATTTTAAAGTTGAGGGCCAACTTTTAAATTAAGAAAATTGGGACTAATTTGCAATTTTAAAAATTGAAAGGGACCAATTTGTTAAAGTTGAGAATTATTAAGGACTAATTTGTAACTACTAAAGACTTATTTAGTTGTTGTGTGTTGTTGTTATTATTACATTCATTCATTGAAAAAAAAACTAATTTTACCAACATAAAACACAATATTTTTCTGCTCCGACAATTCATCTAATGGAATGACGTTGTTGTTGTTGATTCTAGCTTATGTAATCCTTGGCTGATAACATTGAGAAACATATTCCTAATAATACTTAGAAATATTGCAACCCTAAAAGAAAATGGTGGATGGAAAAAATACGTAAGCGATACATCTTATAGTTTGTCATTTTATTTTTGGGTCTCCAATAGAAGTAATCAATTCCCTCGAGTGGGCTGAAAACCAAAGGGCTGAGAAAGTCATTATTTTATTTTATTTTTTATTTAAAAAAAAAACTTATTAGCTTGGTGTTAAAAAATATCTAAGGGAAAAATGACACAATTTTGATTATAAACAAATCTTTGTTGTCCATGTATCAACTATCAACATCAAAAACATTGTCAACACATCAATTCAAATGAAACATTAGTGATTCATGTGATACCCTTACGCTAACCAATAAGAACGTGAACACAACAAATATATATATATATATATATATATATATATATATATATATATATATATATATATATATATATATATATATATATATATATATATATTTTTTTTTTTTTTTTTTATATGCTACGTTGTATATAACAAACATTTATAATGAAAACATTAATATTGAAAAAAAGTAAAACTTAAAAATGTGTGAAAACAATCTCTAGGATGAATTGAAAGTGCAGAAAAAAGTCTTAGTTCAAAGTTGGTGTTCGTTACATAATCTATTATCTTGTAACATGATAAATTATTTTACTTATCTAACCTTTGTAAATTTTATACCAAAAACAAATGCATACAAAACTTCTCCTAGATTCAAAATGATGACGATGTTAAAAATGTCGAGTTTTCTAATATATATATATATATATATATATATATATATATATATATATATATATATATATATATATATATATATATATATATATATATATATATATTATAACCTCCCCAACAAAATGTTTATCCTACAAACTTCCACTAATTTTTTTACCAAAAAGATCCTTCATACTATCACCGTAAATTTTTGCGGTGTTTGTTACCCTCTCATTTTATCTACAAAAAATAAATTACAGTTTCACTCTACATTGTGCGTATTTTTTTTGTTATCCTTCAAATCTTAGAGATTATAAATGTTATGAATTATTGAGTGATAAAATATTTATTTATAGGCATGTCACATTTGATGAAAATACATTTATATTTTCTCCGTTAAATGTTCCTCCAACCTCTAATCAGACCCAAAATCGTATGAGATATTTTGATAGAAATGTCTCCGTAAGATTAGACACTCTTAAGATTTTTTCTAACATCAAATCACATAAATAACACCTCCAAGTAACTTAAAACAAAAATTCAAACCAAAATATTTTATTTTAAAATTATATTAAAGCTTTAGGGTGTGTTTAGTTCGGGATAGATGAAAGGAGGGGAGGGGAAGGGCGGAGAGATTTTTAATTAAATATGTTTGATTCAAATTTTAAGATGGGAAGTAGGGGTGGAAATAGACTGGGTCGAGTTAGGCTTTGCCAAACCTAAGTCTGACCTGCCAAAAAAACTGAAGTCTAAGCCTGACCTGTAGCCTGTCATAAGCTTATTTTTAGGCATGAACCTGACATTTTCTAAGACATGGTTAGCCTATTAGCCTACATAAAAGCCTATTATTTTAGAAATATGTAAATACGCAATAAAAGTATTGTTTAAATAAATTACCAAACTAAAAAATCAATGAGACTAAAAGTTTGTTAGCATTGACTTATTTTAACATACCTATTAGCATAAGTTTTGTGAGACTATTTGTTTAAGATAACTTATGAAAATAACTTATAACATTGTTCATAAGGTGTTTTCACCTTATTTTTATAAGTTCTCCAAAATAACCAATTTTTATTTATGTATTTTAACTCAAAGTACAAAACATAACATAAGATAATAAAAAAATATTCATATTTATTTAAATAGGTCGGCTTGTTAGGCTTAAAAAGACTTTTTTTAAGGTCTGAGGCTTAGCCTTTTTAACTAAATAGGCTTATAAAAAAACCTATGCCTTTTCTATTTAAAAAAATAGCTTGGCCTGGCCTGAGCCTATGTAGGCTAGCCTATAGGCCCTTGTTATCGGTCTGACCTACTTCCACCCCTAATGGGAAGGGAGACGAGGGGAAGGGAGCAAAATTCCTCCAAAACACACTTTTTGCTTCCCACCAATTTGGAGGGATTTGGAGGGAAGGGGAGGGAATATGAGTTTGGATATTTAAAAAATTATTATATTTACTAAAATATTCTCGGTTTAATTTTAGTATTTCAAAATAACTCATTTTCTTCCGTGTTACTACTTTCTTCTGTGTGATTTTCTCGATTGCTTCCATCATCTTATTATAATTGTTATCTACATTCAAATTATTTTAGAATTTTTTGTACTTTATAAAAATCATAATTATTGCACTTTTTTTTAAATTAAAAATATTATGTTTAGTTACATTCGATTTTTATTCTAATTTTATTATGGATCATATCATATATTTTTTTATATCAAATTTTAAACCATTCATATTTTTGTTTATTCATTTTATTAAACAATTTGAATCATTAATATTTAATAATAATAATTAATTTTATGTATTTTTTTGTTAGATGATTCAACACGATTTAAACGTTATTATCAACATATAATTTAATCTATATTGGAGAGTTATAGTCTGAATCAAGTGTACTCAATTTTTTAATGTTATGTGGTAAATAAATACTTTTTTAGTCACTCAATATTAAATTTTTTATTATCATAAAAAATATGCATGAATTTTTCACATATGAATATCATATCACCTATATAAGATCATAATGATAAAAATATAAATTATTAATAAAATCCCCCCCTCCCCTCCTGAACCAAACACGTTTTTAATTAAAATCTCTCCCCTCCCCTCCCCTCCTCTCTTTTGAACTAAACACTTATCTGATTAAAAGAAATTCCTCACCACTCCTCCCTTTCCCTTCCATCCATTAAAATCCCTCCCCTCCCCCTCATTTGAACCAAACAGACCTTAGAAAAATTTATGACATTTTACAAAGAGTCAATATTTAAAATATTATCTTTCAAATTTGTCTAGAGAAAAAATCAGATAAAATATATAATAATATTTATTATTTTAGAGAATTTTGTCCAAAATTACAGGCATCAAATGAAATCATAAATATATTTTAGAAATAATCATAAGAAAGTGAAACTATAGTGTAATTTTATTAGATGCATCTATAAAAAAAATTACACAGTTAGTAAATAAATATTAATCTCTAAATTTATTGTATTAAAGATTCTCTCAGAAAATATATACCAGTTTTTAATGAGAAGTTTTAAAGAAAGATTGTGAAGAAAAGTTACATGTACCTTTTGTTGTGTTTGATATTATCAAAGAGTGGTGAAGAAGCTTTAGTACTCACTGACTGAGTTGCATGTGGGTAGAATGACTTGTAAGGAAATGAAAAAGAATTGGGAGCTTTTTTGGAGAAGTGGAACGATGTATTATTCACATTTAGTGGGGAAGAGAACTTCTTCATAGAAGCATGATTGGCCTTAGAAAATGAAAACGGATGCAACATTTTTTTAAGTGCACAAATAGTATTACTATTGTGAAATATATAGCTTGGAGTGAGGATGGTGTACACTAACTTTTATTTAAGACTTATAAAAAATATCTTAGATTATCACTAGAGTACTATGGATACTCAATTCAAAAGGATAAAATTTAATACAAGTTTAAGTATAATAAATGAGTTTTACTCCAATTATAGAAATTTGAACAACCTATACCGTTCAAACCTAAAACATACCAAACACCAAACTACAAGTTTGGTATTGAAAATCACATCTCCCACATTCGATTTGAGTTCGGGTGAAGCCATAATTTTTAAGATTGGTTTTGCGTGTTTTTTTATTGTATTATACTCACATTTAATAATTAAATGTGAAACATTAGAATTTGTTTTTGTATAAACAAAGATAATATTAAAATAGCATGAACTATTGGGAGGAAATCCACAATGCAATAATTCAACAACACAATCTCTCCCAAATATCAAATGCAACGACAATCAACAAAACACACCAAACAATACAACACAATTTTAGTGTGAAAAAATCTCCGTTAACTAGGAGTAAAAAACCACAGGACCCGTAGGCCACTTAAATCTCCACTATAATCAAACAATAGGTACAATCAAGGTTCTTTCTAACACTATTTAGAGGTATACATCAACATTATCAAGATTTACAATCAATCTTGGAATACAACAAGAATTAAGCGAAACAATCAACCAAAACAACCATAAAAAATTGCACCTCTGAAGTGGACTCGTCAGATAGATTTGGAATGCTCAAAACCTGATCTCCACCATTCGGAATGTACGTCTATGAGTGTTGAACACTATAAAAAAAATCAGGACGATCCGACGGTTGGATTATAAGAAAACTCTGATCTCGTGGGACTGCTCTGTGCTGAATTGCGGCAGCGGGAATTTCACTATTCTCTCAATTTTTCTTTTGTTTTTTCTCACCTTATGAATTGTTGACCGAATTCTTTTTGTTTTATAATAACAAAGGCTTACACACATATGGGCTACTAACCCACATTCATTTGGGCCACTTCAAATAGGGGAATTTCCCAATAAACTCCCTCGATCGACTAGTTGGAGGGCAACACCAATCCTGCTACTGTGCGACAAAACTAAAACTTTCCCCTAGAAAACACCTTCATCAACATATCAAAACCTTTGTCATCGGTGTGAATATTCTCAAGCTTCGTCAACTTGGAATTTAATGGATCACGAATCCAATGATAACGAACATCAATATGCTTCGACCTCGAGTGAATGGAGGAATTCTTCGATAAGTGAATGACACTTTGATTACCACAAAACAAGACATACTTTCCTTGTTTCACACTATTGCGGTGAGAATCAGATATCAAGCTATTAATTAACTTGAATCACACATCTTTGAAATTCACCATCGAGCTTTGATTTATCCAAAGGAAAAGGTAAAGATCGAAGAAAATCCTAATTGCGCTATGTAAAGACACATCTAAGAGATATAAGGTTCGGGGGTTGGTTATACCTAGGGAATGTGTTAGCATCCTAAGTATCTGTAGTACTCTACAGGAACCTCTTGTTAGTATTTGTGTTATGTTATGTTTGCTTGCTAAGGAATCTGCTAAGGTAAAGACCTAGGGGTATATACACTAAGTATGCTCGCCAAGACGTCGCATCTCGTGCCTACGTATCCTGACTAGGATGGAATCAGAGCATTCGTAGTTCACCTAACTAGGGTTGAGGAACCATTGACTATGGTCAAAGTTCCAAGGGGAATGAGTATGATACTCATGTAGAGTTAAAGAACTCTCTAAGTCTAAGTTGTAAGGGGGAAGTGAATACTCATGATAATGAAAATCACATAGAGTTTAAGAACTCTATCCTAATCTCTAAGTTATGATGGTTTGAATGGCTCTAATGAGGCCAAGGAGGGAAAGAACATCATGATGATGATGCTCATATGGATTTAAAGAACTATAAGGGAATCCTAAGTGGTAAGGGAGAGATGGCTCTAATGAGGCCAAGGGTTGATCCTAATGAGGATAAGGGATGGCACAAATGAGGCCAAGGGTAGAAGATGGCTCTAATGAGGCCAAGAGGGTAAGATGGCTCTAATGAGGCCAAGAGGGTAATGAGTTATCGATGACTTTGAGGTCAATAGAGAGACTCTCCTTTGAAAGGAGAGGATAAAAACAACTACTTGTGAAAACAATTGTTGAAGGGGGAATTTAAAGTAAGAGTGATAAGACAAGAGTTAAAGAACTCAAGTAGGATAAACATCAAAGAAGGGCAATAGAAAGATTAAGTATGACCAAACATAATGAAATAATGCACAACCACTCAATCATGAATAATTGATCAAATAGGCAAGCCAAAGCACTCTTGAACCATGAAGTCGGAAGTAAAACATCCTTATTTAACTGTCGTGGCCGGCTAAAATTTTTTGAGTCGCCATCATATTTTTTAAGGAAAATAATGATAAACCTAAAATCCTAATCCCAAAGGGCAGAGATTCCTAAGGTTCGGGAGTCGGTTAAGTGAGGGGAAGGTGTTAGGCACCCCTCACTTCCATTGTACTCAATGGGATCCTCCTTAGATTTTAGGGTATGCTTGTTTGTTTGTCTAAATGATTTATTTACAAAAGAATCCTAAGTTTTTTATTATTGTACTCGCTAGGGTTTACAACCCTATGCCTACGTATCTTCATTTTGAAGTATCAGAGTAACCGTAGTTCACCTCCCCTATTCCTACCCCTAATCCTATTCCTAATCCTATATTTATACTCTTGGATAAAGAGTTCTATCCCCAAATCTATTGTTTATACTCCTAGATAAGGAGTTCTATCCCTTGATCTATTGTTTATACTCCTAGATAAGGAGTTCTATCCCTTAAAATCCCTTTATCTATATTTATACTCCTAGATAAGGAGTTCTATCCCTTATCCAATATTTATACTCCTAGACGAGGAGTTTTATCCCTTATCCCTTGTTTATACTCTCGGAGGAATAGTTTTATCCCAAAAATCCAAGTCCATTCTTTATACTCTCGGATGGAGAGTTTTATCCCTAAAAACCCCATCCATTATTTATACTCTCGGACGAAGAGTTTTATCCCTAAAAACCTTATCCCTTGGCCTTTATTTATACTCCTGGAGCCTAAGAGTTTTATCCCTATATCCCATCCCTTATTTAGGCTCTCGGACCAAGAGCATTATCCCTTGATTTTATATCCCAAAAAGAACCCCTTTTTTATTTTTATATTTTACCAACAAAAACAAAATTCCATAAATAAAATAAAAACCTAAAATGCCAATTAGTGCTAAAGAAAATAAATCCCAAATTATTCCAAAGTGATTTCTAGATTTTCAATAATCCCAAAAAACAATATTTTAATCCCCAATTAATATCTAACCTAATTAAATAATTAAATTAAGTTATTAATTTAATTAATTAAAAACCCAAAAACCCAATTTCTAAACCCCGATTAAAATCTAAATCCCTATTAAGTAATTAAATCAAGTTATTAATTTAATTAATTAAAAATCCAAAAACCCAATTTTTAAACCCCAATTAAAATCTAAATCCCTATTAAGTAATTAAATCAAGTTATTAATTTAATTAATTAAAAATCCAAAAACCCTATTTCTAAACCCCAATTAAAATCTAAATCCCTATTAAGTAATTAAATCAAGTTATTAATTTAATTAATTAAAAACCCAAAAACCCTATTTCTAAACCCCAATTAAAATAATTAAATTAAGTTATTAATTCAATTATAAAAAACCTAAAAATCCTATTTTCTAAACATTAATTAAAATAATTAAATTAAGTTATTAATTTAATTATAAAAAAACCAAAAATCCTATTTTCTAAACATTAATTAAAATAATTAAATTAAGTTATTAATTTAATTATAAAAAACCCAAAAATCCTATTTTCTAAACATTAATTAAAATAATTAAATTAAGTTATTAATTTAATTATGAAAAACCCAAAAATCCTATTTTCTAAACATTAATTAAAATAATTAAATTAAGTTATTAATTTACTTATAAAAAAACCCAAACCTATTTTCTAAACCTTAATTAAAATAATTAAATTAAGTTATTAATTTAATTATTACCCAGGGGGTGCATTTTATGTTGAAAAAGCCACTGGGCTCATTCTGGGGGTGTAGTTAGCAGTCCGGGCGCAAGGCCCATTAACCAAAAACCCCAAATCTGCAAAAAAATTCCACGGTAGAGAGGGTCTGACCACTGACTCTCTCCGCACCACACGATGATGATCCTATTGACCAAGTCTCACGTGTCTCCCGCCTTTGATCTTGTTTACTAATTCCAATCAGCGGTCCAGATTTAAAGTTGCCATGGACTCTTTGTGGACGCGCACGCACGGGCACATCTGTTGACTCCCAAAGTTAATCTCATCTAGCATCCTGAGTGAAGCCACTTGTCATGAATTGAAGGGAAAGTCTGGGAGGTACTTAACCTTCTCCTCCTTCAGACTCCCTCATTTCTCCATCTCTCTTCTCTCTCTAACCGGCTCTCCCTCTCTACGTCTTGACCTCTCTCTCGCCTCTCCCATCCCTCTTGCCTTCCGTCACCGGTGTGGCCTCCGGCCACCGCGCCCCCTCCCTCAAACCACCATAAGCCTCAGAATCTGGTTGAGGATTCAACCGAAAAATTCAAACCAAGAACCCTAACCCCCCCCCCCCCCCTCACGCAAGAACCCTAACCCTAAAACATGAACCCTAACCCTACATTCAACCAAAAAACCTAGATTTCCCTTGAACCCCTAGAACCCTAACTGGGTTCTTACGAACCCTAACCCTCTACCCACATGAACCCTAACCCTAATTTTCCAGAAAACCCAAAACCACCAACCAAATCCAGATTCAAAACATCCAACCACAAACAAAACAGCAACAGATCAAGACCTAAAAGCTAAGTTGTTCGGCTTACCTCCCCTGAAGTGTCCAATTAAGCTACTTATCCTCCCTTCTTTCTCCATTCCTCGCGGATTCTTTTAATCTCCTTACTAATCCTCTTATGTTTTTTGTTTGCAGGTTTAGCTCAAGGAATTTTAGGGTTCTAATGATGAACCCTAAGTCCTTTTTTGTGAAAGAGCTTTAGGTGGTGGCTATGGATTTGCGCAGCAATTTTCCAATCAAGGGACCCCTCTCTCTGATTCATTCCTTAGTATTTATAGAGTTAGGGTTTAGGTTTAGAGTTAATTAGATTTAGATTTGATTCAATTGTTTTAGGAAGAAAAGATGTAATCTCTAATTTGATTTTTTAATTTGAGATTTGATTGAGATTTTGTAATCGTTTTGGACTTAATTTTGCTTTGTAATTATGATTCACCAATTAATAAAAAAAGATATGATTTAATCCATTTCCCTCTGATTCAGCGTGAAATTAGGGTTTGAGTTTTGGGGAAGAAGAAGACAAGATTGGTCAACAATTTTGACCGAAAAAAAAAAATAATAATAATAAAATAAGGAATAAAAAATAAATAGTAAATATTAAAACCGTAAAAATCCTAATACGACTACCATTTTAAAAATAACAAGAATGATAATATAAGTAATAATTATAAACTATACTAATTAATAAATAAAATCCAATCCTAATCACTCCTAAACCTTAATTAACAAAAAGATAATTATCCCTAATTAATAACTAACAATATATATTTAACATCTAAATCTTACTTAAAACAAAATTTCTAATTAATTAAAAGAATAATAGAAAGCCCAGCAAAATATAAATAAAATAAAATAAAAGGATACTAATAATATATTTAAACTAATAAAAACCTGATTATTTTCTAATTAATCTATAAAAACCCAAATTTTAAAATAATACCCACTAAAATCTATCATAATAAAATCTAAGATAATAAACTCTAAAATATGAGAAATCCCAAATAAAAACCTTTTATTTCTTAATAATTAACCCAAAATTCTAACAAATAATCTAAGACTTTTAATCCCTAATTAAAAATAATAAATAAATAAAACCTTTACAAGAAACCCAAACCCCCAAAAAAAAAGTATTGGAGACCCCCCCAAAAGTCCAAATGACACTGAATGACACCCCCTAGTAGCATAAGAAAAATCCCAAAAGATGAAAAAAATACTGGTCAAAATTTAGGGTACTACATTAACCATGTATAAACACAAGTTCAAAATACAAAACATTTCAAGTAGTGCTACAAAGGAACTAGGTCAAAACATGGATGAATGGAGGGTTACATTAGCATAATGTTCAAAATTATAAAAGAGGGTGAAAATTTCCAAAACTAGAGTCTAAACTCAAGTTTAATCCTTCAACAAGGTGTGTGTGTGAAGTACTATGCAAAGATAAGCAAGATAGTCATCTCAAAACCAAACTTCAAGGTGAAGCACCAAGGTATCGAGCAATGAATCGAGGGTCAAACAAGAGTCACTAAACCCAAACCAAAGACCTCATTCAAGGTCAGGAATCAACCTCAAAACATCCTCCTAATGTGTCCTAAGACACTCTAAAAGATTAGCTCAAAAATTTAAAAGGAAGTGGTCCTTTTAAAAGAAGTTCACAAACTAGGTAAAAACATACCCTTTCATTTGAAAAATCTTAAATAAATAATAAAATAAAATAAAAATAAAAATAAAAATTAAATATAACTTCAAAGTATCCTCATACTTTTTCTCTGAATTTTTAAATAAGGCAAACTATTTTTTAAAAGAACAAAATAGGAATGAAAAAATACAAGAAAATAACTAAAAGAGGATTGACACAGGGGGTGTGCCTAGCAATCTGGTTCTAATGAGAACCTTCATCTTGTGCATGGGCCTTCTAGATAGGGGGTGCTAATAGTGATTGGGGTGAAGGCCCAAGTCCAAAGAAATAAAAACCTTCAGCCAAGTGAACGTTACATGGCCAATCTACAAATAATTATGTGGAACAAACATTAACCGGTCACTAGTCATTTAAGTGACTAAACGACAAAAACATAAAACACCCACTCATGCCTTTCCACGACATCATCTCTCCCATGCAAACTTAAACAACTCACGAACCCTAGCCATGAAAACCAGTATGCTCTGTGACTTCTTCTTATCTTCCTTAACTATTTTCACTCTCCTCTCTCAACCAAAATCAACAAAGTAAAATAACATGGTGAAGTACTCAGAAAGTAGATCAATATTACAACACTTCACACGACTCAAAACAATGCTTTAAACGCAGAGAAAATGGACACACAAGTTGAGCATTTCAAACTGAAGCAAAACCAGTTGGATGATAATACACAATCACTAGTTTAAACAACCAGCCATGTTATCAATCTAAACCAGTGCAGATGCATAATATGAACAGAGTGAGAGCATCTACAATCAGTTAAACTCAGACATGAGATCATGGGAGCATGGAAGTAGCACTTACCAAGTAGAGAAAGTCCATTGTTTCTTCAACTTAGGAGCTTGGGAATCCAAGAAGTTCAACCTCATTCTTTCAATAATGATGATATGCAAGCTACTGATGAAATGGTGATTATGGTTATTCTTAGTTCTCTCACGAGCTCTACCTTTCTCTTATGTGATATGTTTGTAGTATGTAGATAATGTTCTGTGTTGTTTGGAAACAAGGGTTGGACCTCCTTTTATAGCCAGAACAAGTTGGTTATTGTCTTGAAGACACATTGGTTTTTGACTTTATCTAAGAGAACAAGAGATAGGCTTCAAAGCCCTACACGCACGATCTCTCTTTTGTCAACTTTGAGCCAAGTGCCATATATCTTTTTGCTTGTCTTCAATCCTAAGTCAGAAAGAAAAAAGCTAAAAACCAACATGTTGTGGTACAAACATTGGTTACATGATGGTCTATAACTTTAAAGCATGGCGAACTTTTGTATGTCAACTTCAAGTACAAAGCAAATGGGGTTTTGTGGGTTGCTTTCGCAGGCTTTAAGGCACGGTACACATTGGGAACAGATGAGAAAGACAGTAGGATATACTTTGCAAGTGGTGTTCAGACTTTGGTTCAATATGAAGGCATTTGTGTAGTGAAAACAAAACCATGCCATTCACTTTGGTGCACGTTGGTTTCTTGCCCAATGAACCAAATGAAATGATTCTTGAACCTTTTGAAAGATGGCATGGAATATGGTAACTTTGATGTTGGTGAAAGGTTGAGATAAAGGCTAGGCACACATGAAAAGTGGTGGCAAAGTTGGGCAAAGTTATTGGTTGAAAAGAGTAAGGTCAGAAATTCTCTAAGTAACAAAACAACAATGCGACATCCACACTTTAGGGTGCCATAACTTGGAGAATACCTCACCAATCCTTGAGATTTTTGGTTCAATGTGAAGTAGGGAAATCATAGATCAACTCTCATGTGAAAAATATCTTGAGATGAGGCTTGGATGATTGAGAGAAAAAGCCATAAAGTCATGAACCACATGTTGTCAAAAAGACTTAGAAAAATTTCTAAGTTATAGGTTCTTTCCAACATTGAAACACCAACTTTGAAGCAATATAACTTGAGATTAAATGATCCAAATGAAGAGTTCCACATAAGCTTGGAAAGCTAGAAGAACAAGGAAAAACTTTCATATCCAAGAATTTTGGTTTTGACACTTGGAACAATGAGAAAAATAGCCATGAAGTTGTGTAAAAACTAGGGCAAAATGAGTAAATTTTCACTAAGTCATAAATGTATTTTGGCTTCCAAGTCTCATAACTTAAAAACCAAGCCTTTTTTGAAGAATGACCCTCTGATACACTTTGAAGTTCATGGTGAGAGCTTCAATTTGAGCTTTGAGTCACAAAAATTAGATGTGTTGTTTGAAAGTTATGACTCTTCAAAGTCTACATAAGGAGTGAATTCTTCCACACTTATAAAATTTCAAGGACCAAACCTTGCCCTTTTTGCAAGAAACCTCTCAAATGTTAACTTTTCACGCTCTAACTCAAGAATCAAGCATATCTTGATGGAATGTGACTTGAATGCTTCATCTTGGATCAAAATGTCAAAAGTCAAAGGTTTGACTTTTCAGTCAAAACCCTAGTTTCTTCAGGAACTCCACTGTGTAATCCTTGATGATCTTGCTTTCTCAATCTTTTCAAATACCAATGGATGTCCTCTAGGGATGTTTAGGAACACATGGAATCATGTCCCAAAGCTTAGGATCATGCCTTGATCAAAATCAAAAGCAATAGTTGACTTTCCTAACAAAAACCCAAATCTGGGCCAGATGAAACTTGAGGCTCATTGCCTTTGTGATGGGAGTTAAACACACTTGATTTTTTGATAAATAAGGTCTCTTGAGTGTATGTAAGCTCAATTGGTTGATGAACTAAACAATGCATTGACTGATCACACCAAGATTCCTTGGTAATTCTTCAGGTAAAAACCCTAATTCTACAATTCTTGATCGGATGGTCTCTTTTTTATTTCTCTTGATCCAATCTCATGAGATCATGGCATATGATTTTAGAGCTTCATGATTAGTCTTCAAGACCGAATGGTTGATCTTTGGAGCCTTAGTTGGCTTTCTTGAACAGATAACTTCAACTACCAATCTCAATCCACTAGTGAACACTTGTGATAGATGTATGAGACCAAATATTGTCTTAAGAGACCTTGAAACATATGAGAACTTGACTTATTAATCTTGCACTCTTCTTGTGCCAACCCTAGCTTTCACGTAAGAGAAATAAACTAGCAAGATATGGTGGTTAGTTGATAATGCATAGATGATTGAACCCTAATGACAGTGCAAGATGTTACGACATCTAAGGGGTAAATTTTGGGGTATAACAGTTGTCCCTATTTAAATAGCTTTACCGGATGGAACGAGGAATGATAATCCTCGGGAAATCAAGGTGAAAGGTATTTAAATATTGCAAACCGAAAATTTTACCTTTAGATGGAGTGCATATGCTAAGGACAGGTAACAGACATGCAAATGATGACATGCCATGAACTTCTAGTATGATGATATGGTGTCATGATGGTGCAAAATGAAGACAAAATAAGTCATCAAAGACAAAGATCAAACACCCATAGGCGAGCCTTATTGGGGAGGCACAAAGGTTTAGTATCCATAAGCAAGACTCACTGGGGATGCAGGTTAACAACCAACAGAAGAGACTCACTGGGGAGCGACTAAGAAAATACTGGGGATAAGAAATAAAAATGAGGGGAACCCCACAGAACTTCACTAGAGATAGAAGTCAGAGAGATATTCTCCACCGGGGAAAGATCTAGGGAGATGGTGACAGGTTCATATATGACCAGACAACATCGGGAATAACCAAAAGGGGAAGACACGCTCTTTACTGGGGATGAAACCAGAAAGAAGACTTGATCTCCGCTGGGGATCAATTTGAACAAAAGGAAAAACACCCAACAAAAGATTTTCTGGGGATTTCTTATACTGAAGAGTTCAAACGGGATCTTCAAGAAAAGCCAGAAAAGACAGAGACGAACACAAACTCTGCGTGCGCCAAATGATGATGATCACCGGGACTTTCAAAGGGATATTGGTAATGACCAAACCTCTGCTGGGGATAAGATTAAAGTGCCAATAATGATTGAACTCAGAATTTACACACCAGTAAACACTGGATTTACGATACCGATAATGACCGATATAAAAACATGCCAGTAAACACTGGACTTGAGACAAAGAAACATGCCGATAAATACTGGACTTGGTACGATACCGATAATGGCCGATATAAAAACATACCAGTAAACACTGGACTTGAGACAAAGAAACATACCAGTAAACACTGGACTTGGTACAATATCGATAAAGACCGATATACAAACATGCCAGTAAACACTGGACTTAAGACAAAGAAACATGCCAGTAAACACTAGACTTGGTACGATACCGATAAAAACCGATATACAAACATGCCAGTAAATACTGGACTTAAGACATCAATAATGATGACTTTTGAGGTAACGCCAGTGGACACTGGACTTAGAATACCAAAGAAAATAGGTCCTTAAACAATGCCAGTAAACTCTGAACTTTGGGTACCTGATAATAATCGAACCTTCAAGCAATGCCAGTAATCACTGGAATTTACAATACCAAGGCTGATTGGATTTAAAAATACTCCAGTAAACACTGGACTTCACGATATCGATAATGACCGATATTGAAACAATGCCAGTAAACACTGGACTTTAGACACCAATTTGGGTAAAAGCATACGCCAGTAAAGAATGGACTTCACGATACCGATAAATACCGATATTAAAACAATGCCAGTAAACACTGGACTTTAGGCACCAATCATGATTGGATAAAAAGCATGCTAGTAAACACTGGACTTTACGATATTGATGAAGACCGATATTGAAACAATGCCAGTAAACACTGGACTTAGACACCAATTATGATTGGCCTGAAGACAGAGGTTAAATATCAGATAGGACATTACCGGGGTCGCATAATGATGACTAAACCTCCTGGAGAATATCGATAATAATCAAATTTGACGCACGCAGGTGATAACCGAACGCAAGCGGGACATGGACAACGATCCACTAACTCAAAAGGATACTTAACCTGAACAAGTTAAGGGTAAAGGAGGTAAAGACCCACAAGAAAAACACACCCAATGCAAAAATGCACGATGATATGATATGATGCGAATGCTCGACGATATGCAAGAGACATTTCTGATGAGAGATGACAGGCTGGGAAAAAGGGGTAGATTAACACATCCACGGCAAAGAGCCACACTGAATCTAAAGATAACAGCCTCTCGGAACCAAATAGGGAACATTCTTCTTCCACCTGAGGAGGTAAAGATTTTCCACATTCAACAAACATCTGTGGAAGATACTGGGGAGAAATCCCTTGTATTACGGTAGTCAGTCATTGTTGAAGTTTCCGATCCAGGAAACATTGCCAGTTTAAATTTGTTTCTTTGGGAATTACACACCAGATGGTTTAACAGTGCTTTCGTCACAACCAGAGTCACTAGGGAAGGCATGTGATTTTACTAAATCATCCCAAGAGCCAAAAGCAGATTATGTTTCCATTGTTTTTTCTCAAAAGATTTATTTTTATTTCAAAATTTTCCGCTTTCAAAACCATTATTAAGAAATAAGTGAAGTTTTGCATAACAAAAAAAATTAGAGACATGATGAATATCAAACAACGAATGGTCCAAAATCTGATTTTATTAGAATGATAACCTGCCAATGGAAAAGTTCCATGGAACATTACAAATAGAAAAATGGTAATAGGAAAAAGGTTCCATTGTATTCAATGACCGCTACTATCCATAATGACTAAGAATCCTCCAAAGCTTCGTTGCTGATGAGAGCGGTGTACTTGAACTTTTTATTGAATTCCTTGGTGTGGGTGACAACCATTTCTGACACAGCGAAACACCTTTTGCCCCTAACTTTTGCCTGGACCGCCCTTTCGGGCTTTCAGTCCACCGGGATACTCTTTTTTGCCTAAGTCTCCATTTCTGGTTTTCGACTTAACGTGCCTTTTAGGCGTAATATTTTCTTACTGAGTCAGCATTCACAGGGTGTGAGAGGTGTTCACCATCCATCGTTGTAAGAATCAGGGAACCTCTTGAGAACACTGTTTTCACCATAAATGGGCCTCCATAGTTAGGTGCCCATTTTCCCCGTACATCCCTTTAAGATGGCAAGATCTTTTTGAGTACGAGTTCTCCTTCACAGAATTCACGAACACGGACCTTCTTATCAAATACTTTCTTTATCCTCTTCTGATACAAATGACCGTAACACATGGCAGTCAGTTGTTTCTCATCAATGAGGTTTAGCTGATCATATCTTTCTTGGACCCACTCTGCTTCATCGAGCTTGGTTTCCATCAGAATTCTCAAAGACAGTATCTCCACTTCAATAGGAAGAACAAAATTCATCCCATACACCAGAGAAAAGGGAGTTGCCCCTGTCGAAGTCCGGACCGAAGTTCTGTATCCATGCAAGGTAAATGGTAACATCTTATGCCAATGCTTATAAGTCTTGACCATTTTCTGCAGGATCTTTTTAATGTTTTTGTTAGCAGCTTCGACAACCCCATTCATCTTTGGACGGTAAGGTGAAGAATTATGATGTTCAATCTTGAAACTTTCACACAACTCCTTCATTGTTTTGTTGTTCAAATTTGTTCCATTGTCCGTTATGATCTTGTTTGGAATTCCATAACGACACATAATCTTATTCTTGATAAAACGGGCAACCACTTGCTTGGTCACGTTGGTGTAGGAGGCAGCTTCAACCCATTTTGTGGAATAGTTAATAGCCACTAAGATGAACCAATGACCGTTTGAAGCTTTTGGCTCAATAGCCCCAATCATGTCAATGCCCCACATAGAGAACGACCAAGGATATGAAAAAACATTCAACAATGTTGGAGATACATGCACCTTGTCTTCATAAATTTGGCACTTATGACATTTTCTGGCGTATTGGATGCAGTCAGTTTCCATAGTCAACCAATAATATCCAGCCCTCAAGATCTTCTTAACCATGGCATGCCCATTGACGTGAGTGCCAAATACTCCTTCGTGAATGTCATGAATTAACAGGTCTGCTTCTCGTTTATCAACACATCTTAGCAAAACCATGTCATGATTCCTTTTGTAGAGTACATCATTGCTGAGGAAAAACTTGGACGACAATGTTCTCAAAGTTTTCTTGTCAAGAGTGGAAGCATTAGCAGGATACTCCTGATTTTTTAGATAATTTATGATGTCGTGAAACCATGGTTTCCCATCCACCTCTTCTTCAATCAACTGGCAGTAGGCTGGTTCAGTTTTGCGCTCGATTCTGATCACTGGCGCTTCATTAACAAATCTGACCTTCCACATTAAAGCTAACATGGCTAGAGCATCAGCTATGTGGTTTTCTGATCACGGGACATGACGAAAAGTGATCTCATCAAATTATTGGATCATCTCTACAATATAAGCACGGTACGGGACCAACTTCTCATCTCTAGTCTCCCATTCACCTTTGACTTGATAAATAACCAGGGATGAGTCTCCACTGACATCCAAAATCTTAATTCTAATGCATGCTTCATATTCACCGATGTTGTTTGTGCATTCAAAGCAGAGTCTTCCTGTAAACGGGGTATAACCACCATCGGGGTTTATCAACATAACGCCTACACCATGTCCACTGTAGTTAGAAGAACCATCAGACATTATTTTACAATGGGAACCAGGTTCAGGGCCTGGCTCTTCACAATCTTTCTTTATTAGCATAATGTCTTCATCTGGAAAATCAAACTTGAGGGGCTCATAGTCTTCCATAGGCTGATCTGCAAGGTAATCTGATAAGACACTTCCCTTGATGGACTTCTGAGTGACGTACTGAATATCATATTCTGACAAGAGCATGTGCCAACGGGCAAGTCTTCCTGTTTGAGCAGGCTTTTCAAATATATACTTTATTGGATCCATTTTTGAGATCAATAAAGTGGTATGACATATCAGGTACTGCCTCAAACGTCTTGCGGGCCATTGTAACACCTCAAAATTTGCCCTCTTATTTATACCCAATGAGTGGCTTATACTTCACATTTTATTTGCATCTAGAGCATAAACATTTGCATATGCATCATTAGCTTCCATAAGGCATGGTGTCAAGGGTGTCACCATCTTTATATTTTCCAAGGCAAGGAGAGTGAGATACACTAATTCATCAATCCGCAAAGGCTCACCATACCTCAAAGACAACCCATCTGGCCCATCATGTCATCAAGAGTTTGAATTTGGCAAAAGAATGAAGGAAGAGCGCACTCTCATGATGATAGGTCATCAACTAGGGTTTAGACCTGTTGAGCTTGAGACACCACCATGAGTGGGGTTCTTGGGTCTTTGGCATCATCTCATCACAGGAATCATCTTGGTTTGAGGCATCCTACATCATGGTCAGAGGAATTTGGATTCTGAGGATCAATCATTTTCTCCTAACTATTAGGGATCAAATAAGGGTCTTGCATAAAAGTCAGTTTATTTCTGATTTTTGGACAAGACTTGATGCCAAGACATTCCACATATCTCTAAATGTCTATGAATGAAAGTTGAGCCACCAACTGCAATCATAAGGGTTCCAATTGGAGGATTGATTGAGAATCAAGAAATTTGGGGAAAAAGGTCAAATTAATTAGAAAAAAGTCAACCTTAACTTTTTAAAGTAAAAAACATGTTCCATATGTCAAGTGTGGGCAATGGACAAAATTTGATCAAGAAATGTTGCAAGAATCATGAAAAATCAAAGAATGGAGAAACTTGCCCTTTTGGAAAATCTAGGTTTTTAGAACTTTCCTTTTATGGAAAGTTTTATATGAACTTCAGCCATCTTTAAGCTAGATTTTCTCCATGATTCAAGCATCTGTTGGAGATTTCTCTCAAATGAATATTGAAGAGTGTTCTTCAAGCTTTCTAACCATATGTGGTTCATCTCCATTGGATCAATATTGAAAAAGTTATGGTGTGTTAAAATTAGGACATTCAAAGGTGTTCAACATGAAAATGACTTAGAAAAATTGCATGTGTTTAGCAGCTCGTGTATGGTAACATTCTAACTCATTTTTCACCTTGTTTGGGGCCTTAAATTCACTTGCCTCCAACATCAAAGATGTAGTATCAAACATGACCTTCAATTTGGTTACAAGAACCTTGGCATTTGATCCAAAATTCACAAAGATACATTCCTCCCAAATCACCAAAAATCACCCACGAGTATGTTCCATTTCAATATAAGCTATGACTTTTTTTTCCAAAAAGAAAAAGATCCAATTCATGCCATCCTTGTATCATGCGCACTACCCTTAATGTTACCAATCTTTACTACATTAGACTATGCATAAGCTTACAAACTAAGTTCCACCTCCAACCTTTACCCCATATTGAAGATGGCTGGAAATCTACCTGAGTGAATCGCACACTCAAAGATACAACAGAGTCGCCACCGAACTTTATTTAGTCCCAAAGGACAGGGAAAATATCGATAAAACCCAAGGGGAAGAGAAACGGGAACAGGGGGTCGGTTATGCGAAAGGAAGGTATTAGCACCTAACGCATCTGTTGTACTCGACGGGAACCATTTCGCTTGCTTCTAGGCTTGGATGGGTTATCTATCTAAAGGCTTCTAGCTAAAATAAGGAGAGAGAAAGGGGAGAAAGAAAGAAAAGAAAGAAATTGTTCGCGGAGGAAAAAAGTCCTCGTGCCTACGTAACCTCATAGTGCAATGAGGAAGTCAGAGCGCCGTAGTTCATGGAACCAGGGGACGTAGAAAAGGAAAAAAAGGAGGAAGACGGAAGAAAGGTGGAAGTGTGCTCGCCGAGATCAATGCGATCTCATGCCTACGTATCATACATTCAAAAGAATGCAGAATCAGAGCTTCCGTAGTTCGGGGAACTGAACGGAAAAAGAAAAGGAAAAGAAAGAAACAAAGAAACGAAAGAAGTGGTGTCAAAACCAAGGAGGGAAAAAAAACTCTACTGGGGAAGATCTCGCAACAAGAGCGTTTGCACAAAAGAATAGGAAAAGAGTAGTGTCAAAACTAAGAAAGAAAGACACTCCGCTGGGGATAACGAAAAGAATTGGTGTCGAAACAGAGAAAGTAAGAGCAAGGGGAATAGAAAGGACTCCGCCGAGGATCAGAATAAAGGGATGGTGTCATAACCAAGAGAAAAAGGAAATTCGGTATATTAACTGGCTGGCAGTGGTTAACCGAAGAAAGAGAGGACTGCAACTCTGTGGGAATAGAGAAGCATTGGTTTTAACAGAGAAAACTGTGATCAACCAAAAAACAGGTGTAGGACCAAGCGAAGGCCGTGACCCAAAAGGACGAGTTTAGGACCGAGCAAAGGCCTTGACCCCAAAACAGTTCGGTAAATTGACTGAACAAATAGTACTCAACCGAAGAAAGGGTATTTGAACCAAAGAAAGGTTACTAACCCAAGGGTGCAAGTATTCGAACCAAGAGAAGGTTGCGAACTGCGGGGGATTCGGTGTTTACAGACGAACTGTGATTAACCGAAGAGAAAAGCGAGTGATTAACCAAGCAAAGGTGATTAAATCGGAAGGGTTCAGTATTTTAACAGACAGGCTGTGGGTAACTGAAGAGAAAAGCGAGCGATTAACCAAGAGAAGGTGATTAACCCAAAAGAAGTTCAGTGATTAATAGACGGACTGTGATTAACTGAAGAAAGATTGCAAGCATTGGTGTTTTAACTGACAGGCAGTGGTTAACCAATCAAAGGGAGAGGAACCAAAGAAAAGGTTGCGAACTCCTGGGGAAGAATGGTCGCGATAGGAAAACTGTATTAGATCGAAGAAAGGAATAGAAACTCTGTAGGGGAATCTAAATACAAGGATTGACCACGAGAACAGAATAATGAGGTAAAAAGAGGTTGCTAGCGCAAGAATGATGATCTCAACCAAGAAGGGTGGTGATTGATCAAAAGGAGAGATTGAAAAAGTTAGGAGTGATCAAGGATCGAAAAGGATCACAAAGAGCGAAGAGTGATCAAGGATCGATGCGACAGGGGAAGGGAAGCGCATCACCGCCTGGAGATAGAGATGACTAAGCCAAGCACAGGGTCATTCGTCCCCTACCTGAGATAGTCAGAATGAGAGTAGGAATTCTCCCTTCTCATTCCTTCCCTAACACACACAGGGTGTAATGCGGAAGTTGAAACTGACAGCGTAACAGCTCCAAGTTGTACAGTGCTCCAGCGTGTTGTGAAGTGAACAGTGTAGTAACTTCGACTTGTACAGTGCTCCAAAGTGCGCGTAGGGCGTCGTGCCGAACTCCAACTCCGCGGGGGGGGGGGGGGGGGGGGGGGGGGAAGAGAGAAAGAGCTCTAAAGGAAGCCTAAAGAGAGGAAAAGGGAAAATCGACTAATCGAAACAAAGTTTCGATCAATTAATCAAGGGATAAACATGCTAACAACTTTCCAAATAAAATGAAAAGTCATTAAAGCAAAAAGGAGTGAATTATTGATTATACGAGATTAAGCTTATCCATGGAAAATAAACTTAACGCAAGCTGAAATGGAAATTGCAAAACAGTGCCAAATGATCATCAAAGCGTCACACAAATTCATGTATCATGTGAACAAAAATAGTGCAATAATTGATATGTTCATACAATGCTAAGAACATGAAACAAATGAATAATCGAAAATGCGCGTCGAAAGTCCATGAATATGCTTCAACCAGAAGTGAAATGTCATTTAGAACATCCATAAAATCAAGCATAATGATCAATGGGAATTAAAATGAGGAAGGCATGGCAAACACACTTAAAAATGCAAGAAAATGGCAATTCTGTTCAGTGTTAACCGGTTACTCACCATGCGTTAACCGGTTACTTGCTTGAAAATTGGTGTTTTTGGTGAAAATTGAACTGAGTAACCGGTTACTCACCATGTGTTAACCGGTTATCACTGATCAGTTTTGAAAAAAAACAGAAAAAATAGCTTCTCAAAAGTAGTTTTCCACACATAATCACTTATGCAAACTACCACATGCTAGGAACTGAGATAGTGCACGAAAACTGAACTTGAAAACAACAAATAAACAGAGATAGAAGCAACTGATACAATTGAATCATGGATCAAACAAATGCATAGCCAAATCACACACAACAATTATCGACTACATTGCGAGCAATACGAAAATGTGCGAAACGGTAAAATTAGTTAGATCTACCAACCTACAAGCCGGAGATTTGACTTGGTGAATGTTGCAAAGGACTCTTGATGCAGAAAATCAAAGAAAACCAGAGGAATCTTCAATTTGTAGACGCACCGTATCGAAATCGAGCAAAATACGATAAAGCTCCAAAATGCGAATTCGAACCGTTGGAAGTTGCAGCAACTACTCAAGATCAATCAAAAGCTGAAATAACTCCAGAAATCCAAGGGCAATGGCAAGAATGATGAAGGTTGAGCTCAAGAAATAATCACTTTTGATGTAAAAGTGATTATTCTTCAAAGTAGAAATGAGCTTTGGTGGGGTTTTGGAAGAGAATTGAGATGAAGATGAAAATGTAGTAGAGAAATTCAGAGAGAATGTGGGAGAATTGAGAGTGAAATGGAGCAAATGGTTGAAGGTCTTTGAAAATGAATGAAGGTGAGTTTATATAGATTTTAGGTTTGGAGTGTGAGATGGTTTGGAATTTGGTTTGGGATTAGCTTTGGGTTTGGAACTAGGCTAGGAGTTAGTTGGACTTGACTCACTGAGTCAAGGCGGTTAACTCGGTTAGTTAGAACCAACTCGGTACCAATCCCAATGTGAGTTTCAAAATCCAAAGGTTGACATGTTGGTGAATTAAGTAACATGGTGCACTTGAATTAAAGTGATGCATTGGAATAAATACACTTGGGTTAGAATGAATAGTGTTGAAATATCTAGAGAAGTCTAGAATGTTCCACACACTGCTAGAATCAAGTAGAACCAAAGACCAAAGAGAGTGCATGGGTGCTGTCCCAAAATGCAGCAGAAATCACAAAATCTACCTGTGTTAACCGGTTAACAGAATTACAAAGAAATTGTGTTAACCGGTTACTCAGACCAAATTTTGCCCATTTTGCTTGAAAAATGATGTTGTGGTCCCGACTTCGATTTTCCACCTCTTGTCTTGATAAATAGGCATGGAAATCCTTATTTTGAGCTTGTTTTGATGACGAGATAACCTCATGAGGATATGATTAATCTGGCTTGAAAAACCTGAATATCCTGCAACAAGAAACACACGAAGAAAAGTGCGAATGCGTATGCTAGCGATGCGAATGCTTATGCTTATGCAAAAAGCAAAAGAGGGAGGTCAAATTTTGGGTTACGACACATATATCAAAGAAAGAGAAAAGAAACTTGGCAAAGAGAGTTATCTTACTGCACCAGCTAGCATCAATAGCATACACCATCATTATTATCATTATAGTATATTCCATGATGACCATAATACACACATACATAAACATCTAACCCGTGCCAAGTTCACACCACCATAACCATTCTCATTATTTCCAATCTCCTCTAACCAAGATCCTAACCACACTCTTACCCTGGTTAACTCCCTCTAACAAAATATATAAGCTCCCAAACCCTCCATAACAGATTCAGTGACAACAGTTTTTGATCACTCTCTCATTTTCACTTCACTTGACACTTTCCATCGAATCTCTCTACAAGCTTTTTCTCTGCAACTTCTTCCTAGATTCTTCATCTCCACACGTGATTGAGTCTTCAGTATGCAATAGAATGGATATGTGGTGACTCTATCGTTGAATCCGAGTTTCAACATCATCTTCATCAATTTCAGTCTTGCGCAAGATCCAGTGGATACACGTTTATTTCGTGTTCAGAAGTAATTTGAAGAGCGTTGAGAGCTTGCTCAAGGTTTCTTGAAGGATCTGTGAAGTTCTCCATTGAAGGTTAGTCGTTTTCTTTCAAGTTCTTATTTACGTTGTAGTAAGTGATTAGAATGGTGGAGGAGTGTTTGTTTGAAGTCCTATGGAGTGTAGGCACTGATATCTAGTGGAAAATGTAGCTATGGCTTGATTTTTAGTTTTAGATCGTGATTTTGTTTGCTTCGATCTAGCTTGTGCATGCGCGATACGTGAAAGGTGATGGCATATTTAGAATCTACATGAAAATCCACGCAAAATGGTGTACTCATGTGTCGTGTTTGATTAAGTTTTCAGTTGGCTCCGGCAAGGTTGGCCGGAGAAGACGACCGGAGCTAGGGCTCCGGGGTCTAAGTCGTTGGTGGTCAAGGCCTGCGTGGCTCACGTTGATTCGTCCATGCATTTTTGAACTGGCCAATAGGAGCGTGCCACTGAATTAAAATCCCTCTATTTGTGCACGTGCTCCATTTTTTTGTTTTCTTTTTTTTTTTCCTTTTTTTTTCCTGATAATAGTGTTAATTATGCTATGGTGTGCATGACTTCCACATTTATTGTCATGATCCTTCAATCCTAGCCACATGATTTGCATAACGTGTGATTTGAATCTGTTGAATGGATCCAGCGCATCACATTGAGTCAATTAGGTTGACTGGCCTTCATGGTATGAACCCTCAGGCCTCATGCGCATTGGGCCTAATGAAATTGCTTTCTATCCCCCGATTCCTAAGCCCATTTAATTTGAACTGGCTTCTTACTATGTGCGCACACCCTTTCCTTTCCAATTGTTTTCTAGTTTAATTCTCTTGCAAGTTTAAAACTTGAAATTTTAAAATAGTAAATACCATTGGAAAATTCTAAGAAAATTCAGGGGAGTTCTTGAGAGTCTTATTTAATTTTTGGTTTTAATTTCATATTTTGTGTGTTTTTCTATTTTTCTGGAATTTTGGAATGGGAGATGTTCTTAATTGTATATCTTGTGATGCAAGTCCTAAAATGTGATCTTCCCTTGACAATTTGAAGCTAATTTTTGTTGTACATTTAGCCCTATAATTATGTGACCCAATGATATTTGATTGGTACCTTGGCCATGATTTTTGAATTGATTTTGAGCTTCATATTTGTGCCTTGTCTTGTATGAACATCTTTGATAATATGATTAGTGTTTGTGATTAATTGGGTACTTTTGGTGTATGATTTGTGTCCTATCTCTTGCATGTGACCACCCACTGCTCTTGGAAGGATAGGTTCAATTACTCATAATTTTCAAGAGCATTTTTCTATTTTTCACCAATTTTTCAAAGTGAACATGGCGTGTGTAAGCATGTTTAGAAATAGGTCATGGGTTGGAATTTGTATGAGGCCAATTGGAGCCAACTTTGGTGAGGAGTTGTTACACATTCATAAGTGTATTTTAATACACATTTGAGGCATGCTTGAATGATGCATTTGATCCTTTCATAAGCCTTTGAATGTTGCACATATTGTGTGTATGTGAACTTGAATTTGTGTTTCACTTTGGCCACTTCTTTTGATACCACTTGTATGCCATGTTCATGTATTGGTTTTGGGGTTCAATTGAGACTTGTTATAGGTCATTTACTTCTGACTTGAGTGCTTGAATGTTACATTTCCATGCCATTCCATCTTTTATGCTTGTGTAACAAGTAACATGTTTGTGGTGAGATTGTTTGGACAATTTGCTTGCGTAACTTGAATTGGTTTTGGAGAAGATGTTTGAAGTAAACTTTGGTTACACTTGAAAAGTGGTTTTGAACCTTAGTTAAATGGTTTCAATTCTGACTTAGGTCCTTCACATGTCCCCTTTGTATGCATTTAATCATCGTTGGATTACAAATGTTTGGTGCATGATATAAGTGATATCTTTGTATAGAATTGTCTAAAATCTTAAATGCAAATTGATGTGAATCTCATGATGAGTTGGTGACATTTAAAACCTCATTTACATGTCATTTACCACTGCCTCTTGCACTTACGTACACATTTAGCATGATTGGGATTCACCTCCTTTGCTCACCATTTAACATGAATGTGTGGAATTGTGTGGATACTATTTTGACATTTGTTTGCATTTATCTTTGGATATTGGTTTGCTATGATGACATGAATGGTAACTTGACATGTCTACACATTAAATAACATGCTTCAATTCTGACCTTGATGCTTACACATGCTCACATGGCTTATATGCTGCATCTTTTACTTTGTTTACAAGTCACAAGTTCCTAAAAGGTGTTTGGTGTTTGGTTGATACCTTAATCGTTGTGACATCCATAAGTGCATTTCCTTGAAGACTTTCATCATGAGTTGAAACCAATTTTGGACACCTAAAGCTACATTCATTTCTGATTTATATGCTTACTTCCATGTTTGTTCATGCTTTGTGTGAAAGAGCTTACTAGTTGCATCACAAGTAAACTAGGTACAAACTTGTGCAAACTTATGCAACTCTTCAAGATTTTTTAACATGACCTTTCCATGACTATTTGAAGTCATTTGTACACTTTGAATACATGTTATAGGTTCTGGTCCTCACTCGCTTATATCACTCTTGTATAACTTCTATTTCATCTCTCACTCTTTTCTCCTCCCTTGAATCTTAAGACTTGTTTAAGTCTTAGATTTACTTTTACATATTCCCTTAGGCTTCCCTAATCCAACTTGATCTTTGGATTAGGATAGACATTAGGAGTTAATCCATGTATTCTAACATTAGGTAGACTTCCCTTTCTTACCTCAACCATAGGGCCATCATTGTATGATAACATTAGGACATTAGTCTCCCTTAGTTTTTTCTTTCAACTTTGAGTCTTTCTCCTCTCATCTCAAAACAAAATAAAAAGCATTTAATAAATACTACAGATTGAGTGCCCCATGAGCCTTAAGTACATGGGAAATAGAAAGTGGGGGATCTTTCTTCACTTTCCCAGAGTGTTTAGCAAGGGTCCCGTCTTGGGTCGATTTGCGATGCATTCGATCCTATGTCATAGACTTTAGCACGATATTTGTTACAAACACGATCAATAAAAACACTTTCTTCTAAAAAACAAACAATTATCCTTTTCTTCTCATCTCCCTCACTCTCATTGTAAAGGATGCGTCATTTCCGTTCTACCGCAAACAGGTAAACGCGTAAGACTCCCACGCCGAGCGGCAACACCTAAATTGTTAGAACGTGAGAGTTGACGTACTCCAGTTAAAAGACAAACAAACAACCGTCTTCCTTCGGGACTCACTCTCATTGTGAAGGTTGTGTCATTTCCGTTCTACCGCAAACAGGTAAATGCGTAAGACTTGTCATACCCCAAATTTTGACCACTAAGATTTCCCATCATTGTGCAAATCATCATCACAATATGGATGAACCATCAGTCTCCCCAAAGATGGGTGAACACTTACTACAGTCAAAATTAGGGTTTCAAGCCCTCTCAGAGTTCTTAGACAAAGGATCAATCAAGAAATGACATGATCTTCAACTTTTCTAACCTCCCAAACATCTACAATGGATCAAGAGGACTCCCACTTTAAGGATTAAGCACAAGGCTGCTCCCTTCCAGGTGGATCAAGCCTCAAGATCGCCCGTGTCACCAAATTAGGGTTTGGTCGACCAGGGCCTCCAGATGGAAATTTTCCTCTGGGCATGAGCCAATGCTTCAAATCATATCCTAAAATACTCCATGGAACCTCATGGGCCCAAGCATCAAGTCAATTTGACCTCAGGGGATGCATACATAAAAAATCAGGAATTAGGGTTTCTTGACCTAATTCACCCCTAAGTTGACTTTTGGGACAAATCATGAGCCAAGAGCTCAAGACATGATTTGAGGGTCTCCAACATACCACATTGATCCATTTGTAATAATGGATTGATCCAGGAAGCTTGAGCAACAAGTCTCAATTTCATCAGTACCACAATTAGGGTTTCGTGAGAAAAGTCAACTGTAGCTTTGACTTTTAACCAGGACATGCTACCAAACCCTAGGACATGATTCAATACACCATATTACACCTATGAAATCAATCCATCAAGTTTGATTTAGGTCAAGGACTTGATTTCATAGAGGATCGCACAGTTTGGAATTCATCTGACAAAAAGTCAACTTTGACTTTTTGAGATTTTTCACAAAAATGGTTTTTTAACCCTAAAATGATGTTAATGTATGATTTGAATCATTATTCATCAAGAAAAATAAAGAAAAGTGGGATAGCTTGTAAAAGGGGTAACCATAAAAACTTAGAAAATTTTCTAAGTTATGAACAAAGTGGCAAGGGTACCAACTTTGGAGGATCATAACTCCTAAACCACAAAACCATTTTTCCCCATCCAAAGCTTGATTTGTAGATCTCATTACCCTCTACAAAAGCTTAGAACTGACCTCCTTCCAAATTCATCATGGATTTTGAGTTATGGAATGATCAAAATCACAAAAAGTGAAAATGACACTTTTTTCCAACACTTAGTGAAATTTTCACTAAGTCAGAATCTGCCTTCACTTTTTTCCAAATGTAGGGGGATTTTTCACTTGGATCCAAAAGGTATCAAAACCAAATATGATCAAACAGTTGTTGTATCATATGAGGGCTTTCCAAAATGGCCAAGAACATCACCAAATTCCACTTGGGCCATGAGATATGACAATGGCAATATGCCTTGCTGAAAACTGCCAAGGCTAGGCAGAATTTTGCATTTTTGCTCGATTTGGAAAAATCAGATAATTCCAAGCCTTGTCATCACTTTGGACACATCTGAGGATCAAATTTAAAGGGGACAAACACTGAGCCAAGCCTCCAAAGTCCTTGGAACAAGAAGTAGCATGCCAAACCTAGAATTGCCTAAAAGAGGGACAAGACTCCAATTTTGGATTGGAGCATTCAATACATACACCAAGGTGGCATGGAATGACACATTTGCAACTGAATTCAGTCAAGACTTATCCAAGACCAAGGGAACCACAGCCCTGTGCCCTAACCTCTAGCCATTGACTAGAGGAGACTTGGATTCTCATTGCTCAACATTGGCCAAACCTCTGCTGCAGTTGCCATTCACTATTTATCCCAAAACAAACTTGCTCTACTATAAATAGAGCTCATTTGTGCTCAGTTTGAGTACACCAAAGCCATCAAACAGATGCTTTCCTCAAAATCCCTCTCTTTAGGCCAAAATGCCTTCTTTAGCAAGGTAACTCTGAGTTTTTGAGTTAGAGAGCATTTCCATCACAACTCATGATCCTAACACCTCATAAACATCATATGTAGGTGATCCAAACTATCAAAAGTGACCTGTAACACCAAAATCACAAAGTCACCTCTCAAAACCTCAAAATAGGCCTTTTGTGCATTTTTCAAGCCATGTCTTGATTCAGTCACTTTCCAAACCAGATAAAACCTCAAACACACTCCAAATAACATCCTTGAACTATCCCAAATGGTTCCCTCCATCTGGAACACCATTTGAGAGAGTTGTTATTTTGGTCATTTTAACCCCTTTTACAAGAAAGGGTCAGTTTGTGTTTTTGTAGGTTCCAGCTGATTCCAACCATCCTCAAAGCTTCTAAGGGATCATTTGAGAGTGTCCAAAGTATCAAACCATTTCTGGAACAAGAAGTTTGGCAGATTGCACAGAAAACTCCAAAAGCTCAAAAAGAGGTAAGCATCATGACTTGAACTTTCCAAAATATGCATTGCTTTGAAGTCCACTGATCATACACACCTCATACATGTTATATATGATGTGTTTGAACCAATTCATCATGTAATTCATGACTGTATCAAAGTGTAGCATAGAAAATGCAATTATAGGCCTTTTTCAAAACCACTATCGGGTTTTGAGGAGGGAGTATGATCTGAAAAAAAAATACCACCACCATTGGATTCCTTGTGAAATTCTAGGCCAGATACATATAAATTTTGTCTCAAACCATGGAGAAATGAGAAATTTATGACCTTCACGTTTCTGACCCAAAACTTGCCTTGCCTTGCCTTGGGCCAAGCCAAAAACAAGGCAAGCCTTGTATATTTGTGGTTTCACTTCAAGCAATGGATGTATCACCACCCCAGTGGTAAGCGCGCACCCTATAACCTTGAGGTCGTGGGTTCAAACCCCACCCATGCCATTTTGTGTTTTCTCACATATTTGCTATTTTTTCCAATATTTTCATGTTTTATTAATTAATTGGAAAATTAATAACTCTTTCAATTTTAATTATTTTTTATTGGTTCTTTTTGCAAAAAATCACAAAAATGTTAAAATATTTTATTCCACAAAAAAATTAAGTTTATATTAGATATTTAATATAATTAGTATTTTTGTGAATAAATTCCTTTTTAATGTTTTTAAACATTTTAAAAGTGAATATTTACTATGAAAATCAAAACCAAGTGAGTTTTAATTCATCTTGTGATTAATCCCTCATTTCTCAAACCTTAAACAAAAATAAAAAATGGTTTATTCAAACTTATTTGGTATTTTATTTGATTTTCTTTAAATATTTACTTTTAAAGAATAGGCTAAAATACACTTTTGGTCCCCCTGTTTTTCAAAATTCACAGTTTTGGTCCCCCTGTTTTTTTTTTAACAGTTTTGGTCCCCCACCCCTCACTGTTCATGTACGGACGTGTACTGTTCATGTACGGACGTGTACTGTTCATGTACGGACAAGTTACTGTTCATCAATTTTTTTGGGCCAAAATTGGGGTGGGGGACCAAAACTGTTGAAAAAAAAAACAGGGGGACCAAAACTGTGAATTTTGAAAAACAGGGGGACTAAAACTGTATTTTAGCCTAAAGAATAACAAATTAGGGTTTCTTTGATTTTCACCCTCATCAAACAATTTCAAACACTTTTGGGCCTCTAATAGAGTGTAAGACCCAATCCTTTGTAAATAAACCCTATTTTGGGCCTCACTTATTGTATAAGTCCCGTTGTATTTCAAAAAGTTTGACGCGATCATCGTCCGTTGAAAAAGACCCTGGGCCTCTCCTCGAGCTATAAGACTCATTCAAAATATTTTGGGCCTCTATTAGAGTGTAAGACCCAACCCCCTTTGAAAACAAAACCATTTTGGGCCTCAATGCATTGTATACGACCCACCACATTTTCAAAAATCTCGGCGCGATAGCCATTTTCAAACAAATGACCTTGGGCCTCTCCTTGAGCTGTAAGTCCCACCACTGGTGCAAAAATAAATATTTTGGGCCTCTATTAGAGTGTAATACCCAATCCCCTTTTAACCAAAACTTTTTGGTCCTCAGACATTGTTTAAGCCCCCCTGCGTTAAAAGAAAACCTCGGCGCGATCGCCAATAAAAAAACCAATCATCTGGGCCTACCCTCGTGTTGTAAGCCCCATTATTTTTCTTTAAACACTTGGGCCTCTTGAGAGAGTGTAAGACCCATCCCCTTGTATAGAAATTTCTTGGGCCTCAGTCGCTTGTATAAGTCCCTCTGTACAAAACGACAGTGCGATCACTAATAAACCTTGGGCCTCTCCTTGAGCTGTAAGCCCCAACATCTTTTCAAAATACTTTCTCCTTTAATTTCGAATATACTGTTGTTTTAAATCTTTCTTTGTTGAACAACTAACCAAACAACATGGAAGCTCTACAGCCGAGTAAGTGTTTATATGCTTTCTTTATCCGCTTTCATATACGTATAACTGTATTGTGGGGCTATTTCACTGTAAGTCTTCTCTCATAAACTCATATCAACTGTGTAATACTAGTATGGATATTTATAGTTTCCCCGACAACTACGTCTAGCACTAAGCCCTGTTGATCACTCTTAAATAGACAAAATAAGATCCCCATAGGATTCCCAGATACAGTCTTCCCTCCTCTTGGGGTTAAACAATATGGAGATGTGAAAGGCAGATTCTTTTTGAACCCTTTCTCAGATTGTCACCTTTAGAAGTTGTCAAAGAAACTGTACTCCCCAGAGATGATCTTTTCTCCATGAATGGCATCTCTTGAGTTTCTTCCAAATTCTCGGACTTTCCTGGCTTGATCTATTCTCGGTGAATACCTTGTCTTGAATTTCTCGGGGTTTGGGGACCCACAGGCTTCCTAAAAGCATCCCCGCCTCCTCTTGGGTGTTGTACAAGGACCCTACGGCTTCTTAGAAGTATTCACAACCTCCTCTTAGGCTTCGTATAAGGATTCTTCCTCCGGGAAGAGAGCCTCCTCTTGGGCTTCGTGCAAATTGTCCCTCGGCTTCTTAAAATTTTCCAGCCTCCTCTTGGGCTTCGTGCAAATTGTCCCGACGACCTCCTAGAGGTATAGGAATAGAAATTAGTCATCTTAATAGAACAGTCTTTCAAAGAGTCTAGATCTTTCTACCGTGAACATACTACTACTATTTCTTTAAGCATAGATAAAACTCTAGACTTGGACAGTCTAATCTCCTTGAGTCTCAAAGGCATTCTCAAGTAGGGAAAAACACCAGTAGACTAGGACAGTCTCCAATACCCTCTGGATTCCCCATTTCCTTCAAGAACAGGAAATAACCCTGATTCTCTGATCAATCCCAAAGCATAGCCTTACCTTTAATCAGTCTCTTTATAAGAATTAATTTTCTCTTTTAACCAACCTACTGGACCTGTCACTCAACTGAAACAGTAGTCCTTTTAGCCTCTATCTCGGGCTTCGTACGAGATACAAAAAGACTCTCTTATTGAGTAAATAATCCTTTTAGCCTCCATCTCGGGCTTTATACGAGATACAAAATCACTCTCTTGTTGAGTATAAAAGACTCTCTTGTTGAGTCAACCTTTAGCCTCCGTCTTGGGCTTCGTACAAGACACATCTAAAAGCACTCTATTATTGAGTCAACCTTTAGCCTCCGTCTTGGGCTTCGTACAAGACACATCTAAAAGCACTCTATTGTTGAGTCAACCCTTTTAGCCTCTCTCTCAGGCTTCGTACGAGACACACAAAAACACCCACTTGTTGGGTCAATAGCCTCCTCTTAGGCTTTGTATAAGAAAAACCCCGGTTGAGTCAATCAACCTTTTAGCATCAAAACTGTGCCTCGTCCACAGGATACAAACATCAACAACTCCTTTCATCTAATTGCTGTAAGCGGCAAGCCTATGGATTATTTACATCCACGCCACTGTCCCTCTTTTAGCATGAGAAATTCCTAAGGAAAGATAGCATTGCTCTACATTGAGTTAAAGTATTCTCCTTCAGGTTAAAACCCCCTATAAAGAAAATTATGGCATTGCTAGGATTCACATATCCCGGTTAAAGTAATCCTCCTTTATAGTCAGTCACCCAACAGTTGTGACAAACAGACCCCCTTTAGAGATGACAAATTCTCTCTAAATACAACACCTTTTTAGCTTCACATCTTGGGCTTCGAACAAGATACAAATAGACCCTTCAGCCTCACATCTTGGGCTTTGAACAAGATATAAACCACCTTTTTAGCTTCACGTCTTGGGCTTTGAACAAGACACCAAAATACCATTTCCTCCCATAGAATAGGAGGAACTACGATCGCTCTGATTTCCCTGTTTCGGTAAACGGGAATACGTAGGCATAAGATTGAAAGAAAAATCTTAGCGAGCACACTAATCCAAAACCCAAATCCCGTACCCTCACATATCAATCGAAAAGCATCAGTCTTAAACTCCCACCAATCGCCCAGGCACTATTTTAACAAAATAACCTAAGATAGACCCACAATCTTTGTAGCACCTGTAAACCAACAATCATCTGTTCAAACTCAGTTTGCAAGCAGGGTTAATTGGAGACATTTATTTCCCTTTCTTCATCAGCTTAAATAAGATAAAAAATGAATCGAGCTGTAGTACCCCAAAGCAATAGTGCTTCGCAACCACGCAAAAATTCGCGCTACAAGACTCCTACGCCGAGCGGCAACACCTAAACTGCTAGAACGTGAACGTTGATGCATTCCACTAAAAAACACAAACAAAGCAAAGTCATCCCTAGTCAGGGGAACTACGACGCTCTGATTCTTCATTGGTTAATGGAGATATGTAGGCAGGAGATCGTGCGAGATCTCTGCGAGCACGACTTTATTTACTAACCCTTTGGTCTCCTTTAGCAACCTGTAGTGAGCCGAACTACGACGCTCTGATTCTCATTCCCGACGAGATACGTAGGCACAGACGCGATGCCTAGCGAGCACAATATCGTAGTCCGAACTACGTTGACTCTGACTTTCCCGCTCCTGAGGGAATACGTAGGCCTAGGATGGTAATATACTATCGAGTCACCTTTTATGTTCACCCCGCTTCTCCGTTTCCCATTTCATTCCGTTCTAGTTAGCAGTTGAGCTTCAGATAACCTCACCCTTTGATCGATAACAACAAGCGTGGATCCCATAGAGTACGATGGATGCGAGGGGGTGCTAATACCTTTCTCTCGCGTAACCGACTCCCGAACCCAGGCTATAGTTGCGATGACCATCCCTTTACCTTTGTTGAGGTTTTCTTCGATCGTTTCATTTCCCTGCGTCGGGATAAATAACATTCGGTGGCGACTCTTCTGTTCCTTTCTGCCGGTTGATCTTCGCAGATACGACAGCTGGCGACTCTACTGGGGACAGATTGACCTCTTACTGGTCCATCCCCTAGGCGAGTCAATCCTAGCGCCTGTTAGTTTTTGATTTTAGGGTGTTTATCTGTTTACTTTACACGCTTTATTTATGGCATTTTTGCATGTTTATTTTTTTATTACATTTACTCGCTTTTCATGTCACTGTTGCCATATATTCTGTGCTGGACTGTGCTGTTGTTTTCTGTTTGGTGGGCAGGGTGTTCTGAGAGATAAGCCCATTACACAGGCTTGAGTACACACCCAGGACTAGAGTGGAAAGTAGTGTGGCCTACGTAGCATCTTGGTACGTTTGGTTTACATGAAATCCACAACCAGACGAGGTTTTCTTGGGAGATGCTCTGATTTGCACGTCTTGTGCATTTTGGAGCGTTAACCTAGAAGAGCTGTCGACTCTGGTGACAATTTCCTGAGGACTCAGTTGAGGCACTCCTCCCGAGAGGCGATAATGGCAGACCAGAAATGGCAAACCCATTACGCTTCTCGATCCGAGGACCCGAAGCTGGGAACTTGCTATAGGATGACCTTATTTTTGGGGGAATCAGTCGACGACCTCTTTGTTTGGCGATAGTATTGTACCCCGAGGGATGAATGTACTATTGCTTCTCAAATCGAGAATCCGAAATTGGGGAACCCGCGTTTTAGAACCCACATGTGAGAAGGGGAGGGTGTTTACAAGTTTGCAAGTAACCGTAACCTTCAGCCTACCCGGTTTTCTGGTTTTCTCATGAAAGTTAACAGTTCATCTTATTATATTCAGATGGTTATTATTCATAATCCTTCACTATTCTTAGATATACACTGGCACTATTCACACAGTCCAGCACAGACACATGGGACTCTGATATCATGCCTTTGCATTACATTATCATATCATAACATCCACGTTTGTCATTTCTAGGTGCTTACTTTACCTCTGATTCCAGTCAATGGGTTCGACCGAGATAAATGCTGAGAGGAAGAATAATGTTGCTTACCAATTTCCAGAGCCAACTTTGGATCTACTTCACAAGGTGGTAGCCATGTCCGACCCGGGCGCTCGCAACGACTTCAGAAAGAAATATGGGAGATTATTGAAAATGGTCCATAATATTACAAAATACGAGCATGACGCTCTCCATACATTATTGCAATTCTATGAGCCTCCGTTAAGATGCTTTGTCTTTCTGGAGTACATTTTGATGCCTACATTGGAGGAGTTTTCGTTCATCTTGGGGATCTCAGTCAAATCAAAGGTACTGTTCTTTTCTGGGGAGCATCTTAGCATAGAAGAAATCTCGTTTGCTCTGCATGTGAATCAATCAGTACTGAAGGGAAATGTTGCTAGTAAGAGTGGAGTTAAGGGCTTTCACTTGGAATTTCTTGCCAACCAAGCTCAAGAATCTGCCAACGCCAAGATTTGGACAACCTATAATGCTATTCTGGCCCTATGTATCTATAGCATCGTCTTGTATCCTAATCAACATTACTTTGTGGATATGCACGCTGTAAGGGTTTTTATTCTGAGAAACCCAGTTCCTACTTTGTTGGGCGATTTCTACCATTCAGTGAATTTCAAAAATGAAAAGAGAATGGGGGCCTGTCAACTGCTGCACCCCACTCTTATCTGACTGGTTTTTGAAGCATTTACCTCAAGCTGGTGCCTTTATAGACACAAAAGAGTCTTTAAAGTGGTCAAAATGGATAATGGGGTTGACTGCTGACAACATTGTATAGTTTGATCATCAGTTACAAGGAGTAGAGATCATTTCTAGCTGCGGGAATTTTCCGAATGTACCTTTGATAGGTAGGAAGGGTGGAATTAATTACAATCTTATCCTGGCTATCAGATAATTTGGATATGCTTCAAGGAATCCGCCCGCGGACCGAGATATCAAGGAATCCTTGTTCTTTAATGGGTTTGAAGACAGAGAGGTGCTAAGAGAAGTTGTGAATGCTTGGGTACACATTCACAAGATAGGGAAAGCGGTCCTAGGAAAAGGTGACTGTAGAGCCTACCCTGATTACACAAAGTGGATCCAGATGAAGTTAAAAGAGGTGTTCTTGCCTTTCTCTAGGGAGCCACCCATGTATCCAGTGATGTCGGAACAACCTACCATGGTGGCCATTGAAGAGTTCAATAAATTGCAAACCTTGGTGAAAGAGCTTCGAGTGGAGAATTCTGATTTGAGCAGCCGTCTTCAAGACGCTTTACATACCAACAGGGGATTGGAATGCAAAGCCCTAGATGCAATAAAGATCCTAACGGAGAAAGAAAAAGATTTTGCCGACAGAGCCTGGCATTATCAGAAAGCTAGTATGGCTGCTGACGCCTCCGTCCAGGCTCACAAGCAGATTAAACAATCCTTGGCCGAGGCAAAAGCCAAACTTACTAAATTTCAGCAAGTATGGGATGGAGTCAGAATTGAGAATGCGGAACTGAAAGAGCAACTAAAGGCCAAAGATGACGAGCTTCAAAGAGCGCACGAGCAACGAAGAAAACACCGTGAAGATTGTGATAAGAATCAGGAGCAGTTGAAAAATGACAGAGCTGAGTTGGAATTTACCAAGAAGGAACTCGAAGATGTCAGAGTAGAGGTGGAGGGACTTAAAATTCAAGCTGGGGTGAAGAGGCCTAAGGAGGTGAGTAATGATGAGGCACTCTTGATGCACATGGATTCATTAACTGAAGCTCTTAAGAAGAGAGATATCCTGATCAAGGAACTGATTGAAAACCAAGTCATCAGAGCACTGAAATACTCTTCGAAGAAATCAAATGTTCCAGCGAGGTGCTGAAAGATCTAAAGCTTCATGATTGACCATTTCCTTTTCCCAGTGCAGTTTTGTTGATGTATCGTGGTTACCATCAGGCCTATTGATGGAACCACTATTTTGATGTATTTCAAATATGAACTCGTTGTATGACGCTTCGGCATGTGGTTGTTTTTCATTAATATGATGTGAATGGTTTATTCAGAAATATCTTCTCGGCAGTGTTGATATAACGATCTATTCACAGCACACCTGCACATCGCTATCTTTTCACTACAATTACTCACAGCACACTATCACAGCGTTTTCTTCTCAGCAATATCTTCTCAGTAATATACATCTAAGACTGGAATCAGGGTGTGAAATGCCCTGGGAATAAAAAACATGGCATATGCATATATTCATACATATAATTTTGCATAACAGGTTTTATCGCTGGATTTCCTAACCTTATGTGGTTGCAGGCAAAATAGCAGATTCTAACATTCACCGCTACGCAACCAAACAGAATCAAGTCCGAACTATGGACCAGACGTAAGATGAGCTTACTAAACTAAGGGCACACATGGAATAATTCATGAACGTCATGCAAGGGGTAGCCCAGGGGCAGCAGGATTTAAGAGCTGCAGTTCAAAGGCTTGAAGTAGAAATCCCGATAGGTGACAATCAGAGTAACCCTCCTAGCGGAGTTGCAGGTGACCCTCCCGGTGGAGCTGAAGGTGGATTTATTCCTGTTTATAATCCTCATCTGGAGGATAATCAAGAAGATCAGTTCTCTATGCTGAACGATGATGCGGGGATTCAGAATAATGACAATGACAGGAGATATGAAGTGCTGGCTGAGAAGATAAGAGCCATGGAATGCCGAAACTCCATGGGAATCGATGTTGCTGACATGGGGCTAGTGCAAGGGGTGAGAATCTCACCTAAGTTCAAGGCTTCAACTATTGATAAGTACAATGAAAGTTCATGCCCTAAGACCCACCTACAGGCCTTCTTCAGGAAAATTTCTGCCTATACTACGGAAGAAAAGCTGTGGATGTATTTCTTTCAAGACAGCCTGTCCGGTGCGTCTCTCGAATGGTACATGAAGTTGGAGAGAGCCAATGTGAGGAATTGGAAGGATCTAGGTGAAACCTTTCTGAAGCAATATCAATACAATATTGACATGGCCCCCAACCGCATTCAGTTGCAAAGCTTGACTCAGAAGCTAAAAGAAAGTTTTAAGGAGTACGCCCAGAGGTGGCGTGAACTGGCGACCCGAGTACAACCTCCGCTGTTGGAAAGGGAGATGGCTGATCTGTTTATGGGTACCTTACAGGGTCCGTTCTTGGATCGCTTGGCTGGGTGCCCATCAACATGGTTTTCTGATATTGTAATAGCAGGTGAGAGGATTGAAAATCTTCTAAAACAGGGGAAAATTCAGGATGGCAGTGGGTCAAGTTCTTCTAATGCGAAGAAGCCTTTTGTGAAGGCATCAAGGAAGCATGAAGGTGAAACAAACGCTGCTTATGAACAAAGGGGTAGAGGAAGAAGACGCCAAGGTCCATATCATCAGACCACATCCGTGACTATTCCAGTTCCAGCTGCCCAGCCTCAACAATAGCAGAATGTTCTATAGCAGCAACCTCCGAAGCAATATCAACCAAGGCAGAAAATGAATGATCGCCACTTTGATACGTTGCCAATGACCTATGCTCAGATGTTACAAAACTTGCTCCCGTTGCAGTTAGTACAATTAAGAACCTTGGCCCCACCAACAGGCAAGTTGCCTCACGGTTATGATGCCAACGCGAAGTGTGAATTCCATTCAGGAGCGCCCGGTCACAATATAGAGAACTGCAAAGCTTTTAAGCACATAGTTTAAGACTTGGTTGATTCAAAGCCATTAACTTTGCCCCCTCTCCTAATGTGATTCAGAATCCCATGCCTACGCCTGGTGGAGCGAAGGTTAACTCAATCGAAGAAGACAGGGGCTTGAACCTGGTGTCAGATGTCAGTAACATCAGAACATATTTGTTGATCGTGAAAGAACATCTATTGAAAGCGGGTGTGTTCCCTGGCTGCCTTGAGGTTTGTTCAGGATGCGTGATTCAGACGAATGGTTGTGATGATCTAAAGAAGGGTATTCAGAAGTTAATAGACGAAGGATGCCTACAGTTCGATCAAGTAATGAAGGATGATGATGTGGTCTCGACAATCACCATTTACTTTACACCAGCTGAGATTCCTGTGCCTACCCCAGCACCGATTCCCATGCCTGAGCAACTAGCCCCAGTGACTATAAATGTTCCTGGCCCTATCCCATATGATAGTGAAAAGGCAATCCCGTGGCATTACGGGGCTGACGTTTATTACCAGGGTCAGAAACGAGAGATGGAGGCTCCAGTGGTAACTAGTGCGGGTGTGGATAACGTCGGAGGTATGAGTGACTTTACTCGAAGTGGAAAACTCTTCGCTCCACAAACTCTCCGAAATGATGACGATGAGGCTTTGGCGAAAGCCAAAGGAAAATAAGTAGTGAATGAAGAGCTTGTGCAGAGAACGGAGTCGGGCACCTCCTTTGAGAAAGATGTTGAAGAGTTTATGAAGATTATCAGAAAAAGTGATTACAAGATAGTAGATCACCTCCACCAGACTCCATCAAAGATTTCCATACTGTCTCTTTTATTGTGTTCCGAAGCACACCGCAATGCCTTGTTGAAAATCCTGAATGCAGCATACGTGCCTCAGGAAATCGCAGTCAACCAACTAGAAGGGGTAATTTCTAATGTTAATGTCAGTCTTGGGTTAGGGTTCACTAATTTTGACCTGACCTCGGAGGGTCGAAACCATAATAAAGTACTTCATATTTCATTGGAATGTAAAGGAGTTGTTCTTTGTCATGTGCTGGTAGACACCGGATCCTCACTTAATGTTCTTCCTAAAAAGGCACTTATTAAACTGGACGTTGAAGGAGTGATACTCAGGCCGAGCAACTTGGTAGTTTGAGCGTTTGATGGGTCAAAGCGGTCGGTTTTTGGAGAAGTGGAATTACCAATCAAGGTGGGGCCCCAAGTTTTCAACACCACTTTCTACGTAATGGATATTCAGCCCGCGTACAGCTGCCTGCTGGGGCGCCCGTGGATCCATGGCGCTCGAGATGTGTCCTCGACTCTCCACCAAAAGGTTAAGTTTGTGGTAGATGGGCAAGTGGTCACTGTTTGCGGTGAGGAAGACATCCTCGTAAGCCACCTATCTGCGTTCAAGTATGTCGAAATGGATGGTGAAATCCATGAGATGTTGTGTCAGGCATTTGAAACGGTGAATGTGCAAGAACTCTTTCCTTCGGCAGAAAAGAAGCCAGAAGTTTCTGTTGCCTCTTACAAGCAAGCCCAAGCTGTCGTGCAATCTGGTAATTCCAGGGGTTGGGGCAGAGTGATTGAAATGCCTCTCAAAGAAGATAGGTTCGGAATTGGGTATAGAGGACCAGAGATTCAAGGCCGTCAGGGACCCATCACATTCTTTAGTGCTGGATTTATTAATTCTGGTCAGATTTTCGTACTGAATGATGAAGACGGAAACAGTGACTGCGACATCAGCAATTAGATACGCCCAGCTGTCCCAGGACAAGATGTTCATAATTAGTCTTCTGAAAGCTTCATTCAAGTCACTCTTCGTGAAGAGTAATTTTTCTTGTTTTCATGTTAAATCCTGCGCCCCCCCAAGGCATAGGGATTCTTTGTAGGGCTTATGTTGTTCAAAATTCAATTTTATCATCAATAAAAAACGTTCTTTTGCATTCAAATATTGCGCTCCCCGTCTCTCTATTTTTTATGTTTATAATAAATGGCAATGTTGTTTTTCTTGCACTCATTCTGAAATAAAGCGTGAACCATCGTTCATGCAGATGCATTCCATTGGGTTCCATTGATAACGATTCTGCTATAGCTTATTATAACTTTGACAACCCGATTTACCAAGCTGAAGAGGATGGTGAAGAAGATTGTGAACTTCCTGAGGAATTAGCCAGGATGTTGAAACAGGAAGAAAGGATCATTCAACCACATGAGAAAGCACTGGAAATTATTAATCTAGGAACAGCGGACGCCAAAAAAGAGGTCAAAATTGGGGCTTCCTTAAATGAGAACGTAAAGAAAAGGCTGGTGGAAATGTTGCATGAGTATGTTGACATCTTCGCTTGGTCGTATCAAGATATGCCAGGGCTAGACACCGATATTGTTGTGCATAGATTGCCTCTCAAAAAGGGTTGTTCTTCTGTTAAGCAGAAGCTTAGAAGGACGAAACCATAAATGGCAATCAAGATCAAGGAAGAAGTCCAGAAGCAGTTGGATGCAGGTTTCTTAGCCGTTACCAGTTACCCGCCATGGGTTGCAAATATCGTGCCGGTACCTAAGAAGGATGGCAAGGTCTGGATGTGTGTTGATTATCGTGATCTAAATCGAGAAAGTCCGAAAGATGACTTCCCATTACCTCACATTGATCTTTTAGTTGACAATACAGCTCAGTTCTCGGTATTTTCTTTCATGGATGGCTTCTCCAGCTATAATCAGATTAAGATGGCACCGGAAGACATGGAGAAAACAACATTCATTACCCCATGGGGAACGTTTTGTTATAAAGTGATGCCCTTCGGTTTAAAGAACGCATGGGCAACCTATCAACGTGCAATGGTGACTCTCTTTCATGATATGAATCATAAGGAGATCGAAGTCTACGTTGATGACATGATCGCGAAGTCACAGACCGAAGACGAACACTTGGTGAATTTGCAGAAACTCTTTGAACGACTGAGAAAATTCAAATTGAGGCTGAATCCGAATAAATGTACTTTCGGGGTGCGGTATGGTAAATTGTTGGGCTTCATCGTCAGTGAAAGAGGATCGAGGTTGATCTAGCCAAAGTAAAAGCAATTCAAGAAATGCTTGAGCCTAGAACAGAAAAGCAGTTTCGTGGATTTCTGGGGAGATTGAACTACATTGCCAGATTCATCTCTCATCTTACGGCCACTTATGAACCGATTTTCAAGCTGCTGAGAAAGGATCAAGTTGTCAGGTGGAATGATGACTGCCAGAAGGCATTTGAAAGGATAAAAGAGTATCTTCAACAACCTCCGATCCTTATACCTCCAGTTCTAGGGAGACCACTGATAATGTACTTGACAGTACTTGAGAACTCGATGGGTTGTGTACTCGGTCAACATGACGAGACAGGTAGAAAAGAGCACGCCATCTACTACCTGAGCAAGAAATTTAATGATTGCGAGTCAAGGTACTCAATGCTTGAGAAGACATGTTGCGCACTTGCATGGGCTACTAAGCGTTTGAGACAATATATGTTGACTCACACAACTCTATTGATATCAAAGATGGATCCAGTCAAGTACATATTTGAGAAGCCAGCTCTCACCGAAAGGGTTGCTCGTTGGCAAATGGTCCTGACGGAATATGACATCCAGTATACTTCCCAGAAAGCCATCAAGGGTAGTGTTATGTCCGACTATCTTGCTCAACAACCACTTGACAATTATTAGCCAATGAAGTTTGAATTCCCTGATGAAGACATCATGTATTTTAAAATGAAGGATTGCGAAGAGCCACTGGTTGATGAGGGACCAGATCCCGATGACAAGTGGAAACTAATGTTCGATGGGGCCGTTAACGTGAATGGTAATGGTGTTGGGGCAGTTCTCATAAATCCGAAAGGTTCCCACATACCTTTCACCGCCAGATTGACTTTCGATGTCACCAACAATGAAGCCGAGTATGAAGCTTGCATCATGGGTATTAATGAAGCCATTGATTTGAGGATCAAGACTCTTGATATATATGGGGACTCTGCTCTAGTGATCAATCAGGTTAACAGAGATTGGCACACGCATCAGCCCAACCTGGTTCCTTATAGAGACTACACGCAAAAACTTTTGACTTTCTTCAAAACAGCAAAGCTGTACCATGTACCTCGTGATGAAAATCAGATGGCAGACGCCTTGGCAACATTGTCCTCCATGATTCAAGTAAATTGGTGGAATCATATACCTAAAATTGATGTGATGCGTCTTGATAGACCCGCTCATATGTTTGCAGCCGATGCAGTGGCAGATGATAAACCTTGGTATCATGATATCAAGCGATTTTTGAAAAGTCAAGAGTACCCGGCTGGGGCATCCAACAACAATAAGATGACTATGAGAAGGTTGGCTTGTAGTTTCTTCTTGAATGAGGACGATGTGTTGTACAAAATAAATTTCGACATGGTCTTGCTCAGATGTGTGGATAAACACGAAGCAGACATGTTAATGCAAGAAGTGTACGAAGGTTCTTTTGGTACCCATGCTGGTGGATATGCCATGGCAAAGAAGTTGTTGCGAGCCGGTTATTATTGGATGACCATGGAGGCTGATTGTTTCCAATATGCTCGAAAATGCCACAAGTGCCAGATTTACGCTGATAAAGTGCATGTACCACCAAATCCTCTGAATGTAATGAGTTCTCCTTTGCCCTTTTCCATGTGGGGCATTGATATAATTGGAATGATTGAGCCTACTGCCTCTAATGGACATCGTTTCATTGTAGTAGCCATCGATTATTTCACCAAGTGGGTGGAGGCTGCTTCTTTTGCAAATGTCACCAAACAAGTGGTTGTCAGGTTTATCAAGAAAGAGATTATTTGTCGTTATGGGGTTCCTGAAAGGATCATCACTGATAATGGTTCTAATCTTAATAATAAGTTGATGCAAGAGTTGTGCCAGAGCTTCAAGATTGAACATCACAATTCTTCTCCGTACCGTCCAAAGATGAATGGTTCCGTCCAGGCAGCCAACAAAAACATCAAGAAGATTGTGCAAAAGATGGTCGTAACATACAAGGATTGGCATGAAATGTTTCCTTTCGCTTTGCACGGGTACCGTACCTCAGTGCGTACGTCCACTGGAGCAACCCCATTTTCTCTTGTGTATGGCATGGAAGTAGTCCTACCGGTTGAGGTTGAGATTCCTTCTCTGAGGGTCATGATGGATGTCAAGCTTTACGAGGCCGAATGGGTTCGAACGAGGTTCAACGAGTTGAGTATCATAAAAGAGAGGAGGTTAGCAGCTGTGTGCCATGGACAACTGTACCAAAGAAGGATGAAGCGAGCATTTGATCAAAAAATGCGTCCTCGGAATTATCAGATTGGTGACTTGGTGTTGAAAAGGATTCTTCCTCCTAATACATATCACATGGGCAAATGGACCCCGAATTACGAAGGTCCATATGTTGTCAAGAAGGTTTTCTCTGGCGGAGCCTTGATGCTTACAACTATGGACGGTGAAGATTTTATGTCGCCTGTGAACTCAGACGCAGTAAAAAAATACTTTGCATAAATAGACCCGCTGGACAGTAAAAAGAGAGTCCAGGCAAAAAAGGGCGGTCCAGGCAAAAGAGGGATTTAAAATCGAAAGGCTGCGATCTGAATAAGTTGTATTCCATCTCGTTTCAACAAAGGGCATTTTCGAAGGATAGGAACCAGTCCAATCACCTTCTCAGAAAGCAAAGCACTTGGAGAGCCTCGAAGACATATAAACCATAGCAGAATTGAAACTCAATGGAATTCCGTCTTTCACATTGCCATTAGGATAGTTTCTTTTCTCTTTTCTTAAGCAATTACCTCTTTTTAGGAATTGCCTCCTGATGTAAATGCCTAATTACAGGCTTTTCAATCAATAAAGTTCTCTTTTCTCAAGCAGCTGCCATTTTTGTTTTCATCTTTACAGTTTTGTTTACAAAAACGTCAGTTTCTTTTTTATAATCATTGCATTCGAAAACATCAAAGCTCTACAATAACATGCGTGAAAAACACTTAAAATTGCTTTAAATGTTGGGGGTTCCTGGGTGGTGAATTCAAAATCCATGATACCCTGGGGCATATGTGTACATCTTTTTGTTTGCATGTGTTAATGTTCGCTGGTCAGCCCGTAAATAGCATTTGATGTCTTTGGTCCCTTTTCCCAGCAAGATTCAGTATGATACCTCTCCCCGACAGAGTGCATGAACGTTCCTTCTCCTAGCAAGACATTAGCGAGTCGATGGTTGTAGTTCTTCCCTAGAAAAGGTAGGTCCCTCAACAGGAAAGTTATTCCTTCAGTCATCATTCCTTACAGCAATCAGCAGCAAGTTTGGCAGTTTAAAGCTCAGAAGGTGTAAACATTACTCCCCAGCAGAGTTGACTTCATTTTGGTCAGCATTTATTTTGCTGAGGAGCCTCCTTGCACTTTGCATATAGTAATCATTGCATCCTCAAAAACGTGTAGCATTTCCATCAAGATGAAGCATTACGCCATGGAAAAATTCAAACATATGCATGCGAAGCATAAGCCAGTTTTGGTACCTTGTACAAAAGACCAACATCGTTTCTCTTCGATCTGACCAAAGAATCCTCAGAAAGAATGCCTCGTTCATTCCCCAATAGACATTTCAAGCACTACCAGGGTTTCACCTCTTTTCTCTTCGTTAGAGTCCCTTTTTTCGGTTTGTAGATCTCTTGATCTTACATCTTAATCGTATTTCTTAGGAACCATTCCCGATAGGTTTCCTTTTGCCGTTCCCGACAGGCACCTTTAAGTTTTAAACTTTTGTCGTTCCCGACAGACACCTTTAAGTTTTAAACTTTTGCCGTTCCCGACAGGCATACTTTAAGTTTTAAACTTTTGTCGTTCCCGACAGGCACCTTTAAGTTTTAAACTTTTTGCCGTTCCTGACAGGCGCCTTTAAGTTTTAAACTTTTGCCGTTCCCGACAGGCATACTTTAAGTTTTAAACTTTTGCCGTTCCCGATAGGCACCTTTAAGTTTTAAACTTTTGCGGTTCCCGACAGGCACCTTTACAAGTTTTAAACTTTTGCCGTTCCCGACAGGCATACTTTTGGGTTTTAAACCTAGCTGTTCCCGACAGGCTCATTGTTGCCGTTCCCGACAGGCATACAATAGGTTTCCTTTTGTCGTTCCCGATGGGCACCTTTAAGTTTTAAACTTTTGTCGTTCCCGACAGACACCTTTAAGTTTTAAACTTTTGTCGTTCCTGACAGGCACCTTTAAGTTTTAAACTTTTGCCGTTCCCGACAGGCATACTTTAAGTTTTAAACTTTTGTCGTTCCCGACAGGCACCTTTAAGTTTTAAACTTTTACGGTTCCCGACAGGCACCTTTACAAGTTTTAAACTTTTGCTGTTCCCGACAGGCACCTTTATAAGTTTTAAACTTTTGTCGTTCCCGACAGGCACTGAAATTCTGGTACCGATATGTGATGTCGCACACGATGTCACAACAACACACTCTAAACAATGGACAATAAAAACACACAGAATTGTTAACCCAGTTCAGTTCAAACAACTTAATCTGGGGGCTACCAAGCCAGGGATGAATTTCACTACTTGTAGAATTAAATTACAGACTCAACAACCCAGTTGACAATCTCCTAATCTTAATTCCTACTAGTGACTTTCTACCTAAGAAACCACTTAGATATGAGAACACTACTCAATCCCTAAAAACTCTCAAAGAACACCCTCTTTGAGAATCCTTGATCCTGCTTCACAGCTTTGATCAAGTTACACAAACTCTCTTTGCTTCACAGCTTTAGAGAGGACAGAACTTACCAATTCACTCTTGAATGGTGTACACAAAAACACGCACAAAGACTATGATTAACCTCCAGTTAATGCTCTCAATCTTCTGTCTGCTTTCTGTACCTTCTTCCTTTGATCTATGCGCTTTATATAGCCACCTGAATTGGGCTTGGACTCCTTGCAATATTTGATCTGATTTGTTATTTAAAACTGAATCTTCAAAACAGATTTTATCCCCAAAATATTTTCAAATCTTCAACCTTTTAAATCTCCTACAAATCTGCATCAAATCTCTATGCAACAGAGAATATCTATCCCAAGATATTCGCAACCAATGAGACTAACAGCTCTCCATAATTCCAGCTAAAACGCAAACCCTAACAACATCACTAAACCTGATGTTATTAATTCTGCAGATCTAATGTCACAACATCGCTTGTGACATCAGACATCCAACTTCACACTTAACACAACCCAGTGTTAAGACTCAATGTTGCAACATCACCACCTTGACATCAACATTGAATAACCTTTGTTTTACCAAAATTCCAGCCAATCCAAGAAACTAACAATCTCCCCCTTTGGCTAATTTTGGCTAAAACAATCTTTGCACCTTCAGAGACTTCAGCAACGGAATAAACTAGAATATTTTTTGAAACTTCAAGCAGCAGCATCTTCAATACATAAAGACTTCACTTCACATAAAACTCTGCTGCAGCACCATCTTCAACAGCTGCAATTTTCAATTTTCAACAATCAACAATTGCTCCCCCTCAAAACAAGTACCAGTATAACAGCTATTCAGCAGATCAGCAACTACTCCCCCTTAATTTCTGTACTTTTGCATCACATCACTTTAGCAGCATTTGACATTTGAACTCTTTGAAACTCTTGGCTCACTTGGCTATTTCTCCCCCTTTTTAGCCACAATTGGACAAACCTCAACAAGTAAGTCCTATGACACCCTCTACAAAACCATACTTCTTCTGTCAGCAATATCCACATTTTGAAAATCGAGACATATTCTTCATCCATCCAGTTATGACGGCTTCACACAATCATCCACAAGATCTGAAGCACACACACAATGCCTTCCACTGAACTCTAAGTCAACTACTCACACTTAGAATAACACACACCAAGACAAGGTACAATCTATTCAAGGCCATGATTCAATCTTGTCTTCAGACATCTCCTCAGAAGCATGTGCGCACAAGATTCGAACAATTTGCTTCATATGACTAGAACCATTCAAGGCCACACCAAAACACCAATCAATAGCCTAATGTCATAACATGCTATCTGACAATATATCCTCATAAGAGGCAACCAATCTCCACAAGCTTGATCAGCATGCAATCTTCACAATAAATGTACCTTTGCTGCAAAATCCATAGACAAGTACTCCCCCTATCATGATTAACAAATGATCTAGATGGAGATGAACATTTGAGCACATTTTTTGAGTACATGCATTTTGGTACCACGGTCCCTTTCTCCAAAGGCTATCATACAATTCATCTTCACCATCCAAGGCAAACCTTCTACTTCATCATTCTCCCGTATGACTATGTAGATGCTCCTTAGATATAATGTAAGCACTAAGCTTCAGATCCAGAACAAAGACATCCTTCACCAAGGATACTCTTGACACTCTTGACACCAGGGTATTACATATGCTCCACTACTGGATTTACTATCAGGAAAATAATCCAAACTCAACATTGTGTCACAAACTCCACAAATTCTCAGCTTACTTATAAGCTCTACTGAGATCCAGTCTCTTCAAGAGATCACAATTCCTCTATCCTTACATCCACCAGTAGTTGTTAAAACTGGTGAAGTCTTCAAAGACAGTAGTTATGCTTTGCCAAAACAAACTACTAAACACATGACCATAATCTCCACCTCTTCTGACCAAAAATGCTAGAGCGTCCAACTCCATATGTCCAATCTTAATCATCTTCCAGATATAACCACCAGCAAACATGATGTTATAAAATCTTTTGGGACATCAGCTTCTCATCACCATTCAAAGGACTCATTGCACAAAGAAGTCCTTCAAGAAGCTCCCAATAAAGCACAGTCAGAGCAACTTATTCATACACACCTGAATACCATAAGTTCCCACACCCTCTCTGAACCATATCCTAGCAAACTCAACCATATCCAGAGTATCTATACCAAATTCTTTTTCCAGAACATACTTCCACCATTTTATGAAAAGCACAGGAATGTTATCTAGTATGGCCTTTTGAATTTTCTCAGAAGTTCTAACAACAACGACTTCCTTCATTTAAGAGATATCCTGGACATTATCATCAGAATTATCTCTGATCTTCCTATTTCTGGAAGAGATAAACACTTTACTCCTGGATTTTGTAGTACCATCCACATAGATCTTCTGCTTATCAGTTCTCATCTTTGGAGGTGACTCAATAGCTTTCCTCTTCCTTGATTTCAGTCGTTTAGCAACCCCAGGAACCACTTTTGCAATTAGTTCATCATCACTCTTCTTTATTTTAAGGCTTGAAGTACCTTTCTTGACTTGAGATGTTTTAACATCAGCTCTAACATCTGCATCTTCCAACCTAAGGATCGTCAACCTGTGAAATTTTTCTTCTGAACTATAGGAGTCATTAGTCAGGTTGTCATCTTTCTTGGCCTCGCAAGTATTCAGCTCCCAACACTTCTTAAGGTCACAGCTTTTGATCCTTCCATCAGCATTGTTGACTCTTTCATCTTGCTCACATAACTGACTACTCAAGTTGGCTTTTAACACATCATCCAACTTAGGAGTAACAACACCATAAGTCATTAACCCAGATTGACTTTTCACCATACTTTCACACTTGATGTCACCATCTGATGTTACAACATCAACCTTAACATCATTAGATAAGCTGTCCACTTGAGGTATCCACTGATAGCAATTATCTTTGGATCTTACTCCCTTCATCACTACCTCATTTTGCTCATCAGCTACCACACATTCATCTTTGGTGTAGCTTACCTTGTGACCTTCATCACAAAGTTGACTTATGCTAATTAAATTAGCACTCAACCCTTGAACAAGGAGCACATTATCAAGAGTAAGACCATCATGATTCTTCACTCTTCCAACTCCTTCTACCACTCCTTTTTCACCATTGCCAAAAATAACATCATTTGCATGGCAAGGATTGAACTCTACGAAATGCTTCTTGGATCCAGTCATGTGCTTTGAACATCCACTGTCAAAGTACCATGCATCCATAGCAAAATGTCCATCTGATGTGTGAGCCAATAGACATGTGACCTGAGCTTTAGGAACCCATTGTTTAACAACTTTGGGCCTGACCTCCTTTAGTTTTCTTTGAGGAGCAGATTGTGGATAACCATGCAGTTTAAAACAAGAGTACTGCATATGTCCAAACCTTCCACAATAGAAGCATCTAACTCTGTCATCTCTGAATTGGTTATATCGTCTACCATTATGATGATGATGTTGCTGGTGCTGCCATCCATAGTGTTGATTTCTTCTTCTATGGTAAGGCTATTGTCTTCTACTACCATAGTTTGACTGTCTTCTATGGTAAGGATACTGTCTTTTGAACTGTCTCCTATGGTGATGAGGCTTCCTTCTTCCATAGTAATGAGGAACAACATTGTTGTATCCATATCCATATTCATACATGTTCCCCTGATGTTGATTAAACATGTTCTGATTGAACTTAGCAGCCTTCATGCTCTTGTGATATTGAGGTGGCATATACTGACTAGCTCCCTGAGTCTGCACCTTCTTCTGATGATGAGCATTCTTCTTCTCAACATTCTGAGGCTGTGGATGAGTAACCTTCTTAGGCGTAGAATCATGTCTCTTTGTTTGATGCTGAGACATTGGTTGGGACACCTCCTTCTTTGTTCCAGAAGTGCTTGCTTCTGTAGAACTCTTTTCCTCAACCACATATCCTATACCTGATTTATCTCCAGCAACTTTCTCTGACTGAAGAATCTTATCAAGAGTGGTTGTACCACTGTTCATCATCCTAACAGATTTTGTCATCTGATCAAGTTGAGATTTAACTAGCACAACTTCATTTTCCATATCAGTTTTTACATTCTCAAGCTGAGCAATCTGTTGCTTGTGACACTTGTTTTCTTGACAAATCTCAGCACTTTTTAAACACAGCTCTTGATAAGTATATGCTAACTCCTCATAAGTTATTTCTCCATTACTATCATCATCAGAAACAACAGTTCCTATTAAGGCTCTAACATGCTTTGCTGACTCGCCTTCACTTTCACTATCAGATTCAGACCAGGAAACTGTTATGCCCTTCTTCTGCTTCTTCAAGAATGTGGGACATTCTTTCTTGACATGTCCATACCCTTCACATTCAAAGCACTGAACACCTTTATCCTGGGTAGTCTTCTCTTCATCTTTCTCTTTTGACTTGCTGATGTCAGAAGGGATGTTCTTGACATTAGGCTTGTAGTTATTGTTCCTCCTCTTGAACACTTTGTTGAACTTCCTTCCCAACATAGCAATGGGTTGAGACAGATCTTCCTGAGAATCATCATCTTTGACTTTCTTAGCTTCTGTAGGAGTGGAGACCAAAGCTATACTCTTGGGCTTCTTTTCTGGTTCTTCCTCATTCAAACCAAGCTCAAAAGTTTGAAGAGATCCAATGAGCTCATCAACCCTCATCTTGCTGATGTCTTGAGTTTCTTCAATTGCAGTCACCTTCATCTTGTACCTCTTAGGAAGGGACCTAAGGATTTTCCTTACAAGCTTTTCTTCTGACATCTTTTCTCCAAGAGCAATGGATGCATTGGACAGCTCAAGAATACTCATGTGGAAGTCATGGATAGTCTCATCTTCCTTCATCTTCAGACTTTCAAACTTCGATGTTAGAAGCTGAAGTCTTGACATCTTAACTCTAGATGTTCCTTCATGTGTAGCCTTCAAAATATCCCAAGCTTCCTTAGCAACTTCACAGGTATTGATCAACCTGAATATGTTCTTATCCACTCCATTGAAAATTGCATTTAAAGCTTTGGAATTTCCAAGGGCAAGCTCATCTTCTTCCTTGGTCCATTCTTCTTCAGGCTTCGGCTTTGAGGCGCCCTCTTTATCTTTCCCAGCATCATCTTTTTCAACCACAACAGGTGCTTTCCATTCTTTAATGATAGCCTTCCAAACCCTGCTGTCTAAGGATTTCAAAAAGGTGATCATCCTTGGCTTCCAATAATCATAATTCGAGCCATCCAAAATAGGGGGTCTGTTGACAAATCCTCTAACTTCTTTGTCCATCTTTACACCAGACAGTAACTTCCCTAGATCTCACCCAGAGACAGACAGGATGCCTGCTCTGATACCAATTGAAATTCTGGTACCAGATATGTGATGTCGCACACGATGTCTCAACAACACACTCTGAACAATGGATAATAAAAACACACGGAATTGTTAACCCAGTTCAGTTCAAACAACTTAATCTGGGGGCTACCAAGCCAGTGATGAATTTCACTACTTGTAGAATTAAATTACAGACTCAACAACCCAGTTGACAATCTCCTAATCTTAATTCCTACTAGTGACTTTCTACCTAAGAAACCACTTAGATATGAGAACACTACTCAATCCCTAAAAACTCTCAAAGAACACCCTCTTTGAGAATCCTTGATCCTGCTTCACAGCTTTGATCAAGTTACACAAACTCTCTTTGCTTCACAGCTTTAGAGAGGACATAACTTACCAATTCACTCTTGAATGGTGTACACAAAAACACGCACAAAGACTATGATTAACCTCCAGTTAATGCTCTCAATCTTCTGTCTGCTTTCTGTACCTTCTTCCTTTGATCTATGCGCTTTATATAGCCACCGGAATTGGGCTTGGACTCCTTGCAATATTTGATCTGATTTGTTATTTAAAACTGAATCTTCAAAATAGATTTTATCCCCAAAATCTTTTCAAATCTTCAACCTTTTAAATCTCCTACAAATCTGCATCAAATCTCTATGCAACAGAGAATATCTATCCCAAGATATTCGTAACCAATGAGACTAACAGCTCTCCACAATTCCAGCTAAAACGCAAACCCTAACAACATCACTAAACCTGATGTTATTAATTCTGCAGATCTAATGTCACAACATCGCTTGTGACATCAGACATCCAACTTCACACTTAACACAGCCCAGTGTTAAGACTCAATGTTGCAACATCACCACCTTGACATCAACATTGAACAACCTTTGTTTTACCAAAATTCTAGCCAATCCAAGAAACTAACAGGCACCTTTACAAGTTTTAAACTTTTGCCATTCCCGACAGGCACCTTTATAAGTTTTAAACTTTTGTCGTTCCCGACAGGCATCTTTAAGTTTTAAACTTTTGCCGTTCCCGACAGGCATACTTTTGAGTTTTAAACCTAGCCGTTCCCGACAGGCTCATTGTTTCCGTTCCCGACAGGCATACAATAGGTTTTAAACTTTTGTCGTTCCCGACAGGCATACTTTTGAGTTTTAAACCTAGTCGTTCCCGACAGGCTCGTTGTTGCCGTTCCCAACAGGCATACAATAGGTTTTAAACTTTAGCCGTTCCCGACAAGCATACCATAAGTTTTAAACTCCAGCAGTTCTCGACAGGCAAAACGTTAGCCGTACCCGACAGACGTCCTTTGGGTTTCAATTTTAGTAGGTTCCAGACTCTTTTCCACAAATATCTTTTCCCACAACTACTTTGTTTGTCATATATCCATTCTTTTACCCACAGAGCGTAAAATTTTCTGGTTATTTTTGTATTTCATCCCTATGTACCTTGAATTTCTGACAGCCGCTGCTCTCATCCATTCAGGTCCACAGTTGATTGAATAGGGGCAGCTGTAACACCTCAAAATTTGCCCTCTTATTTATACCCAATGAGCGGCTTATGCTTCATATTTTATTTGCATCTAGAGCATAAACATTTGCATATGCATCATTAGCTTCCATAAGGCATGGTGTCAAGGGTGTCACCATCTTTATATTTTGCAAGGCAAGGAGAGTGAGATACACTAATTCATCAATCCGCAAAGGCTCACCATACCTCAAAGACAACCCATCTGGCCTATCATGTCATCAAGAGTTTGAATTTGGCAAAAGAATGAAGAAAGAGTGCACTCTCATGATGATAGGTCGTCAACTAGGGTTTAGACCTGTTGAGCTTGAGACACCACCATGAGTGGGGTTCTTGGGTCTTTGGCATCATCTCATCACTGGAATCATCTTGGTTTGAGGCAGCCTACATCATGGTCAGAGGAATTTGGATTCTAAGGATCAATCATTTTCTCCTAACTATTGGGGATCAGGTCTTGCATAAAAGTCAGTTTATTTCTGATTTTTGGACAAGACTTGATGCTAAGACATTCCATATGTCTTTAAATGTCTATGAATGAAAGTTGAGCCACCAACTGCAATTATAAGGGTTCCAATTGGAGGATTGATTGAGAATCAAGAAATTTGGGGAAAAGGGTCAAATTAATCAGAAAAAAGTCAACCCTTGACTTTTTAAAGTCAAATTCATGTTCCCTATGTCAATTGTGGGCAATGGACAAAATTTGATCAAGAAATGTTGCAAGAATCATGAAAAATCAAAGAATGGAGAAACTTGCCCTTTTGGAAAATCTAGGTTTTTAGAACTTTCCTTTTATGGAAAGTTTTCTATGAACTTCAGCCATCTTTAAGCTAGATTTTCTCCATGATTCAAGCATCTGTTGGAGATTTCTCTCAAATGAATATTGAAGAGTGTTCTTCAAGCTTTCTAACCATATGTGGTTCATCTTCATTAGATCAATAATGAAAAGTTATGGTGTGTTAAAATTAGGACATTCAAAGGTGTTCAACATGAAAATGACTTGGAAAAATTGCACGTGTTTGGCAGCTCGTGTATGGTAATGTTCCAACTCATTTTCACCTTGTTTGGGGCCTTAAATTCACTTGCCTCCAACATCAAAGATGTAGTATCAAACATGACCTTCAATTTGGTTACAAGAACCTTGGCTTTTGATCCAAAATTCACGAAGATACATTCCTCCCAAATCACCAAAAATCACCTACGAGTATGTTCCATTTCAATATAAGCTACGACTTTTTTTTTCCAAAAAGAAAAATATCCAATTCATGCCATCCTTGTATCATGCACACTACCCTCCATGTTACCAATCTTTACTACATTAGACTGTGCATAAGCTTACAAACTAAGTTCCACCTCCAACCTTTACTCCATATATCAAAGAAAGAGAAAAGAAACTTGGCAAAGAGAGTTATCTTACAGCACCAACTAGCATCAGTAGCATACATCATCATTATTATCATTATAGTATATTCCATGATGACCATAATACACACATACATAAACATCTAAGCCGTGCCAAGTTCACACCACCATAACCATTCTCATTCTTTCCAATCTCCTCTAACCAAGATCCTAACCACACTCTAACCCTGGTTAACTCCCTCTAACAGAATATATAAGCTCCCAAACCCTCCATAACATATTCAGTGACAATAGTTTTTTATCACTCTCTCATTTTCACTCCACTTTGCACTCTCCATCGAATCTCTCTCTACAAGCTTTTTCTCTGTAACTTCTTCCTAGATTCTTCATCTCCCCACGTGATTGAGTCTTCTGTATGCAATAGAATGGATATGTGGTGACTCTATCGTTGAATCCGAGTTTCAACATCATCTTCATCAATTTCAGTCTTGCGCAAGATTTAGTGGATTATACACGTTTATTTCGTGTTCAGAAGTAATTTGAAGAGCGTTGAGAGCTTGCTCAAGGTTTCTTGAAGGATCTGTGAAGTTCTCCGTTGAAGGTTAGTCGTTTTCTTTCAAGTTCTTATTTACATTGTAGTAAGTGATTAGAATGATGGAGGAGTGTTTGTTTGAAGTCCTATGGAGTGTAGGCGCAAATATCTAGTGGAAAATGTAGCTATGGCTTGATTTTTAGTTTTAGATCGTGATTTTGTTTGCTTCGATCTGGCTTGTGCATGCGCGATACGTGAAAGGTGATGGCATATTTAGAATCTACGTGAAAATCCGCGCAGAATGATGTACTCGTGTGTCGTGTTTGATTAAGTTTTCAGTTGGCTCCGGCAAGGCTGGCCGGAGAAGACGATCGGAGCTAGGGCTCCGGCGTCTGAGTCGTTGGTGGTCAAGGTCTATGTGGCTCACGTTGATTCGTCCATGCGTTTTTGAACTGGCCAATAGGAGCGTGCCACTGAATTAAAGTCCCTCTATTTGTGCACGTGCTCCATTTTTTTTGTTTTTTTTTCTTTTTTGTTTTTCTGATAATAGTGTTAATTATGCTATGGTGTGCGTGACTTCCACATTTATTGTCATGATCCTTCAATCTTAGCCACATGATTGGCATAACGTGTGATTTAAATATGTTGACTTTATCCGACGCATCACATTGAGTCAATTAGGTTGACTGGCCTTCATGGTATGAACCCTCAGGCCTCATGCGCATTGGGCCTAATGCAATTGCTTTCTACCCCCCCCCCCCCCCCCCGGTTCCTGAGCCCATTTAATTTGAACTGGCTTCTTACTATGTGGCACCCCCTTTCCTTTCCAATTGTTTTCTAGTTTAATTCTCCTGCACGTTTAAAACTTGAAATTTTAAAATAGTAAATACCATTGGAAAATTCTAAGAAAATACAGGGGAGTTATTGAGAGTCTTATTTAATTTTTGGTGAATTTTAATTTCATATTTTGTGTGTTTTGATATTTTTATGGAATTTTGGAATGGAAGGTGTTCTTAATTGTATATCTTGTGATGCAAGTCCTAAAATGTGAACTTTCCTTGACAATTTGGAGCTAATTTTTGTTGTGCATTTACACCTCTGATTATGTGACCCAATGATGTTTGATTGATACCTTGGACATGAATTTTGAATTGATTTTGAGCTTCATCTTTGTGCCTTGTCTTGTATGAACATCTTTGATAATATGATTAATGTTTGTGATTAATTGGGTACTTTTGGTGTATTATTTGTGTCCTATCTCTTGCATGTAACCACCCACTGCTCTTGGAAGGATAGGTTTAATTACTCATAATTTTCAAGAGCATTTTGCTATTTTTCACCAATTTTTCAAAGTGAACATGTCGTGGCCAATTGGAGCCAACTTTGGTGAGGAGTTGTTACACATTCATAAGTGTATTTTAATACACATTTGAGGCATGCTTGAATGATGCATTTGATCCTTTCATAAGCCTTTGAATGTTGCACACATTGTCTGTATGTGAACTTGAATTTGAGTTTCACTTTGGCCACTTCTTTTGATACCACTTGTATGCCATGTTCATGTATTGGTTTTGGGGTTAAATTGAGACTTGTTATAGGTCCTTTACTTCTGACTTGAGTGCTTGAATGTTACATTGCCATGCCATTCCATCTTTTATGCTTGTGTAACAAGTGACATGTTTGTGGTGAGATTGTTTGGACGATTTGCTTGCTTAACTTGAATTGGTTTTGGAGAAGATGTTTGAAGTAAACTTTGGTGACACTTTAAAAGTGGTTTTGAACCTTAGTTAAATGGTTTCAATTCTGACTTAGGTCCTTCACATGTCCCCTTTGAATGTATTTAATCATCGTTGGATTACAAATGTTTGGTGCATGATATAAGTGATATCTTTGTATAGAATTGTCTAAAATCTTAAATGCAAATTGATGTGAATCTCATGATGAGTTGGTGACATTTCAAACCTCATTTACATGTCATTTACCACTGCCTCTTGCACTTACGTACACATTTAGCATGATTGAGATCCACCTCCTTTGCCCACCATTTAACATGAATGTGTGGAATTGTGTGGATACTAGTTTGACATTTGTTTGCATTTATTTTTGGATATTGGTTTGCTATGATGACATGAATGGTAACTTGACATGTCTACACATTAAATAACATGCTTCAATTCTAACCTTGATGCTTACACATGCTCACATGGCTTATATGCTACATCTTTTACTTTGTTTACAAGTCACAAGTTCCTAATAGGTGTTTGGTGTTTGGTTGATACCTTAATCGTTGTGACATCCATAAGTGCATTTCCTTGAAGACTTTCATGATGAGTTGAAACCAATTGTGGACACCTAAAGCTACATTCATTTCTGATTTATATGCTTACTTCCATGTTTGTTCATGCTTTGTGTGAAAGAGCTTACTAGTTGCATCACAAGTAAACTAGGTACAAACTTGTGCAAACTTATGCAACTCTTCAAGATGTTTTAACATGACCTTTCCATGACTATTTGAAGTCATTTGTACACTTTGAATACATGTTATAGGTTCTGGTCCTCACTCGCTTATATCACTCTTGTATAACTTCTATTTCATCTCTCACTCCTTTCTCCTCCCTTGAATCTTAAGACTTGTTTAAGTCTTAGATTTACTTTTGCATATTCCCTTAGGCTTCCCTAATCCAACTTGATCTTTGGATTAGGATAGACATTAGGAGTTAATCCATGTATGCTAACATTAGGTAGACTTCCCTTTCTTACCTCAACCATAGGGCCATGATTGTATGATAACATTAGGACATTAGTCTCCCTTAGTTTTTTCTTTCAACTTTGAGTCTTTCTCCTCTCATCTCAAAACAAAATCAAAAACATTTAATAAATACTACATGTTGAGTGCCCCATGAGCCTTAAGTACATGGGAAATGGAAAGTGGGGGATCTTCCTTCACTTTCCTAGAGTGTTTAGCAAGTGTCCTGTCTTGGGTCGATTTGCGACGCATTCGATCCTATGTCATAGACTTTAGCACGATATATGTTACAAACACGATCAATCAAAACACTTTCTTCTAAAAAACAAATAATTATCCTTTTTTCATCTCCCTCACTCTCATTGTGAAGGATATGTCATTTCCGTTCTACCGCAAACAGGTAAACACGTCAGACTCCCACGCAGAGCGGCAACACCTAAACTGCTAGAACGTGAGCCTTGACGTACTCCAGTTAAAAGACAAAAATAAACAACCGTCTTCCTTTAGGACTCACTCTCATTATGAAGAATGCGTCATTTCCGTTCTACCGCAAACAGGTAAACGCGTAAGACTCCCACGCCGAGCGGCAACACCTAAACTGCTAGAACATGAACGTTGACGCATTCCATTAAAAAACACAAACAAAGCAAAGTCATCCCTAGTCTGGGGAACTACGACGCTCTGATTCTTCATTGGTTAATGGAGATACGTAGGCAGGAGATCGTGCGAGATCTCTGCGAGCACGACTTTATTTACCAACCCTTTGGTCTCCTTTAGTAACCCGTAGTGAGCCGAACTACGACGCTCTGATTCTCATTCCAGACGAGATACGTAGGCACATGCGCGATGCCTAGCGAGCACAATACCGTAGTCCAAACTACGTTGACTCTGACTTTCCCGCTCCTGAGGGAATACGTAGGCCTAGGACGACAATGTCATATCGAGTCACCTTTTCTGTTCCCCCCGCTTCTCCGTTTCCCATTTCATTCTGTTCTAGTTAGCAGTTGAGCTTCAGATAACCTCACCCTTTGATCGATAACAACAAGCGTGGATCCCATCGAGTACGATGGACGCGAGGGGGTGCTAATACCTTCCTCTCGCATAACCGACTCCCGAACCCAGGCTATGGTTGCGATAACCATCCCTTTCCCTTTGTTGAGGTTTTCTTCGATCGTTTCCTTTCCCTACGTCGGGATAAATAACGTTCGGTGGCGACTCTTCTGTTATTTTCTGCCGGTTGATTTTTGCAGATGCAACACCCATGCTAAAGCATAACAGGTCTTCTCTAGCAGTGAATAACGACTTTCACAATCAGTAAACTTCTTGCTTAAGTAGTAGATGGCATGCTCTTTGCGACCAGATTCATCATGTTGGCCCAAAACACAACCCATTGATCATTCCAATACAGTCATATACATGAAGAGGGTCCTCCCTGGGACAGGTGGGACTAAGATTAGTGGTTCTTGTAAATAACTCTTGAGTTTGTCAAAGGCCTACTGGCAGTCAGAGTTCCACTCTATAATTTGGTCTTTGCGGAGCAACTTGAAGATTGGCTCACAAGTGGGAGTCATGTTGGAGATAAACCTCTTACTTGAGACTCAATTTGCGGAGCTGGTATCTCTTGAATAACTCGCACTTTGTCGGGGTCTACCTCAATTCCTAGTTGACTAATGATAAAACCGAGTAGCTTTCCTGATCTGACACCAAAGGTTAGCAGGTTTTAACCTCAATTGATATTTCCGGAGTCTTTTGAATAGTTTCAGAAGGTGATCCAAATGGTCCTCCTCACTCTGGGATTTAGCAATCATATTATCAACATATACCTCAATTTCCTTATGTATCATGTCATGGAAAAGAGTCACCATATCTCTTTGATAGGTTGCCCCTGCTTTTTTCAACCCAAATGGCATGACTATGTAGCAATAAGTTCCCCAAGGCGTGATGAATGTAGTTTTGTCCATATCGACAGGATCCATTTTAATCTGGTTGTAACCTGAGAAACTATCCATAAAGGAAAAAACTATAAAACGGGTCGTATTATCCACGAGAGTGTCGATATGCGGTAGAGGGAAATCTTCCTTTAGACTTGCTTTGTTAAGATCCCTATAATCCACACACATTCGCACTTTACCATTCTTCTTCATCACGGGCACAATGTTAGCCACCCATTCGCGGTACTTTAAGACTGCCAAGAATCCTGCATCAAGTTATCGCTTGACCTCATCTCTAATCTTGAGAGCCATGTCAGGTCTACTTCTTCAGAGTTTCTGCTTCACTGGCGGGCATTCAGGCTTGAGTGGTAGTTTATGAACTACTATGTCTGTATCCAAACAGGCATATCCTGATAAGACCATGCAAACACATCCACATACTCTTCAAGAAGCTTCACTAACCGTTGTCTGACTTCTGCCCCAAGCATTGCCCCAATCTTGACTTCCTTCTTGTCTTCATCGGTACCAAGATTGATGGTGTCAACTTGTTCTTCATGTGGCTGAAGAGCCGTGTACTCGTACTCCCACATTTTTACCAACTCATTCGGGACCTCATAATCTTCCTCTTCCTCATCCTCAGCTTGGTAAATGGGCGAGTCAAATTCAATAGTGAGAGTAGGGTCATTGAATACAACATGTTTGTGGATTATTCTGCATGATGTAAGGACTTATTTTATTAAAATGCATAAAATTAGATGCAATAAGAAAATGTTTTTTTGGTAGTTTTAAAAAGATTTCCATTTTTCCTTAAGAGCAAAAACAGTAAATAAAGACAAAAGAGTTTAACAAAACAACATCTCCATTGATTAATAAAAGTTGAAAGCGGTGGCCCATACAAAATAGTTTGATAGCCTTGGGCACGGCTACGGAGTTGTAAACAAACAACAAAAATAAACATATTACTCTGGCACAGGGAACAACACAGGGATCTCAATAGCTTCCCAATTATCTAGTGCAGCGTCACATTGAAAAACCAGATGGCTGATGTCTTCATTTTCTGTGTCTTCTATCACAACATTGACTTGATATCCTTTGCTGACGAATACTTCCTGGATTGTCTTTGGTCGCACTGTTGTAGAAGCAAATGTTTCATCAAGAGTTAGTTAGTAACCCAACCCTTGGTATTTCTTCCTCTCTTTAACTTCAATGACCTTGCCCCAGCCTTTGGGAACACCTTCTTTTAGAGCAGATTGCATACTCTTGAAGGAAGAAAAAGATGGATTACCCGAGACCACCGGCTCTTCAATGTCTAGCATGACAGCATTAGCTATCTCAAGAGCTTGGAAAGAAGTTTCCAAAGCATCTTCATCAGCCTCAATATAGCGGAAGGAAGACAAGTTACTGACCATCAAGTCTTCTTCACCGTGTATAATAACCAGTTTTTCACTAACTACAAACTTCGTCTTTTTTTGCAAGGTTGAAGTCACAACACCAGCTCCATGGATCCATGGCCTTCCAAGTAGGCAACTGTAGGCAGGATTAATATCCAACACTTGAAAAATGATGTTGAAAACATGCGGGCCAATCAGGATTGGTAACTAAATTTCACCCATTACAGATCTTCTTGAGCCATCAAAAGCTTTGACAATTAGAGAGGTAGGTTTCATTTCAGCTCCCTTGTAAGCCAACTTTTCAAGAGTCCTTTTTGGTAAAACATTCAAAGAGGACCCAGTGTCTACAAGGACTCTTACCAAAGTGTCTTCTTGGCATTTCACAAATACATGTAAAGCAAGGTTGTGATTCGACCTTCTCGAGGTAACTCTTCGTTGCTAAAACTGAGAGTATTGTAAGTAGTGATATTTGCAATTACACTGTCAAACTGACCGACAATAATATCTCGAGCAACATGGGCTTGGGACAATATCTTTTGCAGGGCAGCTCGATGAGTAGGCGAATTCAACACCAGAGACAAAATTGAGATTTTAGAGGGAGTTTGGTGAAGCTGATCCACCACTTTGTAATCACTTCTTTTAATGATTCTCAGAAACTCGACATCTTCTTCACTTGTAACCATTTCCTTCTCCTTGTCCTTGGCGGGCACAGGAGCAACCGTTTCTTTAGGCACAGACTCTTTAAAGAGAGGAGTATAAATTCTACCACTGCGTGTCATCTTCCCAGACCCAGCTATATTGGTTACTTCTTCACTAGTAATTCCCACCTCTTTCCTTGGAACCACATCTTCAAATCCTTTGTTAACCACGGTATTTTCATACCTCTATGGCACAACTTTGGAATGTCTGAAACAAAATGGAACAGGCTGTCGAACATTTCTCGGCCTTGACTGATTAGCAGCAGAAGCAACAACAGATTATGATGTATTAAAAACTGGCTTTGTTTTATTGAAAACAGGGACCACAGAACCAGACTTCGGCATATTAAAAACGGGCACTTTCTCTTTGGATTCTGGTAAATCGAATATGGGTTCAATTACCGCAATTTCCTCTTTCTTCACCTTACTGATTACTTGCAAAAATCCTATCTTGAACCAATTGGCATCCTCTGATACTGGCATCACATTCTTCACAGTTATCATGGCAAACCTTCACTAACCCTACTTCAAACAGTTTTGCATGGAAAACCCTGACAGGAGTCTTAATCTGAGACGCATCCATTATCAACACTTCATCATTCTCATCTTCAATTGCATTTGTAGTCCCATGTGTAGGCAACCGATTATTTTTCACATTTGGCTGATTATCTGCAAAAGACAAAATCTTCTTTTCCATCAAACTCTTCACAACATGTTTCAATGCAAGGCATCCTTCTAGGTCATGACCGGTAGCACCTTGGTGGAATGCACAGTTGACATTAGGGTTATGGAACGGCATGGATTTTTCTGTAGGTGGGGCCATAGGTCTAGTGAAAATCAAACCTTGTTAAGCCAAATAGGGGCAAAGCTCTGTGTAAGTCATTGGAATAGGTGGAAATGAAGGTTTGACCCCTTGTCTTCGGTAGGGAGTGGTTGATTGAGAAGCTTGTGACCTCTGTTGTTATTGTTGGAAGGTTAGAGCACTAGGTGCTTGCTGATAACTGGGTTGTTGTTGGTATACCGGCACCTACTGCGCGGACCGATGATTAAAATTTGGGGTTACAGCTACCATATAATGTTGTGGGACAAACTGCATTGGATATATTGGTTGTTGAGCAAAATTCGGATTTGACTGCTGTTGATAAACCGGTTGTCTCCAGACTGGATTATTTTTCCTACCTGTCGTAACGGTATTGGTTTCCCCTTCCTTCTTCTTATGGAAGTTGCTTGGGGGTTTCTTGTTGTTGGTACTGCTTGAATTGTTCGAAGAACTTATCACCTTTCCATTCTTCAAACCAGCTTCTACTTTTACACCTAAGGCAACAATGTCAGCAAAGTTGGCGCTAACACTGCTAATCATTCTTTCATAAAATTCTGGTTTCACGGTGTCCACGAACCAGTCATCCAGTTCCTTTTCAGACAATGGAGGCTCTACCTGGGAAGCAGTCTCCCTCCAGTGTTGAGCGTATTCTTTAAAAGATTCAGAGTTATTTTGAGACATGCTCAAAAGTTTCCTTCAGTCCGGGGCCAAATCCATATTGTACTTATAATGCATCACAAAAGCATCCGACAAGTCTTGAAAATTGTGGATTCCAGATTGGTCCAAGCTCATGTACCACTTAGTGGAAGCTCCTTTCAAACTATCCTGGAAACAATGGATCATTAACTTGTCGTTATCCACATACGCCGCCATTCTTCGATAGTACATGATCAAGTGCGACTTTGGGCATGTCGCACCTGAGTACAGTTCAAAGCTTGGCGTTTTAAACTTTGGTGGAATCACTAAGCCAGAAACCAAACACATATCTCTAGCGCCAGTACTAAAGATATTGCTTCCTTCCATCGCCCTCATTTTCCTTTGGATAGTTTCCACGCTTTCTTTAAATCTCTCATGGAGTTCATCCCCCTCCTCAGACACTTCGGGGTAGTCATAAACCTGTTGCGGATTATGGAAAACAGGATGTACTTGAGTCGGCATAGTTGGAGGAGCAAAGATTGGGATGGTTTAGGGATTTTCATTACCCACAGGAATGGCCTGTTGAGTGGTGGTAGGAATTGGCGGAGGCACAAAACCAGGGGGCAACCCAAATGGTGGCAAGAGATCGGTGTTGACATTCGTAGCAGGCTCCACGGTTAGAGTGACAATTTCAGAGACCATAATGGTCTGAGTATCCATCTTTGCTTTAATAACCTGTAAGGCTTCCATAATCTGCCCCATACTTCCTCGTAGATCATTCAAAGTCTTGTTTAGACATTCTCTGGCGAGCTTGGGCTAGTGTGTTATTTTGGCGTCGAAGACTTCGTGTGACGGTTTCTGAAGAGAAGACGATGAAATGAGACACGACAGGAAAGAACACACATGTTATGACATGAAAGGATGCAAAATGAACATGCAAATGCAAGCAAAACTATCAAGGAACCCCTTTGCCATGGGGATCTAGTTGTACCCTGAATACGCGTCCATGAAAGACTATAATTTGAAACCTGCAGAGTTATCAACTAGTCTATCTATGTTAGGTAAAGGGTAAGCATCTTTAGGGCAATCCCTATTAAGATCAGTATAATCAACGCACATTCTCCAGTTTCCATTAAATTTTTTAACGAGTACAACGTTTGAAAGCCAAGTTGCGTACTGGCTTCAAAAATAAAGTTTGCCTCTAAGAGATCTTTTACAGCTTTTTTCAGCACCTTCTGCTTTTTTCGAGAGACTGCCTACGCCTACATTATACTACCGCCCTAGCGGCGGGGTCAATGGTCAGCTGGTGGCAAGCCATCTCGGGGTCCAGTCTGGGCATCTCAGCTGCGTTCCACGCAAACATATCGACAATCTCTCTAAAGCATGCTTTTAGTTACTTCCTTGCGAAGTCGGGGAGTCCTGTGCCAATTTTCACACCCTTGTTTGGGTCATTGCCGAGGAAGATGAATTCGTACTCGTTGTCAAGAATGAGGCGCCTAGGATGGGCAGACTCCTCGTTGTTATCTGGCGCCGGGGAGTTTTCCGCTGCTAGTCAGGCTCCTCTCTATTTCTTCTTTTAATCCTTCAAGTCATTCTTGGTGAAGCGGTTGTCCAGGTCGATTAAGTCGACATGAGGCATTGGTTTTGGCTCCTCCAAGGTGCTGGGACGCGTTGGCTTGCTGGCAGTTCTGGGTGGCGCGTTAATTGAGTTATGCCCCTTCGAGGCCCTTTCAAAGCATCTCCTCACAGCTTATATGTCCTAGTGAAGGGTGGCGACGGACCCCTTGGTCATGCAGTACTTCATCTTCAAATGAACACATTGATCAGTTCGGCCAGAGTTGGTCTTCCCAAGATGCACTCGTATAGAGAAGGGCAGTTGTTAAAGAATAATTCGGGGGGTGTTTTTATCGTATCCACTGGAATTGCGTGATATCAATGCTTGTCGTTCAATAGTCGAAACGTTTTAAGTAAGGGGGTTTCAAATTGTTCTTGGTTTTGTAACATCAATTTGGTAGCAAAGAAGTAAACTATAACAAAGATGTTGTGAGTTGTATAAAAGCATGTCAAGATTAGATTTCGCTAATCCTTTTCATACGTATCCGATTAATCAAGCATATGAACTTAGTTTCGATCAATACAATCACGTATCCTCGCGAATAAGTTTATGTCTAAAGAAAATTCATGAGTATGGTTGTTTAAATCGTTAGATGATATCTCACGCCAACAATCGAAACAACAACCGTTAAGATCAATACAAAGCGAATAATAGACCCCAAATCTATGTCTAGAGTTTGGTTTTTAAGAGATGAAGATATTAGGTCAAGATTTAGAAAATCTATGTCTAGAGTGATTCAAACCACAAATATATCATTAAGAACAAACAACTTCATCATATATTGATCATCAACCTTGTTCATATACAAAAGATCAAAAGAGATACATATAAGCAAGATTAACTACCTCTAATCTTAACACAAGATGTGTTTAGCTACACATAGTCATGGTAGCTTGTATCACAAGTTTCTTGAGGAGATGAAAGAGCATCTGCATCGAATAATCGAGATCGGATGCGATTCCAACTTCTCTATGTGAAAATTCTTTCTTGGATGATCAAAAAGATACAATCATTCCTCACTGATTCTCGGGGCAAATGGACTCTGAATTATGACGGCCCCTATGTGGTCAAGAAAGCTTTCTCGGGCGGCGCCTTGAGACTTGCAACCATGGATGGAGAAGAATTTGCCTACCCCATAAATGTTGACGTAGTCAAGAAATACTTCACCTAAATAAAAAAAAAAGAAGAAAACGTCTCGGTGGATTGAAAACCCGAAAGGGCGGTCCAGGAAAAAATCAGAGACATAATCAAAAATCATCCCGGTGGATTAGAAACATCACAGTACAATCCAGGGAAAAATTAGGGATTAATGGCAAGTAACTACGTCTAACAAAGGGGCAAGTCCCTCAGCAGCAGTTAAACCATCAGAAATCTCGATCAAGGTCATCTTCGATGGAAGCTCAGGATGCCCCGAATTCAAAGTTGGTAGAAGGATAGTGATCGTTATGTTTCAACGTAGCCCTTTTCCCTTAAATTACCATTTTCTGAACTTTGTAAATACTCTATGGAATCACGCGCTTGGCTGATTTCCATCCCATCAATAAAATTTGAGCCCTTGTGCTTTTGTTTATAATTCTCATTTGTTTTAGCTTTATAGAACGACGTTTTAGCATGATCATCGATTCTTGAAATAAAACAAAAATGAATTTACTTTTCAAACTTTTTCTGCTTTTAAAATAAAGATGGCAATTTCTTTTGACTGTTGAACATCGAAAGAACATCGATCGCTTTGCCAGAAGTAATCGAGCTTCAAAGTGCAGAATCAAAGTACTCCTTCTAAACCAGTGCACCTGAACGAAGAATCAACTGTGTCAGAGACCATGTTTATCTGACACCCTCGGCAGAGTTCTCATCTCCTAAGCCCGACCAACGTTGTTCCCCGCAGGGACTATCTCTCCTAAGCAATGCAGAATTGTTATCATAAACTAGTGATACTTTTCATCTCCCACTGTGGCCGAGTATCCATTCGTGTTCATCTATCAGTCTGTATGTCGCGTCAGTTTTGTCAGCATATACATACATACATCATGCATTATTGATTTGCATTCATATTCATATTGTATCACTATCACTCTAGTCGGTCTTGTTCCCTAGTGATGAGAGTCCTCTCAATCGAGTTGTCAGTTCTTTCCTTGTCAGGAAACATTGGGTCTGAACAATCTCTCCTCTAGTTTATTTCTGGATTGAAGGCGGTCCCTTGAACACTTTGATAACTTGAACCTCTGAGAAGCCAGAGAGCTTTCGACAAACGTCACTCTTTGCCATTGAAGATGATATCTTCGCTTTCCCGGATTAAGGAAAATCCCCAGAGAAAGCCTCTTAATCATAGATTTGGCAATACAGCAGTTCTTCTTCAGAATATTCGCTGACGAAAAGGTCATCGGCACCTCAAAATTGGATCACATCATATGGCATTTCTCTAAGAAGGTCCCGAGAAAAGTATGATGTAATATCCCCAAGCCGGAAGCAATCTTTCAAGAGACTCGTTTTCCCCAGTAGATTCAACAAATGGCGTCTCCAACAGAGAAGTTTGTACACCTCTACAACTCAAACAACTGGGTTCCCCAACAACTCTGACATCAAATCTTTTTCCATAAAATGGCATCTCCCCAGGAAAATTCGGCGAGAAGTTTGAAGAAAACCGCTACGGACAGCGTCCCTTGTCACGAAAGTTTATTGGCAAAAGAAACTGAGACCAGTTCCTTGGTAGGAAACCAGGATCGAGGGGAAGTTTATTAAAGAAAAGAAACTGAGACCAGTTCCTTGGTAGGAAACTAGGAACGAGGGGAAGTTTATGTCAGCAACTAAGACCAGTTCCTTGATAGGAAACCAGGATCGAGGGGAATTTCATATCAGAAACTGAGACCAGATCCTTGGTAGGAAACCAGGATCGAGGGGAAGTTTATTTCAGAAACTAAGACCAGTTCCTTGGTAGGAAACTAGGATCGAGGTGAAGTTTATTCCAGCAACTAAGACCAGTTCCTTGGTAGGAAACCAAGATCGAGGGGAAGTTCATATCAGAAACTAAGACCAGTTCCTTGGTAGGAAACCAGGATCGATGGGAAGTTTATTCCAGAAACTAAGACCAGTTCCTTGGTAGGAAACCAGGATCGAGGGGAAGTTTTGCCTTTTCTAAGCATCATCGCTTAGCAGAAGAAGATGAATACGTATGTTACCATTCATAACCACCATTAAAATTTTGGGTATTCCGATATTTAATCCTCTTGCACCCCGAATTCCCGAATACCTTCGCTATTCACACCTTCGGGTCCAAGAAGATTAAATAGGGGCATCTGTCATACCCCAAATTTTGACCACTAAGATTCCCCATCATTGTGCAAATCATCATCACAATATGGATGTATCATCATACCTCATTAGTCTCCCCAAAGATGGGTGAGCATCCACTATAATCAAACTTCGGGTTTCAAGCCCTCTCAGAGCCTTTAGACAAAAGATCAATCAAGGAATGACATGATCTTCAGTTTGTCTAAACCTCTCAAACATCCACAGTGGATCAAGAGGACTCCCACATCAAAAATCAAGCACAAGGTTGCAGCATTCTAAGTGGGTCAAGCCTCAAGATCGCCAGTGTCACCAAATTAGGGTTTTGGTCGACTAGGGCCTCCAGATGGAATTTTTCCTCTAGGCATGAGCCAATGCTTCAAAGCACAACCTAAAATACTCTAAGGGAACTCATAAACCCAATCATCAAGTCAATTTAGCCTCAGGGGATACATTCATAAAAAAAATTAGGAATTAGGGTTTCTTGACCTAATTTACCCCTAAGTTGACTTTTGGGACAAAACATGAGCCAAGACCTCAAGACATGATTTGAGGGTCTCTAATAAGCTACATTGATCCATTTGCAACAATGGATTGATCCAAGAAGCTTGATTCACAAGTTTCAAGTTCATCAGAACCACAACTAGGGTTTCGCAGAAAAAGTCAACTGTGCCTTTGACTTTTGACCCATGCTTGCTCCCAAACCTTGGGACATGATTCAATACACCCTATAACACCCATGGAACATGTCCATTAAGTTTGATTTAGGTCAAGGACTTGATTTCACAAAGGATCGCACAGTTTGGAATTCATCTGACAAAAAGTCAACTTTGACTTTTTGAGATTTTTCACAATTATGGTTCTTTGACCCTAAAATGATGTTAATGTGTGATTGGAATCATCATTCATCAAGAAAAATCAAGAAAAGTGGGATAACTTGTAAAAAGGGTAACCATAAAAACTTAGAAATTTTCTAAGTTATGGAACAAAGTGGCTAGGATACCAACTTTGGAGGATCATAACTCCTAAACCACAAGGCCATTTTTCCCTATTCAAATCTAGATTTGTATCTCTCATGGCCCTCTACAAAAGCTTCAACTACACCTCATTCTAATTTATCATGGATTTTGAGTTATGGAATGATCAAAATGGATGAAAACATGAAATGTCACTTTTTCCATCACTTGGTGAAATTTTCACCAAGTTAGAATCTGTTTCACTTTTTCCAAAATGTAGGGGCATTTTTCACTTGGATCTAAAAAGTGTCAAAACAAACTATGATCACACATATGTTGTATCATATGAGGGCTTTCCAAAATGGCCAAGAACTCCATGAAACTCCACTTAAATCATGAGATATGACCATGCCAATATGCCTTGCTGCAAACTGTCATGGCAAGGCAGATTTGTGCATTTTGCTCGATTTGCTCAAATTTTGCAAATGGAAAGCAAATCTATCCATCTGAACACCTCAAGGGGGGACCAAGGAGGGACAAACACTGATCCATCAACCTCCCAAGTCTTTGGAACCAAAAGTAGCATGCCAAACCTAGAAATGCCTAAAAGAGGGACAAGACTCCAATTTTGGTTTGGAGCATTTAATGGATGCACCAAGGTGGCATGGACTGAGCCTCTTCCAACTGAATTCAGTCAAGGATGATCCAAGAACTAGGGAACCAGCAGCCTATGCCCTAGCCTCTAGTCAATGGCTAGAGGAGACTTGGATTCCTATTGATTAACATTGGCCAAACCTCTATAGCATTTGCCATTCACTATTGCAGCCAAAACAAACTTGCTCTACTATAAATAGAGCTTATTTGTGCTCAGTTTGAGTACACCAAAGCACTACAACACTTGCTTTCCTTAAAATCTCTTTCTCTTGGCAAAAATGTCTTCTTTAGCAAGGTAACTCTGAGTTTTTGAGTTAGAGAGAAATTCTACCATAGCTCATGATCCAAACACATCCAATATGTCATATCTAAGTTGTTCAAACCTTCACAAGTGACATGTAACACCAAAATCACAAAGTCACCTCTCAAAACCTCAAAATAGGACTTATATGCATTTTTCAAGCCATGTCTTGATTCAGTCACTTTTCAAACCAGATAAAATCTTAAACACACTCCAAATATCATCTTTGAACTGTACCAAATGGTTCCCCACATCTGGAACACCATTTGAGAGAGTTGCTATTTTGGCCACTTTTGCCCATTTTGCAAGAAAGAGCTCAAACTTGTTCCAAAGGTTTCCAGCTGATTCCTGTCGCACCTCGAAAAAAATCGCTTAATTGAAGACACGACCCTTCGCACGAAAGGCGCGGAACGCGGTTCGACAGAGTCGCCACCGAACCTTATTTATCCCAAAAGAGGGAAAGGAAAATATCGAGAAAACCTTTGAGAGGGGTAAGAACATGGTCATCGCAACCACATTCTGGGTTCGAGAGTCGGTTACGTGAGGGGAAGGTATGCGCACCCCCTCACGTCCGTTGTACTCAACGGGAACCTCTTGATTCAAATCGTGATACTCATTAGCTAAGTTTGTTTGTTTTCTTCTCAAAAATAAATGCGGAAAGGTAAAGATAAAAGGAAAAGATGCTAAGGGAAAATGGGGTGGTTTAAGGATATGGTGCTCGGCAAGATCATCGCGATCTCGGGCCTACGATGCTCATTCGGACGAGAATGAGAAATCAGAGCAATCGTAGTTCGACTACGGGGTTTGACGGAAAAATATGAAAGTGTGGAAACGGGGAAAAAAGAAAAAAGTGTGCTCGCCAAGATCATCGCAATCTTGTGCCTACGTATCTTTACTCGGACGAGAGTAAAGAATCAGAGCAGTCGTAGTTCGTGGTACGCCCACGAATTTTTTGAAGATGCCACTGGCTGGGCTGGAGATCGTCTTGCAGTCTTGAGATTGATCCTGGATCTTGACTATGCGTATATGAATGCTTGATTTTGTAATGATATGCAATGCAAATGCTGACGTGCGGAGATGCAAGTGCTGGGGAGGTATGATTTGGATTTTTTTTTTTTGGATGCACATGATGCATATGATGTCAATGATGTCGAATACGATGCATATGATTACGAACAGGTGATTGGATATGTTTTGAAGGTGCCAGCGTGGTGGACTTTTGGTAGTTGCCAATGCAGATTGGACTTTGGGTGGTGGGAGGGATTTGATTTCCTCGACATTTAGCTCGTTGGAGACGCCATGATTGAAGCAGACGAAGATGACTTCACAACTCGTGCTTTGATGATCAGGGTAGCCTGCTTGACCAACTTGAAGATACAAAGGGATCTGCCTGCTGCAATGGATCTTGCCCCGGTCTGAACATGGTAATGGTCTGCCCCTGATTAACCAGTTCTTGACATAGTTGGATCTTTGGAAGTCGAACTTTGATATGCTTTGAGATGTCTTGCCCCTGATTGAGCTGTTGAAGGAGTTTTCCCCAGACTGTGGGTTTTAAGGGAGTCTTGCTTCGGGTCGGCACCACTGAAAGTTCAAGTTCCTCTTCGATTGCCCCTTGTTGGAATTTCTTGGATGTTTAGCACTGATTTGCAGTTAAAATTGCACCTTCACAAATGGTAATCTTAATGCAATACCCATGCAAGTTTTGAAAAATAATCGTTTATTGGAGTGTCGTGATAGTGAGACGAATGGACCGTTAGCCCAAACGTGTACTGATTTTGATGGTGTGAAAGATATAGCAAGGAGAATGACACCAATTTTGAAGATTAGCAAATATGGGGAGTCAGTTTACGCAACCTTGCAATAGTATGCTTTCAGAATAAACCTCGCCTCAATTAGGTCTTTCGAGGGTTGTAACGTGGTCTGGTTTATGGTTTATGAAACAAAGGATATTAGGCTCAAATTTAATTTGTACCCACCCCTTCTTCGTGATGATCTCCAGTCCTACGTTCAGTTAAATCTGCACATGTTTGTATTCCAAAAGGGTTGATGGTGTAGTCGTGATGATTCAAGGTTTACTCGAAATGACATTCATCTTATTTCTGTTTTTGATGGATGTTAGTGACCCTTTGGTTTTGATTATGGTGGTCACAGGATCTTATTTTGTTTTTGTTGAAGATTCGAGGGCCTCTTTTGATTTTGTTTTTGATCCTTAACTTTTGTACGGACTGATTTCGCTTTTCAAGTCCATCAGGATTGCCTTGATTTTGCCTAAGTCTCTTTTTGAGGTGCTTGACTTAAGAGACTTCTAATTTTTTTATTTTTGATTTTTTTTTTATTTTGTTGGAGGAATGTGACTGCCAAGTCATGGTTATTGATGAACAACCGTCTTGTCTTTTGGATTTAGCTTTGTGATTTGAGTGCGTAATTGGGTTAACTGAACACTACCCTGCCCCTGGTTGAGTGTAAGGGTTTGAATATCCGAAGGAAAATACTACTTCTAGGCTCGAAGTGGTTTACTAGGGATTAACTCCTTGTATCTCCAGTGTTTAGGGGGATTGAAACAATGCCTGTACATCATCGACGGGATTCTATCCGAAAGCATACATTTTGCAATTATGGGTATTTCGTTGTCATCATCCTCCCTCCAATCATTGCTAAACGGCAGTTGATAAAGAGAGTGAAGTGGATAAATGTGTCTGTGATTTGCAGTAAATGGAAAGAATGAGTGAATACGACATAACTGATTCAAAACGTGCATAGTTACTACATTAAGAGAGCCATATACGAAAGGCAATGTTTAAAGCATACAATACTTAAACAAACAAAGACAAATTACAAGGATGCGAAATGGTGGGATGGCAACATGACTGCCTTCTTCGAGGAACTGATCTTCCTGTCTTGACTTGATTGATGCTTGAACTGGCTTGTTCAGAGTTGGAGACTGTTCTGCTTGTCTTTGGCAACCCCTTTAATGACTGATGGTCTTTCCTGTACATGTGGCAGCATGGTCTTGTTGGATATGATTAATCATTTGTCTGTTTTTGGCTCGAGTAACGCATCCGTGTCGAGGAGTCGGCTTAATTTTCTGGTTATGAAGGAAGGAGGTGAAGTGAGATTCTGAGGTTGAAGCAAGATGTATAACAGATGCAATGCAACGCAATGACATGAGATGCAAGATGCAAGATCCAGGATCGTAGAACCAAAAAGCTTCAAAACAGTTCTGAGGTTGGCCGGAGATGGCGGGTCAAGAATCACAGCTAGGATCAAGAAAACCCACAGGTAGGTTTCTAAAACGGGTAGGTGCCTAGAGTTATGGATATATTTCGAAAACATTATAGCCACGACAAAGATTTGTCCGACTATAATATTCTCGAAATAATCTCGTCTAGGTGAGGTCTTCATTTCTTCCCCACGAGAAAGATTCCTCGGAGGCGTCCACTACACAACCATCGTCACACGGGTTATAAGTAGGGTTCTCAGAATCCTAGATCGAGGTCGAAAATATTACTATCAGGAAGTAATACGTTCGAGGGATCTCATCTGATTGGGGCGTTCGCATTAACCCACGAGGAGTTAACACTACCAACTACCATGGATAAATAGGTTAATGGTCCTTGGGATCAACGACCCACCTAGAAAATATTACCACCATGGCAAAGATTCACCACAACAATAATATCTCCAAGGGAATCTACTCCAAACGGTGGTTTTCACTTCAACTTACGTGGAAGATACCACGTAAGCCTACACTACACAACCACCATCCTAATCCTAGGGTTTTTCTCGACTCGGGTGTAGAGCCATCTCACAAAGTTCCTAATATCAGAACAACCCAACAATGCCACAAAAGGTAATACGGATAGGAAAGCAAGTAAGTAAGCAAATAAGCGAAAAGAAAACATGCAAACAAAACTAATGAGCTAACGATTCGAATCAAGATAGGCTCGACTCTCTCTTGCATGGAGAAAATCCTCCCCAGCAGAGTCGCCAGCTGTCGCACCTCAAAGAAATCGCTTAATCGAAGACACGACCCTCGGGCGAAAGGCGCAGAACGGTTCGACAGAGTCGCCACCAAACTTTATTTATCCCAAAAGAGGGAAAGGAAAATATCGAGAAAACCTTTAAGGGAGGAAGATAAGAACATGGTCGTCGCAACCACATTCTGGGTTCGGGAGTCGGTTACGTGAAGGGAAGGTACGCGCACCCCCTCACGTCCGTTGTACTCAACGGGAACCTCTTGATTTGAATCGCGATGCTCGTTAGCTAAGCTTATTGGTTTTCTTCTCTATGGTAAATGCGGAAAGGTAAAGATAAAAGGAAAAGATACTAAGGGGAAATGGGTGGTTTAAGGATATGTTGCTCGGCAAGATCATCGCGACCTCGGGCCTACGTATGCTCATTCGGACGAGAACGAGGAATCAGAGCAATCGTAGTTCGACTATGGGGTTTGACGGAAAAAGATGGTAGTGTGGACGCAAACGGGGGAAAACGAAAAAGTGTGCTCGCCATGATCATCGCAATCTTGTGCCTACGTATCTTTACTCGGACGAGAATAAAGAATCAGAGCAGTCGTAGTTTGTGGTACGCCCACAAAACAAGGGAGTTGGTTGATTTGTTTTAAAGAGGCTCCAATTGCTCACACACGAGTAAGAGAACTCGCACCCAAACAATCGAAGAGAGATCAAAGACTTGAACCCCCATTTTTCACCTTGAAAAAGAATTACGATAATTGTTAGTTGTTTTTGAGTTTTATTGTGAAAATCCGCTTGACGTGGGATCAAGGGTTTATTGTATGCGCTTGGTTATTTTGAAAAGGATTTGGTTTGTTAAAAGAAGAGGCGTCAATTGCTCACACACGAGTAAGAGAACTCGCACCAAAACAATCGAAGGAAGATCACAGACTTGAACCCCCATTTTTCACCTTAAAAGAGTTGCGATAGTTATTAGTTGTTTTTGAAGTTTGATTATGAAAATCCGCTTGACGTTGGATCAAGGGTTTATTTGTTATGAAAAGAGTTTGGTTTGAAAAAAGATTTGGTTAGAGGTTGATTTGAAAATGGGCTCGATGACGAATCGAGAGTTTGGTTGAAAAGAGGTTTGTTTGAAAATGGCTCGACGACGAATCGAGAATTAGTTTGAAAATGGGTTGTCTATGCTAGTCCCTAGGGGTGCTCCTAGTAAACAAACCACAATCAAAAGAAAACTAAATGCGTACATCGGAATGGGGAGCGGGGTACATGTAAATTACAAGGGATGACCTGAAATAAAGGGTCTCATTGTAAGGTAGCCCAAGAGAAAGCCGTGTATGTGCAAGGTGTCCTAAACTAAGCCTTGAATGAGAGTTGCCAAGCAACCAACAATCCATCAATTATTGTTTTAGGGTTTCGATATTTTTAGTGTGTATTAATTAAAATGTGAACAAATGAAAATGGTTAGATGAATAAGTATGAATAATAATATGAACAATAATAATAATCAAGATAATATGAACAAGGCATAATATTGACATAAAATAAAATTGGTCTCGTCTTAATCGGAATTTAATCGAGAAATCGATAATCAACGATTTTTGACTTTCATGGACCAAAAATGAAAAGACATAAGGTAATGAAAAAAAATCGAAATAGAAATAAAATCGGTCTCGTCGTAATCAAGACTTAATCGAGAAATCGATAATCTTTAATATTTGACTTTCATTGACCAAATAAAAGAATATACGAAAATTAAATGGAGATAAAAATTAAATCGAAAAAAAACTAAGAAAGGTCTCACCTTTACTAAGATTTTAAATCGAAAAATCGATAATCTTTTGTATTTGGTTTTCATTGACCCAAAAATGAATAAAAATGAAATAAAAATAATAGAAATGAAATAAAATCGAAAATGACAAGAAAAATAATAAAGGTCTCACCTTTATCAAGATTAAAAATCGAAAAATCGATAAATCTTGATATTTTGGTTTTCATTGACCCAAGATGAAAAATAATGAAAAAGATAATAAGAAATGAAATAAAAGATCGAAAAAAAATAAGAAAAAGAATAAAGGTCTCACCTTTATCAAGATTTAAAATTGAAAAATAGATAAATCTTGATACTTGGTTTTCATTGACCCAAAAATGAATAAAATAATGACAAAATAATTCGAAATAATAATAAATAAATAGTAGGCCTCATATTAATCAAAATTTAATCGATTTGAAAAAAACCGATTATATCATGAATAGTGTTATATCATTGGCCCAAATCAATATAAAATCGAAACCACAAGGCAAAATGGAATTGAGAATAAACTTGAAAGAAAAAAAAAGTAAGCAAGAAATTCTAAACATAAAAAGAAAAGAAAAATAGCAAATTTTTGAAAGAAAATAAAAAGGGGAGGGGGGCCATAATTGAAAGAGGGTGGCATGAGCAAACAAGATCGAACGGGCTTCAAGCCCAATCTACACACCATGAACACTGTTTACTTAAGACCAACAAACAAAATCATAAAAAAAAAACATGAAGAAAGCATGGTTCATTTTAAAAAACCACATTAGGTTACAATGCTTCTAAAACAAATTTGGGGAACAAAAGATGAACGTACAGAATACCATCATCATTGCGCTATAGAATCGACATCATAAACAAAATGGATCAAGAGGAATGCGGCGCGTCTCAACCTTGTTTCACGATCTGTTTCATTTTTGTTCGCTTCTCTGGTTCGTATGGTTCACACGATTTTGTTCTGATTTCGTCTCGTTTCTCTTCTTCTCCTATTTTTCTGAGTTCGATTTGGATTTTGGGAGGGTTTTGTGTATGATTTCTGGCTAAGTGATTGTTATTGTTGTTGGGTTTTGAGTTTGAAGATTGGAGAAAACGTTTGTGCGTATGGTTCGTCAGTTTACAGGTTGTGAAGGTTTTTTTGTTGGGTTGATTGAAGATTGGGCGTTGAAAAGTGAAATGGTGTTGGAGATTTAAAGAAGCAGGGGTTGAGAATGGTTTGAGTTATGGTTGAAGACGGTTGGTCGTCGAAGCAGGAGGTGAAGAGGGAATTTTGGTAGGGTTTTTGTGACAGCTTCATCTTTTTCCAAATAAAAAAGAGAGTCTGTTATTTATGGGAGAGACTGAGGGTGAAATGGGAAATCCCTTATACTGTACGTTGCTGTTTTTTATTCGAGACGTCTATGGAATATGAAAAGTTTGTGATGTTGTGGTGTGAAGGTCTTTGTGGAACGGGTTTTGATCTGGAGTGGGGCTGCGTATTGCTTTGGCAGCTGGTAATTGTGTACAGGTCGTACAAGTTGTGCGTTTGTTTTGCGCAGAGGACCGTTTATGAGGTTGTAGCTTGGACAGTTTGTTGTGTGAGAGCAACGTGGGTCCGGGTACGTTGAAGAGGTGTACGGTTTGAATTATGGTATTGGTTTTTTACATTATGTGTAGTGTCTGCCTTGTGGAAAATGTTGGTTAATGGTTTGCAAAAGTTGGCTGCAGTTGTGGGCTTGGCTATCAAGTGATGGTATGGATTATTTGCAGGACATCATGTGGTAAAGGAAGTGGTGAGCTTATGAATTTTGGGTTTTGAAATTGGTGTGTGTAGGTGTGAAACAAATTGGCTTAATGTGTGTACGGTTGTGTGAATGGCTGCAGATTTTGGGAGTAGAGTTTTGGCTCACATGTACTGCTTGGACACTTTGTGTATTGCTTACAAATGGACTTTAATGACTTATTTTTATTTTTGTGATTGTAATGGTTTTCTCCTTTTTCTATTTTTTGTAATATGAGTATTGGATTTTTGGAAACAAGAATGGGCTTTTAAGAAATGATGATGGGCCTTGTATTGTTTTTGGTAGACTTTAATATGAATATGGAAAAAATAAGAAAAAAAAAGATCTTTATGAACAATGGATATTAGACTTTCATGGATAATAGACAATTGGATGTTAAAAATGGATATTGGAAATAAAATGGATATTGATATAAAGATGGATAATGGTTCGGTAAATGGATATGGATGGACAATGGATTTGAAATGGATTATGAATGGATTACCCTCAAAGAAATTCAATGAATCGATCTCGGCCTCAGAAACTCTGAATCACAAACCAACCTTGGTGAACTTCACTGTGAAAAACCCTGATTAAAAATGAACCAGTCACTGATGATCGTCAGTCATTAAAGAACTTGATTTTGCATCGCTTGATAAACTGACCCACACCAAGATGACTTGCATTGACACAAAAGCCTTAACTGAAATCGCAGACACACACCACCCAAATCAAGCATACCTGGCCTGACCTTGAAACAAACCTTTGTCTGACTGGCAGACTAAATCAAAGACCATTGTACCTCAGTTCACACCACACATACACCAGACCTGACAAACTTGCCTGAAACTCGATTCACCTAGGCAACACCTTGAGCAGGAACAACATATTTTTTGATTTTTTGGATGATGGTTAACGGATGAATGTACAGATGAAAATATATAGGTAGGATAAATTTGGGGTATGACAATTCCAACCATCCTAAAAGCTTCTAAGAGATCATTTGAGGGTGTCCAAAGCATCAAATCATTTTTGGAACAAAGCACTTGGAAGATTGCACAAAAGTTCCAAAAAGAGGTAAGCCTCACAACTTGAATTCTTTGAATCATGCTTTCCTTTGATGTCCACTGATCATGCACATCTTATACATGTTATATGTGTTGTGTTTGTACCAATTTATCATGTAATTCACACATGTACCAAGAGGTAGCACAGAAAATGCAAATCATGGCCTATTTCAAAACCACTATCGGGTTTTTCAATAGGAGCATGATCTGAAAAAACACCACCACCATTGGTTTCGTTGTGAAATTCTAGGCAGGATAGACCTAAATTTTGTCCCAATCCATGGAGAAATGAGAAAGTTATGGCCTTCACGTTTCTAACCAAAATCTTGCCTTGCCTTGGGCCAGGAACAAGGCAAGCCTTGTATATTTGTGGTTGTGTTTCAATCAACGGATGTATCACCACCCCAGTGGTAAGGCACGCGCCCTGTACACAAGAGGTCTGGGGTTCGAATCCCCCTTGCCCCATACCCTCTTTTTGCTATTTTTTCCACTTTTCTACTATTTTTCATATTATTTTTAATAGTTTGGAAAATTAATAACTCCCTCAATTTTAATTATTTTTTATTGGTTCTTTTTGCAAAAAATACAAAAATGTTGAAATATTTTATTCCACAAAAAAATCAAAGTTATATTATTTATTTAATATAGTTAGTATTTTTATGAATAAATTCATTTTAATTATTTTTAAACATTTTTAAAGTGAATATTCATCATGGAAATCAAAACCAAATGAATTTTAATTCATCTTGTGATTAATCTCTCATTTTCCAAACCTTAACCATAAAGCATAAGTTGTTTATTAGCACTTATTTGGTATTTTTATCATTTTATTAATTTTCCTTGAATAAATTACTTTAAAATGATGAAATTAGGGTTTTATGGGTTTATTACCCTAAAACAAATCTTTTTAAACACTTTGGGCCTCTAATAGAGTGTAAGACCCAACCCCTTTGTAAATACACCACCTTTTGGGTCTCAGTCATTGTATAAGACCCGCGGTGTTTTTAAAAAAACCTCGGCGTGATCGCCGTTTTCAAACAAATCACTTGGCCTCTCCTTGAGCTGTAAGCCCCATCTCTTGTACAAAAATAACCTCTTTGGGCCTCTAATAGAGTGTAAGACCCAACCTCTTTTTGAAACCAAAATTATTTGGGCCTCAGTCATTGTATAAGACCCACGGTGCTTTCAAAAATCTCGGTGTAATCGCCAGTTCAAAAATAAATCATCTGGGCCTACCCTCGTGTTATAAGCCCCATTTCTTTTCCTTAAACTCTTTGGGCCTTTTGAGAGAGTGTAAGACCCATCCCTTTGTACAGAAAACCTTTTTGGGCCTCAGTCACTTGTATAAGTCCCTGTACAATTTCAAAACAACAGTGCAATCACTGATAAAACCTTGGGCTTCTCCTTGAGCTGTAAGCCCCAACCATATTTTCAAAGCACTTTCTCCTTTGATTTAGAATATAATATTGTTGTCAAAGCTTTCTTTGTTGAACAACTAACAAAACAGCATGGAAGCTCTACAACGGGTAAGTGTTTACCCGTTTTCATTTATTGCTTTCCTATATATAATTGTATTGTGGGGTTGTTTCACTGTAAGCCTTCTTTCACAAACTTTTATATACTTGTCAAATATCCACTGTGTAGTACTAGTATAGTTATTTAGAGTTTTCCCTGGCAACTACGTCTAGCACTAGGTAAAGCCCTGTTGGTCACTCTTAAATACAAACAAAACTAGATCCCCATAGGATTTCTAGATACAGTCTTCCCTCCTCTTGGGGTTAAACAATATGGAGATGTGAAAGGCAGCATTCTCGGTGAACCCTTTCTCAGACTGTCACCCTTAGACATTGTCAAAGAAACTCTAACTCCCCAGAGATGATCTTTTCTTTGTGAATGGCATCTCTTGAGTTTCTTCCAAATTCTCGGACTTTCCCGGCTTGATATATTCTCGGTGAATAGCATGTCTTGAACTTATCGGGGTTTGGGGACCCACAAGCTTCTTAAAAGCATCCCCGCCTCCTCTTGGGCGTTGTACAAGGACCCTTCGGCTTCTTAGAAGTTCTCATGCCTTCTCTTGGGCTTAATACAAGGACCCCGACGACCTCTTAAAGGTATAAGACAAAACTTAGTCATCCTTTGCTAGAGCAGTCTTTCCCGTGTCAAAACTCCGGCTGATGCAGGGTTGATACTTATCCCTCAATGCCCGTGCCTCCTCTTAGGCATAGTACAAAAGATAAAACTCTAGGCTTGGACAGTCTAAACCTCTTGAGTCTCAAAGACATTCTTAAGTTTCCTTTTAAACATAGGAAGAAACACCGAAACCTAGTCTCTCTCATGAGAGTTCCCCACGCTTGGACCCGCTTCAGGATCTCCCAAATCCACAGCGGTAAGTTGGCCTCCTCTTGGGCTTTGTACAATGATTCTCCCCAGCGGAGCTAACCTTTTCAGATTCTCTTGTTGAGTCACCCACTTTTAGCCTCCATCCCGGGCTTCGTACGAGATAGAAAATCACTCTCTTGTTGAGTATAAAAGACTCTCTTGTTGAGTCAACCACTTTTATCCTCCGTCTTGGGCTTTGTACAAGACATATAGAAAATCACTCTCTTGTTGAGTATAAAAGACTCTCTTGTTGAGTCCCTTTCCTTTTTAGCCTCCGTCTTGGGCTTCATACAAGACACATATAAAAACACTCTCTTATTGGGTATAAAAGACTCTCTTGTTGAGTCCCTTTCCTTTTTAGCCTCCGTCTTGGGCTTCATACAAGACACATATAAAAACACTCTCTTGTTGAGTATAAAAGATTCTCTTGTTGAGTCCCTTTCCTTTTTAGCCTCTGTCTTGGGCTTCATACAAGACACATATAAGTCACTTTCTTGTTGAGTATAAAAGACTCTCTTGTTGGGTCAATTAACTTTCAGACTCTCTTGTTGAGTCAATTTCCTTTTAGCCTCTATCTCGGGCTTCGTACGAGACAACAAAACACTCTCTTGTTGAGTATAAAAGACTCTCTTGTTGGGTCAATAAACTCTCAGACTCTCTTGTTAGGTCAATCACCTTTTCAGACTCTCTCGTTGAGTCCATCTTCTCTTTTCGCCTCCGTCTCGGGCTTCATACGAGACACCAAATTACTCTCTTGTTGAGTATGACAGACTCTCTTGGCGAGTCAAACCCTTTTAGCCTCAATCTTGGGCTTTGTACAAGACAGAAAGAACATTTTCCCCGGAAAAGTCAACTTCCAGCCTCCTCTTAGGCTTGGTATAAAGAAAACCCCGGTTGAGTCAATCAACCTTTTAGCATCAAAGTCATGCCTTGCTCACAGCATACAAACATCAATAACTCCTCTTTAGAAATAACAAATTATCTCTCAGCATAAACCCTTTAGCTTCACATCTTGGGCTTTAAACAAGATACAAACCATCTTTAGCTTTACGTCTTGGGATTTGAACAAGACACCAAAACACCTTTTTCCTCCCTTAGAATATGAGGAACTACGATCGCTCTGATTTCCCTGTTTCGGGAATACGTAGGCATAAGATTGCAAAAATCTTAGCGAGCATACTAATCAAAAACCCAAAATCCAGTACCTTCGTATATCAACCTAAAAGCATCAAATCTAAACACATTACCAAAAACCTCACAAATGGTCCAAACATTCTATTCTTAACAAAATAACCGAAGAGGGGCCCACATCTTAATAGCATCTGTAACCTAACAGACCGCTGTTTAAACTCAGTATGCAAGCAGGGTTAATTGGAGACATCTATTTCCCTTCCTTAATCAGCTCAATAGGATAAAAAATGAATCGAACTGTAGTGCCAAAGTGATAGTGACTCAGGACCACAAAAATCACGCTACAAGTTGAACATTCGTAAACTGAAGAATTCAACTTTTAACAACAATAATAATAATAACTAAAATAAAAATGAAACTAAACAAATTTAACTGAAAATATTATAATACTCATAATAATGTAATGGTGCAAAAACACCTACAAAGTCAAAAGTACTTCATACGGGTACAAGTACATCAAAATATCAAAATAATCCACTGAGTGGATAAAGTACATCAATAAAAACTGAAACAAAAAGCAAAATACAGGAAAACTTCACTTTGATGCTCAAAGGAAGTACAAAATCAGAACAGCAAAATCAGTCATCCTCTGCCTCTGAACCGAACACCTCAACCTCCTCTCCATCCTTTGAACCATAAACAGAACCAGTCACCTCATCATCATCAGTATCACCAACCTCGTCATCAGCATCATCAAGACCAGCCGCATCATCTCCCCCTCCGAATACTGGCCTGGCCTCAGGCCAACCAGCATGAGCAATGAACTGCTCCCTCGACATCATCGTATGATCAGCGGCGGGATCGCGAATCTGTAGTTGCAGTACCTACATGGAGTCATGTAAATCCATCATGGCGCGCTAAGAAGCCGCCATCCATACCCAGTTATACTAGCATATCTCTTGCTGATAAGGGTAGAACCCTTGCGACCCAGAACCAGAATCATCACCACCCCTTGTGCCGGCATCAGCACCAGCACTCGATGTCTCACCCCTTGCCCCCTTAGGCTTACAGAACTTATCCACATATCGGTCGTCAATCGCAGAAGGGATAGTAACCTGGCGGCGTGTGGGAATATCCACCCCAGCACTCGCACACAAAGACATGATGAGACAAGGAAAAGCAAGAGGGGGCATTCTTCCGAGAAGCGTAACCACCAAGGCCACTCTCCACAATAGTCCTTATCTCATCGGCGATAATCCAGGCTACGTCAATCTGCACGTTTGTCAAAATACTGTGGACAAGGTGGGCTAGTGGTATAGGGATGGTAGACGAATGGGACTTCGGCTTCATGTTGGTTATCACCAAAAGAAAAATAAGGTGAGCCAAAGGTTGCATGTCCTCACGCCGGTATCTAATGGCAACCCCAGATGGGTTGAGTTCTACAGTTTTTCTCGGTCGTAGAAGATCTCTGGTTATGGCAGGTATGTCTCAGTGAAGGTGCAAGTCTCTATGGTAGTCATCTATCTGGCTAGCTCTTAATGGTAGAGGACTTCCAAGAACAATACTAATTGCTGCACGGTCAAATCTCACCACCCTCCCCCCAACGAAGGTTGTCCACCCAAATTGGTCCCCATCATCAGGAAGGGCGTTCACATAAAACTCGCGGACAATCTCAACATTGTAGCTACCGACTGGAGTTATCAGTCGTCCCCAATTTTTTTCTTCTAGGAGTGCAGCCACAGACCGATAACTCCCTCGGTCACTCAAGTTAAATCTTTTTTCTGGAAAGATGGTTCTCTTTTCCAAGGTAAGATACCCCGCTGCTTGTTTGGCACCCCTAAACCGATCGCTATCAAACTGTATTGGAACTTGTCGCAATGTGGTGGCTTTTCTTTTCTTTGCGGGGTTAACCTTAGGAGCCATCTACATAAATCAGCAAATAAAAACAACAAGCAGCAACACAATACATTAGAAATGGGAGCCAAAACAAAATCACAACAGAAACAACATAAAAAAATTCAGAGTTCTGATACGTTCGCTTCAGAGTTCGCAAAGTGAAGGCTAGCAAACATTAGCCCCAGATTTGCAAAGCGAAGGTCTGGCAAAAGCTCGCCCAGGTTCGCAAAGCGAACTGGACAGTGAACACGCGATAATTTCAGAAAAACAACATCCATACTTCCAATCATCAGAGTTCCATTCACAAAATATCACCTCTATTCTAAAGTTTACAGCCAATTCAACATGCAAGAGCAGAGAAATCTTAAAACAGAGGCGAAAACCTAAAATTAACAATGTCTCTAATGCACAAACCACTGAAGGTGCGAGAAAGACACAAGAAATGGGGGTTTGAATTGTGTATTTGATCTTTTGACTACTTTTTATTTCTTGTCGATGAATCAGTTAGGATTACATCAGAGTTCGTTGAGAGACTCTGACTGGCGAAGTTACATTCAGACTTGCTAAGCATGAGGCTTCAGAACTAACAAGAGTCTGATCATAAGATCCATTTCTCAGAACTTGCAGTGCGGAAGCTTACCAGAGTTAAGCTGCAAGGTTCTGACTTACTTGTGTAAGGTTCTGATACTCTATATAGAAAGATAAACAGAGACATTAAGCATAGGAGTAAAGAACACACGATATATCCTGGTTCACCACAAAGGCTAATCCAGTCCACCCTCCTCAGGTGATTTCGCCTTGAACACAAGGTTTTAATCCACTATAATCAATCTCGATTACATGTGCACGGGCAACAGCCAGTGACTAACCACTTGCACAGCCACACAGTGACTAACATACAATGAACCGTTCAGGGATTCAACTTAATGAATATAATGAACATTGACTTGCAGGTTCCAATCTCGCAAGATCTACTGCTAGGCTTTCACAGCTAGACGTTCAGAGATTCATCGCAATGAATATAATGCTACTGACCCTATTTCAGGCTTTTCCCACAATGACATCTCGCCATTGTTTTCTCGAGTCTCCGGTCACCCTGGCCACTCAAGGAATCCTAATTCACCAAGAATTAGTTATACAGGAGATTACAAAGATGCTTCTTAACAAGCAGATTACCCTAAGTTTAAGTACAAAGAACACACAAGTGTTCAAGCAAGATATGAGCAACAACTCCTTGCTATTCTAAGAAACTACAGAGATGTATAATGATTTGACAATTGTTGACATCTTGTAGATCTTCTTCTTCTTCGTCTTCGGGGTGAGCAAGCTTTGAGCAACAACTCCTTGCTTCAGATCTTCAATGTAGCGCTGACGACATATGGTTGATGACTTGACTGATTTGCAATGTTGTCTTCTTCATCAACAGCTTCTATACCGATTCATTGTTGTTGTGTTGAATGATGATCTTTGAGCTTCAACAAGAATGGCCATGTGTAAATGGTGATAACTTTGGATATTCTAAGTGTTACAACGAGAACTCATCGTTGTTGCTATCTTCACACAATGACTTGATCAATTCCCCATTCATGGCTAAATCGATCTGTGGACTACGTCGTCAACTAGAAGCGAATACTCTTTCCTTTAAATAGCCCGGTAGAAATATAGCCATTTGAAATATTGTTGGCCGTTGGAAAAGAGACGTTGTTTAATAACTTGTTGTACTGACACATATCCTTTTTTCTATGGGAGAAGTGATAGATCTTTCTTAGGCGCCGTGTACAGTTACTCACAACGGTAACATTTGACTTCTGAACTTCAGAGGCTTCTGATGGTTAATTGATGAAGCATGAGTAGAGTCTTCTTAATTAGGATATCTGATACCTCAAGTCTTCAGTCAATTGAAGAAGTCCATTAGGAATCAGTCTTCAGAACTTCAGCACTTTTCTTTAAGCACGTTATCCTTTACTTCTTCAAGTCTTCCGAAACTTCAGAACTTGTCCATTAGGAATCTGTCTTCAGAGTCTTCAATACTTGATCTTCAGAACCTTAATCTTCAGAACACATAAGTCTTCAGAGTCTTTCTGGACTTGGTCTTCAGAGCCTTCCGCCTTCAGAACATCAAGTCATAAGAGTCTTCAGCACTTCGGTTCTTTTCTTCAGAAGCTTTGCAATCTTCAGAATCTCGACAACTTTCAGAGAGCATCCACAAGAGCATTGCATCAGCAATATTTACATTCTTAGATCTGACTGATCACGATCAGATACAGGAGCGTTCTTGCTTTTTGCGACTTGTGTCACACATAGTAACTTCGCACATTATCAATTACGCTCATCTGGCTGGTGTTTGTTGGATCTGATATATTCTATAATTATGATCTGCACACAACACACGTTAGAACATAAAATGGTTCTTTCACAAATACGTATTGTTATCATCAAAACATAGATTGACTTGTAGAGACAACTCTTGCTCTCACAATCTCCCCCTTTTTGATGATGACAAAACCAAGTATTTTGATTGAACATTTTATACAGAGTAATCACCAAATAGAACATATTCAGAGTCTGGAACAACAGCTCCCCCTGAATGTGTTATCATCGAAGTTTTATCTGAGATCTTCTAGAATCTTATATGATCCAATGACATACAGAATAACAACTTGAGTTGCCAGACGAAGAATAGAAAAGGACTATTTCTCTATCTTGTCTTTAAGAGAACAGAGAGTCTTTAGCATCTGGACTAGTTCATCAGAACTCCCATCTTCAGATCTTCAGAACTCAGTTCTGTGAGGGCTAAGGTCATTCATCTATTTTGTTTTAATGATGTCAACCTATATGTTGAGTATTAGATTGTAATTTGAGCGGTATCACTTCACTTGTCAGGAAAATTGCGTCTAATCATTGTTGTTCATGTGTCTAGATGTATAGGACTTTGTCTTTCCCATAAATAAATGTTCATTATCATTTTACTGGTGTCTAGTATGTTTGTCTGGACTTTGGTCAGTTGAAAATGTGCAAAAAATTGCATTTCCTGTAAAAACACAATTCATGCGCTAACCTTCCCAGTACATGAGTCGACTCATGAATACTGGTACAAAACTAGTGAAATATGCGGGAAAGCGCATGATTCTGGGAAGGCACAAAAACCAACTTTGAGTCGACGCATGGTGCTTGTGGGTCGACGCATAAAGACCAAACTTGCATAGTATTTTCCATGGGTCAGCGCACGCTAAACCTCATTAAGTCATGTGTCGACCCAAACACGTCTGAGCTGCATTTATCACCTAAATTTTTTATGTTATTTTTGTTATAACTTTTAGTGGGTCAATTAATTCTCTATAAACAGTTTGGTCATCTCATTATTCAAATAACAAGAAACGTGAAAATAGATACCATTTTTCTCTTCATCTTCATCTTCTTCATTGAATAAACAAACAATCACACATAATCATCTTGTTTGTGTCGCCCATTATTCGAAGTGATAACGTTCAGAATTTAGGAAGTGTATGATCTTCATTTTCTGGGTTGAGAGCTTGGTAGGTGTTTCTTGAATAAAACCAGTTGGTTTTGTCCTCCAAGAATCGAGTAGATTTTGGGGGTTTTTGCACAAACTGTTTCGTTCTACAGGGATTCAGCCGGGCGAAGGTAATTGAAGATTGGAGCAATTATTCGGTTTAGTAGCTGTAATCGGAGGATCGTGGAAGAGAGGTTTGGGTTCAAATTTTTGGTAGATCGCAATTGATCGAGTGAAGGTAACCGAAGAACGGTGGGTTCTTTCGGTTTAGTAGCGTGAGACGATAATTGGATCAACCATATTCGAAGGACTTGATTCATCTTGAATCAAGGGGAGAGAAGACTTTGCATCAACGATCGAAGACGTTCGAGGGTTTGGATGTTCATTGTTCTTCTCTTGTAATAAATAATTTGCAACAGCTACATATATATATATATATATATATATATATATATATATATATCTCAATTCCAATTGTGGAGTTGGGGGCAGACGTACCCAAAGCGAGGACGATTGGGGAACTTCCTAATTAAATCTCGTTTGTTCTCTCTTTCCTTTAACTCTTTTACATTTCAGTTTATTCGAATTTGTGAAGTCGCAAGTTATCGAAATTTCTGTCGTAGTGTAATCGTAAGCTGAGAAACTGTTTTGTTTAATTGATACAATTCCTTGAATTGTATCTTGGAGCAGCTTTACATTACCTTCCATAAAAATTCTGCACTTAGTGTGTTTATGCACACCAGGTGTTTGATAATTCGTTTCAAAGCAAAAATCGAACGCAGTGTTTTTCATTGTTTATCGTTTCACCTCATTGGTTTAGATTAAACATCAAGTAAGCGATATTTTGTTGATTGCATTATATGTGTAGTAATTGAACTGAATTTTTCTCATCCGTACTCATTCTCAATATATTCATTCATATCCGATCCTTTTGTTAGAAGGTTCGTGGTAGACGTACAATCCAGTGGTTTGCTTCCGTTAAACTTTTAAAACTAAATTTTTAGTAACCATTTGCGTGTAAAACTCCGGTTTATTCTGGTGCTTCGGTAAAACTTCTTGGATCATGGCGAACGAACCTAAAGGGGCTTATAATAGAGCTCTGATTTTTACAGGCGAGAATTATAGCTACTGGAAGGATTGTATGCGCGTTCATATTAATTCCATAGATCGGAAGGTTTGGAACATTATTTTAAACGGTCCCATGCAAATTACTATGACAAATGCGGAAGGCATTGTCGTTCCTAAACCCGAAGATCAATGGAGTGAGGAGGACGAGAAAAATTACAACTATGATTGGAAGGCTCGTAATATGACCATCTCCTCCTTGGGAGTTGACGAGTATTATCGAGTCTCCCATTGTGAAACGGCCAAAGCCATGTGGGATGCTTTACAAGTAGCCCACGAAGATACTAATGATGTTAAGATGGCTCGTATTAATACACTAACGCAAGAGTTTGATTTGTTTTACCTGAAGCAAGGGGAAACCATTGCAGATATGCAAAAACGATTTACTCACATTATCCACAAATTGCATGTTCTTGGTAAACCAATTCCAAATGAGGTTGCTACTAACAAAATTCTGAGGTGTCTTAACAGGGAATGGCAACCGAAGGTCACCGCTATCAAGGGGGCCAACAATCTTGCTACACTAGACCTCACAACACTCTTTGGTAAACTCGATGAGCATGAGCAAGTGCTCATTAGCTTGGATAAACATGAAAAGAGTATCAAGAAAGAGAAGGCAAAAGATACAGAGAAGAAGTCGATAGCTCTTAAGGCTTCTTGTTCAAAATCCACACATCAAGAGCTAAGTGATGATGAAGCCAATAATGACAAAGATGAAGAATACGGTGATGATATGAGCTTATTTGTGAAGAGGTACAATAGATACATTCGTAAGAACGAGTTTCAACACTCGGACAGAAATTTATTCAAGTTTAGGAAGCAATCTAGAAGCGAAGGAAATAAGAATGGCAAGGCAAAAGGGACGTGCTACAACTGTGGAAAATCTGGGCACTACAAGCCGGATTGTCCATCTTTAAAGAAAGACAAAGATAGGGATAATGACAAGAGTCGCTCAAACAAAAGGTCTAACAAGTCTCGACGAGCATACATCGCTTGGGAAAGCGATAGTGATTCGGAAAAAGATGATTCATCAAGCGACGAAAGTGAATCCGTTAACTTTTGTCTTATGGCACGCCACAACAAAGCAAAAGAGGTAAAGCATTCTAAGTATGATCATGTTAATACTATGTTGTATTTAGAGTTACAAAAGGCTTTTGACATGTTACACTATGAGGCTAAGGAAGCATTTCAATGTTTAGCCTCAAATAAAAAGATTTTCTCGTATTTGGAGAAGAAGGTTTTCGATGCCGAAAAGGAATTGGAAGCCCTCAAAAACTCTATAGTGGACACATCAAAAGCCAAGGTTGAAGAGGACCCTACCTCTTGGTTCAATTGGGGCTGTGACACTTGTCATATTTGGCAACGAGAGGTGAGAACCCTCAAGGCCAAATTGGACAAGGCTCTTAAGCCAAAAGTTACATTTGCTATTGATCGATCATATTTTCGTGAGAGCATGAATAATCCATATAAAAAATATACCTATGTGATTCGAGATAGTGATAGAAAAGGTAAATTCCAAATGAACCGTAATTGTCTTTACTGTTGTAAGCCTGGTCATACTATTGCAAAATGCCGCTTCAGAAGGTTTCTTGTTCTGAAAGGCATATACCAATGGTTGCCCAAGTACGGTCTTGGTTTCACTCACCTTAAAGGATCCAATGAGAATTGGGTACCTACTCTCCCTAGATTGTTTTTGTAGGTACAAAGTCTTGAGACCACCGAAAGAAGATGGGTTCTGGATAGTGGCTGCTCGAGACACATGACCGGAGACATATCTCTTTTTATCGACTTTGTGGTGAAGAAAAAGGGGTTTGTCACCTACAGAGATAAAAACAAGGGACAGATACTTGATAAAGGTAGTGTAGGTAACCCCTCATCTATTACTATCTCTAATGTACTTCTTGTGGAAGGCCTTAGACACAACCTTTTAAGCATTAGTCAACTATGTGACAAGAATTATAAAGTATCTTTTTCAAAGGATTGTTGCATAGTTGAAGATAGTGACAAAAAGAAAGTGTTTAAGGGCTTGAGGGTGAACAACGTCTATATGCTAGACTTAAATGAGGTATCGTTGAATGGAGACAAATGTCTAGTCGCTATGAATGAAGATTCATGGTTGTGGCATAGACGGTTGGCTCACATCAACTTTGATTTGCTCAACAAAATAGTCTCAAAAGACCTAGTCATCGGTTTGCCCAAAATCAAATTCACAAAGGATCATCTTTGTGATGCGTGCCAAATGGGGAAGCAAATAAGGATCTCATTCAAATCTAAAAACATCGTTTCAACTATGAGACCCCTTGAGCTCCTCCATATGGACCTCTTTGGACCATCTAGGGTTAAAAGTCTAGGTGGTAACTATTATGGTTTTGTAACTTTTCTAGGTTTTGCTGGACTATATTCTTAGCAAATAAGAGTGATACCTTTTCGGCCTTTGAACGATTTGCTAAGTTATCTCAGAACAAGTTAAACACAAACATTGGGTCAATTAGAAGTGACCATGGGGGTGAGTTTGAAAATCATTTGTTTGAAGCATTTTGTCATTCCAACGAAATTGATCATAATTTTTCCGCACCACGTACCCCTCAACAAAATGGCGTAGTGGAACGTAAAAATAGAGTTTTGGAAGAGCTTGGAAGGACTATGATCAATGATGGTGGATTACCAAAATACTTTTGGGTCGACGCCATAAGTACGGCTTGTTATGTTTTGAATAGGGTGCTCATCCGGCCTATTCTAAATAAGACACCGTATGAGCTTTTAAAAGGGCGTAAGCCAAATATCTCTCACCTTCATGTATTTGGTTGCAAATGCTTTGTGTTAAACAATGGGAAAGAGACTCTTGGTAAGTTTGATGCCAAGGCCGACGAGGGTATTTTTCTTGGATACTCTCAGTCAAGTAAAGCGTATAGAATTTATAATAAAAGGTTAAGTGTAGTTGAAGAGTCAGTTCATGTTACCTTTGATGAGTCTTATCCGAGAAATGTCGGAAAAGGTAGTTCTTTTAATGGTGCAGGTGTACCTACTGAAGACATACTCAAGGACACTGATAAGGGAACTGATCAGCCTGATACAGTGCGTATTGAGGAGGAAAAGGATCACCAACCAGTGAAAAGTGAGGATGATCATCATTCTGATAAAGATGAACTTCCTCCAGCTTGGAAGTCTTCAAAAGACCGTCCAATTGACAAATTTCTCGGTGATATCTCTAAGGGATTACCCACTCGCTCTAAACTTAGTAATTTTTGCTATTACTCTGCTTTTGTGTCACAAGTAGAACCTAAAAACGCTAAGGAGGCGTTACTCGATGAGCATTGGTTTTTATCAATGCAAGATGAACTAAATCAATTCAGGAGAAATGAGGTTTTGGACCTTGTCCCTCCTCCGCGAGATCATCGAGTAATCGGCACCCGATGGGTGTTTAGGAATAAACTTGATGAAAATGGAGTAATAACACGTAACAAAGCGCTGCTTGTAGCGCAAGGCTATAACCAAGAGGAAGGAATCGACTATGAGGAAACTTATGCGTCGGTTGCCCGACTCGAGGCTATACGCCTTTTACTTGCTTATGCTTGCACTAAGAACTTCAAATTATTCCAAATGGACGTTAAAAGTGCCTTACTTAATGGATATATAAATGAAGAGGTTTACGTTGCCCAACCTCCGGGTTTTGAACCTCATGAATATCCTGATCATGTCTACAAACTTAAACGTGCTTTTTACGGACTTAAACAAGCCCCTAGGGCTTGGTATGAACGTCTAAGCAAATTTTTACTTGATCAAGGGTATTCAAGAGGGAAGGTTGACACAACTCTCTTCATTAAACGTCAAGGAAAACATTTAATTTTGGTACAAATTTATGTTGACGATATTATTTTTGGGTCTACTAACATGAACTTGGTCAAGGAGTTTTCTAGTTTGATGCATGGGGAGTTTGAAATGAGCATGATGGGGGAGCTCAACTATTTCCTCAGATTGCAAATCAAACAACTCGAAGAGGGCACATTCGTGAGTCAAACGAAATATTGTCTTGAGCTTCTAAAACATTTTGATATGCTAAACTGCAAAGCAATATATAATCCAATGCTGACTAGTGCGCACCTTGATCATGATGAGAATGGTAAAGACGTAGAGGTAAAAAGGTATAGAGGTATGATAGGATCTCTTCTCTATCTTACCGCATCACGTCCCGATATTATGTTCAGTGTATGCATGTGTGCGAGGTATCAAGCACATCCCAAGGAATCCCACTTAAAAGCAGTTAAGCACATACTTCGATACCTCTCCGGTACTCCAAAGTATCGGTTGTGGTATTCCAAAGGTAGTGTTTGTTCCTTAGTTGGTTATTCCAATTCCGACTTTGCCGGGTGCAAGTTGGATAGGAAAAGTACTAGTGGCACGTGTCACCTTTTTGCAAATTCCTTGGTGAGTTGGCACAGCAAGAAACAGGTTTCGGTTGCTTTATCAACAGCCGAGGTGGAATACGTTGTCGCAGGAAGTTGTTGTGCTCAAGTATTATGGCTTAAACAACTATTGCTTGATTTCAATTTAAAACTTGAGCGTATTCCTATTTTGTACGATAACACTAGTGCAATAAACCTAACTAAGAACCCCGTATTACATTCAAGCACCAAGAATATCGAAATACGCCATCATTTTCTTAGGGATCATGTAGAGAAAGGTGATGTGATCTTTGAGCATGTTGATACTAAAAATCAACTTGCTGACATTTTTACAAAATCGTTAGCCACTGAGCCTTTCTTTCACATCCGTAGGGAACTTGGCATTCTCGATATCTCGGATCGTGTTTGATAATCCTTTAAGATAGTGATGTTCACACACACACACACACACACACACACACACACATATATATATATATATATATATATATATATATATACATGCGTGTTTATTCTTTTGACTAACAATGTGAAGAGATAGTTAGCTATATGTGAGGGCTCTTATCATCATGGTGATCAAGGTAATATCGTTCCGATTTATAGATGTTTAGCATATTTTGTGCCATATTAAGTACCTTAAACTTGATGTTTATTGCTTTTTGAGCACATATTGTTCATATGGATGTTTGTTCTATGTGTGTGCATGTTTATTTATCCTTCGGAACTTAGGTTTGCAAAATTTCAATTTTTTTTATTTTGCCTTGCATGCATCGACGAGGCCATAGAGATTAGGGCATCACATCATTTGTGTGTTTTGCATTTATGTTTTGTTATTTTGTTTGCATGTTTTGTCCTGTTGTTTACCTTTGACAATTTGTATTAGTTTGTTTTGAATGTTTTAACTATGGAATGAATTGTCTTTGCATTTGATGTTCCGTATTTATCTGTTTCCAATTTTACATTAACTGTATCATATGTGGATGCGTGTTAGTGTTGTTGTGCTGCAAATATATGGATACATCTTTGCTTGTTGTAGAGTTAATCTTTTGACCACCTCTTCTCTTCTTTTTTATGTTGACAAAGGAGGAGAATGATAGTAAACAAAAAATTAGCAGGAAATTAACCAAGTGTTAAAGACAGGGGGAGCTTGTTCGTTCTCAAATTACAAATCACGTGAAAGCTAAAACAGTGTTGTCGTCATCAAAAAGGGGGAGTATGTGAGGGCTAAGGTCTTTCATCTATTTCGATGTCAACATATATGCAGAGTATTAGATTGTAATTTGAGCGGTATCACTTCACTTGTCGGGCAAATTGCGTCTAATCATTGTTGTTCATGTGTCTAGATGTATAGGACTTTGTCTTTCCCATAAATAAATGCTCATTATCATTTTACTGGTGTCTAGTATGTTTGTATGGACTTTGGTCAGTTGAAAATGTGCAAAAAATTGCATTTCCTGTAAAAACACAGTTCATGCTCTAACCTTCCCAGTACATGAGTCGACTCATGAATACTGGTACAAAACTAGTGAAATATGTGGGAAAGCGCATGATTCTGGGAAGGCACAAAAACCAACTTTGAGTCGACGTATGGTGTTTGTGGGTCGACGCATAAAGACCAAACTTGCATAGTATTTTCCACGGGTCAGCACACGCTGAACCTCATTAAGTCATGTGTCGACCCAAACACGCCTCAGCTGCATTTTTCACCTAATTTTTTTTCTATTATTTCTGTTATAACTTTTAGTGGGTCAATTAATTCTCTATAAACAGTTTGGTCATCTCATTATTCAAATAACAAGAAACGTGAAAATGGATATCATTTTTCTCTTCATCTTCATCTTCTTCATTGAGTAAACAAACAATCAGACATAATCATCTTTGTTTGTGTCGCCCATTGTTCGAAGTGATAACGTTCAGAATTTAGGAAGTGTATGATCTTCATTTTCTGGGTTGAGAGCTTGGTAGGTGTTTCTTGAATAAAACCAGTTGGTTTTGTCCTCCAAGAATCGAGTAGATTTTGGGGGTTTTTGCACAAGCCGTTTCGTTCTACAGGGATTCAGTCAGGCGAAGGTAACCGAAGATTGGAGCAATTGTTCGATTTAGTAGCTGTAATCGGAGGATCATAGAAGAGAGTTTTGGGTTCGAATTTTTGGTAGATCGCAATTGATCAAGTGAAGGTAACCAAAGAACGGTGGGTTCTTTCGGTTTATTAGCGTGGACGATAATTGGATCAACCATATTCGAAGGACTTGATTCATCTTGAATCAAGGGGAGAGAAGACTCTGCATCAACGATCGAAGACGTTCGAGGGTTTGGATGTTCATTGTTCTTCTCTTGTAATAAATAATTTGCAACAGCTACACACACACACACACACACACACACACACACACACACATATATATATATATATATATATATATATATATATATATATATATACATATATCTCAATTCCAATTGTGGAGTTGGGGGAAGACGTACCCAAAGCGAGGACGATTGGGGAACTGCCTACTCAAATCTGGTTAGTTCTCTCTTTCCTTTAACTCTTTTATATTTCAGTTTATTCGAATTTGTGAAGTCGCAAGTTATCTAAATTTCTGTCGTAGTGTAATCGTAAGCTGAGAAACTATTTTGTTTAATTGATATAATTCCTTGAATTGTATCTTGGAGCATCTTTACATTACCTTCCATAAAAATTCTGCACTTAGTGTGTTTATGCACACCAGGTGTCTGATCATTTGTTTCAAAGAAAAAATCGAACGCAGTGCTTTTCATTGATTATCGTTTCACCTCATTGGTTTGGATTAAACATCAAGCAAGCGATATTTTGTTGATTGCGCTATAAGTGTAGTAATTGAACTGAATTTTTCTCTTCCGTACTCATTATCAATATATTCGTGCATATCCGATCCTTTTGGTAGAAGGTTAGTGGTAGACGTACAATCCAGTAGTTTTCTTCCGTTAAACTTTTAAAACTAAATTTTTAGTAACCATTTGCATGTAAAACTCTAGGGATCTATTAAAACCCCCTTCTAGATCTATAGCCATCGTCTAACAAGTTCCTTTGCAGTCGTATCAGAGCTTGTAATCTTCAGAGACATCTGAAGCATTTCTACCTTTCAGCAGATTCATTTAAGCATAAGCAGATCAGTTCTTATCTGATAACATAGCCTTGCTATCTATCAGAGACAGACATTGTCTTTTAAGAAACTCCCCCTGAGTTTCAGACTTTGTGAAGATTTGAGATTTTTCAATTTGATCTTCAGGGTAGTCTCCCCCTAATTCCTATAAGTCAGATATTGGGATCTTCAGAATCATAATTCAGGATGATAATATTTTAATCACCAATGTAGATCATGACTGTTTCAGAGTTTGACTTTTGAACACAGGTCTTCATCTCAGAACCTTGTTACTGTCACAACTCAGTGGTTCATCAAGGCTTAATTTTTGATCAGATACCAATTGAAGGTTTAATTATAGTGATCAATCAACGCTTGATTCTGAATCTGGTACTCATGATTTGATTTTGGTCTGATACCACGTGATGTGCTGAGTCTTATACTAGAGTATGTTGAGTTTGATACCAAGTGAAGGACTTCTTCTCATACACTTGAGAGGTATTTCATTAGTGTGCTGAAATTGATACGAATGAAGGTATTTTGACAATAATCCACAACTTTGCTCTGATTGATGAGTCTGATACTAATCTTTGTGTACTTGATCTGATTACCAATTGTTGATTTAGTCTGATACCAAATCGTTTTCATTTAAATTTGATTCTGGTAAACATCAGAAGGACTTCTTTCTTGGATCTTTAATCCAGATTTTCAGACAGCTCTTGACTTCTAATTTGCACAGTTCCTCTGAGTAAGCATCTTGAGAATGTGTACTTTGTCTTGACTGCTTTCAGAGTTTTCTTACTTCTTCTGATTCTTAGACAACTTCTATTATATGATCAGAGTTCTTCATTCTTAACCTGTTCCTGTTCTTAGAATGCCTAGTGAACTTGTTTAGAGTTCCTCGGATAACATCAAACAACAACGTTAGTAGCAACGTATTTTTATATGATTGATTACTTGTTTGAGTTGCATTCTTTGGATTTCCTCTTCTCAATTATTTCCTCTTCTCAATCAAAATCATTATATTTCTCCCCCTTTTTGACATCATCAAAAAGTGCTAGAGCATAAGGGCATTTAAGCATATAATTCCTCTTTCCAATGAACATCATATATTTCTTCCTCATTTGAGCATTTAAGCATTTAAGCATATTAACATCATCATATATATACTGGATATGTTAAACAACATAGAACCATAGAGCTAGCATTTGAGCAGTTAAGAGTAATCCAAGTCATTTAGTGATAACAATCTTTAACCATAGTAAAATTATTTGAAAGATTTTTAGATGGAATCATCTGATTACTAATTGAAGGTTTTAGATCATCAGCAAAGATTAATTACAGCATTTCATTTATGAACAATCAGATAGAAGCATCAACATAAAATGGTTTTAAAATGTATAGCATAGGTTGAGCTTAATCTTGAAAAGTTCAAGATAACCAAAACATAGATAATTTAAACACAGATTCCTAATTAGAAACATTTTAAGTAATCGTAGACTTAATAAAACTGAGTTTTCATGGGTCTTTATGAGTTAGACTAGAGCGAGCCTAAGGATGATGAAGAAGATGAGAGAAGGTTTTCATAATCATCATTTCTTGAGACATGCAACCTCTCTTCTACTTGAGTAATTGCCAACCTCTTGCTCTTCACAATTTCTTCTGAGATCCATTCATGGAACTCAGTCCAGATAGTTCTTATTTCCATGGATTCCATACAGGAATTGGAAGCTTCTACTAAGCTTTGAATCTTTGTGATTACATTATCCTTAAAGGATTTCAATGCATCATTCACGGTTTTTGATTTTTTGTATGAGGGTTCCTCATCATCAATCATTCTCTGTTTCTTACTTCATTCTCTCCAATCTGTGAGTTCTTGAAGTACATCAGTAATATTCTTCATGTTGATCCAAGCACTGATATCTTCATCCTTAAATCTCCTCAGATAGTTTCTGACTTCTGCCTGATTGTAAGTGGCAAATTTTGGAAGACCTTTAACTGGGACCCTAGGAGTCAGAGTTAGTTCCCTAAAGAGTGTATTGTCCAGAGTGGCGTCTTCCTTCATAAGATCCTTGAACTTGAGAATCTTTCCAGCGCTTTTAAGCAGCTTTCTTGATTCACCTTCATTGATTAAGATGTTATCAACTACTCCAGATTCAACTAAAATGTCAGAGATGAGTCTTCCGTACGGAATAGGTTTGATCTCCGAATCAGAACTAGTTCTGGAGTTTCTTATGGCTTCCTTGAGGAGTTTGAAGAGAACGGAAGGGAGATGAATCTTAATTCCTTTAAGGAGAAGGAACAGGACACACTTCTGAGTGTCATTGAGTTGATTTGCAGGAAGATGATGAAAGATGCTTCCCTGCAAGATTCTGAACCAAACTTGTAGTGGTTCTTTCAGGCTTGAGAATACTTGGTTCTCAACTGCTATTCCATCTTTGAAAATAGAGGCTATGACATTGGCTTCTCTTTCCTCACTAAGTAGATCCTTGGTAATTTTGAGTCCATTATTCTCATGCTCCAAGAGATCTGCAATAGTCTTTTCAGATATGTAGACTATTCTTCCAAAGACCGAAGAACTAATGAGAGTCGAGCCAGCATTAACATGAATCCAGAAATATTTAACCAAACATCCATAGGTTGGTCCTTCCAACCTCTTGAAGTAGTTACTCCATCCTTGTGCTTCCATTGAAGGAGTAGTATTACATCCATTTGACTTTATACTGTTGAAGTTTATAATCGTTTCTGACAAAACGATGAGACGATCAACCGGATTTTGTATGGATGAGGGAGTTGAAGCATTTTGAGAGACGAAAACCATTCTAGAGATTGATGAGGAAATAGAAGGTAGTTAGGCTGAAGATTTGGATGAGTAAGAGATGTGTTGCTGTCTTATGCTTTTATAGATAGGGAAGTAAGGTAAATTCCGTGGAGAATTTGAAACCGCAACGATTGATTTTCCTATAAGCACTAAGTAACGTGGGAGAGTAGGCTAATGGTTAATTCCTTTAATCAAGAATCATGTCATGACCTTAATAAGAGGCGATGGAGCCGTTACTTAATTATGACCTGCGAGGGGTTTATGGACTCTAGATAATCCAGAGACTTTTATCATAATGCCTAATTCTTGGTAAACAATTAATAAAGTTTAATCAAGGCATCGTAAACTTAAAATCAATCATTTAAAACGGATAAGCATTTCTTAATTAGGATACTTCAGTAATTGAGCAAGAGAATACATATCAAGTTTAGATCATAAGAACATACAAAGAGGGATCCTAGAGAACTTGTAATCCTAAGAAGAACTAACTTCTATCTTAGACAAAGAAGGTTATAGGTTGACAGAACTCAGGAAGAGTCTTCTCGGTCATTCCATTTCTTCTGCAATGACTAACCACTCCTTGAAGATCAAGAATATGGGAGATGACCCTGCAATAGGAAACTTAGTAGATTGTGTCTTCCCTTGACAGATTAGTTTCTTCCTTTAGATGGTTGTACATGGATTGAGGTAGGTTTATTTTGATCCTAGATACTAAAAAGAAAATAAGTAATCTATCTTTGTTAGATAACCATCCTCCTCCTCTTTCTCTCGGTCTAAAATTAGTTACCATTAGATTGTACCAATCTATAGCAACTAGAGTGAGAGTGCAAGGTTGAGTGGGATGCCCCTCTGTTTTGAAAATGACGTGCAGATGCCTGTCGAAGCTATCGATGTTGATATTTCTTTCCACAGTCACACCATCTTCAACACACCTAATGGCTTTAGCTATGATGGTGGGGTTGATCAAGACTGGACAGCCACCAACTACAGACAAAATAGTATTTTTGCCATAGTCATATTCAAGTACATGTCCATTTGCCCAGAACTCAGTTACGAGTGAAGGAAAGACAGGTCCAACAAGCATGTTGAAGTAGTTTTCCCAATTCTGAAATACAATTCCAGAGATAATACTAGTTTTATTGAGTTGTGGTAAAAGGTTTAGATTCAACGTGAATTCCTTTAGGAGTTCTAGATCGGAAATTTCTCCTCTGATGTTGTGTGAAGACATTTTGGGCAGAAAAATGAAGGGAGTTTTAACCTACTAGATGGTGATTCTTCCTAGAAAGGGAGTAAGGTTGTGAGGAGAATTTATGAGTGAAGGTTATTTATCAAGCTTGGAATACACAAGGTCATCATTTCCTAGACAAGCTATGAATAGTTGTGACGGTCAGTTGATAGGACATATGATAGACGTAAGTTGTCGTATACCTATGGTTAATGGAAAGGTAGCTGACACATGCATAATTATGATTGTCTTGGAAATCATAAATACTTGATAATCTCACTATATTTTAAATGTTTTTACAAAAAATTAAACATTAATAAGCGAGACCATACCTTAGGGATCCAAAAATATTTTTGAAGAGATTCTTTGCAGACTTATCTAAGTGCTTTCCATTCTGAGATATTATTATTATTTTTTAAATTCTGCTTGCTTCTGAGTGAGCTGTTGTATGTTCGTAGATTCTTCAAAATTTTCTTACATTCTGGTTTCTGAGGAATGCGAACATTTTCTGAATTCTGAACTAAGAATGTTCTGAAAAATTTATCAGATAGAGATCTGATCAATAACGTTTGATCCGACTGAGATAGTCTCAAGTCATCAGAATTTGGTTGCACTGATTTGATCAAGACTCTAGGTGATCAATCTTGATTAAGTACTTGATGAATCCATGAAAATCTTCTTCCAGAATATTCTTTCAGTTCCTTGTATAGCTTTCAATAAAATAATGTTCAGTTCTTCATTAAGTTCATTAACTTCTGATCATTCCAGGATTCAGATGTTGAATCAGTTCTAAGAGTTTTGAATTCTTCAGCTTCCCGACTTCAACAGACTTTTCTTGAAATTCAAATTCATAGACCAATAATTTTTCTTCTTTACATGAAGAGATTCTGAATGAGCTTTAACCGAGAAAGTCAAGGGTGGACCTAGTCCGTTACTTGAAAACATCTCAGGAGCTTATAAAGATTTATTCTTCAATAGCCCAGACTTCTTGTCTTCTGATAATTCAACCTTGAGCAAATACGTATCTTCCAAGATGAGCATTCAGCAGATACTACTCCTTATTTAGGTGAGAAAAGATTTTGTTTGATCAACAAAGCTTCCAGAATCAGTGATTTGCTTGAGTAGTCAGATTGATTACAATTTTGTACACAGTCAACTTCTGAACTGTTATAGAAATTGAAAGTGGATTTCAATCTTACCCAGAGTATTTCTACGCACCTCATCTAGATCTTTTTCTGACACTGTTAAGTGTTTGATATTCATCAATAACAGAACTGAAGCTCTGATACCAATTGAAGGTGCGAGAAAGACACAAGAAATGGGGGTTTGAATTGTGTATTTTCCCTTTTGACTACTTTTCATTTCTTGTCGATGAATCACTTAGGATTAAATTAGAGTTCATTGAGAGACTTTGACTGGCGAAGTTACATTCAGACTTGCTAATCATGAGGCTTCAGAACTAACAAGAGTCTGATCATAAGATCCATTTCTCAGAACTTGCAGTGCGGAAGCTTACCAGAGTTAAGCTGCAAGGTTCTGACTTACTTGTGTAAGGTTCTGATACTCTATATAGAAAGATAAACAGAGACATTAAGCATAGGAGTAAAGAACACCTGATATATCCTGGTTCACCACAAAGGCTAATCCAGTCCACCCTCCTCAGGTGATTTCGCCTTGAACACAAGGTCTTAATCCACTATAATCAATCTCGATAACATGTGCACGGGCAACAGCCGGTGACTAACCACTTGCACAGCCGCACTGTGACTAACATACAATGAACCGTTCAAGGATTCAACTTAATGAATATAATGAACATTGACTTGCAGGTTCCAATCTCGCAAGATCTACTGCTAGGCTTTCACAGCTAGACGTTCAGGGATTCATCGCAATGAATATAACGCTACTGACTCTATTTCAGGCTTTTCCTACAATGACATCTCGCCATTGTCTTCTCGAGTCTCCGGTCACCCTGACCACTCAAGGAATCCTAATTCACCAAGAATTAGTTATACAGGAGATTACAAAGATGCTTCTTAACAAGCAGATTACTCCTAAGTTTAAGTACAAAGAACACACAAGTGTTCAAGCAAGATATGAGCAACAGCTCCTTGCTATTCTAAGAAACTACATAGATGTATAATGATTTGATAGTTGTTGACATCTTGTAGATCTTCTTCTTCTTCGTCTTCGGGGTGAGCAAGCTTTGAGCAACAGCTCCTTGCTTCAGATCTTCAATGTAGCGCTGACGAGAAGATGGTTGATGACTTGACTGATTTGCAATGTTGTCTTCTTCATCAACAACTTCTATACCGATTCATTGTTGTTGTGTTGAATGATGATCTTTGAGCTTCAACAACAATGGCCATGTGTAAATGGTGATATCTTTGGATATTCTAAGTGTTACAACGAGAACTCATCGTTGTTGCTATCTTCATACAATGACTTGATCAATTCCCCATTCATGGCAGAATCGATATGTGGACTATGTCGTCAACTAGAAGCGAATACTCTTTCCTTTAAATAGCCCGGTAGAAATATAGCCGTTTAAAATATTGTTGGCCATTGGAAAAAAGACGTTGTTTAATAACTTGTTGTACTGACACATCTCCTTTTTGCTATGGGACAAGTGATAGATCTTTCTTGGGCGCCGTGTACAGTTACTCACAACGGTAACATTTGACTTCTGAACTTCAGAGGCTTCTGATGGTTAATTAATGAAGCATGAGTAGAGACTTCTTAATCAGGATATCTGATATGTCAAGTCTTCAGTCAATTGAAGAAGTCTATTAGGAATCTGTCTTCAGAACTTCAGCACTTGTCTTTAAGCACGTTATCCTTTACTTCTTCAAGTCTTCCGAAACTTCAGAACTTGTCCATTAGGAATCTGTCTTCAGAGTCTTCAATACTTGATCTTCAGAACCTTAATCTTCAGAACACATAAGTATTCAGAGTCTTTTTGCACTTGGTCTTCAGATCCTTCCGCCTTCAGAACTTCAAGTCATAAGAATCTTCAGCACTTCGGTTCTTTTCTTCAGAAGCTTTGCAATCTTCAGAATCTCGACCACTTTCAGAGAGCATCCACAAGAGAATTGCATCAGCAAAATTGGCATCCTTGGATCTGACTGATCACGATCAGATACAGAAGCATTCTTGCTTCTTGCGACTTGTGCCACACATAGTAACTTCGCACATTATCAATTACGCTCATCTGGCTGGTGCTTGTTGGATCTGATATATTCTATAATTATGATCTGCACACAACACACGTTAGAACATAAAATGGTTCTTTCACAAATACGTATTGTTATCATCAAAACATAGATCGACTTGTAGACACAACTCTTGCTCTCATAGCCACAACCCTAAACATAATGTCTAAACAGAAATTAGAAAGAAAACAAGATTCAAACCTGAACTTGTAATTGAAATTGGGGAAACCTTGGTGAAATTTGAGATGAATAGTGCACGTGAGAGATTTTGTTCTTGAGAGAGCGTGTTTGTGAGAGAGAGGCAAGAGTTGGAATGAAAAAGGAAAGAGGGTTGCCTCTCTAAAGTTCAGAAAATGATATGGGTCATGGGCCCAAGTGTCTGGCCCACCCATAATTAAATCCATTTTTAAACTGAGGTGGCAGCAAACACACTTCCCCTGTCTCGCTGAGTTCGCAAAGAGAACAAGGCAGCGAATGCTCGCCCCAGATTCACAAAGCGAACTGGCCAGCGAACATGACAGGATTTTGAAAAAAAATTATGTACTGCTGCCACTTCCTAAACCAGTTCTAAACATCTAAAATCATTAAAACAACAAATAAAACAATAAATACTTGCAATGTTGGGGTGCCTCCCAACAAGCGCTTGTTAAACGTCGGCTAAGCTCGATGGTTCAATGCAACCTCAAGGATCGCAAAACGGCACAACAGAGGGATTCCGCTCGAAATCACCACTGAGATAAATCTTTAACCTCTGACTATTTGCAGTCCAACTCTCATTTGACTTTGTGTCTTCAATGACTATTGCCCCATATTGTTTGATCTCTCAAATCTGGAACGGACCAGACCACTTAGATTTCAATATTCCAGGGAACAGTTTTAATCGAGAATTGAAAAGAAAGACCAGTTGTCCTACTTCAAACTATTTGGTCATTATCTTTCTGTCATGGTAAGTTTTGACTCGATCTTTGTATAGCTTGTTGGAATCATATGCTTGGAGGCGCAATTCCTCCATTTCATGCAATTGCATCTTTCTTCTTTCTCCGCTTAAAATTGGATCAAAATTCAGAAATTTCAAGGCCCAAAATGCCTTATGTTCCAACTCCACCGATAAATGACAATTCTTACCATAGACCAATTTAAAAGGTGTGAAACCAATCGGAGCTTTAAAAGCTGTTCGATAGGCCCACAAAGCATCATCGAGCTTATTTAACCAATCCTTTCTTGAGGATGACACCGTTTTTTCCAAAATTCTTTTAATTTCACGGTTTGATACCTCCGCTTGCCCATTGGCCTGTGGATGATATGATGTTGCATCTTTGTGCTTCACACCATATTGCTCTAAGGCTTTTTCAAGCTGAGTGTTGCAAAAGTGGGATCCTCTGTCACTTATCAACACCCGCGGAGTACCAAATCGAGAAAAAATGTTTATTTTCAAAAATTTTATCACAGCTTTTCCGTCCGCTTTAACACATGATATTGCCTCTACCCATTTGGATACGTAATCAACTGCGACCAAAATATACTCAATGGAAAACGATGATGGAAAAGGTCCAACAAAGTCGATTCTCCAACAATCAAACACCTCAATTTCCAACATGTTTTGTAAAGGCATTTCATGCCGTTTTGAAATTCCACCACTCCTTTGACACTTGTCACAACTTTGTGCATGCGCATGCGCATCTTTGAATAAAGAAGGCCAATAAAAGCCCGATTGAAGGACTTTAGTTTCCGTTCTTATTCCGTTAAAATTCCCTCCATAAGGAGAGTTATGACAATGCCAAAGTATGTTAGTGGCATCTTCTTTTGACACACATCTTCTCAAAAGGTTATCGACACCAAGCTTAAACAAATATGGTTCATCCCAAACAAAAGACTTGGCGTCAGATAAAAATTTATTTTTCTGATGGTGAGTTAGACCATCCGGTATTAATCCGGTGGCTTTGTGATTAGCCATGTCGGCGAACCATGGTCTAACTTGCACCATATACAACTTTTCGTCCGGAAATTCCTCCTTGACCTCTAATTCATTTTTGGTCACTTCAACATTTACAAGGCGGGATAAGTGATCCGCCACCAAATTCTCAGATCCTTTCTTGTCACGAATTTCCAAATCAAATTCTTGTAACAAGAGGATCCAATGAATTAGCCTTTGTTTTGAATTCGGGTTGGTGAGCAAATACTTAATCGCCGCGTGATCCGTGTAAACCACTACTCGAGACCCAATTAAATAAGAACGAAATCTCTCCAATGCATACACTATCGCAAGTAACTCTTTTTCAGTTGTTGCATAGTTTACTTGAGCTTCATTCAAGACTTTGCTCGCGTAGTGTATAGCATGAAAAACTTTTGTTTTCCGTTGACCCAAAACCGCACCCACCGCATAATCGCTCGCGTCACACATGAGTTCAAAATCCATTTTCCAATTGGGCGCGATGATTATGGGTGTGGTAGTCAAACTTTGTTTTAAAGAATTAAAAGCGACCATGCAAGACTCATCAAGATCAAAGGACTTATCTTTGTTGAGAAAATTGCTCAAAGGTTTTGCTATCTTTGCGAAATCCTTGATGAACCTCCGATAAAATCCCGCATGTCCAAGGAAGCTCCTTATATCTTTTACATTCAACGGTGGTGGCAATTTCTCAATAACATCCACCTTGGCTTGATCGACTTCAAGGCCCTTTGAAGAAACTTTGTGGCCGAGCACAATTCCTTCGGTCACCATAAAGTTACATTTTTCCCAATTGAGTACCAAGTTGGTTTCCACTCACCGTTCCAATACCGCGTCCAGGTTTTTCAAACAAATATCAAACGACTGTCCAAAAACCGAGAAGTCATCCATAAAAACCTCTATTGTCTTTTCGATCAAATCTGAGAATATTGCTTGCATACACCTTTGAAAAGTCGCCGGTGCATTACACAACCCAAACGACATCCTCCTATAAGCGAAGATTCTAAAAGGGCATGTGAAAGCAGTTTTTTCATGGTTCTCCGGGTTCACAATAATTTGATTGTAACCCGAATAACCATCCAAAAAATAGTAGAATTGTTGACTAGAAAGTCTCTCGAGCATTTGGTCCATAAACGGGAGAGGGAAGTGATCTTTCCTCATAGCTTGGTTTAACCTACAGTAATCTATGCACATTCTCCACCCGGTCACGGTTCTTGTTGGGATTAACTCATTTTTCTCGTTTCGGATAACCGTCAATCCGCCTTTTTCGGCACCACTTGTACCGGACTAACCCATGGGCTATCAAAAATGGGATAAATCATTTCGGGATCTAACATTTTTACCACTTCCTTCCTAACCACCTCTTTCACGGTAGGATTTAAGCGGCGTTGCGGTTGAGCGACCGGTTTGAAATCTTCTTCCATGAATATTCAATGCATACAATAAGAGGGACTTATTCCTTTTAGATCGAAAAGAGTCCATCTCATTACCTCTTGATTCTTCTTCAAAACACTCATTAATTTTTTCTCCTCCATTGTGGTTAGCTCTGTGCTTATGATCACCGGTTTATGCCCCTCATCATCAAGAAAAACATACTTAAGATGATACGACAACAACTTCAATTCAAGCTTAATTTCCTCATTGTTTTCTTTTTTCAAAATTTTCACCCTTTCATTCAAAGGAGGAATTTCATCCAATTCTTCTAGTTCTCGTAAACACTTTTCGATCTCTTTTTCTTCGGCTTCATCGATACTTTGAAGAGCATTTATGAGAACATTTTGTAATGGGGTTGGAACTTGTAGTTGCTCCTTTACTTCTTCAATCGCCTTCTCCATTGCATCTATTCTAAAGCAATCGCCTTTGTCCTTTTTGTTTTTCATGGCCTCAAATAGATTGAAACAAACCTCCTCATCTTGGACTCTAACCTTCATAAGGCTGTCGTCCATATCAATAGGCATTCTAGCAGTTTTCATAAACTGTCTTCCCAGAATCAATGAAGCGTCTTCATCTTCCTTCATTTCAATCACCACAAAGTCGATAGGAAATAAGAATTTGTCCACTTTAACCAATACATCTTCCGCTACACCGTGAGGATGGGTAGTGGATTTATCGGCAAGTTGTAATGTCAGTTGAGTGGTTCTCAATTCCATCTGTCCCAACCTTTTCACAATAGACAAAGGTATCAACGGTTGTAATGTCATTTATCGGCAAGATGACGATTTGAAGGTCCGACATCTTGAGGTCTCCACGGTTGTTGATAACCTTGATTACCTCTTGGTTGGTAACCTTGGTTGCCTTGTTGGTAAGGTGGTCGAGGTTGGTATCCTTGATTTTGATTTCCCGCATAATTTACCTCTTCCACTACCGGAGGACAATACCCGGTAGGGTGATCTCCTCTACAAAGCTCACAACTCACTATTAGTTGGTTGTTGTTGGGAACTTCTTGCATCTCTTTAATTTGTTGTGGAAGTTTTGCCATTTGTTGCGTCAACAACTCCACTTGTTGTGATAACAATTTGTTTTGTGCAAGAATTGCATCATTAGTTCCTAACTCAAGCACTCCCACTTTCTTTTGCGAAGGGCCACGGTTATGGTTCCCTTGATGGTCATTTAGAGCCATCTGGTCAATGATAGAAATAGCCTCCTCGGCGCTTTTAGCCATTAACGATCCACCCGCGGTGGCATCCAACAATGTTTTATGAACCAACTGAAGACCATTTCTAAAAATGTGAACTTGAGTAAGCTCATCGAAACCATGCCCATTACACTTTCTCAACATAGACTTGAATCTCTCCCAAGCTTAGTTGAGAGATTCATTTCCACCCTGAGTGAAAACTGCAATTGCTGTTTTAGCCTCCATGAAACGATTGTGTGGAAAAAATCGTTCCAAAAACTTTTCCTCAAGCATGTTTCAATCCGTCATGATTGTTGTAGATTGGTCAAGATACCATTCCTTAGCCTACCCAATGAGGGAATGTGGGAATAGTCTCTTGAACAAAGGCTCTTCTTCAGCTTCGGGTGCACCAGTCGCTCCCATAATCTCATAGAACTTAGTAAGGTGTGTAAAAGGATCCTCGTGATCCATACCAGTGAAAGGATTCTGATATAGAAGCGAGAGGATACCAGTTTTCATTTCTGAATGCCGACCGTTCTGAGCATTATGTGCAAATTGTCTAGTATGTCTCGGACTATTAGTATAAGGAACTGAAGCAGATGGTGGTGGTAGTGCTGCTGCAGCCATAGTTGGCGGTAACTGTGGTATTGGCGTCGAAGTTGAACTTTTGTCTCTCTCTCGTCTTTCCTTGGCAAGTTGCCTCCTCTGCCTTGTTCTGCTATTTAACTTACGCACAGTTCTTTCGATTTCAGGATAAAAAAGAAGTTGGTCTGCGGGTAACTTTCCTCGCATAAAACGGAGTCTGCACAATAAACCAAACAAATCAACAAGCACAAGAAAAAGTTAACAAGCTTAAAACTTAACAACTATTGCAATGCGTGCAATATCAAACAACAATCCGCAGTAACGGCGCCATTTTGTTGAAGAATAATTCGGGGGGTGTTTTTATCGTATCCACAAGGATTGCGCGATATCAATGCTTGCCATTCAATAGTCGAAACATTTTAAGTAAGGGGGTTTCAAATTGTTCTTGGTTTTGTAACATCAATTTGGTAACAAAGAAGTAAACTATAACAAAGATGTTGTGAGTTTTATAAAAGCAAGTCAAGATTAGATTTCGCTAATCCTTTTCATACGTATCCGATTAATCAAGCATATGAACTTAGTTTCAATCAATACAAACGCGTATCCTCGCGAATAAGTTTATGTCTAAAGCAAATTCGTGAGTATCATTGTTTAAATCGTTAGATGATATCTCACGCCAACAATCGAAACAATAACCGTTAAGATCAATACAAAGCGAATAATAAACCCCAAATCTATGTCTAGAGTTTGGTTTTTAAGAGATGAAGATATTAGGTCAAGATTTGGAAAATCTATGTCTAGAGTGATTCAAACCACAAATATATCATTAAGAACAAACAACTTCATCATATATTGATCATCAACCTTGTTCATATACAAAAGATCAAAAGAGATACATATAAGCAAGATTAACTACCTCTAATCTTAACACAAGATGTGTTTAGCTACACATAGTCATGGTAGCTTGTATCACAAGTTTCTTGAGGAGATGAAAGAGCATCCGCATCGAATAATCGAGATCGGATGCGATTCCAGCTTCTCTATGTGAAAAATCTTTCTTGGATGATCAAAACTCAGAAAATAATGTTTTGGTGTGAAAAGGTGAAGTTGTGATCCCAAGAAAACATAAAAATCTATTTATAATACACTTGAGATCAGCTACATTCGCACTGCGAATGAATCATTCGCCTAGCGAAAGAAGAAAATGGCACCTGAAGTGCCTTCTAATAACTAAACCGCCCTTGGCTGTCTTCGTGAGTTCGCAAAGCGAACATTTCATTCGCAAAGCGAACTACTCGCCAAAACATTCGCAAAGCGAATTTTGGGTCCTTTTGCCACTGCCATATCCAAGGGTTCTTCGCCAGGATGTTCGCAAAGCGAGTGAAGTAGCGAACATTCGCTGGGAGCTTCACCAGAGTTCACAAAGCGAACGCTCGTTGGCAAGTTCGCCAGAGTTCGCAAAGCGAACCTGCTATTGTTTTCCTCTTTCTTTGGCAGCTTGTATCATCTCTTTGTGTCTTCTTTCTTTGATCAATTAGTGCACTTTTCTGCATAATAGCGCACACATTATAAGCACCAAAGGTATAAATAAAATGTTTGAAGAACAACAACAGTTCACTACTAAAATCCAAAATTAAACATAGAAAAGTGTTGAAAAATGCCAAGTATCAAATACGACTCCTTCATCTGATCTTTACGCTCCCAATTCCAACTTTTGCCAGCTAGTCCACCCCCACCTTCACCCAGGCTATGTCTTTACTTCGTAATTGCTTCATTTCACGACCACCAATCTATACAGGTAATGCTTCCACAGTCAGATTATCCCTCACTTATACATCATCCATCTGAATCACATGCGACGGATCCAGAATGTACTTCTTCAACTGAGACACATGGAACACGTCGTGGAAATTCAAAAGTGATGGTGGTAAGGCAATCTGATAGGCTACCCCTCCTATCCTCTGCAAGATTTGATAAATCCAACAAAACATGGGGTGAGTTTCCTAGACTTCAAAGCTCGACCCACACCAGTCACTGGCGTCACCCTAAAAAACACGTGATCTTCCTCTTGGAATTCAAGTGCTTTCCTCCTCTTATCATGGTAACTCTTCTGACGACTCTGCGAAGCTTTCATTCTTTCTTGGATCATCTTAATCTTCTCTGTCGTCTCTTGCACAATTTCAGGTCCGAGTACAACACTCTCGCATGACTCATACCAACACAAAGGAGTTCTACACCTTCTCCCATACAAAGCTTCATAGGGCGCCATTCCAATACTAGCATGAAAACTATTATTGTACGTGAACTCAATCAACGGAAAATGGCTATCCCAATATCCTCTGTGATCTAACTCAAAAGCCCTTAGCAAATCTCTAAGGATTGGATAGTCCTTTCCGTCTGACCATCCGTCTGCGGATGAAATGCAGAACTCATCCTCAACTTAGTACCCAAAGCATCTTGCAAGCTTTTCCAAAACCTCGACATAAATCTCAGGTGTCTATCCGGCACAATACTCGAAGGTATCCCATGCAACTTCATAATCTCCTCAATCTACATCTCGGCTAACTTCTGCATAGAATGATTAATCTTCATCGGCAAGAAATGAGCCGACTTAGTTAATCTATCCACAATTACCCAAATCGAATCATTTCCCTTAGCAGTTCTCAGCAACCCCGACACAAAATCCTTGGAAATGCTATCCCACTTCCACTATGGAATGTTCAACATTTGCATCATACCTAAAGGCTTCTGATGCTCAATCTTTGACTTGTGACAAGTCAAGCACGCATAAACAAACTCCGCAATATCCTTCTTCATACCTGGCCACCAAAACAACTTTTTCAAGTCCTGGTACATCTTCGTAGCACTGAGATGAATACTCAATCTACTTCGGTGCCCTTCTTCAAGAATGCTCTTCTTAATTTCTGGAGCATCTGGCTCGCACACCCTGTCTCTGAACATCATCACACCGTTCTCACCAATCTAGAATTCACCTCCGTTACCTTGGTTAATCAATGTCATCTGGTCAACCAACTTCAAATCCGATTGTTGTCCAATTCTGATCTCTTCCAGGATACCACTAGTCAACTTCAACATTTCCAACCTCACACTGTCTGGAGTCTCCTCACATACCAAACTCAAATCTCGGAATTGCTCAATTAATTCCAACTCTTTCACCATAAGCATAGACATATGCAATGACTTCCTGCTGAATGCATCAGCCACTACATTTGCTTTACCGGGACGGTAATTCAAATCAAAGTCATAATCCTTCAACAATTCCAACCACTTCCTTTGCCTCATATTCAGCTCTTTCTGATCAAACAAGTACTTCAAACTCTTATGATCGCTGAACACTTCGAATTTAGAGCCAAACAGATAATGTCTCCAAATCTTCAACACAAATACCACAACTGCCAACTCTAAGTCATGGGTTGGATAATTGACTTCATGAACCCTCAACTGCCTGGAAGCACAAGCAACCACTTGACCATTTTGCATCAATACTCCTCCAAGACCCATCTTCGATGCATCACAATACACTACAAAAGATTCATTCGGATTAGGCAAAATCAACACTGGAGCAGTCGTCAACCTCTTTTTCAATTCCAAAAAACTCTCTTCACAAGCTACATCCCACACAAAAGCTTGACCCTTTCGAGTCAACTGAGTCAAAGGTAATGCCAACTTAGAAAAGCCTTCGATAAACTTACGGTAATAACCCGCCAATCCTAGAAAACTTCGTATCTCAGTAGCAGACTTCGGGGTCTCCCACTGTAACACAACATCAATCTTAGAAGGATCGACATCAATTCCACCACTTAAAATCACATAGCCAAGAAAACTCACTTCCTTCAACCAAAATTCACACTTTGACCACTTTGCATACAACTTCTTCTCCTTCAATACTTGCAACACGGTCCTCAGATGCTCAGCATGCTCTTCTTCAGATTTAGAGTATAATAGAATATCATCAATGAAAACCACAACAAACTGATCCAAATACTCATGAAAAATCTGATTCATATACTCCATGAACACACCAGGTGCATTGGACACTCCAAACGGCATCACAGTGTATTCATAGTGACCATACTTCGTCCTAAAAGTTGTCTTCGGAATATCATCAGGTTTCACTCGAATCTGATGGTAACCCGACCTTAAATCAATCTTGCTGAACACACAGGCGCCTACTAACTGATCCATCAAATCGTTGATTCTCAGAAGTGGATACTTATTCTTGATAGTCACTTTATTCAACTGCCGATAATTAACACACAGCCTCATACTTCCGTCTTTCTTCTTCACTAACAGCACAGGAGCACCCCGCGGAGAAACACTTGGTCGAACAAACCTCTGCTCGAGCAATTCTTCCAATTTTTTCTTCAATTCACTTAACTCAGAAGCGGACATCCGATAAGGAGCCATTGACACTGGACTCATACCTGGCACTAAGTCCACTGCAAACTCTACTTCACGTTCTGGAGGCAAATCACTTATGTCGTCTGGAAACACATCTGGAAATTCACAGACAACAGGCAATTTAACACTTGCAGTTTCACGATCAACCCGCAACGATGCAAACATTACAAACACCAAAGCTCCGTCTCCCAGAAGTTCGTCTACTTGCTTAGCAGACAAGAACATCAACTCGCCATTATCACCAAACTCAAAAAACTCCACGGTCTTGTTATAATAATTGATATGAACATGATTGAACATCAACTAGTTCATTCTAAAGATTACATCGCACACCAAATCCATCACAAAACTCTTCCCAAAAATAGTCAAAGGACATCTCAAACACACAAAGGTAGTAGTAGTCGAACCATATTTTTTAAAACTATATATTTTTAAAACTATATTTATATCGTAGAGTTTCTTTCAATTTAAAATGCATTCATTTATAATTATTATTTTTACATACCATTTTTAAACAATAATTAAATAAATAATAAATATATTTTAAATCATCTTAAAAGTATTAAATATATAATAAATCAATTTAAATGGATATGTATAAGTAAAAATAAATGATTATGATATTAAATAACGTATAATTAAAAATATGAAAATATTTAGGATAGTAGTGCTAAAAAATAATAAATATCAAATTAAAAAATTAAAATTTAATATATTTTAAATATTCTATGCAATATAAATAAAAATGTAATATAAAAGTAAAATTATAGTATAATTGTTAGATGGGAGTTGTAACACCCCAAAATTTGCCCTCTTATTTATACCCAATAGTATGCTTCACCATTTCATATGCATTTAGGTCATAAGCATCACACATGCATCATTTTCCCAAGGCATGAGATCAGAGGTTTCATGGTATGAATTGTTCAAAGCAAAGAGAATGAGGTTCCTCAAGATTAAGACATCTCATTGATTCACAATTTCATTCAAAAGGATTTCAATTGGCCCGATGATTGAAAATCAAACGAGTTGAGAATAAAGTCAACTGATCAAGGAAAAAGTCAACTCTCGATTTTTAGGTCAAACTCACGTTCATCATGTCAAATATGGTCCATGAGTGGAATTTGGTCAAGAAAATATCAAAGGAATCATGAAAAATCAAGAATTATGGAAAGTTGTCATTTTTGGAAAAAACAAGGGTTTTAGAGCTTCCATTTTGGGAAAGTTTTGCATGCCATGCAAACAACTTTATGGTCATTTTTCTCTATGATCCAAGCTTCACTTGAAATTTTTTTCTCAAATAAAAATTGCAGTGTGTATTCCAAGCTTTCCATCCATATAAAGAATGTTCCATTTGAATTTCTAGAACAAAAGTTATGATCAATCAAAGTTGGGAATATTAAGTTGTTTAATGAAAAGTCTCACAATTTTTCTAAGTCCCAAAATTCAGTTTTGTGACCATGTTTTCAACACCATTTTTCATGAGATTCCAGACCTCAACTCCAATTCTTTTTGACATCAACTTTGTTCTATCAAATACCACCTTTCCATTGACATCAAAATCATACAAATTGATTCAATATCCTTCAAGAAATTCATCAATAAAGTCACCTCCATATATGAACATCTTTTCATGCCATAAACCATAAAAACTCCATTTTTCAAATTGGAAAATTTGGTGAGCACGTTATGTTGGCTATACTAACCATCATCTTACACCATTATTATCATCATAATGCACTCCATGGTAGCTAAAATACACCACCCACATAGTAAAATTCATACACCACCATAAACCCTCATTTTTTTCAACTTTCACTAATCCACCTCTAACTAACTTTTAACTATGCTTTAGCTCTTAACCATACTCTAAACCGTCATATAAATTCTCATTCTCTCTCTAACAGAAGTTAGTTACACCATTAGAGAGCAAATAAATCAAAAAACGAATTTCACTCCCACAACTTCAACCTCCAAGATCTCTCTCATCTTGAGGTTTTTTTTTCTGGAATTCTTTCACCATCTTCATCATCTCATGGAGTAGAAGCTACTGTTTGCATTTATTCTCAATTGTAACCATTGTATCATCACCTACAATTCCATATTCTTCCATTATCAATTTGTGATTTTTTCAAGATTTGAAGAGGTTAAGCATTTATTTTGCTTAAGGGAGATTCCAAGACCTTGCATCGAAGTTTTCCGGGTTTCTTAATTACGAAGCATCACAAGAAGCGGTGGAATTTCTCCAGTAGGTAAGGCTCTCTAAAAATTCCATGGCTCTCATTCTTAGATTTACATGATTTAGGGTGTTAAAATCTTGTTCATATATTGCATCTAGAAGTCCTGAAATGATGGCACACCATGAATCTTTGAATTTGAGTTTATGTGTTGTTCTTGATTTTGTGATTTTCAATTTGAATCTGTGACTTTTGTGCTAATTTTCACTATGTTAAAGCTGTTATTTTGGGAAACTAATGGCGTATTGTTGTTCTATGTTTTGTGGGCTTCAATTTAGTATATTATTTCGCATGATTTGATCAAGATTTAAGAAGTAATGTGTTGTTGAAGATGGCCTCTTCTTCTTGTTGTCCATGCGCATGAAATGCTACCATGGAGGTTTGCATGATTTTGTTGCATGAATTGTTAGAGAAGATTCGTCCTCTCGTTGGGCCAGCACATTGTTTTTTGAATTATTATCATTAAAGAAAATTGGACCAATTGAGAAGGTCACTAGCAGATGTTACATCATTTTCTTTCAGTGCTGGGAACAACATTATTGCTGTACGCATGACACATGATAAATATAACATAGTTTAATCATAGCATGATATAATGGGAGAAGTTCAGGACCGCATGATCCATATCATGAGTACCATATCGTGAGTTATCATAACATGTGGTAAATGGTGGGAAACGATCCCAGCCATGAGATTGATCGGAAGGTCGTGAGGGGGCCAGCAGATTAATGAGAAGTGTGCTTCTCACATGACCACCCATTTCCACTCCTTTGTTTTTTTTTGTTTTAGCATTTGAGAAAGAGTCTTTTTTGCTGCGATTGGGCCCTAAGGAAAAGCGATATCCCCACCTCCATTTATGAGCCCATGTGGATATTGAACTAAGGCTTTGCTAACACAGTGGCTTCATCCCTCTTCCTTTGTTTCTTTATTTCTTTTCTGTACACGTTAGAAATTTGATTTTTAAAAATAATATAAATTGTTCTAAAATTATGGAATAATGGACATTTCTGAGGATCTTAATTAATTTTTGATGAATTTTAATTTCATTTTTGGGCTGTTTGGATATTTTTCTGGGATTTTTGAAAGATGTGTATTCATAATGGCTACCTTGTGATACAAGCCACAAAAAGTGGTATTCCTCTAATGTTTTGGACCTGATTTTTGGTATGCAAATAGCCACTTGATTTCTTAACATGTTGATGCTTGGTTAGTACATTGTCCATGAATTTTGGAATGCTTTTGAATTTCATGTTGGAGCTTTGCTCTATGTGATCATCCTTGACAAATGCCTAATGTTTGCAATTTTTTTGAGAACTTTTGGTGCATGATTTGGATCCAATCTTTTGCATGTGATCACCTACTGGACTTAACATGACTTGTTTGTTTGTTCATAATTTTCAAAGGTCATTTGCTATTTTTCACCAATTTTCCAATGTGAACATGTCATATGTAAACATGCTAGAACTAGGTCAAGTTTAATGCCAATGTGTGAGCCCCTTAAAACCAATTTTTAGAGCATGTTTGATCCTATATACAATGAAATTTTAGGTGCCATTTTGATCCTTAAATGTTGTTTTTTCGATCATGACTTACATGATTCTTTTTGAACCCTAAGTTGCTTACTCGATTATGCTCGATGTTTGCTTAGGTGTTTTAGTTTGATGATGCATTTGTGCAATCCTCTTTAGGATATTTTTGTACATCATTCCATATATGGTTTAACATGAATCATAGCCTGCCATCATGAATTTAAGGGTCACTTCGTGTGTTTCTAATTGGTATTATGCTTCCATAAGTTTGAACATGAATGAAAAGTTAACTTTGTTGTTTTCACTTGGACTTGGAATATGCTATGTTTGTACAAAGCTTTTGACATTCAAATATATCATTCCACACATCATTTACCACTGTCCCATGTGTATCAACACTTGAATACTTGACTTGGCTTCCATTTTTGTGACTTTTGTAAGTCTTTTTGGCATAACTTGTAAACGATACATGTTTAGGTGATGGCATATGACAAAGCTTGAAACTTTTGCATGCTCCCTTAGGACATTGACTTAGATAAGATAGAGTAGGGTTTGCTACTGCCCCTAGTAGGATCTCATACCTTTAGGACACTTCTAACTTTGGTAGTTGTTTGATATTCATCCTAGTGTAGTCTTGGGACTCTAACATAGTCATAATTGCATGTTTGCACACTTTGCTTTCAACTACTTGATAGTTGAGCTTGGCATGGAGATGGTAAGTTGTTTATGATACTTTGAATGCTATTTTACAGTTACATGACTCCTTATTCTCTCACTTCTTACTTACTTCTCTCTTTTGTGATTGTTTAGAATAATGTTTACTTGTTCTGATTCACATGATCCCTTAGGATTCCTAGCTCCACTTAATTTCCGATTAAGGTAGAGGTAGGAGAGACATTAGGCTAGAAATCCGTGTATGATAACAAGTAGGATAGTCCCCTAAACTCAACCATAGGGCTACCATTGCATGACAACATTAGGACCTAGTCTCCCTTAGTTGTTTTTCTTTGCCACTTTGAGTCTTTCTCTTCTCATCTCAAAACAAGCTCAAAACACATAATAAGTACAACGAGTATTGCACGCCACGAGCCTTAAGTACATGGGAAATGAAGAATTAAGGGCCTCCCTTCACTTTTCTAGAGTGTTTAACATACGTCCTATTGGGGGCGACCATGCGACGCATTCATTCCTATGACATAGACTTTAGTACAATTCAAGTTTCAAACTAACTTAAGTCATTTCTGTCTAAAAAACACAAACCAAATTCAAATCATTTTATCCTTCGGGATTAACTGAGTTCCAAATCATTTTCAGAAAATAGCACGTTACTTCTGTTTTGTCGCAAACAGGCATCGACCCTAACTACCGGACACGAACTTAACGTTGCTAAAAAAAACACTTAATGACCCGTAACTCGAACTACGACTGTTCTAATTTCCTCTCTCTGGTTAGATTGAGGATACGTAGGCACGAGACGACGATGTCTTGGCGAGCAACCTTTCCCCCTTAAACCCGTAGTCCCCCGAACTACGTTGACTTTGACTTTTCCACTCCCGAGGAAATACGTAGGCCGACGGCGATGTCCTATCGAGTCACTTTTTCTTTTCTTTCCCCCATTTCCCATTTCTGTTTCCATTTAGCAGTTAAGCTTCAGATACCCTACACCCTTCGATCGAAACAACAAACGTGGATCCTGTAACGCCCCGAATATTGGATTATTTATTTAATTAAATATTTAATTAATTATCTGTGATTATTCGGTTAATTTTGTATTGAGGAGATTTAATTGATAAGTTGGTATTTAAGTTGGTTTAGTCGTAGAATTATATTAGAAATAATATAATTAAAATATTATTAAGTAATTCCCGAATAATTGATGAATATGTCGATTATGTGGTTAAGTCGGTAAGTTGATAGTCGGGTATAAATTAGTCGGGAAATTAATATTATAAATAATATTAGTTTAGTAGAATTATTAATTTAAATACTTGAGTTTAGTTATGTGTGGAAATAGCAACTTCTAAGTGACTAGTAGTAAGCCCATTAAGACATAGTGACTCACTATTTTATTAAATCTCTAGTTATGTTAAAGTAGTAAAAACAAACAAAAGCTAAAACCTAAAAGAACAGAGAAGAGAAAGGCTGCGAACAGTATTAGGGAGAAGAAGAGGAGAAAATTGCTACCGGTGTCAAGAATCAAGAAATTCGAGCTACCTTCGATCCAATCAGGTAAGGGTGGGGTTCGAATTTTATAACCGGGAGAATGATAGTTAGTATGTAGAAATTGGGATTTATATAATTTTTCACTGTGTGGTATTTATTGGATTGAAATTGGTATATTATATAGACCCATTATCATTTGATAGAGTAATTTGAAACCATATTTCAAGCCATAGCCTGTAGCGATGCGTTTTTATCTTCCTGGTACTGTAGCAATTGTTGACTTTTTCCAAATAATGGCTTATGATGTTATATATATAATAATTGAAAAGTGGGGGGTTAGATATAATATATATTTAGGCACATGGAAGTAAGTAAGAAAAAAACAAAGAGAAATCATAATATATATATATATATATATATATATATATATATATATATATATATATATATGTGTGTGTGTGTGTGTGTGTGTGTGTGTGTGTGTATGTGTGTTGGACGTGTGGGGCCGGTCCACTTTATCCCTTTCCAATCGCTACAGGTGGTGTGTAGCACACCTTTTCTCTTTTCCTTGCGCTGCAGTGTGTAGCAGCATAGTTTTTGGATAATTTTTTGTTATATATATATTAGTGGAATGGGGGGTGGCTTGTGATTGGTAAAAGAAGAGAAACAAATCCCCTTTTTGCTGATTCCAGGCGGTGCATTTTGGCGTGTAATGGAGTGCCTTTTGTTTTGTTTGTGTCTGTAAGCATTACTTTTCTATATGTATATATATATTACTAGTATAGTTAAATAATAGTAATTATAGTAATGATAATAGCTAGTGTATCAGTAATAATATATATTAATTAGGCATGTTGAATTTAGAGGTATAAATATATTTGGATTAATTAATATAATCAAGTTAGTAAATTTATATGTTTAGCAGAGACAAATTTTAGTAGCAGTAAATTACAGAATTTGTATATTGATATAGTAGCAGTAAATTACAGAGTTTGTATATTGATATAGTAGCAGTATTTTCATGTAGCTGTACTAGTGATGAATTAGTAGAACTAATTAGTAGCAGAACTGGACAGAAAACAGTGTCGAAAGCAAAATTAAGCGGTATATTTAGTTGCCCGGAATCGAATGAAAATTTATGGGGAAGTTCGTGTATACAAATAGATACATGTATTGTATTTATTTTGTTAAATTAAGTTGAATGCGTGGAATTGCCGGTATAGTCGATTGAATTGGTTTTTGTCCCAAAATATGACATGTTTTGTCGGAGGCTTAAATAGCCAAAAATTGAAAGTTGTTTATGTTGTGCTGAGTTGTATTTGTTGTGTTGATGTTGTTAATTGTATGTCATTCATATGTCGCATACATTGCATTGTTTAAGTTTGCCTTGATGGCATTGATTAAGTTGGCCCTTGATGGCACCTATTTAAGTTGAAAATGCCTCGATAACCTGGCATATGTTTAAGTTGGGAGTTCTACTCCGAAATGGTACCACATGCATCTGCATAAGTTGAGTTGCATTGAGTCGTATTAATGGATTTATTGTTATGATGAATGTTGATCGGTTGTGATATGGTTGTTAGTTGTGAAGTGGTGAAACTTGTATGATTCTAATTCTAATATATTAATTATCATACTTTTGATTATATTATTGGATATCTCACCCTTTCTTTGTTTCGCCGTTGCCTTTATATTGGTAACGTGCTGGTAATCCGGAATGAAGGAAGCCTACCTTCATTAGTTCGAGTCGGTGGTTGTCGCTCTGATACGTAGCACTCGGGGGGATAATCGCGTGTTTTTCCTATTGATTGAATTATGTTTAAGTTGCTGAATTTTATATTGTTTTTATTAAAAGCTTACATTTGAAGTTGTTTTATGTTGGATGAAGATGCTTTAACTATTTGAATGGTAAAGACTTGTTGATCGGGAGTGGTTGTTTTTGTCGAATTCAAAATTAAGAAAATTTTATGTTAAACTTATTAATCCGCTGCATGAAAGTTAAAGTTGTTATATTTTAAAGACTAAACAGGTTCGAATCAGTTATCCGAAGAGTTGTATTCTTTATGTATGATTTACAGGTGATTGTATGATATGTTTAAGTTGAAATGAATGTGACATCATGTATGTTGTAATTTTATACTCTGATATTATATAGTTTCGTTGGGTAGAATCAGGGTGTTACAGTAGTGGTATCAGAGCAGGTCGGTCCGTCCGGCCAAGTTGTCTAGTCGTAGTGTAGTTTATCAATCGAGTATTGTTAATTAGTTCTAATCGTTGTTTATGTTGCAGTGATAAGTTGAGATGGCTGGAAGGAACGATGCTGCAATGGCTGCTGCAATGCAAGCAATGGCTCAAGCTGTGCAGAATTTACCGAACGCTGGCGAGAATGATGGATCTCGTAGCTTGGCGACATTTCAGAGAGAGAATCCGCCTACCTTCAAGGGCAAGTATGATCCTGATGGAGCGTTGGATTGGTTGAAAGAGATTGAGAGGATCTTCCGGGTGATGGACTGCACTCCAGCGCAGAAGGTTCGTTATGGGACTCATATGCTAGCAGTCGAAGCTGATGACTGGTGGCTAGAGACTCGTCAGAGGTTGGAGACTACAGGTGAAGTTATCACTTGGGATGTGTTCCGAAGGGAGTTTCTGAGGAAGTATTATCCAGAGGATGTCCGTGGTAAGAAGCAGATTGAGTTTCTTGAGCTGAAGCAAGGGACTATGTCGGTTACTGATTATGCTGCGAAGTTTGTTAAACTGGCTAAGTTTTATCCGTACTATACCGGTGATGATGCTGAGTTTTCTAAATGCATCAAATTTGAGAGCGGGTTGCGCTCTGAAATCAAGAAAGCTATTGGGTATCAGAAGATTCGTGTCTTTTCTGATTTGGTCGATGGTTGCAGAATTTATGAAGAGGACAACAATGCTCACTACAAAATTGTTAGTGATAGAAGAGGCAAACAACAGCAGAACCGTGGTAAGCCTTATGATGCTCCAGCTGGAAAAGGTAAACAGAGAGCGACTGAGGGCAAGAAGACTAGTAGGGGAGATGCTCCTGCTGGCATAACTTGTTTCAATTGCGGGAAACCTGGCCATAAGAGTACTGCGTGTAATCAAGAGGTGAAGAAATGTTTTCGTTGTGGTAAGATGGGACATACTATGTCTGAATGTAAGCATAAGGAGATGGTCTGTTTTAATTGTGGTGAAGAGGGGCATATTGGTAATCAGTGTCCGAAGCCAAAGAAAGCTTAGACCGGAAAAGTGTTCGCGTTAGCAGGAACTCAGACAGCTAATGAGGACAGACTTATCAGAGGTACATGTTTCATTAATAGTACTCCTTTAATTACTATTATTGACACTGGTGTTACTCATTGTTTTGTTTCTGCTGATTGTGTTCAAAGATTGGGCCTTAAATTGTCTACTATGAATGGAGAATTAATCGTCGAGATTCCAGCTAAGGGATCGGTGACTACTTCTCTTGTGTGTTTAAGGTGTCCTTTATCGATCTTCGATAAAGACTTTTATGTTGATTTGGTTTGTTTGCCGTTGACCGGAATGGATGTAATCCTAGGTATAAACTGGTTAGAGTATAACTATGTTCATACAAACTGTTATCACAAGTCGGTGAGGTTTTCTACTCCAGAAGAGGAAGGAGTTGGATTGTTGTCTTTCAGAGAGTTGCAGAAATTGATGAAGGAGGAAGCTCAGATGTTTTCATTGATGGCAACGCTGTCTATTGAGAGTAAAGCAAAGATTGATGAATTACAAGTGGTGAATGAATTTCCTGAAGTTTTCCCTGATGAAATTCCTGATGTGCCGCCGGAGAGAGAGGTTGAATTCGGAATTGATCTTGTACCTGGTACTAGACCTGTTTCGATGGCACCGTACAGAATGTCGGCATCCGAGTTGTCTGAATTAAAGAAGCAATTGGAGGAGTTACTTGAAAAGAAATTTGTGAGACCAAGTGTATCACCGCGGGGAGTTCTAGTGTTGTTAGTAAAGAAGCAAGATGGGAGTATGAGACTTTGTGTCGATTATAGACAGCTGAATAAAGTGGCAATTAAGAACAAGTATCCACTTCCAAGAATAGATGATTTGATGGATCAATTGGTAGGTGCTCGCGTGTTTAGCAAGATCGGTCTGAGATCGGGTTATCATCAGATTAAAGTGAAAGATGAGGATATTCAGAAGACGGCGTTCCGAACACGGTATAAACACTATGAGTATTCAGTGATGCTCTTCGGTGTTACAAATGCGCCGGGAGTATTCATGGAATACATAAACCGTATTTTTCATACTTATCTGGATCGTTTTGTAGTTGTATTCATTGATGACATTCTGATTTATTCTAAGTCAGAAGAAGAGCATAAAGAACATTTGAGAACAGTGTTGGGAGTTTTGAAAGACAAGAAGTTGTATGCGAAGCTGTCCAAGTGCGAGTTCTGGTTGAAAGAAGTCAGCTTTCTTGGTCATGTGATTTCGGGTAATGGTATTGTCGTGGATCCTTCTAAAGTAGATGCTGTGTTGCAATGGGAAACTCCAAGGTCGGCTACGGAGATTAGAAGTTTTCTGGGACTAGCTGGTTATTATAGAAGGTTTATTGAAGAGTTTTCTAAGTTGGCACTTCCGCTAACTAGATTAACTTGTAAAAGTAAAGCTTTTGTGTGGGATGTCCAGTGCGAAGAGAGTTTTACAAAATTGAAGAAGAGGTTGACGTCGGCCCCGGTTTTGACATTACCGAATCCAGGAGAACCGTTTGTGGTTTATTGTGATGCTTCATTGATGGGTTTAGGAGGTGTGCTTATGTAGAATAATAAAGTAATTGCTTATGCGTCTCGACGGTTGAGAACTCATGAAAGGAATTATCCTACGCATGATTTGGAACTTGCTGCAGTGGTTTTTGTACTGAAGATTTGGAGGCATTATCTCTATGGCTCTAGATTTAAAGCTTATAGTGATCATAAGAGCTTAAAATATTTGTTTGATCAGAAAGAGTTGAATATGAGACAACACAGGTGGTTGGAATTACTAAAGGATTATGATTTTGGTTTGAACTATCACCCAGGAAAAGCTAATGTAGTGGCTGGTGCTTTAAGCCGAAAGACTTTACATATGTCAGCAATGATGGCTAAAGAATTGGAATTAATTGAACAATTCAGAGATATGAGTTTAGTTTGCGAGGTGACGCCGCAGAGTGTTACTCTAGGAATGTTGAAGATTAACAATGATTTTCTGGACAGTATCAGAGAAGCTCAGAAGTTAGATGTGAAATTGGTAGATTCGATGGTTGGAATCGATCAGTCAAAGAATAATGATTTTAAATTGGATATGCATGGTGTGTTGAGATTCCGCGATCGGATTTGTATTCCTGACGATGCAAATATGAAAAAGATGATTCTTGAGGAAGGTCACCGGAGCAATTTAAGTATTCATCCAGGAGCTACAAAGATGTATCACGACTTGAAGAAATTGTTTTGGTGGCCTGGGATGAAGTACGATGTGGCGTAATTTGTGTATGCGTGTTTAACCTGTCAGAAATCGAAAGTTGAGCATCAGAAACCTGCAGGGTTGATGCAACTGTTGGAAATTCCAGAATGGAAATGGGACAACATTTCTATGGACTTTGTGACAGGGTTACCTAATACCTTAAGAGGACATGATTCGATATGGGTGATTGTTGATAGGCTTACGAAGTCGGCTCATTTTATACCTATTAACATCACTTTTCCAGTGTCGAAGTTGGCGGAGATTTATATTCGTGTAATTGTGAAGCTGCATGGTGTTCCTTTGAGTATTGTGTCGGATAGAGATCCGAGGTTTACTTCCGATTTTTGGAAGAGTTTGCAAGAAGCGTTGGGTTCTAAGTTGAGGTTGAGTTCGGCATATCACCCTCAGATGGATGGTCAAACTGATAGGACTATTCAGTCGTTGGAAGATTTGTTGCGAGCATGTGTTCTCGAGCAAAGGGGTTCGTAGGACACCCATCTACCGCTAATAGAGTTCACTTATAATAACAGTTACCATTCTAGTATCGGAATGGCACAGTTCGAAGCATTGTATGGTCGGAGATGTAGGACTCCTTTATGTTGGCATGAATCCGGAGAAAGTATAGTGCTTGGACCGGAAGTTGTTCGAGAGACTACTGAAAAAGTGAAGTTAATCCGAGAAAAGATGAAAGCTTCCCAAAGTAGACAGAAGAGTTATCATGATAAGCGAAGGAAGGATTTAGAATTTCAAGCTCGTGACCATGTATTTTTGAGAGTCACGCCTGTGACTGGTGTCGGACAAGCTTTGAAGTCTAAGAAGCTCACTCCTCGTTTTATCGGTCCATATCAGATTTTGGACAGAGTTGGAAAAGATGCTTATCGGGTGGCATTACCGCCAAATCTTTCGAATTTGCACGATGTGTTTCATGTGTCACAACTCCAGAAGTACATTTCAGATCCATCTCATGTGGTTAGTATGGATAACGTGCAAGTACGGGATAATCTTACCGTGGAAACGATGCCAGTACGAATTGCGGAACGTGAGATGAAGACCCTAAGAGGAAAGGAAATATCATTGGTGAAAGTTGTCTGGTTGGGAACTACTGGAGAAAGCATGACATGGGAATTAGAGAGCAAGATGCGAGACTCTTATCCCGAGTTGTTTGAATCAGGTAAATTTTCGAGGACGAAAATATTCTAAATAGGGGAGAGTTGTAACGCCCCGAATATTGGATTATTTATTTAATTAAATATTTAATTAATTATTTGTGATTATTCGGTTAATTTTGTATTGAGGAGATTTAATTGATAAGTTGGTATTTAAGTTGGTTTAGTCGTAGAATTATATTAGAAATAATATAATTAAAATATTATTAAGTAATTCCCGAATAATTGATGAATATATCGATTATGTGGTTAAGTCGGTAAGTTGATAGTCGGGTATAAATTAGTCGGGAAATTAATATTATAAATAATATTAGTTTAGTAGAATTATTAATTTAAATACTTGAGTTTAGTTATGTGTGGAAATAGCAACTACTAAGTGACTAGTAGTAAGCCCATTAAGACATAGTGACCCACTATTTTATTAAATCTCTAGTTATGTTAAAGTAGTAAAAACAAACAAAAGCTAAAACCTAAAAGAACAGAGAAGAGAAAGGTTGCGAACAGTATTAGGGAGAAGAAGAGGAGAAAATTGCTACCGGTGTCAAGAATCAAGAAATTCGAGCTACCTTCGATCCAATCAGGTAAGGGCGGGGTTCGAATTTTATAACCGCGAGAATGGTAGTTAGTATGTAGAAATTGGGATTTATATAATTTTTCACTGTGTGGTATTTATTGGATTGAAATTGGTATATTATAGAGACCCATTATCATTTGATAGAGTAATTTGAAACCATATTTCAAGCCATAGCCTGTAGCGATGCGTTTTTATCTTCCTGGTACTGTAGCAATTGTTGACTTTTTCCAACTAATGGCTTATGATGTTATATATATAATAATTGAAAAGTGGGGGGTTAGATATAATATATATTTAGGCACATGGAAGTAAGTAAGAAAAAAAAAAAGAGAAATCATAATATATATATATATATATATATATATATATATATATATATATATATATATATATATATATATATATGTGTGTGTGTGTGTGTGTGTGTGTGTGTGTGTGTGTTGGACGTGTGGGGGGCGGTCCACTTTATCCCTTTCCAATCGCTAAAGGTGGTGTATAGCACACCTTTCCTCTTTTCCTTGCGCTGCAGTGTGTAGCAGCATAGTTTTTGGATAATTTTTTGTTATATATATATATTAGTGGAATGGGGGGTGGCTTGTGATTGGTAAAAGAAAAGAAACAAATCCCCTTTTTGCTGATTCCAGGCGGTGCATTTTGGCGTGTAATGGAGTGCCTTTTGTTTTGTTTGTGTCTCTAAGCATTACTTTTCTATATGTATATATATATTACTAGTATAGTTAAATAATAGTAATTATAGTAATGATAATAGCTAGTGTATCAGTAATAATATATATTAATTAGGCATGTTGAATTTAGAGGTATAAATATATTTGGATTAATTAATATAATCAAGTTAGTAAATTTATATGTTTAGCAGAGACAAATTTTAGTAGCAGTAAATTACAGAATTTGTATATTGATATAGTAGCAGTAAATTACAGAGTTTGTATATTGATATAGTAGCAGTATTTTCATGTAGTTGTACTAGTGATGAATTAATAGAACTAATTAGTAGCAGAACTGGACAGAAAATAGTGTCGAAAGCAAAATTAAGCGGTATATTTAGTTGCCCGGAATCGAATGAACATTTATGGGGAAGTTCATGTATACGAATAGATACGTGTATTGTATTTATTTTGTTAAATTAAGTTGAATGCGTGGAATTGCCGGTATAGTCGATTGAATTGGTTTTTGTCCCAAAATATGGACATGTTTTGTTGGAGGCTTAAATAGCCAAAAATTGAAAGTTGTTTATGTTGTGCTGAGTTGTATTTGTTGTGTTGATGTTGTTAATTGTATGTCGTTCATATGTCGCATACATTGCATTGTTTAAGTTGGCCTTGATGGCATTGATTAAGTTGGCCCTTGATGGCACCTGTTTAAGTTGAAAATGCCTCGATAACCTGGCATATGTTTAAGTTGGGAGTTCTACTCCGAAATGGTACCACATGCATCTGCATAAGTTGAGTCGCATTGAGTCGTATTAATGGATTTGTTGTTATGATGAATGTTGATCGGTTGTGATATGGTTGTTAGTTTTGAAGTGGTGAAACTTGTATGATTCTAATTCTAATATATTAATTATCATACTTTTGATTATATTATTGGATATCTCACCCTTTCTTTGTTTCGCCGTTGCCTTTATATTGGTAACGTGCAGGTAATCCGGAATGAATGAAGCCTACCTTCATTAGATCGAGTCGGTGGTTGTCGCTCTGATACGTAGCACTCGGGGGGATAATTGCGTGTTTTTCCTATTGATTGAATTATGTTTAAGTTGCTGAATTTTATATTGTTTTTATTAAAAGCTTACATTTGAAGTTGTTTTATGTTGGATGAAGATGCTTTAACTATTTGAATGGTAAATACTTGTTGATCGGGAGTGGTTGTTTTTGTCGAATTCAAAATTAAGAAAATTTTATGTTGAACTTATTAATCCGCTGCATGAAAGTTAAAGTTGTTATATTTTAAAGACTAAACAGGTTTGAATCAGTTATCCGGAGAGTTGTATTCTTTATGTATGATTTACAGGTGATTGTATGATATGTTTAAGTTGAAATGAATGTGACATCATGTATGTTGTAATTTTATACTCTGATATTATATAGTTACGTTGGGTAGAATCAGGGTGTTACAGATCCCATCAAGTACGATGAACGCGAGGGGGTGCTAATACCTTTCTCTCGCGTAACCGACTCCCGAACCCAGGCTATGGTTGCGATGACCATGTCTTTCCCTTTGTTGACGTTTTCTTCGAGCGTTTCCTTTCCCTGCGTCGGGATAAATAACGTTCGGTGGCGACTCTTCTGTTCTTTTGCGTCTGTTGATTTTCGCAGGTGCGACAGGAGTTATAAAATCATTTTTTTATGATATTATTTTTTATAATCCAAATATTTTTATTAATTGTGTTATTTTTTTATATGAAAAAGTTATTGTTGATAAAATAAAAAAACGTGTATGGTTGAGACAAGTATATTTATAAATGAAAAAAAAAATATTTTTGATATATATATATTTATAAATGAAAAAAATCTATTATCAATATAAATATTTTTATAAAAGAAAAAAACTACTGTTGATATAAAGATTTATTATGAACGGTGTCGCTCTCGGGATTTTCATCCAGGTACAAACGCGAAAGTGGCGCGGAAACAGAGTCGCCAGCAATGTGCATTTATCCCAAGAGAGGGAAAGGAAACACTGCGTAAACCTGAGGGAAAGGAAAAGCATGGTCTCGCGACCAAGAGAAACGGGTAAGGGATTCGGTTACGCGAGGGGAAGGTATTATCACCCCCACGCGTCCATCGTACTCAATGGGATCCACGCTTGTTGTCTCGATCAAAGGGTGTCGTCGTCTGGTGCTCCACTGCTACTGGGAAGAAGAAGGAACGAGAACGGAAAAGAACGAAGAAACAGGGGAGAAAAGAAAAAGAAGTGACTCGATAGGACATCGTCGTCCTATGCCTACGTATTCCCTCGTGCAATGGGAAAGTCAGAGTCAACGTAGTTCGGACACGAACTAAGGGGGGAGGTTGCTCGCCAAGACATCGTCGTCTCGTGCCTACGTATCCTCAATCTAACCAGAAAGAGGAAATCAGAGCAGTCGTAGTTCGACCTAACAAGGTCAGCGTGTTTTTTATGAGCGACGTTAAGTTTGCGTCCGGCAGTTAGGGTCGACGCCTGTTTGCGACGAGACGGAATTAACGTGCCCTTTGTGAAAATAGTTGAAACCCTGTTAATCCCGAAGGATGAAAATGATTTGAATTTTGTTTGTGTTTTTTGGACAACAGTGTTTTGATTGATTGGTGTTTGTAACATGTATTGCACTAAAGTCTATGACATAGGAACGAATGCGTCGCATGGTCGTCCTAACAGGACGTATGCTAACACTCTAGAAAAACAGAGGGAAGCCCTCCTCCTTCCATTTCCCATGTACTTGGGGCTCATGGCATACAATACTTGTTGCCTTTATTACATGTTTTTGATTATTGTTTTGAGATGAGAAGAGAAGACTCAAGTCGAAAAGAAAACACTAAGGGGACCTAATTGTTCCTAATGTTATCATGCAAAGGTGGCCCTAAGGGGAGGTTTAAGAACAACCTAAGTCTAAAGAAAAGAGAGGGATATCACTATCTAATGCTTATCCTACCTCACCTTAATCAAAAATTAAGGATGAGCTAGGATCCCAAAGGGGTGTGATAGAGTTCTACATAACCAAGCACCATATCATGTAATCTACACATAGAAATGAAAGAGAAATAAAAGAGAGATGAAAGAAGGAATGAGCATGGATAACCATACACATGTTCAAGTGACTTACCTCTGCCCCTTCACAAAAGGTTAGTACCAAACGATCACAAGTAATGAATACAAGTGTCAAAAAGTAAACCAAACAAGACTAGTTGTCTTAAGAAGACAACTTAAGAAGCAAACAAGTGTTAAACCAAAAGGGAAAGGTCCTAAGAGTTAAGGATCATCCAAGGTCAGTAGGTATGTCTTAATAGTCTCTACTTAGGTTAAGATGTCAAATGAAACTAAACTAGGTCAATCTAGGTCTTAGAAATTCATAAAAGTTCAAACCATGCACACACTAGATACAACAAACCAAAAGAAGTCATGTAAGTGAAATGAATCATGCATGAGTACCCAAGTCAGTAGCATATCACACTTTAAATGAAGTTGGAATCAAAATAAAAGACCTATAATGTTCATACACAACTCATGTCATTTAGAAGCTAAAAGAGAAGTAAGTGCAAAACTAGTTCAAAGAAGTACTCAATCATTAATGTACTTTTGAAATAAATGAAAGATGAAGTTCAAATGGATCAAAGTCATATTAGACATGTCAAGGTCAGAGGCTATTGAACTCTAATAGGTCTCATACAAGTCCTAAAAAAACCAGAAGAAGTAGATCACACAAGGTTAAAACAATCTTAACAAACAAAGTTCACTTTGGAAAAGACAAATCAAGTTCAATTTTTGTGAAGTATGCAAAGAAATTATATGCCATATGGTATGGGCAAGTGAATGTGTATGTTTTGGCATATTATAGGTCATGTGCAATGAGATGGGATGTGAATTAGATGCATCACTTTGATCATATCACACAAACAACTCAAGTTAGGACCAATTGGATCACACAAACAATGTTTACAAGTCATGGGTTTTCAAACCAGTAAAAATGGAGTTATGAATCATACATGAATGGTTAGAGATGATCTAAAACAGCAAGTGAGTCAAGTTTGGATAGCTTTTAAGTCATATAAGTCTTCATGAAGATATGATATGCAACACATAAGGTAAAGTAGACAAAGAAGGGTCAAATACCAAATGTTAATCCATGTTCAATTAAGTCTATACAAATCAATCAAAGTTAGGAGTTAAAGACCTATAATTTGGTTTTAGAAGACCTATAAGGATGCCTAAAAATGTATACAAATGAATGCACAAGTATCATGTTGAATGGTTACACAATGAACATGAAGCCCTAGAACTAGCACTCTAAACATCTACACAAACAAGGTGCACTTTAACAATTAACACTAGTATGATTAAATGTTGTAAAAATTCAAAGGAAACAAGTGAGATGGAGTGTAATCAGAGGCTAAACAATATGCAAAAGAATGAGCAAAAATTCATTTGTTACCATGCTTAGACAAGCCTTATAACATGCACTATAGTCATTGAACAAACACACACAAGATGGCACCCAAAAGCCAATCAAATATCCTCTAAAAAATCCCAATAAATTACACAATAGTGCTCAATATGTCCTAATATCTCATGTCAAGTTCCATGTAAAAAATCAATACCAAACTTTTTATAGAAAATGATTTGTGCACCAAGTATCACAAACTATGCTCATTAAGGTACAACACAAAGAGAATTCCAAAACAGACATCAAAATTAATCAAAAATGAAAATAAAAAAGTACCAAAAATTAAAAGAGATGGTTAGGACCAATCATGAATTTTCTTGGAATTTTTAGTGAAAAGGAACTATTTTTACAAAAAAGTTTTGAAACATGTATAAAAAAATAGAAAAAAATGAGAAAATGCCATGTAGGGTGCAACGAAAGCAAATAAGCAGTTATAATACACGCTGGGCTCAAAAGGAGGGGGTGTGCATATCAAAAGAGTTAGGCCCAATATACTAACTAGCCTGCAGCGCATGTGGTGTTGCTCAGTCAACAAATTGACTTAATCATGGCCATTGGTTCAGTCAAACACATGATGATCAAGAAAATACGCACATCTAAGGGTCCACAATGCACGCGCATGATACATTAACATGAAACTGCCACATGTGAACAATTATTTCAAAATAACTCAGCAAAAAAGGAGCACGTACTAGGGATGGTGTCATTAATGCGTTGCGTGCTTATTGGATCATGTGGTGATCCATGAACGAACCAAATCTCGCCACGTATGAAACGGAAAGGCCTTAGGGTTTAAAGGAGGCTGCCGGACTGGATATCCGATCACCTTCTTCGGTGACCCAACCACCGTGGTCAAGGACAAAAATTCCAGAAATACACTAAATCACCACCATTCGACTCGTATTTTCACGCTGGTTCCTAAAATGCTATTGGTTTTTCTTGATCTTTCTTCTATTAGTCTAATCGAAGCAAGATAAATAAGGCCAAAAAATTCCAGATTTCACATCTTGCTAATCAGTACACACAAACAATGCCTCCAAGTGGAGGACCCAAGTAACCAAGTAAAAAACGAGCCCTTAATCACCAGAAATGGTACAAAACCAATAAGTATCTAAAAGATCTAACCTGATCTGTGATAGTTTTCTCCAGCTACGAACAACTCAATGATCTTCTCTTGTGATCTTTAGGGCACGTACACTAGCGAAATAAACGCGTGGAATCACTTGTATCTTACTGAAAAGTGGAATTGAAGAAGATGCCATTGAAACTGAGTATGATGATGGAACAGTTGTAGCCTTAATCCTTTGCATTTAGAAGCCTCTTTGAGGCTGGTGGATGATGGTTCTTGAAGAAAAATGGGAAGAGAGAGCTTCTATGCAGTGATTCGAAGCTAGAAGAAATCTTTGGAGTGTGTAGAAAAATGGTTGTAACTGTTTCAGTTAGGGCTTGGTTTAAGCTTATATAGGCAGTTAGCAATGAGTTAAGCTTATTGACTATGGTTGAGTTGTTAGTTAGAGTGAGGTTAGTGAGAATGAAGGGAAAACTATAGAAGGTGAGGTTAATGGTGGTTAGCTCGAGTTTTTTTCACATGTGTGGAGGGAGCATTGTATTTATGGTGTACTATAATGATGATGGTGATGGTTTTAGAAATGCAGGGTGGTGATGCAAGCTGGTACCACAAGTCTTGTATAACAAGTTATTTTCCTTTTGAATTTTGAACATATGTGGGAAGTATGTGTGTGTAGCATGTGCATGGAGTGTTTGGTTTGGCTATAAGGGGTAATGAGATAATGAGGCATGCGCATGAAAGGTACTAACTACAATGCAGCATGTTTACATACAATCAAATGCAACATAACTCTATTACTTGCAAGGATAAGGGACATACTCATGATGCTGACTTTGAAGGTGATTATCTCAAGGGTTGATGAATCAAATTGGATGATTTTTGTATCTTTGGAAAGAGGATGTGGAGAAGAATAACATTGGAGTTGAAAATACTTGGAGCAGAAGCCTCTAAGATGCTTAGAAATATTGATGAACCTAGGGGAACATAACTGATCTTGTGCCTTTGCCTGACTTGCATGACCTGAGCTCATGGGCGAGTGTGATTGCATGTGTGATAGCCCTATTTTGACTCATCATATTTCTCAATGTGTTGCTCTGGTAAAAAAACTCCCAACATCAATGTTGTAGTGGGGATAAGGGGAATAACTTTCATGTTGGACACTTTTCAATTTGAAGCCTTTAGCATGGGGAAAATTGGCCATGAATATGGACCCTTCATGCATGTAAGGTGTTTGATTAATTTACTCCGAGCTGGCTGGTCATGACTTGGTTGGCTGGTCAAAAATGCCATGAAATCTCTCAACTTTAAATGGCCATATCTCCTTCAATTTTGATCCAATGGATATGTTCTTGATATGGTTTTGAAGCTTGGAATGTGAACTTTTGATAGGCCTCCATAAACTTTGAGTTTGAAGCTTGGAACACAGAAAAAGAATGCCCTAAAGTTGGGTGCTCACCTTGCCAAAACTTGCCATTTTTAGAAACCCTAAATTCTATTTTTGGAATCTTTCCACATCTTCTGATTTTTGGTGAATCCCTTGACATTTGTTGATCAAATCCTCATCAATGAACATATTTGAGATGAGGAATACGAAATTGACCTCAAAAAGTCAAGAGTTGACTTTTTTCTCTGCACAGTTGACTTTTCCCCAATTTTCCTAATTTTCAATCAATTGACCAATTGAACCCTTTCTAAATCAAATTGATGGACAATTCTCCAATATTAGACACTTAAGGACATGAGGAATACCATGGAATCAAGTCTTGCGCAAAAAATCAGAAATAAACTGATTTTATGGCAAACCCTAATTTTGGTGCACTCGGTCTAGGAGGAATCAACACATCCTCCAAATCCAAATTCCTCTGAACATAAGGTGTCTCCTTTCAAACAATGATGAGATGTACCATTTGGTGATGATAAAAGCTCAAAGATCTTGCCCATTGGGGTGATAAAATCAAGAATCTCAAAACCCTAATTTTGCACTGGTCAGGAGAACATGATCCACTGGAAATTTTCTTGACAATTGATCATATGATAGAGCTTAAGGGTCCATTAAGATACCTTGAGGCTCAAGGCTCCTTTGATTTAACTTAGACCCCTTGATCCCATGCTAAGGCCCAATGATATGCAAAGATGATAATGCAAGTATGCAATGAAACATAAGCCAGTTAAAGCTAAAAGTAAAAGCCAAATTTTGAGGTGTTACAAACGGAAACAAATTTATTATTAAAACAGACAGTTTTATAAATAAAAAATATTCTTTTTATACAAATATTTTTATAACAGGAATATATATATATATATATATATATATATATATATATATATATATATATATATATATATATATATATATATATATATATGAGTTTAATGTTAGTGCACTGTCAGTGTAAAAAAGTATTACACATACATCTAATCAAAATATTTTAAAGCGCCAAATCATTTAAATAATTTAAAATTTACAGACTGACTTGGCGGGATACATGGTTGTCATTGGTTGACAGTGTAAAATTAATTTACATTGTCAGTGCACTATCCATTTTTTATATATATATATATATATGAATTTTTAAATGTCCTTTTTTAATGAGATATCGTTGGAGAATGCATGCTATTTTATTACCACGTGTCATTTTGGAATCCATCAATTGGTCGGATAACCATTATAAGTTGAGGTGTCATTTCACTGTCAGTTATTTATATTCTAATTTTTTATTGGCTATCATTAGTTTATTCTATTTTAAAAATAAAATAACAAAAAATTCTTAAAATAATAATTTTATTCTGTCTCTAGACTCTTCTACTCTTGCACTATATTTTAGACACCTTTCCTTCCCCATTCTTCAACCTCCACAATTTCAATCCTTCTCGATCCTTCTTTTCTACTTCAATCCACATTCTTCTCTCACCTCACCTCCAGGTACATTTTTCCCCAAATCAAACCCTAATTTTTCCTGTAACGCAATTCGCTCATCGCACTGCTTTTTAATTTCTGTTATCCAGGGCCTTTAATTTGCGCTCTCGCTTCGTTCTTCCAGATCGTTCGATCAATCCATAATGTCTCATATCCTTTATCATTGTGCTGGCGGATTATTTATAATTACTTTTATTTTCTTTTTAAAATTAGGGTTTTGTGATTTTTTTATTAGGCTTAAATGTACTTTTGATTCCTGTTTTAGTTTTTTCACAGTTTTAGTCCCCTATTACAAAATCTGCGATTTGGATCCCTAAATTTTGATGGTCTTTGCAATTTTGTAGTTCCTTCCAATTTTGATCCAACTGTTCATGCACTGTTCATGTACGGTCATGCACGGTCATGCACTGTTCAGGATCACAAAATTGCAAAAACCATCAAAATTTAGGGACCAAAATCGCAGGTTTTGTAATAGGAACCAAAAGTGCAAAAAAATCTAAACTAAGAGACCAAAAGTGCATTTAATCTTTTTTATTATGATATGAAATTGGTTTTGTTTGGACTTAACTGAAGCGAACGCGGAAATCAAAGAGAAAAGGATCGTGAAAGGGCTCAAGCCAGAGCGAATAGCAAATCCAAGCAAGGAAAGAATGATGGATTGACACCTGAACAAAGACGAGAAAGGTTTTTATTTTGTTTGATGGTTTATTTTGTAGTGATAACTGTGGGGGTATTTTCGTAATTATGGTTGTTTGTCGATGTGTAGGGATGCGAAAGCATTACAAGAGAAAGCGGCGAGGAAAGCTGGACAAAGGGCTGGTGGAAGTAACATGGGTGGTGGTGGTGGTGGAGACAAAAATTAGGAAATTGTAATAATCATAATTAAAATTAATAGAAGGTGTGTTATTATTGTAGGAATTAGGGGAGGGAAGAAGGGTTGTTTCGATGATATGGGTTTATGGTTTTTAAGTCACTGGGTTTGTGGTAGGTTGGCTTTTCAACCTTTTACTTTTATGTGATTTGAAATGCAATCTCTATTTGTTTGTATTGTGTGCAGAAATCAGTTATGTTGAGACATTATTTTTTTCTTCACTTTTTCACATGTGTTTTTGCCATTATAATTTGGTTTTTTGGCCAATATAGTGACTTAATCAATCAGGCTGAGATTATGATATTGTTGCCCATAGCAGCAGAACAAACCAAAGCCTGGAACTGCCTCTAAATATCATATCATGATTTGTCTACAATGGTCCTTCAAAGCATTTTAGTATGGGTTTAGGGTCTATTTTTCAAGAATATGTAATTTTGACAACAATTTTGATGCCAAATCTAGTGTATCAAAGATGGACGAATCCGACCGGTCTAGAAGCAACTTCAATCGCCTAGGTTAGAGGTGTGATAGTGACTCAAATGATATAATACTCTATCTTATTTAGCAACTTTTTCTGGTTTAAACATCTTTTCCTAGATGAAAATTGGGTCTTAGCTATGGATGGAAAAATCAAGGAGTAAATTAGGCTTGGGTTGATATATGAAGTAGTTAAAAAATCTAATAACACCCTTGATCAATTAGGCTTAGTTTGATATATGAAGTAATTAAAAAAATCTAATAATACCCTTGATTAATTAGCTTAGGTTTAGGGATGGCAATTTGGCCCATCCCTAGTGGATACTCAGAAAAATGGGTACCGGTTCGGGTAATTATCCACTTAAATAAGCGGGGATGAGTGCGGGGATGGACACCTTAGTACCTAACCCGCCCCATACCCGCACAATATATATTTATATATTTTAATTTATATTTTGATATTCAAGCGGGTATGAACTTGGGTACGGGAATTTTTTTCAACTGCGAATATAGGGACGAGTACTATAGTATTATAGGTATAAATTTGATTAAAAAAAAGTTGAATACATGTAAACTTGTATGTCTTTTTTATTTTTTATGAACATATCTAAATTATTTTTTGGGAAATAATCTGAATTTTAAAATTAAAATCCATAACAAAAATAATCTGAATTTTAAAATTAAAATCTATAAAAAGAAATACTTAGAAATTTCTAAATATCTATAATATAAGAAGATTAAATACCGAATTGTCCTTCTGCTTTCTTAAGTCTTCACGTCTTTATTTTGTTCAATTCAATGCATCGCTTTGTTTTCGATTCTACACACAAAGTTGTCCTCTTTCTCTTTTTATCTCTCTTCTATCTTTGTATTTTTTGTTAGCTTTTTTGTTTTGTTTTAGATCTTAGAGCTTATAGGGCGTGGAGAGTTTTTGTTTTGTTTTTAGTTGTTTTTTTTTACATTCTAACTTTGTGATACAGGGTTCACTTATTGATATTGAATCCTCACATTTATTTGTGTTTACGATGTAAAAGCAGAAAAATGTGAAAGATAGCAAATGTTACTATAAGAAAACTCTCTGATGAAGGTTGCTAATTCTGTTTTTTTGGTTCTTATTAATTTTATATAAGACTTTAAATTTGTAAGGTCTTATGACTTGGTTCTTGAATGACCTATTAACTTCACAATATGGAGACATGGAAAAATATTTATGGAGACATGGAGAAATATTTATTGTTGTGGTGCTTATTGTTTATCCAATTATCTATGCATCTCTCTTTGCTTATTGTATAGGGAAAATAAACTATCTCTTTTGAAAGAAACAACATATTGTATAGGGAAAATAAACTATCAAAAGAGATAGAAACAGATATTACATGTTTTTTTTTTTCAATGCGGTGACTACAATTTTTATCTAGAAATATAGGAATACAAGACTACATCATTAAGCAGAACCTCTATTGCAATTCTTTATACATAATATACATTTTTTTTTTTAGTAACTGATGTAGTAAAAGATTTTTAATATTGTTTGATACAATATAATGAAATAATAAATATGTTATAAATGAATTTAATTGATTATATGAAATAGTTATTTTAGTTTTAATTTATGATTTAATTACATTAAACTATAAAATTAAATGTATTTTTTTTTATTAAGTATAACAACTTTTTAGTTTTCATCTCTCCAAATTTATAAAAAAAATATTGATACTCAAATATTTTATTTCCAAATTTAGTATCTATTTTTTTTTACAAAAGTTTCCATTGCAAGTTTTAAATATCTATTTTATGACACATTATTGATAAAATATTAAAACATTATTAAATTTAATAATTTAAATATTTAAGTATATTTCTAATTATTTATAAGAATATTGTAGGAGAACATATCAATCTAGAATATAAAAAATCTATATGTTTTAAAAATTTCCAATTATGCCCTTAATTAAATATTGTGCCAACCATGGAAAATAGTACAAACATTTATTATTTTTTTTTGGAAATAAGGATATATTATATTACCAAAAACAATGAGTTATACGCCGATCAGCTCGATCCCGACATCAAAAAGACAACTAAATTACAAAAATAACTTGACAATCAAAGTCTACAAAGGTATTTCATAACCTTCTGGTTTGTTTCAGCTCTAACCATAATCTTCTCCTTAATGGTGCACCAGTTGAGTTCTTCCTTTGAGGTTTCTTGAAATGTAAGTTTATTCCTCACCATCCAAATGTGATAGATAACCTCAGCCATAACACATTTAGCCAGTATGACTTTTGCTCCCTTTCCTCTGGTATTACTTTCCATCCACGATATACTCATGGTCCGTGGCATTTGGATTTTATAATGAGTAAGGATATTCCTCCATACCTGTCTTGTTGCTGCACATTCGAATAGTAGGTGCTGTATGGTTTCCTGGTTGGTGCAGAATGTACATCCTCCGTCTGTGGCTATCCCGAATCTCCTAATTCGATCTTTCGTCATGAGCCTTCCATGACACGCCATCCACAGCACAAAAACCGCTCTCGGTCTAGCTATATTACCAAATATCAAACTCCTCCAAGACACTTTAGGTTTGGTTGCAGTCCCTCTCAGCTGGTCATACATTTGTCCAACCCGATATCTCCCATTGTTCATAGCTTGCCTCCAATGCTCTGTTTGCGTTAAAGTGTCTCTATGTTTGAACATTGCTCTCAGAATCCAGGAGTTGTTGGCCCCTGGTGTGAACTGGGTAATCTCATGGGTTTTGATGTAGTATGTGTGAATCCATTTAATCCACAACACATCTTTCTTTGTCCAGACATTCCATAGCATTTTACCAAGGGTTGCCTTATTCCAGCCGTATAATGATATGATGTTATACCCACCTGTGCTCATCCTGTTACAAAGTTGGTTCCAAGAGACGGGGGATTTTCTGCTTTTTTCTTCCTTACCAATCCACAAGAACCTCCTGCAATTTGATTCAATTTGTTGTATTATTTTTTTGGGAAGTGGGAAAATTTGAATCCAATAATTTGCTACCGCAAACACCACACTTCTGATCAGTTGTATTCTCCCCGCGTAAGATAGAAATTTTGAGCTCCAATGATTTATCCTTACCATGATCTTGTCCAGCAGGGGTTGACAGTTATTAACTGTTAGTTTCTTACTACTTAGCGGCACTCCTAGGTACTTGAAAGGCATGACCCCAACAGCTAGTCCTGTCTCGTGGTGTAGCAGGTTCTTCATTTCTTCACCTAAGCCACCTGTGTATAGTTTACTCTTCATAGTGCTTATGTTCAGCCCAGTTGTCTTTGAAAACTGATGTACCTTGTCCATAACCAGTTGGAGTGACACTTTGTCCCCTCTAGTGAAAAGCAAAATATCATCTGCAAAGAAAACATTTATAATGTTAAGTTTTTCGCATTTGGGGTGAAAGTTGAAGTCTGGGTTCATTGCCAGGGTCTGCAACATCCTGTGGAGGTATTCCATAACCAGAACAAATAGCAGGGGTGAAATTGGGTCCCCCTGCCTCAACCCTCTTTTTGCCTGAAGGAGGTTTGAAGCTTTGCCATTTATAGAGAACCTGTAAGACACAGATGTTACACAAGCCATAATCCAGTCAGTGAAAATTTGTGGAATCCCCATCTCTAAAAAAATACAATTCAAAGCTGTCCAGTCCATTGTATCATAGGCTTTTTGGATGTCTAACTGTATCATACATCTTGGAGACACATTTTTTCTACCATAACCTTTCACTAGTTCCTGAGCTAGCATAATGTTGTCATGAATCACCCTCCCTGGTACAAAAGCAGATTGTGTGTGGGAAACCAACTTGCCAATGATTGATCCAAGTCTCTTGGTGAGGATTTTAGAGATAACTTTATAAATAGTTGTACAGCATGCTATAGGTCTCATCTCCTTGATTGTTTTTGCCTCAGTGCTTTTTGGGATTAATGTTATCAGAGAGCAGTTGAAAGCTTTATACATTTTGGTTGTATAAAAAAACTCCTTTACAGCAGCTCTAACATCTTGTTTCACTACATCCCAAGTTTGTTTAAAAAAGTAGGAAGTATATCCATCGATTCCAGGTGCCTTATTATCACATATACTGTTGACAGCCTCCCAAATCTCCTTATCATCTATGGGTTTGATCGTGTTCTGAGCATCCAGTCTATCCAGAGTTTTACCAGCCCTAATAACTGTGATGTCCACACTTTTAAGATTATGAGTTTTTTGTACCTACCAGCTGTGTGTAGAAATCCACTATTTCCTTTTCTATCTCCTCATGTGAACACAAGATGTCTCCATTCAGAGCATGTAGACTGTATAATCCTTTCTGCTTATTTTTTTCTTTTATGGAGGCATGGAAATAAGCAGTATTGCTATCTCCCATTCTCAACCAATTGATTTTTGCCTTCTGTTTCAGCATGTGCTCCTCTAGGTAGTTAAGGTGAACCACCTTGTCTGTACACTCCTTTGCTTTCTGCATAACACTCTGATTAAGGGGATCCTATTGGAGCTCTCTCTGCCAATTGTCCAATTCCTGTCTAGTTTTGACTAGTTGAGTTTGGTTATCAATAAGTTTCCTTGTGAGGGGTTTCAGGTGGCTTTGTAATCTCTTCAGTTTGATCCACAATCTTTTCATGTTGCTACCTTCCACAGCTATACTCCAACTACTTGCTACCCTAGGCAAAAAAAATCATCCATTGTAAGACAATTAATAAACTTAAACATGGTTGGTCTTCTTGTGTTGTAGTTAGGGAAGTAAATTCTGACTGGGTTATGGTCTAATATATTGGGGGCCAATATCTCAACCTCTGCTTCATTGTACTTCTGGAACCAAGCAGGATTCCCTAAGACTCTGTCTATTCTTGAGCAAATAATCCCTTCAATATGTTTGTTTGTCCAGGTGAAATGAGGGCCTTTGGTGGTAGCTTCATAACGTTCAGTCCTACTCATCATATCCCTAAGATCCCTATACTCAGCCTCCACAACTTCTTTTCCCCCTATTCTGTCTTGACTGGATAGTACATTATTAAAGTCTCCAAGTATTATCCAAGGGCTTGTTGTGTGTTTTCCAATGTCTTCTATTTCTTTCCACAAAGTCCTTCTATGAGTCAACTGGTGTAGAGCATAAACAATTGTTACATAGTGTATGAGGGTTGTGTCAAGTGCATAAACCTCCATATGTATGTATTGTGTATGAGTCCTTAGTGTCTTAATAGTAACTTTATTTTGTTGCCACATGATCCATATTCTACCATTGGTATGTTTCTCATAATTGTCTACATAATTCCACTGATTCCCAAAAGATTTCCTAACCTTATCAGCATTACTTTTCTTCACCCTAGTTTCCAAAAGCGCACAGATTGGTACGTTAAATGCAGAGATATAGGAGCCTATCTCTCTGTGCCTTGCCCCCTTATTTATGCCCCTAACATTCCATGAGGCTAACATGGATCTATTTGGGGACCCTCCCTAGCACTTTCTCCAATTCTTAAGGGGGTAAAAGGGTTATGGTATTCAATAAAAGCACTGGTTTTCACAAGGGTCGTACCTTTCTTTTGGGCCTCCACATTGTTTGGTCTTGTGATTAGTGTCCATCCTTTCTCATTGTTGCTTTGGCTTGATCTGGACTGCAGTTGAGAGCTGTTGGTTTCTGTTGTGGTATGTTGTTTTTCCTTTGTTACTTGGTATGTTTCTCCTTGTCTCTCTTGTGCACCTCCCCCCTTAGGTTCTATTGGTTTCCAAACTTTTGCTGGTTTAGGTTGTTGTTTGTTGCTTTCACAGTCGTGCCCAATTTTCAGACATTTTTGACAGAATCTTGGTCTCCATTCATACTCCACTCTCTGTGTAAATAGTTTACCTTTATGATCTCTAATGTTGATACTTTCCTTTAGCCTTTGTGTGATGTCCACCTCAATAAGCACCCGTGCGTACGATATTCTCAACTTCTTCGCGGTACATTCATCCGTTGTCACTGGCTTTCCAATTGCACTCGCAATTTTCGATAAGCTCTTCACCCCCCACATGTTTAGGGGAAGATTAGGGAAGTTTACCCAGAGAGGCAACACTCTCAGGAGATCTTCTTTCATTTCAAACTCTGGCGTCCATTCCCTAATGAAAATTGGTTTCCCATAGATGAAGTAAGGGCCATGCTCCATAACTTGACGTCGTTCCTGTGTATCTTTGAATCGCACAATAAAGTATCCCTCGTCATTGTAGTATAGTTCCGGCATCTGGACATAGTTCCATGTGGTTTCCATAAACTTTTTAACTGCATTCATTGACAACGAGTCCCCCAGTGCGAAGAGAATCATCGCATCTTTCCAGAATGCAAGTTCATCCTCTACATCCGCATCTTCGATCTGGATTTCAATCGCTCCATCCACCATTTCTGGGGCTACAAATTCGACTGTCATGCCTCTGTTTAGGGTTCTATTGCCTTTTATGACGTCCACCCATGGTTTTGCCTTTGTAGGTTCCACTTTGTTTTGTTCATCCTTTTTGCCTTCGTCTTCAGGGATCGGTTCTTCTTTTTGGTCCTCCCTCGGTTCTTGATCTTCGTCCGTCTCTGAGATTGGGGTAGGGATATCTTCCCCTTGCGTCGTTTCTCCTTCAGTGGTTGGTTCAATGATGGCTTGTGTAGTGATTATCCTTTCAGCCCCTTTCCGGTGCGCCGTCGCCTGTGTTCTCGGCCGGCCGACGCCTCGCTTTCCCATGGTTTTCAAAAACCCTAGCAGAGCGGGACAAAAAAAATATTTTAATAACTTTTTCTTACTTACGATTAATACATTTATTATTTTTTCAATAAACTAATGTTATGACTTTCTGTATAATAATTTACTTATTAATAAATTAATTATCTTTAAAATAAAATAAATATTCTAAAATGTTTTAAATTAATTAATTAATTTGATTATGTTTTTAAATGACCAAATCAAATAGATTAGGATAGAAAATTTAATTAATTAACTAAAATTAATTAACATAAAATAAAAAGTGAACCTAATAAATTTTTAAATATGAAAATATTTTAGTATTTTATTATATTGATTTTTTTATGGTAACATGTAATATATTGATTCTAAAATAATTGAAGTATTTGTAAAAAGAAGTTCAAATGAATGATTCATTTAATTAAACATTAAATATTTTTTATTTTTGAATTTTAAGGATCAAATGCATAACTTTGGATTCAATACATTTTATTATGCATTAAAGATAAATAAATATGAGCTTGAAAAAAAATATGTATGCATTAAATATAATTAAATTAGAATATATATATATATATATATATATATATATATATATATATATATATATATATATATATATATATATATATATATATATATATATATATATATATATATATACAAATTTTTTAATTAATATGGTTATACAAAAAAGCAATTAATATGGTTATACAAAAAAGCAATTATATGGTTATTTATACTTAATATAAATAACAATTTTTTAATTAATAAATAATTCTTTAATGAGAAAAAGGATGGTGCACTGACAGTGTAAATTAATTTTACACTGTCAATCAATGACAACTATGTATTCCGCCAAGTCAGTCTGTTAATTTTAAATTACTAATATGATTTGGCACTTTAAAATATTGTGATTGGATGTATGTGTAATTTTTTTTACACTGCCAGTGCACTACCATTAAACCCTTCTTTAATTATATTAAGATTATTAAATATGTTCATTAAAATATTGATAAATTTTAGTACTCTTTAAATATTTGTTTTTTAAAAATAAATATAAAACAAAGTTATCACAGATAAATAAAAAAATAGAAAGTCTATTTTTACTATGTAATTTCGACATCCACCCAATAATATTTTTAGTTTAAAGAAATCCTAATTTTTTTAATTAAAATAAATTATAAAATATAAGTAAAAGTGTATGTCATTGAACAAAATAATATTTAGTTACGGGCAAAAATACACTGTTGATTCAAATATTTTTATATTACTGTTATACTCAATGTTTTAAAAACCGGACCGGAGATCGAACCGGTAAAACTTACGGTTTAAGGTTCAATTGGTTAAACCGGTTAAACCTACGGTCGAACCGTTTATTAAATAAACTAATAATATGAAACTAAATTTCATAAATATGTCACACATTATTATATGTTCTCAACTTAATAAAATAAATATTTCAAAAATCCATTACAAATTTAATACAACAATATCAATAATACATAACATTAACATAGTTCTACACTTCATTTCAACCATCATTTAAGAATATTTTGACCAAACTAAAGAATTACAACAAGATAAATTAAATTAATTCAAAGCAAGATTAAAATAATAGAATATAATAACTAAAATAAAGTTCAAATAATTAAGAATACCTAAATTAAATAAGATAGAATATCAAAATATAAATAATACAATATACTTCATTAAACAACAAAAAATCGAATTTGATTTAAACTACGACAAACAAGTCTTAATAAACAACAACAAACAATATTGACATGAACGACAATCAATAGAGTTGGACATCGTGAGTATGTTTGAAAGAGACGGCATAATGATGATGGAGTATGTTATAATGGAGTGACAAAACTTAAAAGTTTGCATGGTTGTAAAAAACACACGAAATTCGTTTTTGTGATTGGGGAATGTATGTTAAGTTTTGATATTAATATACTAAAATTAAAAAAAAAAAATTTAAATGGTCAATTTGATAAATTTTTTTGAACTGGGCGGTTTTACAAAACCGGCTCCGGTTCTTTGGTTCGAATGGTTTTAGACGGTTCAATCTGGTTTTTCCGGTTTAACCACGATTTTGACCCACTAGCGGTTTTGAAAGGTTGACCCAACCGGATTCATCTCCGGGTCCCGGTCTAACCGGTTGAACCGGCCGGTTCGGTCCGGTTTTTAAAACATTGGTTATACTCCTAAACAATTTTAATTGTTTTAAATATTAAATAATATTAATTTATCGATCATTTTTTTAAATATGTGAAAAGATTAATGAAAAAAATATAATTATTATAAACCGGAACAACTTTATTAAAACACTAAAACGATTATAACAAAAACATGAAGTTACTAATAAAAATATTGAATAATAATGGAAAAAAATTTACTATTGGTTTTAATATTTTTTTTTTGTAAATAATGTAAAAAAATATTTATATAAATAATAATATTTTATTGATTCAAATATTTTTATATATGAAAAGAATTATATGCACTGATTTATTATCTCTTTTAAAAATAATAATATTTTTTGTTGAACAATTTAATTTTTTTTAATTTAATTATTATTATATTTAAAAAAAATGCACGAAACATACCAGTATCTGTGCGAATGCACGAGTATCCCACTAGTTCTTTAACAAAATCATTCAAGTGTGGAAGTGGTTTGACTAGTGTTTATTGAAAGTAAAGAGTATAATTAGAGAGATTACTCCAGTCTAAAGAAAATTAGAGATAACAAATTTGATGTATCTTAGTTCGTCAAATGTAGGCTATAATTAGAGGTGTTTAAAATCGAACCAATCTAATAGAAAATCATAAATTAAATTAAATTAAAATCGCAAAAAAATTGGTTTTTGGTTCGGATGTGTTTGAGCAACCTTTTAACAAAATCACGTGGTTCATTTAGGTTTGCGGTTGTATTTTGCAAATTGAATTGAACCAAACCAAATTGCATTATGTTACAACTCAAACTTCACTTATCCCACGTCCAACATAAAATTCAAATCTATTATGCATTAACCTTACTATTATGAACAATTTTTTCTTACTCAGGCTTACGATTTTAGTTTCAACATTTTCAAATCTTTCTTAATAGTATTACAAATTCTTCTCATCATCTTTTCTATGTACGCCCCCATCTCTTTTACTCTAACTTCTCATTTCTTATGTTTTTTTTTTCATCTTCTTATTTTTATGTTATCGTTCTCTCTTTCAAATATGTTTTTATTTCACTTTTCTTCTCTAATCTCACATTTATTATGTTCTTTTTTTTTTTTTTCATTTTCTATAGTCTTCTCTCTCCTATGTTTTTTTTCTTTTTTATTATAATATTTTTGATATTGTTTATACTATTATATTTTTGGTATTGTAACATCAACAAGCGTACTCAATGATCAACAAATCTAACTTTGAATTAGAAAGAATTGAGGTTGTTACAAACAAATATGATGATATTTAGGATCAAATTTCAATATGGTTTGTGTTTGAGAGTGTGATAATGTCAACACACTCATAATATGTGATTTACAAATCTATTATGAGATGAACTGTGTTAAAATGGAAATTTTTACTCAAATAGTCCACATTTTCAAAAAAAAAATTAAAATAACTCACTTCTCAAAATATTTTCCAAAATACCTCAGTTTAGAGACAATAGTAAGTGTTATTGGCAAACCAATTGTCGACAGATCTCTAATTTTAAGAGGTGGTGCCAATTAGATTGGAGACACCATATCGTGTTGTCAATCCAATTGACGACAATGTATTAATTCATAAAGGTGACGCCAATTGGTTTGGAGATTTTATATTAGGCAAAATAACCTTTTTCGTCCCTTAACTTTACCCCAGGGTCCATTTTGGTCCCTTAACTTTAAAAAGTAGCTAGTTCGTCCCTTAACTTTTAAAATGGTGTCAAAGTAGTCCTTGCCGTTAGTTGGCTCAAACGTCCGTTTATTCTTGGTTACGTGGCAGCTGACATGGACTTGGAGCATCATCTTCTTCTATCTTGGTTACGTTATCAGTCGTCTCCCCTATTTCACTTGTTAGGGCAAATTCAATTCCTCTTATTTCTTCACAATTTCATTCAAAAATAAAAGGTAGTGTTCATCAAAGCATGAAATTGGGTTGTTCTTCGTCGATGTTAAGTTCAAGAAGTGGGGATTCAGTAGGCAGTGGAAGTTCAAGAAGGATGCCCATGTGTCATTGTGGAAACATGGTTGTTCTTCAAAGGGCAAAAACTGTGAAGAATATGGGGAAACTATTCTGGGGTTGTCCTAATTATAAGGTATCCAATATATTTTATGTGTGTTTACTTTCTGTTATAGATTTATCTTGAACCTCTTTACAATGCAAATTTCAGATGCAAGCTGGATGCAATTATTTTAGTTGGGTCCATGAAGATGCGTGTGATGAGAAAGAAGAAATTTTGATGCATAGGATGGGTGTGCTTACAAAGGGACTGGATGAAGCAAAAAAAGACATTGAAGAACTTGGGAAAAAGCTGATGATTATTGATGCTGAAATGAAGAGTATCATCAAGTAGAAAAAAATATGGAATTTGATTTATTTGATAATTATCATTGTATTAATTTTTAGAATGAATTAGGTTAGTTAGAAATGAAGAGTTGTTTGTGTCAGTTGTAATGTTATTTTGAAAGTTTGTATTTGATGTTATCTTGAATGAATGTTGAAATCTTTTAAGAGTGAATTTTATGAGTTTGATCTTCACAAGTTGTTTTTAATCTTGTAAGTAACCTGTAATTTTTGGGCATGACCTATAAATTTGGGCATGATCTATAAATTTGGGCATGACCTATACAGTTTTGTTCATAACAGATTTGGACATGACCTATAATTTTAGGGCATGACCTATAATTTTTGGGCATGACCTATAGCAGAAAATGTTCAGAAGCAGGATATGTTCATAACAGAATATGTTTGGACAGAATATACTCATAAACTGCAGTAGATAATTTTGTCCATAACAAAAGCACCAAAGTGCACCAAACTACAATTAGGTTCATAACAGAAGCTCCAAAATACACCATAAACTTGTTCAGCACCAAAGTGCACAAAAAAACACAATAAACTTGTTAATTACATCAATACCATAGTGCACAAAATACAACATAAAGTAATTAATCCTAAATATTTCTAGGGATTCTTCTTTGGAGTTGTCCTCTTAGTTGGAGCAGACCTCCTTGTGACTGGACCAACAACATTCTTGGATGCAGACAACCTGCTTGTAGGCCCAGGTGGAACAAATGGCCTTGGTGCCTTCCTAACAGGTAGCTTTTGTATCTTCCCCTTGGCAGGACCATGATTCTTCTGAGCAGCCTTCCCCTTAGAGGATTGGGTAGAATGTTGGGAAGTCTGGGTTGTTGTCTGAAAGGCTTGGGTAGATTGTTGAGCAGACTGAGTTGTAGTCTGAGATTCTTAGGCAGATTGTTGAGCAGATTGTTGAGCAGTCTGAGTAGAAGTCTGAGAGGCTTGGGTAGATTACTGGGCAGCCTGGGTTGTTGTGTCCTTACAAGTAGACTTGTAGTGTCCTGCTTTCTTACACCTACTGCACTTCACCAAGAAACCAGTTCTTCTTATTTTGCGATCAGAGCCATCAATCTCTCCTTGTTCTAAATTCCTCCTTTTTTTGGGTCTACCAGGCATCTTCTTGAACTTGGGTGGTTGCACATCAGGGTATGGTGTCTTAACCCACAAGTTTGATCCATTAACAGGGTAGATCACAAGCTTATAAACTGCCTTGTATTTTGAAACCGTATAATACTCTGGGATGTAACTATCTATTTTGAAATTCTTACTCTTCATAGCAGACAAAGCATGGACACATGGGAGTCCCGTCAATTCCCATCTTCTGCATGAACATATGTGATCTTGCAGGTTCACAACAAATTTATCAGCTTGATTCTCCAAGTGCCTTAGTTCAAACATATGTTCATCAGACATCCTAAAGAAACAAACAAACAGAATATTAGGCAATTGTTGGTATTAGTGTGTGTACATACCCAAAAGAATTAATGTGTGTTGATATTACATACCTTACTAGCCAATTGTTGGTGTATGTGCTTGTGATATCAACTTTCTTTCTAATATTAGGCAAAATGTCATTCTCATCCAAAGAACCAAACCTCATTCTGTTATTATCCCATCTCTCCATCAAGTATATTCTGATGTCTTCCAGCATAGTGATTAGAGGTTTTGCCCTTGCATCAAGAATAAAACTATTAAAGGATTCAGACATGTTGTTGAGAACAACATCACATTTGTTGGTAGTTCTAAAGTAAGACCTACTCCAAAACCTTGGTGGTGTCTTCATCATATGCTTAAATGCTTCTTCATTTATGGCCCTTATTCCCTTCATCTCTCTTTCCCATGCTTGTGGGTATGTTGACTTGGCAGCCTTCCATATTATATCCTTTAACATCTTCCCAGAAAACCTCTTCCTAAAATTGTTATATAGGTGCCTAACACAAAACCTGTACTCCACCCTTGGCAACAGTTCATCTATAGTGGGTAGCAGACCCTGCAATATCATATAATGTAGCATAAAAATATAGTATAAGATGTACCATAAAATGTAAGAAAAACATAAGAGCATAAGAATAAATGAAAAACTTGCCTTTTGTTGGTCTGAGATGAAGGTGTAAGTCATGCATTGCTCTTTGCCTCCAAGGTCATCAATTAGTAGCTCTAAAAACCAAGTCCAGTTATCCTTGTTTTCACCCTCCACAACTGCATATGCTATGGGAAGCATCTGGTCATTAGGATCCCTCCCTATAACATCCAGAATCTGCCCTCCACACAACCCCTTGAGAAAACACCCATCTAGACCTATTACATGCCTGCACAACTTAAAGTTTTCCTTACATGCAACATAGCATATGTAGAGCCTTCTAAAATATGGCATGCGATCCTTAACACCTTCTGGTACAGGATCCACATTGATCTTAACTGTTGACCCTGGATTGGCTCTTAACAGTTCATGACAGTAGTCATAGACCCTTGTGTAATCTCCCATTTTTTTTGTGCCTTCTCTTTGATATCCTTTATGCTTAACCTTGGATTATTTTTCAAACTATTCTGGATTCTTTTACTCAACCATTTTGTACTCATCAGTTTGACATTATATTCCCTACTACAACTGTGTTTGTCAACCACCTTCCTGAGTTGCCAAGTGTCTTCATTTGACAACTTGCTATAATATGCCTCTCACTCACAATCAACCTTACATTAAACCCTTACCCTAACTCTGTCATTCTTTACAAACCTTAGGTCTCTACCATTTTGCACAACATAAGATGTTATTGCCTCCTTAAAGTCACCTTTTGAACTAAAATAGACTCCCACATCCCACTTGTAATCTACCATGTATTTTGGTTGTCTAAAAATTAGATGTTTTATTCTAGGAACTCCACTACTATCATCACTGTCACAGCCACTTTCCATGTCATCACTGTCATTGTCACTGCCTTTATCTTCTCCAGACTTTCCATTACCTTCACTTTCAACACCAATTAGGGCATCAAGTTCATCCTCCTCAATCTCATCAAACCCATCAGACTCATCCTCAAAAGTCACATCTTGTGCACTATCATACTTGTAGTCCTCATCTTCACTATCATCAGAGCTTAAACCATCATCATTTAATCCAGCTTTACCTTGTTCAAATCCAACATTATTTTCCTCAACACCAATTTTAACTTGTTCATCACCAACATTAAGTTCCTCAACATTAACTTGTTCAACTCTAACATTTGTTCCCTCAACTCCAACAGTACCCTCATTCACTGCAGGATTAACATCATCTACACCTAGATTACATTCATCCAACCCAACAGTGGCTTGACCAACTACATCATCACCTTCCTCCATCACAACAGTGGTTTATTCACCTCCAACAACATCATCAACCAGCTGACTAAGTAACTCCTCCACCTCATCCACAATTTCTGTAGGGCACTCATCAACATTGTCAACAACAACATCACAGTGTAGTCAGGTTTAGACAACGCATGTTGAATGTAAATATCAACACGTTGGTGAACCCTATACAGATCTGCTATTTCTAATGCACCCTTGTCATCAACAAGTGCATTCATACCAAATTATGGGTCCTTGTAATAGATTGTTTCAAACTCCTTATAACCCAAGTCTTTTAATACACCAACTAGCTCAAAATAACTCCATTTGTCTACATCTACCCTCAAATCTTCTACTACTGCATTCTCATATACACTAAGACCCTCATCAGTGAATTCACCACTGTGATAAATTTTGAGATTAATGAATTCATCCATGACACATAACCACATTATCTAAATAATTAGAGTTTACCCTAACAAATTAACATAAACCCTAAATATGAACACGAACCCTAAATTTTCGTAAAGACCTAAATCAGAAAGCAATGAACTAACCTTTTGATAAACTGCAGTAGACAGTCTTCAATCCTTCGCGTATGCAACAATCCTTCGTTGAGCTTCTCCCTTTGTGTTTGCCCTAGCAGAGCTTCGTTGAGCTTCACTCCCTTTGATGTTCTGGAAATACGTGGTTAAACTTTTCATGCTCTCCAAATTCTTTTAACACATCCTCATTTCCACGTTAACCACAGAAAGCCCACCTGGACATACGTGGCATGTGATTTCAACCTTTGACTAACGGAACCAAACAGAAGGATAAACGTGGCACAATTTTAAAAGTTAAGAGACGAACTAGACACTTTTTAAAGTTAAGGGACCAAACTGGACATTGTGGCAAAGTTAAGGGACGAAAAAGGTTATTTTGCCTTTATATTATGTAAGAATAGATTGGTTCATCTGACTTCCATAATTAAAAAAAAGAACGGAATTTTCAAAAGTGCTATAAATTTAAGAGAGTTTCTTAAGACAACTTATGTATTTTAGAGAAATATCAAACACCAGTCATTTGATTTTTAGAGAGTTATCAATCATTTATAAAAGCGGGATCGTTTAATGAGAAAGAAACGTGTGTGACATTTAATATTGTTCATTCATGATAATTTTTTACATGGGGTGTGGGCCCATCCCATGGGGTGTGGGCCCATCCCATGGGATGGAATGGGTATTGCCCTAACTTTTTTACACCCACTGTGAAAAAAAAGCAGCTACTAAGTGTAGCTTTTAGGTCAGACGCGCGGCTATTACCTTACCACCGTGGAAACAAACAATGTCAAATGTAGATTTAATTATTGGTTAAGTTTTCAAAATAAAATTTAAACTAAGTTTAAGTTTTAAACCGGTTTTGCTGTCGATTTTACCGATTTAATTTCTAGTTTTATAGTTTAAATTCTGATTTTTATATAAGACAATTTTGAAGATAAAATAAAATGATATATGTCTAATTCTTGCTTCAATCGATTGAATCCATAAACCCGATTTAGTTTTAATAACTCTGATAAAATCTCATTTATTTTGTTTGTTTACTTCGAAAAAATATTTTTTTTAAACAGGGAATTTAAAAGAGACAGAAAAAAAACAACTTAGAAGCAAGATGGAGAGCTGCAAATAGTATAACTAGGTTGTTGATAAAGGCGTACACCCTCCATTTCCTAAGTCAATAATAGTTAATATATCTGATGTATATATAAATTAAATTGATAAATTATTTAAAAACCTAAAAATTTGTTACAACAAGAAATAGAGGAAGTATAAACTAAGTTACAACACAAACCTAAAATTTTGTTTATAATTAAATAAACTTCTACAGGCTTTTCACAATTGAAGTGTTATTAATAATTTGAATGTTTTCACCCAAAATCTCCAAAAGTTCAAGTCAACCATGCCCATATAAATTCTTATCTTCAAACAAATTTTTTGTTTCCATATAACCATTTTGCTATTCGATTCAACAAAGCACTTAGAGTCCGAGCCTAACACGTAATTAGTGGAAGATGATTTCTACATTAATAAATTCAAAGATTCTCAAATTTTTTAATGTCAACAAAAATATTGTGTTCACATCATTTTTGTTTATTAGTGCCACTCTTTTTATAATTCACTATCAAATTTGAAGATATATATGCTGCAGTTGAAAACTAAGTTAACTCTTTAAACATTGACTTTCTCTGTGTCTAAGAGTTGTTCTTTTGAAAGAGACAATATTTTGTGAGATATGGCAAAGTTTTTTAATTTTAATTTACTTTTAAACAATCACGATCAATAATGTTCACAAATTATTGTTTGCTTTTACAATTACATAAATTAATTAACAAATTAATTATAAGTGTTGACTTTGACTGGTTTATAATTATATGGATATTATATGAGGCTAGTAGTATTAAAAGAGTTTTCTACTTCAAGATGAGCATTTCAAACGTGAGAGGGACAAATTATTAGAAAAAAAGTAAATAAAATATACATTAGAATTAATATAGTACTATAATTCATATCACATAATCACATATTTGTGATGTGTGCTACTCACCATTATATATTGAAATAAATGATGTATTTGGACATTATTATATATCAGATACACCAAATATTCAATGAACTAAAAAAATTTTTTGTTGTTTATAATAGTGACCAGAGGGTATATATATATATATATATATATATATATATATATATATAGTGAGAATTGGTCAGTTATATGAGAATGAGAAAATGAATAAGTGTAAAAAATTTACACAAAATCTCAACCGTTAATATGAATAAATTAAATGGTCGTTGAAATTATTGTGAATTTTTTTTAATGTACCCTACTTTTTCAAAAAATTTACCAAAAAAACCCTTTTTTTCAAGGTATTTACCAAAGTGGCAGAGGTTTTAAGAAAGATGGCGTCTCAGTTAGAGGCCATATGCCAAACCATATGGCGTCTCAGTACAACCCTTACCCTAATTTTTTTTTTTTTAAAGATGGCGTCATCCCAGATGGCGCCTCAGTGTATTTGTTTTTTTTTTTAATTTTATTTTAAAATGGGAACAAAAAAACATTATTAAATTTTTTTTATTAATATTTAGTACAATATTTGGATACATAAAAAATTCAATGATTGTGCCTATTTAAACGACCACCAGTTCCACAATTAGGGGCTCTTGTTTGACGTCTGAGTCTAGCACCACGAGGTTGTTGAGGCGTGGCTGGTTTTTGTGTTTGTTGCGATGGCCCCGACGCATCAGACGATGGCCCCAGCGCATGCGACAAATTCTGAAGCATCTGTCCCCAATAGCCGGGGGGTTGCCGCCGACGGCGCTTCCGTAATCCAGCTGCAGGCCCATGTTTGTGTAATTTGTATGGGGGGTTGGGTTGGTCCCATACGGTATGGTTGGCCGAAATGATGCATGGATGGGTGTTGGTACTGAGTCAGCGTTGATGTGGGGTTTGATAGTCGAACAGTGGGTGGGTTAGTTGGGTGTAGGATGATTGTGGTTCTTGGTGGTAGGAAGATGGGGTGTTCATTTGTGGGGGGCTTGGGTCTGCTTCGGTGGGTTCGAAAGACTCGTCAGGGCTATAGGGTAAGGGTTTCTTTTTGTGGTGTATAGGTCGGTGTATGATGTTGGGCATATTGCTGAGAGGAAGACTCACGTTGGCGGGGTCAACAAGATACGCGGGCTGAGAGAGGAATGGTTGCGATGTTGTAACAGACCTAAACCAACTCATATATTGTTCCGTTGGCATAGCATCTTGTATAACAGGGTCGGTTAAGACGTGCTGGTGTCTGTTCTCCCAATGTTGACAGAGTGTCACCACAAAGTTGGTCCACGCACCCTCTTTCCACTGCGTGTCGACTCTACGCAGATGCCACATTCCCAAACTGGTAGATGCCACCAGAATATCCTAATGCATCCTGAATTGAAGTTTGACTCGGTCGCTCTGATGCATCTTCACAGTTGTGAACCGAATAATTGGCGTTTTAGAAGTCCACGCGGCAGCTTCATTTTTGTTGGGCTGGTGGTCAAGCTCCTAGTACGGCCTCCAAACAAACTACAAGAACAAACGGTGTAATGAGAAATTGTACGAAGTGTTAGAAATATTTATGGAAGTTGTAGAAAAATATACGTCGTTTGGGACAATGTGGTCTAGTAGGTTGCGGTAGACAGTTATGGCGCTCCTGGGGTTGCGTTCGTAGCACATTTTCGGAACTGCCCACCTGAAAATGAAGTTGGAAATAAATTAGCTACAACTTAACATTTCAATATATGAAAGGGGAGGAAGTGTATAAGCTTACCTTAATGCGTAGGGGAATGTGAAGGGGTTCCGGTTAATGGGAGCTAGTGTTGGCATTCTCGACCAACCCCACGCCTGAAGGAGATAGGCGCAACCATAAAATGTACACGTGTCCTTTTTTGCTATTTTACATAGTGAACTATACAGATGGGCCAGGACAGCTGAACCCCAACTCTAGTCATTTACTCTGTTAATGTTATACAACAAAGGGAGATACATAATATTCACACTATTTCCAGTGCTTTCTGGAAACAAAAAATGACCGAACAATAGCAATAAATAACATCTAGTTTTTTGTAGTATGTGAAAGGGAAGGGAATCCTGGTTTAATACGATAGAGTCGTGGTGTTCCTTAAGGCATTTTAGGTTAACACCTTGCCCTCTAGGTTTGTCGTCAGGTGAAGGCTGCAGTTCTTCCACACTTAGGGGTGTTCCCAACAAATCAAAGCATAGTTGGTTGTCTATATTTACGGGGCCGTTGACGGCCATGCCATCTATGCGGAGGCCTAGTAACATATGCACGTCTTGGAGGGTGACCGTGCATTCACCAAAAGGAAGGTGAAAAGTGTGGGTCTCCGGCCTCCATCATTCTACCAAGGTCAGAATAATCTTTGTGTCTACATGGTATGACGGGATTTTAAGCACTTCTCCAAATTCACATCTTGTTAGACATTCTTCAGTGAAAGGGTCGTGACGAAAGTATGTGTGTCCACGGCACCAGAACCTTGATACCTCCTGAACCAAAAAAATAAATAACATTACTTAGGTAAAAAAATACATCAGAGTTTAGGAATGTAAAACAATAGAAGGTCTAAACACTTACGAAGTCGTCAATGTTTTTCGGGGTTCCTCGGTGGTTGTTTCCCATCGTGAGCAGAGACATTTTTTTTCGTAACTGGTTTTAAGAGCAAGACTTCGTGATGGATGAGAAGTTTTTGTGGGTTGAAGAGAAGAGAAGAGTTTGGGACGAGATCAATTTGTGGAATGAGATGGTATTTATAGAGGGGAGTAAGGCATAGGATTCCTTGGATGTCTCTTGGTCTTTGGAGTATTACATGTGCAGCAAGGCATGAGATTCCTTGCTTTTTTTTCTTGGTCTTTGTAGTATGACATGTGCAGCAAGGCATGGGATTCCAAGGCATGGGATTCCAAGGCATGCTTGTATTGTCATGTCAATAGTGGTCTTGAATAGTGGTCTGAAGCAAAAACAATAATGCAGAGGCATGCTAAACAATAGTGCCCTTTTTTTCTTAATTTCTAATTAAAAATAAATTTAAAAAAAAAACAAAAACAATGGTGCAGAGGCATGCTAATGAATAGTGGACGTAGAGTATAGGTATGCAGATTCATCAGTCTAGGGCATCACAACAAATTAAAAAAAAAAAGAATTTTTTTAACATTAAATATATAAAATAAAAAAAAATTAAAAAAAACTTCAACTGAGGCGCCATCTGGGAAGGCGACTCTCAGTGACGCTAAAACGAATTTTTTTTAGGGCAAGGGTTGTACTGAGGCGCCATATGGTTTGGCATATGGCCTCTAACTGAGGCGTCATCTGATATGGCGTCACCCTTGAAGGTCCTTCTCAAAACCTGCCACTTTGGTAAATACCTTGGAAAAAGTGTTTTTTTGATAATTTTTTTGAAAATATAGGTCATCTTAAAAAAAATTCAATTATTGTTGTACCCCAAACAATTACACTAAAATATTAATTATTTATCCTATTATGATTTTTTTAACTCTTCTTCTAAAGAGTGTTAAGTACGAAGTTTGATTTTTAGCTATTCTTCTAGCTGAGATTTTAATATAAGATGATGTTCTCATAATCAATCGAAGGTTAATTAGGTGAGTATTGATACGGGTGAACGTGAGGTAATCATTTTTTTTTCAAGTCAATGGAAGTCTATGAAGGTCGATGAAGTTTTAGAATCGATCAAAACTCAGTGATTTGGTAATTGGAAAATTTACTCGTGTTTCCTAATTGTAAATCCATTAATCAAATAAATCTAAAAGCAATGAACCACATCATGAGAAAGTTACCCACAAGTGAATTTTAGAAAACAAAAAGCAAAAAATATCGTGAAACTTGAGAATCAAGTCAAATATTGGGTGCCACGTAAAATAGCGAGAAAGCTCACGTATCACCCAAATAAGTAGTCGAATATTGGCAAGTAAAACTAGTGTTTGCTTGTAAATATTGGATTTGTTTATTCAACATATACCATTAATCAAATAAGATTTTTTTCTTACTTTTTTTTAATCCTTTTGTTGTTTTTATTTATCATGATTTTTTAATGTATTTTTAGTTTAGAGGCTGAAACACCCAAAACATTATACTTACTTAATATTTTTTTTAATACTTAAAGAATCCACATCAGAGGACCAAATTTATTTCCTCAATGCAATCACTTGAAGAAAATAGTAATATTGTTGAGAATTATTAGCCGACACTTCAACTAAAATTCAATTTAACAATAAATTTGACGTGCTTAATGAAATAGTACGATGAGAACCATTGTTAATTTCAATTTTCTAGTTCAAGAATAGTTTGGCATATGCACATGTATTTAGCAAAAATATTCAACATGATGGATAACCAATCTTCATCAACATTAAAGAGGTCAGCCAACATAGATCTAATGAATCTCCAAAATTAAGTGTCAACATTTGTGGCTCTTATCAATGCTTCTAGAGACACATTGGGTGATCCACTTGAAGCACCATTTGTAATAACATCATATTTTATTAGAAAAATATATATACATATGGATACATAACACTGTGTGTCAAGTCTCTCAAAAAATCTATGGCAATGGTAAACACATGGTTCACAATGTTCAACAAGTCAGGGAGTAAGAAGCTAAACGGGCCAATTTTGGTGATAATTGTGTCACTTTTGCAGTTCAATAAATACAAGGGAACCTAGGTCAGAGATGCATTGTTGATCAAAGTCGGCTTATCATTATAGAAGGAGCCTAGTGGTTGGCCTTTTCTAAATGGTTAGTATGTTGGCTTCTACTCATGCAACATCATTTCTCTTAGTTTTCTTTTTATCGAGTTACAAGATACTCCTTCATAATTAGGGAACCCTCCTGAAACCATCCCGTAGTGGTCATCATGGTCTGCTTTAGGGATATTTCATTTAACATATCACATCTATTATTTACTTCTTTTGCATCATATCGGGTTTATCTTAATGTTGATAAGGAGTGCCTCTTATAGTTATAGTAGATTTTTCGCATTATTCGTTAGAACATGTAGTCTTTCCCATTTTTTGAATATCCCTCACGCAATAGTTCGTGAGATTAATAATTTATTTTCTTATTCATTATCACGATGTTTTTATTTTTTATCCACATGGGTTGTTTCACTCGTTCTCCTCTGCATGCTTTCATCTTCAGGCTTATTTTTCTTGGATCACATATTTTTTTGGTGAGAAAATTTGGATAGTCTTCCATTCCTAATTAAGTCTTCAATATCATGCTTCAACTATATGTGTTCTTATGTGTAAAGACTATTACATTTGTGGAATGAGAGTATAAGGATTTATCCACTCTAGTACATTTATTGATAGGTTTTGGTGTTTCAACTTGATCTTCTCGAAACTGTACATTTATGCATTCTTGCAAGACACATTATCTTGATGCGTTCAGGGGAGAGTACTTTATGTATCTGGAGAATGACACCTCCCTTTTCCTCTTGATTTGGTATGAAATATTTCTTCGCTTGGCCCCTCATCTCATGTCCTTGTTTGGTAATTTATCAGAGAGTTTTCAAAAGATGCGAGCAGGAGGTTTGATGCGAAAATATGAAAAATACACTTTTTGAAATTTGATCACATTAATAAAAAAATTGATTCACAAATACCAAAGATGAGTTATGATGATACATAAGGTATTCAATTGATTCGGTTGTATAATCCACAAGGTGTGTTTATACAATGATCCAATATGGTGATTGTAACCTCAATTGTTTCTCAAAATTTAATTACCACTTCAGCTCTATAAGGTATCCAATTCTAACAAAACCCACGCTTACGTAATAAATCGTTATCAATTGAATAAACGATAAACTACGCTAGAATTGAAATACCTAAGCATGAAAATACTACGAAAACTAAATGCAAGTAAGAGAGAGAGAGAGAGAGAGAGAGAGAGAGAGAGAGAGAGAGATGACACCGAGATTTATAGTGCTTTGATGTTTGTCCTCGCTTTTCCTACGTGCATTCTTTAATGGTTTCCTATTGGAACCTGCCTTGTTCCTTTTTATTTGACAAATATTTGCAAAATTTCATACAATCACCAATCAACATTAATTTTGAGAATAGTAAAATCTCTTGTTTGGATATTGACTTGTATACAATGTAATGCCAGACTCTTTTGCATAATCTTTACTCGATTAATGCTTCTTGAATTTTCCAATATCACTAATCTGCTCAAAGCCTTCGTGTGTAGCAATCAATCCCTTGATCCTACCGATTCCTTGAGTGATAAATTGTCTGAATATTTGAGAAGAACTATGCCTTATCCGTAACCTTCCACGCAGTCACTACTAAGGCAATCTGGAGAGAAGAATCTACTTTTTATAGTGGAATTTGTCAGCACCATTGACAATCACCTTAATCTTGCCAAACCTGAAAATCTCAACCAAATCTTCAAGAATGATTAGTTTCAAGAGCACGCCTACTTCAATCAATTAAAAATCTCTCGTTATCAAGATTTGAATCAAATTGAAGTTGAATATGCAAGAATTTCGTTGCAAGAACTTGATCTTTCAAAAACAAAGGGTATTGATTTTTCTTACAAAATCACACAAAAATGCACATGAATTTTGATTTGTTACTTGAGAGACGATGATAAAAAGTTTTTATATGTGATTGAGATTAAACAAAAAATATGGTTGAAGGAGTGACATATAAATATGGTTTTGTATGTGCTTTAGATTAAGCATAAAATATGGTTCAAGAGCATTTCATTATTTGAATCAAATGAACAAGTGAAGTGGAATAAAAGAAAAAAAGAGTTTTGACCCATTTTTCAGTTCATTTGAGTCAAAAGGAAAGTGTGATTCGAATCAAAGACCCAATTATTCGAATGATGTGTTAATTTTTATTCGAAATAAACAAGCCGAGCCAACTAAAAAAATGTGAAAAAATTGTATGATTCAAAACAAGTGTAAAGTTTGATTTGAATTAATTGTGGCAGAGGTGACACAGAGTTTGATGATTTGAATCATGTGTAAAATTTGATTTGAATTAAATTGTTTTGAAAATTGTTGGTTTCCCTCTATCCAAAATGATTTGAATCAGGATTTGTGCTTGATTCGAATCAAACACCCAAAATCCCAATTTTTCAAAATTTTCAAAATACTTTGAGAATTTTCTTTCCACCTAACTTGAATCAGTAACATATATGTCTCTTATTCAACTGACTCATGCAATTGATTAAAAGCATCATGATCAAGTTCAAACCTAACCAATGGCTTATGCATGCTAAAAAATAAATCATTTCAAAACTTGATCCAAAGAGGTGCAATCATAAAAATAACTCAAATAATTGAAAATAAATCAAAATGAAAATGATGAGACAAGTAACAAAATAATTGTATTGGGGTGCTCCCCCTGAATGTATTAGAGACTTGCAACTACAACAATGTTCATGGAGATTTGAGATTGAGTGTTCTCCATGATTTGTCACTATGAATAGGTAGCTATTAATAATTGTTTCTAATTTCTTAATATATTTATTACTCTTGACACGTATATAACCATTTGATTGTAAGTAAGAGATGTTACCTTATCATTGTCTTCTTCGTAGGTAGCTTTGAAAAATGTGATTTTTTTCGCTTGATTCCTTGGTTGATCTCATAGAAGATACTTCATGTAAATCCTTTGATGAGCTTTGGAATGAAACTTTGAATAAATCCTTGCACGAGTCTTTACACAAATCTTTGTACGGATCTTTTAAAATTTCTCTCATTGATTCTTGATGCGTTGTTACAGATTCTTTATATGATGCATCAAGATTTATGTGTGTTAGATTGATATTTTGATATAATGATTCTTCATATGACTTTTCATAAGATCCTTCATATATGGTGATTGTTGTTTTGTATGACACTTTTGGTGATGATCTTTAAAAAACTTGTTCTTTATATGATGAAGATTCTTTGGATATATTTGGGTTCCTTTCCTCATCCTTAAGCAGCTGAATTATTTCTCTAAGCATCATGATGATTTTCTCTCTGATTAAACTTTTTTGAAACTCATCAAAAAAATCCTATCCTCGAAATCAAGTACTAAATTAGGTTTCTGATACTTTTTCTTGAATCTTAGATATTTTTTAAAGCAAATTTTATGAGACTAAGACTAACATTTGAGAACCATTCATTATTGGTGCTTGGTGTCTCATTTTCTTGAATATATGTAGTTACCCTTTCTATCTCAGTTAGAACTTCATGGATTTCCTTAAGGGTGTCTCACACTTCTTTGGTGGTGCTACAATTATAAGCATGTAAGAACTCTCTAGTGCTAATGCACTGGTCATCAAGTACTTGACTTGAAATTCAAGTTGAACTTTTCCCTTTTCTTAGGTGGTCCATAGATAATTTAGTTTATCCACTACTTCATTATTTATAAAATGAATAGGTACAAAAGGACCATTTAAAACAAAATTCCACAACTTACAATCAATTGAATCAAAAAATATTTTAATTATTTATTTCCATATATCAAACCTTTCACCATCAAATGATGAAGGTGCACTCATTAAAAGTCATTTTCTAAACAAAAGTGTTTGAAGTCATTTTTCTACCTCCTGAAATGAATAGTCTTACAACAAGATTTAGGCTTTGATTTCCACTTGTTGACCAAGTGACTCCAAACACAATATGGGTGAATTGTGTTGTTTGAATCAAAACTTCACTATAGTCTCAAAATCTAGATAAATTTCTCCTCAAAATTATCCCTACATTTTAATCAAGTTGTCACTTTTATGTTAACGTTGTGATAATCCTCTTCGAATTCTTTCTCATAACTTAGTCTAAGTATTGGAGTAATGGAGTATTACAAAACATTTTATCCCACATACATTCATTCATTCATTCATTAGCTTAAGTATTTGAGTGTTTACAGGTATCACCCCTCGATCTCTTGAACTTACAGGGTCACTCATTTTCATAACGTCCTCACAAGATAATGTAATGATTGTTGAACTAAAGCGTAAGGGTGGGGAAGGGGAAGGTGTTGGAGTGGAGGAAGTGAAATATGAGGTGGTTTCTTATGATGTGAAAGAATTGGACAAGTTTCTTGAATTGACGGTTTAGGAATCAGTGTTGAAAATTAGGGATTATGTTGGAGGGGATGTTCTTCATAGATGGAAGAATAAAGTGGTAGATTGTTGCCTTAAAGGATATGAATAGTTGGTCAGATATCGTTGGTGTTTCTTGGAGTGCAAGCCGTCTTTGAACCAATATTGAAATAGTAGCAACAAAATGTTTATGGTAGTTGTAGTTGTTCAGAGTTGTAATTGAAAAAGGTTATGACAGTTAGGGGTGGGAATAGGCCAGGCCAACTAACAGGGGCCTACGGCCTAGCCTACATAGGCTCAGGCCAGACCAGGCTTTTTTATAAACCTATTTAACTAAAGAGGCTAGGCCACAGGCTGTAAGAAAAGTCTTTTATGCCTATCAGACTGGCCTATTTAAGAAAAAATCAATAAATTTATTATTATTATTATTATTATTATATTTTATTTTGTACTTTGAATTAAAATACAAAACTAAAACTTAGTTATCTTGAAGAACTTATGAAAATAAGTTGAAAAAACATGATAAACTATGTCATAAGTTTTTCTCATAAGTTCTCTTTAACAAATAGTATCACCAAACTTATGCTAATAAGAAAACTTGAACGAGACAATGAAAACAAACATTTAATCTCATTGATCTTTTAATTTGTTAGTTTATTTAACATTAGTTGAATTTCTTATTTACAGATGTTCAAATAAAGTAGGCTTTTAAATGGGCTAGTAGGTCAATCAGGCCTTCGAAAATGTCAGACTTAGGCCTAAAAATAAGCCTATGATAGGCTACAGGCCAGGCTTAGGCTTTGAATTTTTTAGCAGGTCAGGCTCAGGCTTGGCAAAGCCTAGCTCGGCCCAGCCTACTCTCACCCCTAATGACAGTGCAACTAGGAAAAATTGAGAGAATCAAAAGACGATACCCAAATACGACACCACTATTTTGTATAGGAATGAAGAATTGATGATGTGTATATGGCGACCACTATGGAGAGACTTCTGGTGCGGTGATTATATTTCTCCGATGTCTGGAGAGAGTGCCTACGAAAAAGCTTAATACTATGAAGTTCGAGTCAGTATGAGATAGAGGTAAAACTTTCCAAGTATAAGTGAAAGTGTATTTGGATGTGATTCATAGTCATACTTATAAAAAATAAATGGTCATAATCGTCTTCAGTTTGCTCGACGTGGAGTGTGGATAGTCATTTGATGCCTATCAACAATTCAATTGAAAAAATAGTCGTACTCATGTGTGGCGCCATGAGTGCGTGTCCACTTGTATGTTAGTGACTCGTGTACCCTAAGTGATTAAACTTCTGAATTAAGTCGGTTTTTATGGATTGTTGGCCACCCCGAAACAATAAACATTATTTAGAAAACAAAAATCAATAAACAATATAATAAAAACTAAAACTTAAAAATAATTTTAAAGTTCGATGTGAACCATTGTTTATAGTAAAATTTGGTAAACAAACACTAGTCTCTTATTGAAGGTTACATACATGATCAATCAGTTAATCTTAGGACATAGTGCTAAAAACACTCATATTGTTTTGAATTGCAAAGTGAAAGATTTCATCGTGGTCGAAATCTTTTAAAAGAAATAATGTAAAAAGTATATTTCCTAAAATATAAATGATTTCGAATCATCGAGTTAGATGCAGTTTGTATGAATGGACAAAGTTCACTTTGAACTTTTTGTTGGTTAGTTGGAGTGAATATGGAGTTTTAATTGTATTTATATTGTTGGGGTAGAGATCCCTTTAATCTCTATTTAATACAATACTTGCTTATAAAAAAATTTAATAAAATAACTTATAATATAGATAAAAAAAATTTAATAAAATAACTTATAATTTAAGATCGAAAAATTAATTTTTAATTTTTTTATTGATTTAAGATTTTAATTTATATTATTAGTAGATTTCAACATACCTATAACCTACTCAATAATTTCAACCGACATAGAGTTAAATGACTCAAATCCATCACGGAAACTTACCTAAGCCACAAATATAAACAGTGTCGTCTTCTTCGTCTTTTCCGAGCAAAACAAAGACGTACGTGATGCGACATGTCGTTGGTTGACTAAGCTATGATATTCTACTAAACAAATCATTGATTTAAGGTATACCCTCCGGTCACTATTATAAGCAAATTTATATTTTTGTAGTACATTTGATTATTAATGTATCTAGTCTATATATAGACTAGATACATTAATAGTCAAATGTATCATAAAAAGATAAATTTGCTTATAATAGTGACCAGAAGATGTATGGCGAAGATATTCAAACTCACAATCATAACGTCGGCATAAGAATATTTGACTGTCTATTCATTTACTAATTTTTTCACTTCTATCCAAATCAATGCTAGAAAAAATAGTAACACTCTTTTGACCCTTTTTTTTTCTTTTACGTACTTTTTAGTTTAAGGACTATAATTTCAATTATTAAAATAGTAATGATAAGTTCTATATGAACCATGATTGCTTAGAAAACAGTTTAGTGGAAATATAAAATGATTATTTACAAATTTACAGGTGGCACTTTGAATTGGTCTTTGTCTCTTTGATTTATGTGAAATAAATTTATAATATAAGAGAGGAAAAAAAACATATATCATGCATAGTTTCACAGAGTCATGTATCCTCAAAAACTAATGTTTACAACTCAATTTTAACAGCATAACAATCAACAATACCACATATTTAATTTACCATAATCCTAACAATTCACTTTTAATCACTTAGATAAAAATTCAAATCATCTTCATAAGCCAAAAACATAGAAACAAGCATTTTAAACTAAATTTTTAATTGATTTAAACTCAATATCACATTTTAAAAATATTTATATTTTTTTACGTTTAACCTCAAAGATTGGCCTAGTGATAGAGGTTTGGGTCTTGAAAATATACTCCTCTTAAGGTTTCAGGTTCGAATCTGCTCTGACTCTGACTTTAAACAAAATCTCACTAATGAACGGTGAAATTGATCCTCTTGAATTAGTCTATCAGAATCATAACCCTCCAAATTGTTGCAAGTTGACTTCTTAATTATTTTGATTTTATTTGTGGAAAAATAGCAACCCACAAGCTATATAAAATTTGTCTTGATAATAAAAAAATAATGCAACTTGCTATGATTTTCTTAGTAATTTGCATGCTTAACGCGTCGCTAAAGTCAACTAATTGCAAACTCACTACACCATCTCAACGACTCCACATTTCAACACCACCACCACCTTCTTCCACTAAAAAAAATTCATCAAACCAAACTAAATCCTAGTATTCCTCAAAAAAAAACATCATCAAACCAACAACGTTGTTGCACATTCATGGCTTTTACAAGTCATAACAAAACTCACTTCTTGTTGTTCATAACATTCCTCATATTTTGCACCTTTTTTTCATGCTGTAGTTCAATCACTGACACGCTTACATCATCCAAATACCTCAAAGACAATGAAACAATAACCTCAGACAGCACAAACTTCATACTAGGATTTTTCAGTCCATTAAATTCAACAAACCGTTACCTAGGAATCTGGTACATCAATGAAACAAACACAATATGGATTGGTAACAGAGACCAACCTCTTCAAGATTCAAACGGAATCGTCACAATTCAAAAAGACGGTAATCTTGTGATACTAGACAAACCAAAGGGTATCATCATTTGGTCAACAAATATTTCATCATCAGCAAAAAGCATCAATTCAACAGCTCAACTTAATGATGCAGGAAACTTGATTCTAAGTGATTTGAGTTCTGGATTAACAATTTGGGATAGTTTCAATCACCCTGCAGATGCTGCTGTTCCATCCATGAGAATTGCGGCGAATAAAGTAACAGGCGAGAAGATATCTTTTGTTGCAAGAAAAAGCGAGAACGATCCTTCTTCGGGTCGTTTTTCGATTAGTCTTGAAAGATTGGATGCGCCGGAGGTTTTTATTTGGCATGATAAAAAGATTTATTGGAGAACCGGTCCTTGGAACGGAAGGATTTTTCTCGGATCGCCGAGAATGTCGACCGAGTATTTATTCGGTTGGCTGTTAAATCCCAACGATAACGGAACTGCTTATATAACTTACAATTTCGCGGATAAGAATATGTTTGGGATTCTTTCATTGACACCGCGTGGAACACTTAAGTTGGTTGAGTTTTCGGATAAAAAAGAAATGCTTAATCTCGAGGTTGATCAAAATGAGTGTGATTTTTATGGAAAATGTGGGCCAAATGGGAATTGTGATAACTCAACAACACCAATCTGTCATTGTTTTGAGGGGTTTGAACCAAAGAATTCGGTGGAATGGAGTTTGGGAAATTGGACTAATGGTTGTGTGAGGCAAGAAGGATTGAACTTGAAGTGTGAGATTGTGAAGAATGGATCTAGTTTGGTTAAACAAGATGGATTTTTGTTGAAACATAATATGAAAGTTCCTGATTTTAATGACAGATCACCTGTCACTCAAGATCAATGTGGAGCAGATTGTTTAGCAAATTGTTCTTGTTTGGCATATGCATATGATCCATATATATTTTGTATGCATTGGAGTAAAGAGTTGATTGATTTGCAAACATTTCCTTATGGAGGAGTTGATCTCTTCATTCGTGTCCCGGCGGAACTAGGTATCTTTTTTTCTCTCTTTATTTTCAAGTCTTCTGATTCAAATCATGTTGGATCGACATAAAAGTAAGAATGAACTCAACCCTAATCATATGTAGTGTAGCCAATGATCTAGTCCATGATCTCAACCCAAGTATACAGGTATCAGAAGCACGTGAACTTACCTTAATAAACACATATTCATAGTCGGTTAAGGCCTCAACACGCTCGTTAAGAAAGGAGAGAGACTAACTTCTATCCGAGTAAAATGGCCGTCCTAAAGGCCATGACCGATACAGGAGTTAGTCCCCTTGTCTCTATAAATGAGAGATTTAGCATAAATCCTAGCTAGAAGAGACGAGTAACCCTAAATACTAAACACCCCAAAATCTAGTCATAACATATTGCTAGCAAAACTCTTTATTCGGTAAGTTAATAACACTTATTAGCCGGTTTATTTACTAAAAAGTTAATCTTTTTTAAACATATTTAAGCCTGTATGCTAATCAAAATATAAAAAAACAGCCGCATCAAAATATTTGATATTGCAGAGGTTCACGTTCAAATGCAGTTGATTCAGTAGTCTAAAACGCATTTGTTCAAAATTTATAAGCCCTCCCCTCACTCTAATATTTTGAATAATGTACAGTTGCAGTTCAAGTAAACAAAAAGAAAAAAGGGTCCAAGAAGGGTTTCTTAATCATTGCCATTGCTGGAGGGATAGGAGCATTCACCTTTGCTATATGTGCTTATCTTTTGTGGAGAAAATGTTCTAGGCATAAAGGTAACATTCAAAATAATTCTTTTGAGATGTGAAAAAATAACTTTTAAGGCTGAAACATAATACTTATATGTTCTTTTATTCAGGAAGACATCCTAGAAACTCAATTGTTAGAGAACATAAACAAATGAAGTTGGATGAGCTACCACTATATGAGTTTGAAAAGCTTGAAACTGCTACAAAAAACTTTCACTTTGGTAATATGCTTGGGAAGGGAGGTTTTGGGCCTGTGTACAAGGTGATTTTGTCTAAGATTTTGTATGTCATTTTTTTGTATTATATGCCATAAATCCAATGTTAAAGTATAATTTTCACTTATATCTAGGGAGTAATGGATGACGGCCAAGAAATTGCGGTGAAAAGGCTTTCGAAAGCTTCTGGACAAGGAATGGAAGAGTTCATGAATGAAGTCGTAGTGATTTCTAAGCTTCAACATCGCAATCTTGTAAGACTTCTTGGTTGTTGTGTTGAAAGGGGTGAGCAAATGTTGGTTTATGAGTTCATGCCAAATAAGAGTTTGGATGCATTTCTCTTTGGTGAGTTCTTTTGCCTCTTTAACTTCTTGAAGATGCTCAAGTGTTTAGACAAGTATATTTGGACTTAACTTATAGTATAAGCACTAGATTAAGGGCATGTTTGAGTTTGCTATGTTTAAACTCGTTTATTTGTATAAATTTTCAAAGACTGTTTGGAAGAACTTACGAAAACGGACTTATGACATTGCTTATAAGCTATTTGTAACTTATTTTCATAAGTTTTTAAGATATCTTATGAAAACAATTTCTTTATTTTATCTCTTGATATAGAAAGAACTTATACATAAGTGTTTATCATGACAAACACTTAGACCATAAAGGATAAATAAGTGATTTATCCAAATAGGACATAAGTGGTTTGAAGAGCTTGTAAAATGGTTTAAGATATGTCAAGCTAGTTTTCAAAAACACTTTCATATAACTTGCTGCTATAAGCTGTTACTCAATTTATGTATAGTTAATACATAAGCACTATGATTTATATTCAATCACTCCCTAAGTATAATTTTTTTCTTTTCACCTTTCTTAAAGATCCACTACAAAAGAAAAACTTAGATTGGAAAAAGAGGTCATACATAATTGAAGGAATCGCTAGAGGCATACTCTATCTTCATAGAGACTCGAGACTAAGGATTATACATAGAGATTTAAAAGCAAGCAACATCTTACTCGATGGCGACATGATTCCAAAAATATCAGACTTTGGTTTAGCAAGAATCGTTAAAGGTGGAGAAGATGACGAAGCTAACACAAAAAGAGTCGTCGGAACTTAGTAACTATTCTTATCTTATTGACATTATAATGTTGAAATTAATATTACAAATGAATGGTTTAAGTTTTACTTGTGTAATTATAATATATATGTTATAAATGCAGTGGCTATATGCCGCCTGAATATGCAATGGAAGGACTCTTCTCTGAGAAATCAGACGTCTATAGCTTTGGAGTTTTACTGCTAGAGATTGTTAGCGGACGAAGAAACAGTAGCTTTTATCATAGCGAGGATTCTCTTAGCCTTGTTGGCTTTGTAAGTCTCCTACAAGTCCTTATTACTAGTGAAATCAGAAGTGTTCGCAACGCACTCTCAACACTATTATTGTCTAAAACCCATGCGAATTTCACTAATCTATGTGCGCCGCATTCTTAATTATTATTTTGTTTTTCTTACTAGGCATGGAAACTATGGTTAGAAGAAAACATTATATCTCTAATAGATCCAGAGGTATGGGATGCAAGTTTTGAGAGCAGCATGTTGAGGTGCATACACATAGGACTTTTATGTGTGCAAGAAGTTCCAAAAGAAAGACCAAGTGTTTCAACTGTTGTTTTGATGCTTATAAGTGAGATCACACATCTTCCTCCTCCTGGAAAAGTTGCATATGTTCACAAGCAAAATTCTAAAAGTACAGAATCTTCTCAAAAAAGTTATCAATCTAACTCAAACAATAATGTAACTATGACTGATGTTCAAGGAAGATAATGTATATGGGGTCAATACTATCATTTGGTCATAGTTTACTTAGTTTTGTCTATGAACAAATTTGTTTCCTATTTATTAATTTGGGAAGAGAACTTCTTGAGTCAATGTAATGTTAGTGCACTCAATAGATTATTTCTCGAATGTATATTGGCTTGCATTGAAATTTAATAAGATGCTAGCATTTGAATAGTGTTGAAAAACACTCACGAAACTATTTGTGTTCAAATGTCAAAGAAAATGAGTTCAGTTTCATTGGAGTCATTGTCATGTTGGTGCACTCAATAGATGACTTATTGAATGTATAATCGCAAACGTTGAAATTCAATAGCATGCTAGCTTTTGGATAGTGTTGAAAAACACTTGCAAAACTATTGGTGTTTAGATGTCCGATTACATTGGAACTATGTAGCTTCAATGAAATCACATCAAATTGCATTGCTCATTCGGCGCAAAACCAAATATATGTGTAATCAAATAAAATTAGGGGTGGCGTGATAGAAAAGTAGAGAGGGTGAATAAGTGTTCATCATTGAAGAATGAAAGAGAGAAAAAATAGTTATTGATTATGAATTGAGGAAAAAGAAGTTAGTTACCATTGTTATCTAATAAACTCAATGCCGCTCAGGAAGGTTGTTATAACAACTTAACAACCTTCCCACTAGTTATATTCCCAATGCAACTTACTTTTTTATATTTACACAAAGGAGAATTGTTGATACTTAACTAGTAAAAGACTCGTGCGACGGGTTCATTAATTTTAATCAGTATATCATTTATTTAGATATACCTATAAATATTATTGATAAATTTAATAATAACTACTATTCGAGAAAATACAACTAATCCAATTGATTTATATAATCAAATAAATGAGTCACTCAAAAAAAAAAAAAACTTGAATAAGAAAAGATGAATAAGAGAAAATGGTAGTTGAATGATTTTGCAATTTATGAGGACCAATTTGTAAAATGATAGTTTATAATAATAAAAAACAAGTCTCCTTTCACAATTTAATATTATTCAGCTCATTTAACTATTATTTTCATGTTCACATTCATAATAGGTAGTAACCATTCAAAATGCATAGTCTGGTTAGTTCAATTGATATAGCTAAATGACAATCTTTTTTTCAACTGCAAATGATGGTATCACAAATTCAAGTAGTGCAAGTCTGTTAGGCCTGTTAGTATTGCATTTGTATTTGTATTTTATTAAAACTATCATTAGAATAGTATATGGAAGAATGGTTGTACAATAAAGTAATATTTCTGCACAAAAACCAAGTGACAATTTGCAAAGCAGGTTGTGCATCAGAAATGTCATTGAGAGCATTTGCATTGGAATTGATAAAGCATTTGCATTAAAAATAATATAATATGAGGTAGAATGTGAAGGTGAAATTGATAAATCATTTGCAATGAAATTGGTTGCTGTCATCATAACTTAATATATCACTTTTTTTACAACTTGCCTTGCCTAAGAAATAACAGTACATTTCTACCCATTGATACCATAAAACAAACCTTCATTAAAAAACAACAGTACATTTCTACACAATCTTAAATCCAACCAATCTCTTAGCATAAACCAGATTAAACAATAGAACATCAAACATGAAGAACCACTTGACAGTACGATAATCAATAAGAAAGTTGTGCACAACTTCCAATATGAACATGATACAAGCAGAAAAAACATTTGAATTGTTACCGTCGGCGAATCGTTGTTGTGGTTATTCAATTACTATGGATATTCATTGACGTGCTCTTAAACCCGTTTCCTATACCACAGAACTGGTCCTCAATTTGTATCAACAACAACACGCAAGTAACAAAGCCTCTCTATTCAAACCAAGTTGTTACGCCGGTGATAGAACTTCCAAACTTCCTGAAGCAATTTCACTGCCCAGCCTTAGAATCCTGTCAAGTCACATATTTGAAATCTTCCCATTTGAAAGGCTTATTGCAGGGCTTCAATCTGACATGACCAAAAGTATGTCATAAAAAAAATTGTCATTGCATAGTAGAGCATGGTAGAATTTCAACTCAGGTTGTGCATATGTAGAGCAAAGCAGAATGTAGTTTATCAACAGTTATGCATATTTATATAGGTGTATGATGATGCAAACCAAAATGTAGCAGCTTAACACATGAAAGATGGCATACCATAGGTTGGTCTTGAACTTCCTTTGGAATGGAAGTGTCCAAGTTCAAATCAGCGGTATTAGATGTATGTTGGAAAAATTGATCAAATATAAGATAAAAATGATTATGACTTAATCCAAAATAGAAATTCAAAACAGAAATAGTGTGTACCTCATTAGGATTAAGCAAGTTCAGCATAGATGCAAAACAAAAAACATGAAGAGAATAAATGAAAATGTAACAGTTCAGCATGGTTTTCAAAGAGAATAAGATGGCATAGATACAAATATACAGTTCAGCATGGAATTCAACAAATTGAGCAAAATCTTGGCAACCAATTGTTAGTGTTTATGAGGCATTGATGTTCAAAAATCATAATACAACCATCAAAGGTGGAAATCAAAACAGATTACATTGCATACTCACCAGACTTGGAATGGATGTGTCAAACTTGTTGACAACAACATTAGATGTATGCTGTAAAAATTGTTAAAGTTATTATTAAGATGTAACATAGAAAATGTTAAAGTCACTGACAGTAGCATAGAAAATCAAATAGATGATTAGTTAATCCAAATATAAATTCAAAACAGAATGACCATGAACCTCATTAGGATTAAGCATGTTGTTCAAGGTTGTGTAAACTTCATCATCCTTAATGATGGTCAACAAAAATAACAAAAACAGAAGTCCATAACAGAATTTTATTTTCACTTCAATAAAAATCCTCAACAGAAAATTCAGTGGAAATAAAAATACATATCAGGAAAAATAGCAGAAGGAGCAATTGACAACAGCAGTTCAAACTCATAACAGTTTTTTCAATCAAAACTAACATAACATAAAGGAATTTTCTCTAACAGAATCCTAACCATAACCTAAAAGAACTCCAAAAGCAAATCTTCAATCTTCATCAATTCTCCATCAAAAAACTATAGACTTGATTTGGAAAGCGAGGAAAATACTCCTAACCTGTCGACGGACTGTTTTTCCCTTTAAACATTACCTCGCCAACTGTTTTTCCATCAAATAACATGAGATTAAATCCAACCAACATTCAAAAACAATATCATAATAATATAAGAGGTATATACATAAGAGGTATAAACATAACTAAAGCTTACCTATAAACTTCGTCGATACGAATTGAATTTGCAGCACATGGCATACGATGAAAGTGTCCCGTGAAGCAACCACAACAAACTGTGTTGCAATATAAAAAAATGGTTCTTTAAATTGTTAGGCATCAACCTCATTGTTAGGCCAATAGAAGTTAAAAAGAAATTTGAATCAATGATGTCATGCTCTACTCAACATTGTCAGTCTGAACAATACAAAAAAAACCAAGATGAGTGGCAAGGTAAAATGTAAAACCAGAGCTGCCAGGATAAAAATCTGTGAAGCAAATATTTACCTCTCAGCCATGCACTTTAGAATATGTTCTTGCTTCAGTCTCATTTTCAAAAACATTGTCAACATACCTGAATCACATAACGGAAATCCTTAAAGATCAATAAGTAAAAATGTATTCATTAGAATTTGACAGAAAAGGATTCTTACGCAAGAGCTTTATCCTGTACATCCTTGAAGAACTCACAGATAAAGGGTGCAGAAAGGTTCATCCATGTTGACTGCTTAAGTTTCAAACACTATTATTAGTAGAAAGGGAAGGCCAAATTCTAATCATATCTAACCTTGTTATTTGCAGCTGCATATTCGCCAACTAATTGTATGTTATTTGCGATTATCCCATTTACAAATCCTTCAAAATCAATCTGTTATGTAAAACAATGAGAAAACATCAAAATCCAATGTGAAAAGAGAAAGAGAGACGAGAATAAGGGAGTTGAATGAAAGAGAAAGAGAGAAAACGGCGGGGTGGTGGTATATATGGCGGAGATATCTGAAAGTATAGATTAAAAGTACAACTCTTAAACCTCCATGCTTTGAAAGTATGGATTCCAATTCATTTGCATCAAAAGCATGATAATTTAATGAATCAATAGACATCATACTAAGTGACTAACAATTTAATTTGCTTTCATAAATTTCTAAAAAAATAAAATAATTTCTTCTGCCTTTTATGACCAGACACATGACAATCAATAATACACATCAATGTAAAAGGCTCATGTTGATATGGTGCAAAAAACATATTGTTTTACATAAATGAGCAGGAATTGGAAAACAAAATCAACATACTCATACAGCCGAGCAGGAATTGTCTCTGGAATGATATCATCCTCACTGATAACCTTTTTTGCCTCTTGGGAGTTTGTTGATGTAACAGGGATGTAACAAAAAAAAATTGCAGGACAAAGATAGAATTTCAAAACAGCATGGTAATAGTTAGAAAACATAAATTATTAAGAATGGAAGATTTCACAATACCGGGAGTTACACATCAGACCTGTCAGTATCATTGTTAAGAAACAAATAGTTGTGCAGTTAAGGTTCTTTCCTTTTTAGAAAGATCTAAATCACTCCAACATTTGCCTTTAAATAGCTACAGCTCAAGATTGAAGTGTTAACACCTAAAAGCATAAAATCCCCATATTAACAAAATGCAATGTAACAAAATTAAGATAAACCAAAACATTCCATATCACACAAATTACAAACTGTTAAATAAAAATCAATTTTTAAAATTAAAAATCCAGTAGACAATAGTCTCACAACCAACCTAGGTTGATTATGTTCTTCAACTCTAAAATCTCTTGCCACTTCTATAGCCACCACCAGACGCCCAAGCCTACTTCTGCCGCAAAAAACCACACTGCACCGACAATAACGATGAGCCAAAACAGCACCTGCAGAACAACGTCAGAAAAAAGCCACAATACAGCAGGCTTCCTAACAGGATTAGCCTTATGAGTTCAAAAACAACGCCGATGATTTTGTGCCACCCGAACAAAAAACTGCATCAAATCGCTGATGATTTACAACAAAATATACAAATTAAAGAGAGAGAGAGAGAATCAGAGACGAGGGAGGAATGGGGCGGCGGAGATTAGGGTTTTGAGGGAAAAAATATATGAAAGAAAAATGATGGGAAGAGAGAGAGAAAAGTGTGAATAGGTTTACGTGGGAATGAGGAAAAACAGGAGAGAGTGGGAGGAAAACAGAGAGAGAATGGTTTTAGTGGGAATGAGAAAATACTTTTATTTGAATTGGCTAATGGTTGATTGACAGTTGGCATGCTAATGGTTTTGAATTGGGATTAAATTGCTAGTTACCGAAATAACCTTTTCGTTGTGTATTTTTTTTTAGGGAAGGGCAATTTGGGCAGTGCATGGAACCTATTTGTAATGGGTAGATAGTAGAAGCCTAGGTCTAGTTGGTATATACTCTAATATCTTCCCCGTCAAAATGGGGAGGCTTCTTCCACATGTCTTTGTCTAAGACATGGTTGTTTTGTCCAGAACCTTGAGTATAACTTTTAGAGTGTGTTTGGATGAGGGATTTGAAAATTTTTAGGGAATTTAAAATTCTAAGTAATTCAAATGATTCAATTGAAATTTATTCATTTTTAAATTCTTTTGTTTGGATGCAGTATTAAAATGATTCAATGTAAAAAATTTGGGGTCATTTTCATTATTTTTAAAGCTTTTGGGGCAAAGTTAAAATATAAAAAATAGGGACCAATTTGTAATTTTTGAAAATTTGAAGGGGCCAATTTGTAAAATTTGAAAATTAATAAGGACTAATTTGCAATTTTTTGAAAATTTTGGGGGTGAATTTAAAATTTTCATAAAATATGAGGACCATCTTGCAAAATTTGAAAAATTAATAATAAACAATTTAACATTCATATTATATAGAGTTAAGAAGCAATTTGAAATTCTTTACTTTTTGGTGTCATTTTAAATTCCTTAAATTTAACATGAATAAAATACTCCACAAATTTACATCATTTTAACAATCCTCCATATTTTTTATTCAAACAATAGATTTTGATCAAGTCATTTCAAATTCCCTCAAAAAATTACTTTCCCATCATTAAAATTGATCGTGAAGGCTTGATCAGATCCAGTGATGGGCCACCAAGAACGTCTGTGATGCTGGGCGTGAGATGAGGAGGAGGGGGTGTACCTGCAAGGCACTCTGACGCTTAAGTAAGAAAGGGTCAGAGAAAAGGGGCAAGTACAAAGTATGAGTTCTTAAGGTGATTATTAGATACCTGACCCTCTCAAGTGAGAGGGTTTATATAGTGCCCCCAGCGCGGTCCTATTTTCAGGGAGAAATAACCATTTTCCCGAAGAATAGGTAAATGCCCAAAACTAGCCGTTATGTCGGGCAGGGTGCCCGAAACTAGCCGTTATGTCGGGCAAAGGCGTAGTTTCGGGCACATGCCCTTAGCTGTTCAGGGACTGATGAAGCAGTGCGAAACGGGCAGCAGTATCAGAAAGGAGCGATGCACTCCTTGCCCGGTTGGGGGGCAGAAAGGTAACTTTTGCCCCTTTATGGATTGGACTTAGGCAATTGGGCCGTTCTGGGAACAGAAGCGGATTGGGCCATGCATAGCCATTGGTCCAATCCAGAACAGGAGCCTCCTAAGTCGTTGCTCCCGAGCATGGGAGTGATGACTTAAGGATAGCCCGTTGTTCCGGGGAACCATAGTGGAGTCGTCGTTTGGTGACGGATGGAGTAGTCTCGTGGTGCCCGTGGGCCCTGGTGTTCGTAAGATCCGCGACCGTGTCTAGTCTGCCCGTCGTAAGGGGAGGCTAACGGTCAGGAAGAATTGAAACGTTGGGGCGCCACGTGTGCCTCGAGCCCTGTGCTGCAGTAACTAGGCAATAATGGCTAGTCTACAGTCATTATAACCTACGTGGACGTGCCTCTCCACGTGCTCCTCAGCAGTATAAAAGGAGAAGAACTCAAGCCATTTGGAACTTTCGCTTCTCTCTCTTCTTCTTCGTCTTCCTCATAAAGCTTTGCCCGGCGCCGTCGTCCGCTGCTTCAACCGCCGTCACCAGCTTCGAGCACCCGTCTTTCAGCTTTTCAACCACGTAAGTCTTCCGGTTTTTTATTTTTGTTCATCTTTTTCTCTAGATTGCATGTGGTTAGGTTAGGTTTAGATGACATAGGGTAGCTTTTCTGGGTTTGTTGGTGGTGGACGGTGGCTAAGCCGTTTTCTGCAGCCGACGGGGCCGCTGGAGCCTCTTAGATAACTCGCGAATAGGCGGTTTCTGGCGTCGTCGCGATGGTGACACATAGGTAACTGTTGTGTTTACTCAGTTTCCGATGCTTCGATGAAGTTTCCGGTGAACGTTTGTAGTTTTCGGTGAAGCTTCAAACGGAAACTGGGAAGCGGCTCGAGGAGGTTCCTCGTTTCGGGAGTGGTTTGTCCCGAGCGTCTCCTCGTAGGAGACTCTTGAGCTTTTGTTTAATATTATGGCTTAGGCCCGGGACGCCATCCTCAGCCCTTTGCGCACCCTTTCACTTGACTAGCGGTGGAATGGTGGATTTGATTCTTCGTCGAATTCACTTTTTTCTCTGCTTTTCAGGTGATCTATATGCATGTGTGCCCGTAATAGGGATTAATTTAATTTGCTTTAAGTTTCATGGAATTGCTCATTGTAGATGTGTTTGGTTGTGAGGGGTACTGGTCGAACGGCCAGGGAATGTCTGGGCGAGAGAGCGGAGCTCAGGTCGCGTTTGAGGCCTGAGTTCGCGGCATGAACCTCTCATCGCGAGCTGGGTGTTCTGCCTATCGTGGTACTTTGATGATGGCGGTGCTCGATTGAGGGACCGCTGTCGAGCACGGACCTGGCTCATTCCTGAGCGGGGTTCTGCTTTACTGACATGCGACGCTTGTACCTAGGAGTGCATAGTGGTCAGTAGTTTTGACGAATCAGACCGACAGTTAAGGCCTTAGCTATAGTATTGCTTTATCTTTTCGGCGTTCCATGATCGAACAAGTTCTTCCCCGTTGAGATGTTATAGGTAATAGGCCCCATTCTCCATATTTGCCCGGACACGATAGGGTCCTTCCCAGTTAGCGGCTAGTTTGCCTTCGCGAGAGTCTTTATGGTTTCTTCTTAGGACAAGGCTGCCCATGTCGAACTCTCTTCGTATGACTTTGGCGTTGTGCCGGATGGCAATTTTTTGTTTTAACGAAGCTTCGCAGAGGGTTTCCCCTAATCGAACTTCCTCGACGAGGTTGAGCTCCTCCCTTAGTGCTTCGTCGTTCATTTCCTCGTCCCGGGACGATTCTGTCCGCCTAGAGGGTACGTGAACTTCAATGGGAATTACGACTTCGGTCCCGTAGGCCAGGCGAAAGGGTGTTTCCCCGGTTAAAGAGTGTGGAGTTGTGCGGTATGCCCATAAGACGTTGTGCAACTCCTCGACCCAAGCTTTCTTCGTTTCGTCCAGCCTTCATTTGAGACCTCGAAGGATGACTCGGTTCGCCGCTTCAGCTTGCCAGTTTGTCTGGGGATGTTCGACGGATACGAAGTGTTGCTCCGTGCCCAGCTGGGTGACGAAGTCCTGGAACTTCCTGTCCGTAAACTGTGTCCCATTGTCCGTAACTATCGCCTGGGGGATTCCAAAACGTGCAAGGATGTTTCGTTTGTAGAAACACAGTATGTTAAAGGCAGTTATCATGGCTAGAGCCTCTGCTTCTATCCATTTTGTGAAGTAATCCACGCCTACTATTAAGTATTTGTTCTGGTTTGATCCTACCACGAATGGCCCCAGGATGTCCAGGCCCCACCAGGCAAATGGCCACAGGGAGGACATAGCCTTGAGCTCGTTAGGTGGAGCTAGGTGCATGTCCCCGTGCTGTTGGCATTTATCGCATTTCTTCACGTGTTCCTTAGCGTCTTGCTGCATGGTTGGCTAGTAGTATCCTGCTGATAAGTGCAAAATGTACCTATTTTTGTATATAAGTTTTGTTGCACTTATCTATACTTTTTGTTAAATATCATACGAATAAACCCTGCTTTGTTTGTAAATACGTTTACTTTACGTTATAGTGTATATATTGCGTTATCATGTAAATATCATTGAGTTTAATTGATTTACATTTATTTTTGCAGGTATTCAATCAGGGATATCTTGCCATTGTTGTATAGATCATTGAATAAGCTTTCCAACGCTTCGAACCGGGCAAAAAACGGAGTTACGGTTCAAAAGTTACGAATAAAACAATGCAGAATTTTTGTTGTCTGGTGTGTTGCACCCCTGCAGCACCGAGGCACTAGAAAATAGAATAAATTCCAGTAGCGTTCAGTATTTTTGAGCCAGCGTCGGGCGGTCATTTCAGTGTCGGGCACTCCAGAACAACACTGGAACTTGCAAAAATAAGCCGCCTTTCGCCGTTGGGCGCCCCAAAACACCGTCGGGCGAAACTGTGTGGACAAAAACACCATTTAAGGCAAAAAAAACTATTTTTTGAGTATGTTTTTGGGGGAACTTTCTCCCAACTTCATCAAAAATATTTTAGGAGTAGAGAGGCTTAGAAACAACATTAGAGGATGCATATTGATGATCTGGAGTTGGATTTGCTTCAATCGGCTCTGACAAACCATGAGAAAATGGTTCTTCTCCTTTCTTCTCTTTGTATTCTCTATTTGTTGAGGTTTTGTATGTAAACCTCTTGATACCTATTGTATTTCATCTAATGTATGTTTGTGAATGAATTCTGATTTTCTATTGTTGTTGTCTTTGGTTGATTATTTGTGGTCTTGACAAAACCTTTACAAATCTTTGATCTTAGATTTTCTTCTATCAATGAGCAAGCTTTTGACATGGTTTTGTGAGTTGATATTCATTTTATCTTTTGTTGTATTGTGTTGATAAAGTAACATGGGTAGCATGAGTAGGATCGATACGGTATCGCGAGGATGCGTGATAATATTGATGAAGAAGGATATTCACATCAATTGGGCAAATTAGTTGAATACATGTAAAAAAAAGGGTTAAGCGCGTGTACGTATTTTGATCTTGGTTTAATACGAAGAAATCATTTATCTGATATGGATGTTATAGTAATCTCTGTTTTGTCTGAACTCTAGAGATAGATTTAGAGTTAACACTTGCGCGAGTATCAGTTCTTACTTCTCTATGTTGTTGAGTTGTGTGAGACATCACCGATGAGACAATACGGTCGTTCTCTCGACGTTGCATTAGACATAGCCTCTGTTGTGAGTGATACGTGAGGATATTAGGCGAATGATTGATTTGTGTTTACTTGATTAGAAGAATGCATGTGTTATCGGTTGATCTCTATTGAGCTTCTCTTCTCCAAAGAATGTGTTATTGTTATTTACTTGCTTTTTGTTCCTTTAATTTTCCGCATTTTCTTTTGGTTCGTCTTTAAACCATAACTTTTGATTCATGAGCTTAGAAATATAGAAACCGTTGAATGACATTCTTTCCCTCGCACTGATCCCTGTGGAGACGACAAAACTGGGTTACTTATATATTTTTGCTTGCTGTTATTCTAGCTTCAACAAAATGGCGTTGTTGTCGGGGATTGGTGTTTCGATATTGAGTTGCATCGCATAGTTTCTATGTTTTTAAGCTTCGTACATAATTGTCTATATTGTATATTTACTTGTATAAACACTTGTTTTGCTTTTGTAGATACTTGTCCATAATTGTTTTCCATATGTGATTGTACATATTTGTTTCTGTTTCATTTGTTCACTTATCATATATTCGTGTTGTCCATCATGTTTATGTGTGTGTATATATTTTTGTTTTTGGTTTACGTTTTCTCAAGTGTTACAAGTTTTATTGGGTCGCTACCAGTGAACGAAACAACATGGAGGAGCTTGTACGTAAATAAGGTGTCGGGCTTACGACGTGAAACAAGCACTTGTTGGGAGGCAACACAATGATTTGAGTTTGTACAGTTTTATATTTAGTAGTATTGTAGTATTGTATGAGATTGGATGGATTGAATGAGAGAAAGAACTTGAAAAACTCAGCAAGTCTGTGCGCGCTTAGCGCGCGCAGAGGGCACTTAGCGCACCTTGCTTTTTGTGGAAAAACTATCTTATTCTCTTATCCACTTTCACGCATTTTGTTAGTGTATGTTTATTAGTTTTAGAAATTTTTGTGTTTGATCTCAAGTTTTGTTTTTTATTAGCTTGAGAATGCATTGTGGGATTTTTCAATTTTGATTGTTTCAACAAGAAAATTTTATGGTAGTGTGAAAAGTTTAAAGAAAGTTGCATTGATGTGGTTTGTGTTTATTTCTTTTCTAGAACATAACATGTTTATGAACCTTAGGATTTGTACAAATTACATGATTTTCACTCTCTTGCAGTTTTTGTTCATTTATGAATCACTTTAGTTCATAGCCCCATGTGAGGAAACCTCCATTGTTTACTATATGCTTGGATGACTAATAACTTTGTTTAATTCGTTTGATTCATGCTTTATCTTTTGATTATTGTGATTTTGTGGAAGCATTAGAAATTATCAAGGCATTTGTTTATATTGAGCACAACCATATCCAAAAGTACCTTACCCGTGAGAATTCGTTAACCCCTTTGAGCCTAAACAATTTAGATCTCATTTTAGTGATGAACTTTGTGTTGTACATAATTTGAAAATCAAGTTCATCATTGAATTTTGCGAGGTTCTAAAAATTTCTTCTTGAACCTTTGAACATTATTTTAATTTGATTTCCTTGCCGTAAATCGTAAGGAGCATTCACTTGAGGTTTGGTTGAATTCAAGTTGGGGAGAATGAAAAAGAAGATTGGTAGGTTGCTATAAACTTTTGAAAAATTTCAAACAAGCATGAAAAGAAAAAGTGTGAATATGAATGTGAAAAACAAAAGAAAAAGAATGCTTGTTTGAATGAGAAAAATAGAGAATGAAATAATTGTGCATAAGGAAGTTTGAGAAGGTTTACAATAGAGGAATGAAATTGGTGAATGAAGTTGAGATGTTTGTGAATACCTTGTATAGTGAATGTTCTTTTGTATCTGTAATTTCAATTCAATGGCCTTTAAAAATGTCCCTTTGTTGTGAACCCGGCCAAGCTACAACCTTTGAAGCCCTTAGTGATCTTTTTGCTTCCATATTTTCATTTTTTGATTGTTAGATGTTGTATGAATTGAATTGTTATTTGCATTGTTTGTCAGATGACTGAAATTTCCCCGCGGTTGCAAACGCGCATTAATTTCTTCATTCTTATTTAAAGTGGAGTGTTAGGTGTGATTCATTCTTGAACATGTATTGCTTTTGGATGTTTGACATGTGTTTTGTGCTTAGACTTTGTTTCATATTCGTGGTGTCGTTGTAGTTTAGTGGTAAGCATCGCCTGGTGTGTACTTTTGATTTGTATACCATACATTTGTTGTCCGTTTGTAAAAACTTGTTGAGCATGATTTCTTGATAATTACTTTTGTTTCTTTGAGTTGATTGACCTTTGTTTGAGGACAAACAAAATAATAAGTTGGGGAGAGTTTGATAAGTGCAAAATGTACCTATTTTTGTATATAAGTTTTGCTGCACTTATCTATACTTTTTGTTAAATATCATACGAATAAACTCTGCTTTGTTTGTAAATACGTTTACTTTACGTTATAGTGTATATATTGCGTTATCGTGTAAATATCATTGAGTTTAATTGATTTACATTTATTTTTTAAGGCATTCAATCAAGGATATCTTGCCATTGTTGTATAGAGCATTAAATAAGCTTTCCAACACTTCGAACTGGGCAAAAAACGGAGTTACGGTTCAAACGTTACGAATAAAACAATGCAGAATTTTTGTTGTCTGGTGTGCTGTGTAACGCCCCAGTTTTGCCAATTTTAGTTTTATTGAGTCTTTTGATTATTTTATTATTATTTTATTTTATTTCCGACTTTTGTGTGAAAATATGTTATTTTTAGTCGTGAATATATTTTATCGCGTTTCGGAAACATTTGCGAGATATTTGAGTGTGGGGGTATTTTGGACATTTCATAGATATTTGGATAAGTTAGTAAGAAAAGAAAATAGAAAAGGGAAAGAAAGAAAAATAGAGAGAAAGAAAGAAGAAAGAAGGAAAAAGAGAAGAAAAGAGGAGAAGAGAGAAAATTGGAGAAGAGTGGAAAAATCATCAAGATCAAGTTCTAGAGTCGATTAAATCGGGTAAGGGTGCGAAACTCGATTATTGTATGATTGTATATGATTATGTATGTGTGTTTATTGTTGTTTTGGATTGAATTGGAGAAAATTTAGTGTAAACCCTATTTGGTAAAAATTGATTAGAAATGGAAATAAATGTGTCTAAATTCTTGTGGACTATGTTAATGATTGTCTATACATGTTTGTGAGGTATTATTACACTTCTATTTGGTGATTTTCTGAGTTTTAGGTGATGAATTGGTTGAATTTGGGTTGAAAACGCAGAAAATTGTTCTGCAGAATTTTTCTGGATCTGTCCTGGCCATACGCGTAAGGGACTTGCCAATACGCGTATGAGCCTAGGCGTTACGCGTATCATTGGCATGTTCCTGGGCCAATACGCGTATGAAATGCATGTTTTACCGGCCCTCTGGTGATACGCGTAAGGGCGATGGGCATACGCGTATGGTTTTTGAAAACGTGATTTTGTGAAGAGAAATTGGTTCTGTCCATACGCGTATGAACATGGGTGATACGCGTACGGACAGGAGGATGGGAAAAATGTGATTTTTTTGGAAATGTCGTTTTCGGTTTCGTCCGTAACTTTTGTTTCGATTATCCGATTTTTGCATTTTTGGTATCGTTGCGTAGCTATTGAGCTGTACTCTCTTGTGATGATGATTTTGAAATTGTTAACCGATTTAATTATGTCAAAAAGTCGGGAATAGTGTCGGTTGTCGACTTTTGTCATTATACTTGTACGTAATCGACGTGTATTGTGCAAGGTGCTGTGGTATGATGTAAACGTATGTGTTTAGATGATGTTGTGATGAATTGTGGCCGAAAGGCAAGAAATGCTAAGTGTGGTATTTGATGATATATGCATGATTGTGGATGTATATATGTATGCAATGTGAATGTCATAAGTCATTGTATGCCAAGCATCATGATATGCATTGTGGAAACGTCCTGAGTGACGGTTTGGTTCCAGAGGGAATCTGCTATAACATCGTGTGCCTCGAAAATATGAGGCGATGCCTGAGGACTTAAAGCGGTGGTTATAGACGATTGTGTGCCTTAGATAGGACTTAAAGCAATCCATAACGTCGTGTGCCTCGAAAATATGAGGCGATGCCTGAGGACTTAAAGCGACGGGTGAACATCGTAGGCCCGATGGGGAGTTACTTGAGATTCTCAGTAACGAGCGATGGTTCCAATAGTTCCTGAGTGAACTAGTAACGTGACAATGGAAGTCGGTACCGCATGGCATGTGCATAGAGTCGTGGTGTCGGTCTCTGTGCATTTGCATTCATCATGAATTACTTGTGCATGTAATTGTGAATGTGATTGATGGGATGGAATATGTGTGATTGGGTTGGTGATTATGGGTATGTTGTAGGTTTGATGTGTATTGGCGTTAATGCGTGAGAATTGTGCTGTATTACGTTATGTTTGATCTATGAGAAATTGTGGTACAACTGTGGTGAGAAATGTGTTTACTTGCGTATGTTTGTGTTACTATATAATTTTATGCAATTATATTATGGTTGTTTTTCTCACCCTTCTGTTGTTTTATAACGCTCTATGAGGCGTTGCAGATTAGAGTTGCTGGAGGTATTCTTTTTGTGAAGCTTTACGTCTTCATTCTTTTGTCGGTCGGCTCTGATATGTGACATGGGTAGCTAGGGTGACCGTTGTGATTATTTTGTATATCTGACGATATATTTTAGTTGTACATGTATAACTTGATGTATGGCGGACATGTTTATATGTATATATGTATATATGCTATTCAGATTTTAGATTTTCCGCTTTAATTCTAATTTCTGAGAACTGGGTGTAAGGAACTGAGTTTCCTCTGTATGATTGCTACCCCACTGTTGCATATCTTCATGGGCAGGTGTTGTATGTTCTGTATATGTTACTTTGATGTGGTACCCCCTTTCTATGCCGTGATTTCAAACATACTCTGACCAAATTTCGAATTTTCTTTTATTGCTTTAAATGCATGTTAATTGGGGGTGTAGATTGGGGGCGTCACATGTTGCGCCCCTGCAGCGCCAGGAGGTGCAGAGGCACTAGAAAATAGAATAAATTCCAGTAGCGTTCAGTATTTTTGAGCCAGCGTCGGGCGGTCATTTCAGCGTCGGGCGCTCCAGAACAACACTGAAACTTGCAAAAATAAGCCGCTTTTCGCCGCCGGGTGCCCCAAAACACCGTCGGACGAAACTGTGCGGGCAGAAACACCATTTAAGGCCAAAAACACTATTTTTTGAGTATGTTTTTGGGGAAACTTTCTCCCAACTTCATCAAACATATTTTAGGAGTAGAGAGGCTTAGAAACAACATTAGAGGATGCATATTGATGATCCGAAGTTGGATTTGCTTCAATCGGCTCTGACAAACCGTGAGAAAATGGTTCTTCTCCTTTCTTCTCTTTGTATTCTCTATTTGTTGAGGTTTTGTATGTAAATCTCTTGATACCTATTGTATTTCATCTAATGTATGTTTGTGAAGGAATTCTGATTTCTATTGTTGTTGTCTTTGGTTGATTATTTGTGGTCTTGACAAAACCTTTACAAATCTTTGATCTTAGATTTTCTTCTATCAATAAGCAAGCTTTTGACATGCTTTTGTGAGTTGATATTCATTTTATCTTTTGTTGTATTGTGTTGATAAAGTAGCATGGGTAGCATGAGTAGGATCGATATGGTATCGCGAGGATGCGTGATAATATTGATGAAGAAGGATATTCACATCAATTGGGCAAATTAGTTGAATACATGTAAAAAAAGGGTTAAGCGCGTGTACGTATTTTGATCTTGGTTTAATACGAAGAAATCATTTATCTGATATGGATGTTATAGTAATCTATGTTTTGTCTGAACTCTAGAGATAGATTTAGACTTAACACTTGCGCGAGTATCAGTTCTTACTTCTCTGTGTTGTTGAGTTGCGTGAGACATCACCGATGAGACAATACGGTCGTTCTCTTGATGTTGCGTTAGACATAGCCTCTGTTGTGAGTGATACGTGAGGATATTAGGCGAATGATTGATTTGTGTTTACTTGATTAGAAGAATGCATGTGTTATCGGTTGATCTCTATTGAGTTTCTCTTCTCCAAAGAATGTGTTATTGTTATTTACTTGCTTTTTGTTCCTTTAATTTTCTGCATTTGCTTTTGGTTCGTCTTTAAACCAGAACTTTTTATTCATAAGCTTAGAAATATAGAAACCGTTGAATGGAATTATTTCCCTCGCACTGATCCCTGTGGAGACGACAAAACTGGGTTACTTATATATTTTTTCTTGCTGCTATTCTAGCTTCAACAAAATCGAAGGGCCTTCCGGGCAAGGGACCTTCCTCCAAGATGTTGGGCGTTGATTCCTTCGTGAATTTCGCGCAAGATGTGGGCGACCATTTTTTCCTCGACACACTTGAGTAGCGGGATGGAGAACCCTCACCTGTAGAGTTTATCTTCGACCAAGACGTAGGAGCAGGCTCTTCGCCTAACTACGCTGGCCTCTTTGGGGTCGGACGGAAGTTCGTCCCTAGCGAGATAGTTGTAAACGGGGGTCATCAAGCAGTTGTTGTCGCCGATCATCTGTACGTCGAGGGTCGGGGAAGTTTTCTCAACACTGGGTCAAGGAAGTACCTCATGTATGACGGACTTGCTTCTGCCTTTCTTCTTCGCGCTTGCCAGTTTAGACAAAACGTCTTCCCTGACGTTGTGTTCGCGGGGAACGTGTTTTACCTCTACCGCTGCGAACTTCATCATTTTCTCCTTGACCATGGCTAAGTATTCGGACAGGCTGTCTTTTTTGGCTTGATACTCTCCTCGAACTTGGAGGGCCATGAGTTGTGAATCTGTGCAGATGATGACTTCTTCCGCGCCGAGATCTTCGGCTAGGCGTAAGCCGGCGAGGAAGGCTTCATACTCAGCCTGGTTGTTAGAGGTGGGGAAGGATAGGGTAAGCGATACTTCAACGATGATTCCCTCGTCGTTCTCCAATATGATGCATGCCTCGCTTCCAGCCGAGCTGGATGCCCCATCTACGAAAATGGTCCATTTGCGCGCCCCGCAGGTCGAGGAATCTGCGAACGTCATTTATGCGAAGAAGTCAGTCAAAGCCTGGACTTTGAGGTCTTTTTTGCTTTCATACTGGATGTCAAATTCGGACAGCTCTAGCGACCATTTGAGCATTCTGCCGACCATGTCTGGTCGTCCTAACAGCTGCTTCACGGGTTGATCTGTCTGGACCACAATCGTGTGGGCCAGGAAGTAGTGTCTCAGTCTTCTAGCTGGGTTGATGAGGGATAGTTCCATTTTTCTATCTGTTGGTATCTCAGCTCTGGTCTCTGCAATGCTTTGCTCGTGAAATATATGGGCTTTTACCCGTCAGGTGTTTCGCGGATAAGAGCGGCTCTCACTACCTTGGTGGCTACGGCGAGATACAGATACAGAGTCTCTTTGTTGTCCGGGCGAGAGAGAACTGGTGGCTCTGAGAGTGCCCATTTCAGATGGAGGAGAGGCTGGTCGCATTCCTCAGTCCATTCAAACGCTGCCTCCTTGTGGAGGAGTTTGAAGAAGGGTAGGGAGTGCTGGGAAGATTTGGCCATGAAACGGGATAAAGACACGAGCATCCCGTTGAGGGACTGGATGGATTTTTTCGATTTGGGCATTGGAAACTCGGAGAATGCCCGACACTTATTAGGGTTGGCCTCGATTCCTCGTTCTGTTAGGTAGAAGTCGAGGAATTTTCCTGCCCGCACATCGAACGTGCACTTCTCCGGGTTGAAACGCATATGGTATTTCCTGGCCTGTTCGAAGACCTTTCTTAAATGGGCAGTATGATCGGTTTCCTCACGGGATTTTACGATCATATCGTCCATATAGACTTCGAGTATGTCGCCTATCTCTCCCCGGAAGACTTTGTTCATCATCCTCTGATAGGTTGCGTCGGCGTTCTTCAGGCCGAAGGACATTACGTTGTAGTAATAGTTGCCCGATTCGGTCATGAAGGCCGTGTATTTTTTATCGCTCACTGCCATTGGTATTTGATTATAGCCCGAAGAGGTGTCCATGAATGATAATAGTTTAAAACCGGCAGAGTTATCAACAAGTTTCTCAACATTGGGGAGGGGGTAGGCATCCTTCGGGCATGCCTTGTTAAGATCGGTATAGTCAATACACATTTGCCATTTGCCATTAGATTTTTTCACAAGTACAACGTTGGACACCCAAGTGGTGTACTTGGCTTCCGAGACAAATTTTTCCTTGAGGAGGTCTTTTATAGCTTTTTCTGTAGCCTCTGTTTTCTCCGGAGACTGCTTTCTCCTATGTTGTGCTACTGCTTTGACGGCTGGGTCAATCGTGAGTTGATGGCAGGCGACAGATAGGTCCAAGCCGGGCATCTCGGCGGCGCTCCAGGAGAACAGATCAGCGTTCTCACGGAGGCAGGCTTTGAGTTGCCTCCTTGCCATGTCGGGGAGATCTGCTCCAAATTTAATCCCCACTTTGGGTCGTCACCGAACAAGACGAGCTCGAAGTCGCCATCCGGGATGGGACCCGTCAAATGGGAAATGCTGCTAGTTGGGGTAGACGAGCTGCTCGAGGCTGCTTGGTCCCCCTTCTGGTCCTCTTCGGGGAAACGGCTTTCGAGGTCGATGGCGTCGACCTGAGGCAGCGGCTTGGCTTCCTCGGAGCTGCTGGGCAAGACTGGCTTGTTAGATACCTTCGGCTTAGACGCGATGGCGTTGAGTCCCTTCGTGGCTGCTTTAAAGCATCGTCGTGCGGCTTCGATGTCGCCGTGGAGGGTGGCAACCATCCCCTTTGAAGTGTAGTACTTCATCTTGAGATGGACGATCGAAGGCACAGCTACCAACTCGGCCAAGGTTGGTCTTCTGAAGATACACTGGTACAGATACGGGCAAACGATTACCAGAAACTGTACTTTAACAGATCTGGTCGTCTCCGCTGATCTAAAAGTTACGATTAATTCGACGTATCCCCGGGGTTTGGTTACTGACCCATTGAATCCTTGCAAGTCAGAACCCACATAGGGAGTGAGGTGTGATTCGTCTAGCTGGAGCGTTGAAAACAGCTGGGAGTACATAATGTCGACCGAGTTGCCTTGGTCGACGAGAATCCTGCGAACGTCGAAGTTCTCCATCCGAGCTCTGACGAGCAGGGGGATGCTCGAGTTTGGGGATCCCCCGAGGAGCTCTTCTCGGTAGAAGGATATGGGGATAGAGCCCTTCTGGGCCTGATCGAGTGTGGTCACCTTGCTGGAGCTTGTGTTGATCAAGTGCTTGAATTTCCTCTTCACGGAGCCCACCGTGACTTTATTGAAGCCTCCTCCTGAGATTACCATAGTGGAGGGAACATCTCCCATGGGCTGTGGGCCGCGAAGTAGGCAGGAGCGCTGAGCTCATCTGGGACGTAGAAGTCTTCTGGTCGCGATACAGACATGGCGACTTGGAAGTTGGCCTCTTCCGGGGAAGGCACCTCTTCCTCTACCTTCTTTGACTCTTGGGCATCTTGCCGGGGAGAATCTTTCTTTTTCTTGAACTGTTTCAGGTGGCCATCCCTGATCAGTATTTCGATAGCATCCTTCAAATGGATGCAATCTTCGGTGGTGTGGCCGTGACTCTTATGGAAACGACAGTACTTTAATTTGTCGGCGTTGGGCTTGGCCAGTATTTATTTGGGGAAGCGGACCCCTGCTTGCTTGAATTCCGAATTCGTGCATTCGGACAGTATCTTTTCCCTGGAGACGGTCAGGGGGTGTAGTCGTGAAATCGTCCGGAAGGTCCCTTGCTCTCCCAGGAGTCTCGAGGACGGTCTTCGCGCTTCCTTTCCCCTTGACAAGATATCGGGGTCTCTTCGCCTCTGGAGGCCTGGGCGTTCTCCTGGTGGCGGGAGGCTCGGGCAGAGTTGGCCACTTCCTTTTCCTCGTACTGGATGTACGACTGCGCCTTGAGGAGGAAGGCGTCCAGGTTCCTCGGAGGTGCGAGGCCGGCAACTTTGGAAAACTCTGAGTGTGGGCGGAGTCCCTGTTCAAGCAGAAATTTTTTCATGTTGTCAGTGGTGGGGACTTGCACCGCTTCTTTGTTAAACCTCTCGATGTATGCCCGGAGAGGTTCATCCTTCCCTTGGATGATGGCCCTAAGAGAGGCTTCAGTCTTGGGGTGGCGGCGCGACGCCGTGAAATGCCTGGAAAACATTCTGCCTAACTGCTTCCACGAAGTGATAGACTCTTCGGGCAGCTGTTTGTACTAAGTCATTGCTCTTTTTTGGAGCGTGGTCGGAAACAGACGACACTTGATGGCGCCCCGAACGCCACGGTAATCCAATAGCGCATCGATGTTTTCGATGTGTTCGTCGGGGTCGGTTGTTCCGTCGTATGTGCCCAATGTCGGGGGCTTCTCCAAGCCCTTGGGGAGGGTTGTTGCCAAGATTTCTTGGGACAATGGGCCGTGAGGCTCATCATTGCTGCTGGAACTAGTTATTGACGGAGGCCGGACGACTCGCTCGTGACGGTGACTTCTTCGGGGAGAAGGTGTATGGGCCAGGCCTTTTGTCCTGACCTGGGGTGATTATTTGTCCCTCCGGGTTCTCTTGTGACCGGGAGAGTGCTGGTTTCGAGGGGAAACATGGTCGCGTTTCCGTGCAGCATGAGATTCTGGTTCTTGGCGCAGCCTTCAGTCGACATCTCGTCGGGGCTGCGGGCTCTTGGATCGTCGATGGCTTTTCCTCGGAGGGGGGGATCTTGGACGGGAAGATTCCTCTAATGCCCCGATCTTTTTGTTCTGCCGAAGGATCAGGAGGTTGGTCTTGTTGATTGCCTCCAGAAGGGCCACCACGGCCAGGTCAGCGTTGGGTGGAGTAGGAATGGGCTGGATGGCCAGCAAGGGCTTATCGTTGTCCCGATCAGCGGGAGTAGGGGAAGGAGAGGATGTGTCCCCGTCTCTCAAAAAACGGGGGTCTCCAAGGAGGGATGAGGGACCATCAACGTCAGTTTTGTTGACGGGGAGGACAGCTGACTGGAGAGCACCTTTGACGTGATCTTGAGAGGCCATGATGATAATCTTTGACAAAAGTGTTTTGGTCTTAGTATCTGAGGTGGATGTTAAGACGGGGAGAACTTATTCCCACAGACGGCGCCACTGATCGTGAAGGCTTGATCAGATCCTGTGATGGGCCATCAAGAACGTCTGTGATGCTGGGCGTGAGATGAGAAGGATGGGGTGTACCTGCAAGGCACTCCGATGCTCAAGTAAGAAAGGGTCAGAGAAAAGGGGCAAGTACAAAGTATGAGTTCTTAGAGTGATTATTGGATACCTGACCCTCTCAAGTGGGAGGGTTTATATAGTGCCCCCAGCGCGTGGCCAACGGTCCTATTTTTGAGGCGAAATAACTGTTTTCTCGAAGAATATGTAACTGCCCAAAACTAGCCGTTATGTCGGGCAGGGTGCCCGAAACTAGCTGTTATGTCGGGAAAAGGCGTAGTTTCGGGCACATGCCCTTAGCTATTCAGGGACTGATGAAGCCGTACAGAACGGGCAGCAGTACCAGGGAAGAGCGATGCACTTCTTGCCCGGTTGGGGGGCAGAAAGGTAACTTTTGCCCCTTTATGGATTAGACTTAGGCAATTGGGCCGTTCTGGGAACATAAGCGGATTGGGCCACGCCTAACCATTGGTCCAGTCCAGAACAAAAATCCTTCATCCAAACACACTCTTAGAGTATGTTTGGATGTAACATTCTAATGAGGAGTAATGTTTTGAGGGAATTTAAAATGACTTGACTAAAATCTTGATAACACTAAAATACACTGTATATTTGACTCTGATTGCACACGTTTTTAGTTGTTTATTTGTTATTTTCCCATGTTTTGATGGTATTTTGTCTTACTTTCAGATACATTGCCTGATTTGAGCCTGCAGTGAAGAAACGACGCAAAACGGGGCTAAAACGGAGATTTCCTGCACAATTCTACACTAGCCGTTTCACTCAGCGAAATCCATAGAGGACGCCATTTGAGTAGTGGGTTTCACCCACGTTCCAACGGTCACAAGACACGTCTTCTCCAATTTGTACACTCGACGGACGCGGAGGGGGGCTCGGCGGACGCCGACCGTTGTAATGGGAAAGTGGTCAAGGGCGTTAGAAGCATTCACCCACGTTTGGAGATTTTACCGCAACCACTTTCTATAACGTTATGTGTCCGTTACGGCCTCACTAGCACTATAAATAGGCCTTGTATTTTCATATTTTGATCATCCAATTCTAGTTTCCAACCTTAGGCATAAATTCACTTTGTAAAGCAATAATCCGTCACATCGGGGGGTTATTGCACTATAGTTGTTAGTTAGATTGGAGCATTGTAGTTAGAAGCTTTACTTTTGAAGTCATTTACGTTTCAAGTCAAGATTTACTTTCAGCATTTATTTTCCAGCTCTGTACCAGATTCAGTATCCGACTTTGGAGCAGGTTTTTATATAATTTGCAGTTTAATTTTATTCGCATCGCCTTTACTTCCATTTATTTTATTGCTCTGCTTTATATTTATTTGTTGTCTCTACTTTATATTTCTGCTCTGGTCAGATCCGCACGATTAGCGTGGTCTGGAGATCTGTTAGTTTATCTGTTGTTTGTGTGATTTGTTTATCGTTAGGTACTGAACAGAAGCGTGACACTTGTGTTCACTCCTTTGAAATACACTCTCACACTTCGCACGTTTTTATTCTAAAAATGTCTTACTTCGCAAACCAATTTACTGTTATGTTTTCAATTACCATGTCCAGCTAAATCCCTTGTGTTGGGATGTGAGGATCGTCGTTCCGATGGTACTCCACATGTTATCTTTTTCAGAAATACTTTAGGGGCTATTTTTGGTTTTAATTAAACTCTTCTGAACTTCAATTGATCGGTCATTACGTAAATGAGATCGTGTTTTTGTTTACGTAATGACTGTGACTAGATCGGGTAAGATAGAAAGCCGTCCGGCATTTTAGAAAAGAATTTTGTTAGTTCTTAATTGATAAATACAGCGGAAGCACTTTATCAATTAATTAGGAAAGTTTTATATTATTAGAAAGAGATTTTAAACTATTTTCGGACGCGTTCATAGCTTTAGGATCCGGTTGGCCGAGCATATGCCGGAAACCCTTTGGTATTAAACATTTCCAATTAAAAACACTTTTTAACTAAGTTTGAGAGGTAGTTACATAAAAAAGGGCTTTATCACTTTAACGCAAGGAGCGACCGGTGCCGCGTGAGCGGCCGGTATAGATTAAAGGTTAGGTCTGTTTCCGATCACGCTAACGCGGCAGATTCTTTTTAATTAACTCTTTTTCAAAGAAGAAAACATTGCCCCGTAGTATTACTACTTAGATAATAGGAGTACTGTTTGATTGATGTGAATTACATTCCAGTATAGTCTTTATCTGATTTTTTTTATTCTCGTTCTGTGAAAACCATTACTCTGATTTTTATTAGCCTTAGATAAACAACGTAACAATAGTAATCGATAGATTGACATTGGTCTCTGTGGGATCGATAAATCTTTTATATTACTCTGACGTAATCCGTATACTTGCAGATAGCACGCATCAGGTTTTTGGAGCCGTTGCCGGGGACCAATTACGTCAAAATTTCGTACCCTGTTGTTACACCGTCTAGACTAAGGCATCCCTTAGCCGGTCAATGCGAAGAACTCGCAGTGCCAGAAACTTAGTAGATCCAATAGAAGAACCCGAACGATACGCCCGAGCTCGTCTTTTACTTCGAAGACTCAAAGGAGCAATGGCATAAGATCAAAATGCTAAACCTCTTAAGGATTTTGCCCTACCCTCTAACGAAGAACCTCATTCTAGTATAGTTAACCCAGCTATACCAGCCCATAACTTCGAATTAAAACCATCTCTGTTACAATTAGTGCAACAGAACCAGTTCGCAGGTCTTCCTACGGAAAACCCGAACCAACATCTTAAAGTCTTTATTCAACTAGCCGATACCTTAAAAGCGAACGGAGCTCCTCCTGAGGCAATACGTCTAAGACTATTCCCTTTTTCCCTCAGAGATAGAGCCCGATCGTGGTTAGATTCCCTTCCAGCCAACTCTATAACCACTTGGAATGACCTAAAGAAAGTATTCCTTGCTAGATACTTCCACCGAGTAAAACCGCTGTCCTACGAAACCAAATAACCCGATTTACCCAAAGCGAGGGAGAATCACTTTTCGACGCTTGGGAGAGATACAAGGAACTATTAAGAGCATGTCCACGTCATGGCTTAGAATAATGGCTCATAATCCATACCTTTTATAATGGACTCATGTACAACACCAAGATGACCATAGACGCCGCCGCTGGTGGCACTCTAATGAACAAACCCTACCCCGAGGCTTGCGCTCTAATTGAGGATATGGCACAAAACCATTACCAATGAGGGACTGAACGAGCACACGTAGAGAAGAAAGATACCAAAGGAGGCGTGTATGAAGTTAGTTATTTTGACCATATGAACGCAAAGATGGACGCTATAACCCAAAAAGTAGAAAACCTGACTATCAACCCCACAGCAACCGTAGCAGCAATACAACCCGGATGCGAGATCTGTGGAACCCCAGGACATACCATAGCTGAATGCAACCTTTTAGCCGAAGGTCCCACAGATCAGGTCAATTACGCCCAAGGAAACCCTTATTCAAACACATACAACCCTGGATGGAGGAATCACCCAAACTTTTCCTATAAGAATAATAACCCTACTCAAAATTCAACACCTCAAAAACCACCCAGTTTCCAAACTCAAAGACCCAACCAATCTGCATCATATGCCCCTCAGAAGTCAAATCTTGAGAAAAAGATGGACGAATTCATCTCAGCTCAATTACAGTAGAACAAGGATTTCATGAACCAAAACATTCATATGAATGGACTAATTACTCAGTTGGGTACTAAACTCGATTCTGTAATTACCCATAACAAAATGCTTGAAACCCAAATCTCTCAAGTAGCACAACAACAATCCACTCATGCTACACCAGGAGGACAATTCCCTGGACAACCTCAACCTAACCCTAAAGGGCACACTAATGCTATCGCTCTAAGGAGTGGGACCACTTATGATGGACCTACAAACCCTAGGTTGAATAATCCAGAACCTCCTAGGAAAGAGGTTGTAGCCACACCTGAGAAAGAAGTTGAGAAATTGGTGGAATCTGAGAAATCTAAGGATACGGAAGTTAAGGATAAGGAAAGAGAAGGGAGTGAAAAAGTGTATGTACCACCTCCTCCTTACAAACCTCTGATTCCATACCCATAAAGACTTAAACAAACCAAATTAGATAACCAATATAAGAAATTCATAAAAGTGATTGAGAAACTCCATGTAGAGATTCCATTCACCGAAACCATTACCCAAATACCATCTTATGTCAAATTCCTTAAAGACATTCTAACCAACAAACGAAGATTAGATGATCCTAAACCTTTAGAATGTAATTCAATTGCTGAGAATAAGCTTGCTAAGAAAGAGAAAGACCCGGGAAGTTTTTCTATACCTTGTGTTTTAGGAAACCAAGTTATCGATAAAGCACTTCTGGACATAGGAGCAAGTGTAAGCTTAATGCCTTTAGCCGTTTGTAAGAGGTTAAACCTAGGAGAAATGAAACCAACTAGGATGTCTCTCTAATTAGCCGATAGATCAGTTAAATATCCAATTGGGATTTTGGAAGACGTCCCAGTTAGGCTTGGTAAACTCTATATTCCAACAGATTTCGTCGTAATGGACATTAAAGAAGACGATGATATCCCAATCCTTTTAGGTAGACCCTTCTTATCTACAGCTGGAGCCATAATAGATGTAAAGAAAGGAAAAATGACATTCGAGGTAGGTAATGAAAAAGTAGAATTTATACTATCCCAATTCTTAAATGCACCAGCCATAGATGACTCATGTTATGCCATCGATATCATTGATGAATGCATAAGAGAGTTAGATAAAGAAGATCCAGTAGAAACCATCAAATTACCTTCGATCCCCATACTGGGGGACGACGGATTTGAACGCTTATCTGAACCTTACATAGATAATAGTCTTTACGAATGCTTGGCACTCACCCGAGATCATATGCCATGTCCGAAGAAACCATCAATAGAGCTTAAGGAGCTACCTAAGAATTTAAGATACGAGTTCTTAGACAAATAATTAAACCGCCCAGTCATAGTCAGTGCCACGTTAGATGGTCCTGAAACTAATCAACTCTTAGATGTTTTAAGAAAATATCCCTCAGCTCTAGGTTATAATATCTCTGATCTCAAAGGAATAAGTCCTTCCGTGTGTATGCACCGAATTATGCTAGAGGAAGACTCAAAACCCTCTAAAGAACATCAACGAAGGATAAATCCTATAATGAGTGACGTAGTGAAAAGGGAAGTGTTAAAGTTGTTAGAGGTTGGAATAATATACCAAATATCCGATAGTAAATGGGTAAGCCCCATACACGTGGTACCTATGAAGGGAGGTGTCACCGCTGTACAAAACAAAAAAGGAGAACAAATAGCCAAACGTATAGAAAATGGTTGGCGGATGTGTATCGGTTACAGAAATCTCAATAAGGTAACTAGGAAAGATCACTTCCCACTTCCATTCATAGACCAAATGCTCGAACGTTTAGCTATACATTCTTACTTTTTCTATTTGGATGGATACTCAGGATTCTTCCAAATACCCATTCACCCTGATGATCAGGAGAAAACAACTTTTACATGTCCCTATGGAACATTTGCTTACAGACGAATGCCATTTGGACTATGCAATGCCCCAGCTACTTTCCAACGTTGTATGATGTCAATCTTCGCAGATTTCCTTGATGAGATCATGGAAGTATTTATGGACGATTTCTCGGTATGTGGATCCAGTTTTAAAAACTGTTTAACAAACCTCGAGAAAATCCTGGAAAGATGCGTAGAAGTCAACCTTGTTCTAAACTGGGAAAAGTGTCATTTTATGGTGACTGAAGGAATAGTATTAGGACACATAGTGTCCGAAAGAGGCATTGAGGTTGATAAAGCCAAAATAGAAGTCATAGAAAACCTTCAACCACCCAAAACCATTAGAGAAATCCGAAGCTTTCTTGGACACGCCGATTTCTACCGACACTTCATTAAAGACTTCTCCAAAATAACTAAACCTTTAACCAACTTATTTATGAAAGACGCCAAATTTAAATTCGATGATAAATGTCTTGAAGCCTTTAAATACCTAAAACAGGCGCTGATTTCCGTACTTATCATTCAACCTCCTGATTGGAATCAACCTTTTGAAATTATGTGTGATGCTAGCGATTACGCTGTTGGTGCTATTTTAGGACAAAAGAAGGATAAGAAACCCCATGTGATTTACTACGCCAGTAGGACTTTAGATGCGGCTCAGCTTAATTATGCCACAACCGAGAAGGAACTCCTGTCAGTAGTCTTTACAATCGACAAATTCCGATCCTATTTTGTAGGAGCAAAAATCATAGTCTACACTGATCATGCTGCGATCAGATATCTATTAAGCAAAAAAGACGTTAAGCCTAGATTACTACGCTGAATCCTTTTACTTCAAGAATTTGATTTGGAAATCCGAGATAAGAAAGGCACCGAAAACGTGGTTGCTGACCACCTTTCAAGGCTTGAATATCTAAAGCCAGATCATGTTCCTATCAATGATGATTTCGTTTATGATAGATTAGTAGGAGCAGTCAGAACCTTCCATAGTGATAATCCTGACCCCTATTTAGAATTAGATATTTAAAAAGCATTCGCAGTGACAAGCGTACCTTGGTACACATATTTTGTTAATTATCTAGCAACTGATATCATACCCCCTGATCTAAATTACCAACAGAAGAAAAAGTTCTTTCATGACGTGAAACACTTCTATTGGGACGAACCCCTTCTATTCAAGAGAGGCGCGGACGGTATTTTCCGTCGCTGTGTCCCTGAAGAAGAAGTAGAAACTATAATTAAGCATTGTCATTCTTCACCATACGGTGGACATTTAGGCTCGTCCAAAACATGCGCTAAGATACTTCAAGCAGGCCTTTTCTGGCCAACTTTATGGCGCGATATTCATGCCTACATTGTAAGATGTGACAGATGCCAACGCACTGGGAACGTCTCAAGAAGAGATAAAATGCCTCTGAGGAATATTCAGGAGGTAGAACTCTTCGATGTTTGGGGTATAGATTTTATGGGACCTTTTCCATCTTCGATGGGAAATAAGTATATCTTAGTAGCTGTTGACTACGTATCCAAATGGATTGAAGTTGTAGCTTCATATCTAGGATATTCGAAAACCTTTTAAACAAATACGGAGTTAAACACCGAGTAGCCACACCATACCTGTTTACTGTGAATTTTGGTAAACAACCTCTGGTCTATCAATTTTAAATAAAACTGACTAACTTACAGGATCGACCACACAAATCCTAGGACATGTGCTAAATTTTAAGAGAGAGTGAATATAACTTGAAATAAAGGAAATGTAAACTGAACTCCACATTCGACAATGCTGAAAAAAGAAACCTAAGTGAACTCCATGTTCGACTACTTGCAGTAAAGTAAAAGCTTGGAAGTTAAAAGGCTGTAAATAAAGAATGCAGAATTTAAAGGCGTCGAAAGTAACAGACAAGAAGTAAAAAGCTTTGAAAATAAGGCTTGAAGATAAAGACTTGAATTGATAAAAATGCAGGAAGATAAATTACTGTTGAAGATAAATGACAAAAATGTAAAAGTGCTTGAACTCCACGTTCTTGAATATAAAAGATGCAGAAAAATAAATGACTGTCGAAAGTAAATGACGAGGAAATAAATGACTTTAAAAGTAAATGCATTGATGTAAAAGCTTTTGAAGATAAAATGCAATGAACTCCACGTTCTTGAAAATAAAGACTGTAATTGGTAAAAGTGCAGTCGAAAGTAAATGCGGAAAGATAAATGGCTTTAAAAATAAATGACTTGAAGATAAAAGACTTTGAAAGTAAATGCTTGAAGATTAAATGCTTGAATGTAAAGATGCAAGAAGATAAATGTCGAAAGCTTTTAAATGAAAGTAAAAACAAGGTTTAAAATAAACTTGACTGAAAATAAAGATTCAAGGAAAAGTTAAGACATGAAAGGTAAAGTTCAGGAAAATGTAAAGTGCTGAAACATAAACATGATGAAGATAAATTGCATTGATGAAAGAAAGTGGTGTTACATTGCGTACATTCTCACGAACTCGTTTCTCTACACGCGAGTACTTTGAGTTTCTTTGAGTAACTTGTACAAAAATATGAACACCCTTATTCTATAGAAATAACTCCTATTTATAGTGCTAAGAAATAACTACTAAGTGGTGGTTATGCTTCCAAACGTGTCCTCTCGGCGCCTTTCTCCATTTAAACTGCTCCCACGTTCAGCAACTGTTCCTTTTGAAATTCAAACATTTGAGATTTTCCCTCCAGCCTTAATGTGATAACTGCAACGCGCATTTCAACATTCTCACGGTCGAAGCATCTCCCAACACTTAGCCATTTTTTAGGCTTCCAAAACCCCTATTCGACTCAGGCTTCACCAAAACTGGGTCGAAGCCTTCTTTATGTTAAAAATAATTTTTTAACTTAAAATAGCTTTGATTCCTTCTAGCGTCGAAAGTGAGGGTTAACAAATTGCCCCCCAAGAAATGTCCTTTCGCCAGAATTGGTGAGAAGGTCATTTTTTTGATTCAACACCCACTTCGACGCTTGTTTGCATGGCTTCAACTGAATAATCCACTAATCACTCAGTGGCTCAACTGTTCAGTTTCTCTAACCCACGCTTATGACATCATGCCATCATGACAAATCCTTAAACGTCTCTTCAGCCGCACTCATCATAACTCCTTTCTTGAAAATATGTGTTTGCAGTCTGAACATAACTGCTACCACTCATCACACTTCCAAGAGAAAGACACGCGTCCCACTACCTTCTCAACTTCAACGGTGGATCCAAGGCTCTTGGGATTTTCAAAACATCTATAAATATCCATTTTCACCATTTGGTGAACTTTTCACACTCTCATACTCTCAAGCAACCTTCTTTTCTCTTTCAGTTTTCTTCACGCAAAACCCAGAAAAGCACCACTTCTTTTCATTTTCTCTAACAATGGCGTCCTCCCAAGTGAAACCTCAACCAAAGAAAACCCAAAGAGGCAAGGATACTCAATTCAAACAAGCCATTCCTCCATTTGCAAATATTCCAGCCCCCCCAAATAGTGGATAATCGTCGTTGCCTGCCGGAACCCACCACCAAAGAGGCACGAGCCATATATAAGTCTCAGGTAATGATTCCTTTAGTCGTTTCTGACAAACCTTATGCACTGTCTGGTCCTCTAGCTAATGTTGACATTTCTAATGAGAAACTAAGTGAGTTTCTCCCTTCTTACCGGAAAACAAGGCCATTAGGGCAAAAAAGCTTTTCCAAAATTAACGTTTCTGATGAACCCTCTCCTGAAGAAATTCCACTGCCCAAGATCAATGTTAGCTATCTCACCGATGGCACAAGGCTAGTAAGAGCTGTTAATCCCTTGAAGGATTTTGACCAATGGATGGCGAAGATGGAAAAGGTCAAGTCTGAACATTGGAAAAACATAGGGATTTATGACCTTCTCATGCTGTCGAAGACCAGCGTACCATACTGCTTGAACATGCTGGCAGCGTCCTTATATTTTTGGGACAGCACCCACTACACCTTCCATCTGCCATGTGGAATGGTTACCCCCACACTGTTTGACTTGGCTGCCATCACAGGGCTTCGCCCAGATGGCCTTATTTACAACCCTGAAGAAGATGCTGAGGATATCATAGGCATTTCAAGTTCCAAACTCACCTACACCCACTTCATCAAACACTACTTCGACGCAGGCCATGATGAAGTATCTGATAAAGAACACATTGCATTTCTCACCGTATGGCTGTCGAGATATGTTTTCTGTACGAAATCCTTGCAAGTAGCTAAGAAGTACTTGCCCCTTGCTAACCAGCTTCACAATAACAGATGGGTCTGCTTAAGTGAACTCATCCTGGCGAACCTTTATGAGTCCATCAGTGAAGGGGCTTCTCGACTGAGGCACATGGAAGCTCAAGGTTCTGTACACTTGAGTGGACCTCTTTGGCTGCTTCAACTATGTCTCAATGCAATATTTGAAGCTAGCCTTCCCAGAAAAGGGCTAGTTGACGAAGCCTCCGCTGAGATAAGGAAGAGGAGCGTCGAATGGACCCGTTTGGTCAAACTTACGCCCAATGATGATGGTGAAACCCTTCAAGGGGCCTTCACCAGCTATATCATGATGTTTTCCAAGCGCTATGAGTTTACTCCCAGCATGGCACCCTTTGCTCAAAGAAGATATGGCCCTGTGTGGTTTACAAGGCCATTTCCAAACCCTCACAAGACTTTTGACAGTGAATCTGTTGCTATTTGGGAAGCCTTTTTAATTCCCAGATTCATTGTCCAAAGGCTGAACTTGGGGAGAGGCCTATCAGCACTGATTGCTTACCAACCAAATCTTGTCTCTCGACAATTTGGGCTGGCCCAGAGCTTTCCTCAATGTTTATATGAGAGGAAAGGCCAAGTAATCCTTCATACTGCAAGCTTTGGTGAAGAAGATGTCACCAATACACTCGCCAGCTGGAATGAGAGAGGAGGAGTTCTGTCTCCCGTGTTTTTTTAGCCTTCTTTCTTATGCACTTCATCATTCCACCACTGGTGGTCGAAGCACTACCAAGAGCATTTTCTTGATGTGGCTACATTTTCTTCATTGCTTGACCAAGCTTTTATTGATGTGCAGGACAAGACGAAGAAGAGTAAGTTCACTCACCTCTAAGAAATACAGGCTTTCCAAAAATACTTTGAAACTGTCTATCGACCAGATGATCTTGGTCGAACCATTCACGAGGCTGCTATTACTTTAAAGAGAAAATTTCTACAACAGTTGGATCAACTAAAAATCCCTTCAGACGTCCCTCGTGAGAAACGTTATGAGGTAGCTTTTGAACTTTTCCCTCCAAATTTCCCTCGACTGCCTAATGCTGATTTTGGAGTGGCACTTGCCCCTCCATTTCCAGATTGGTTTGTCTGTGGTGACTATTTAAAACTTCTTCGACAGCAGTCTCAGCTAAAAGCTCAACGAGTGGTTTCGACTAAGCATATGCTAGACAGTTTCAAAGGACACCTTCATATAGGAATTCAGGATGTTCGTGTTGAATCTGAAATATATGAAGGTTTGAAGCCCTTATTCCATGGCTTTATAACTAACCATTTAATCATTAACTTGTAACAATTTTCACTGTCTTTCAGTTGTGCCTAGGAAAGCTCCTTCAGCCAGGGCTGCTGCTGCACAAAGTAGCAAAGAACCAGAAGGCAAACAGGTACGTTTCACATCCATTGCCTATGTTCTTATTATGTGAATCACTTCTCATATTTGCATCACCTTTCCAGACTGGTCGAAAACCTCCTACACCTTCAAATAAAGGTAAAAAGGATGCCCCAGCTGTTGTTATATCTTCAGATGCTTCAGATGAATCTCTTGAGGAGGTTCTTACAAAGAAAAGAAGAAAACCAATCAAAGCATCTGGACCTGCTGGCCCACCTCCTTCGAAGGTGGCCAAAATACTTGAAAAGGCACCCACAACAACTGGTGTCGAAAAACAACCTTCCATGGTAGCTACCCAAACACCTCCTGGCGACCATGAAAGTGGTAACTCAAGTCCTGCTGCTGTACAAGCTCAGGTATGTGCACCATTTTTTCATTATACTGACGTCTTTCGCCCACATTCTTTCAATCTCATTTTCTTCACTTGTGTTCTTTAGGCAAACATAATCAATAATCCTGGCCCTCAACCAGCTTCAGGTAATTTCGCTACCCACATAATCAACAATCCCACCCCTCAACAAGCTGCAGAAAGTTTCACCACTACACTCCTTAACAGCCAAGGTGAACCAACTTACCATCCATCATCTGATCTTGGCTCTGGTTTAAGTGAAATTAATCAACCTAATCCTCTATCTGCGGACCACACCAACCCTCCTGCCCAAACTACTACACAGAATGCACAGGCTGATGGCTCTAACTCTGATGATGATGATGCTTCAAGTCCACCACTTTTCGACCTGGCTAGCTTCATGGATACTGATCAACTGGTTGTTAAAGAAGAAGGTGGTCCTGAGGCTCAACCTCAAAACTACAATCCTGGACAAGCTGTCCCTAAAGAAACACATGAACCACATCCTGAACCAGCTCATGACCAGGCCAACCTCCAACCAACTGCTGAAGAAAATGATGGAGGAGTGGCAGTCGAAATTGAAGAAGAAAAGGATGAAGGAGAAGAATCAGAAGAAGAAGAAGAAGAGGAAGAAGACCAACCAGATCCTACCCCTCACCATACTTCTTCGCCCGTGGTCCAGCAACCTTTGGCTAACGTTCCAAATCTCGGAGACTCACTGACAGCCCTCAAATGGTCAAACCCACGTGAGTATTCCAAATTAATACTCGGGCAGAAGTATGGTTCTTCTTCTTCTGGCTCTTCGACTCCAGCATCAGATGATTTCGCCAAACCAATCCTCCAAGCCATAAAGAAAAAATTCTTCAAGGGGGACATTCACAGAGTTTTGGCCTCAGACCCCACTGCAACCACTTATCTGAAGGACACCCTTGAAAAGCTTGAGCTCACCACCCTTAATCCAGACGTTTCTGGTTTTCTGATAGAGTTAACCGCTGTGGTGAACCAAATAGCTGCAGAAATAAAGCTGCTTCCATCTATCAGGAATACCATAGAAGTAACATCTGGTCATGAGAGTTCAGCCTGGTGTAGTGCAAAAGAGTTGTATGAAGAGGTCGAACGTATGGAGGCTGATCAAAAGAAAAAACAAGATAAGATAGCCTCCAACCAGAAGGATATTGAAGCCTGGAAGCAACAAATCACGGAGCTACAAGCCAAAATTGAAAATGCTGAAAAACGCAACCGTGAATTGCAACATTTCGACGACACTAAGATGGCTAAAGAAATGAAGAATGCTATGGATCGTATTGAGGCAGCCCAAAGATATGAAAAAGAGCTCGCAGCAGCCAAACTTGATGAATCTTTGTGCAATGCTCGCCTCAAACATCACATAGAAGCCTTTGCTCAGTTGGCGTCGAGGCTTCCCTTCTGATACTTTCGAAACCTTTATTTGTTTAACCATCATTTGTTTCTTGGCCTTTTCAGGCCTTTAAGTAATGACAGTTTTTATGCCTTTGGCACTGATTAAGTAATCATTAGTATTTCACCATTAACTGCTTTCGACTCGTATTAAATTATGATGCATTTTATTTATTGCCTCACATCTAAGTCAAATTTGCAATTAAGGCATTCTATCTTTTTCTTGGAAAGCCAAACTTTTCAGCCTTAAAACTCCAAGGCATAAGCCTCTAGCTTTAAACTGACATTTATAGCATAGCCCTCAGGCATAGTTCCAAGAATAATTCACATGGTTTCACCATTTGACTGGCCAATCCAATCAATACTTCGCCTCTATAAATTCTCTTCCATCTGAACCATGTTCATTCATCAAAGTAACTATGAACAATTCAGAGAAGTCATCAGCCAAGAAGACAGCTGATAAGGCAAAAGAAACTGAAGAAACCAAGAAAACGGAGGCAACAAAGAAACTTGAAGCCTCTACTGGAGCGACTTCCAGAGCAAAAAAGAGAGAAACCAACATGAGGATCTCTAAGAAAGGGCGTTCCAACACCCAGGATGTTGATGATAATGAGCCAGACGTAGACTACATGGACTTCCTCAAATCTATTGACTGGAGAGATTATGAATAATCTTTCCTATCTTTGAAAGATGTTATGTTGATTCTCCTTTGCTTTGTATGCCATATTAGCCTGAGTTGGCCTATTTTGGCTTTCCTTTCTTAAAATAAAACTTACGTTTTAATATGAATCTCTTGCAACATAGGCTTATATTTTTTCAAATACTTGCCATTTACTTTCAAGATTCTTTTATCTTTGTCTAACTCTTCCACTTCATAAACTCCATTAGAGAAAACTTGTATGACTTGGAATGGACCTTCCCACTTAGGAGACCATTTTCCTAATGTTCTATCCTTTCGATCCATAGGCAAAATCACTTTCCAAACTAAATCCCCACATGCAAAAGATTTAGGCTTAACCTTTTTGTTGTAGGATTCTTCGACCCTTTTCTTTTGTCTTCTTAACAACTCCAAGGCTCTAAGCCTTTCTTCATCCAAATCCACTAATTCATTCATCATCATTTCCCAATAATCCTCAGAGGGAATCTCATGATTTCTTTGAACTCTTATAGATTGTAAATAAATCTCAACAGGCAATACTGCATCATGACCAAAAGTAAGTCGAAATGGGGTAGTATTAGTAGCCTCTTTAGGGGATGTTCGACATGCCCAAAGAACTTGGTCTAATGTCTTGTGCCAATTTCTAGGCCTCTTTCCCACATGCTTCTTAATTAGTCCAATCACTACCTTATTGGCAGCTTCGACTTGCCCATTGGCCTGAGCATAATAAGGTGTAGAAGTCAATAACTTAAAACCTATTTCTTTGGCAAACTCCTGCATCTTTCGACCAGTAAACACTGATCCTTGATCCGTAGTGATTGTTTCAGGAATACCAAATCTATAAATAATGTGATTTTGAATGAATTCAATAACATCTTCTTGACCTATATTCGCCAGTGGTATTGCTTCAATCCACTTGGTGAAATAATCAATTCCCACCAAAATATATCTTTGGTTCTTTGAAGATGTTGGTCGAATCTCTCCCACTATATCCAAAGTCCATCCTCTGAAAGGCCATGGTTTCACTATGGAATGTAATTCACTTGCAGGGATATGCTGTATGCCAGCATGAATTTGACATTCTTGGCAACCCTTAGCAAATTCTATGCAATCTTTCAGCATAGTAGGCCAATACATGCCTTGTCGAAACAACAGCCATTTCATCTTCTGTCCAACTTGGTGTGCTCCACATGCCCCACTATGTACTGTCGAAAGAGCCAAATATGCCTCTGCTTCACTAAGGCATTTCAATAAGACTCCCTCAGGGGTCTTTTTAAACAATTCATTACCCAAAAGTACATAGCTTAAAGCTTGATACCTGATTTTTCGCTCTGTCGAAGTCGTTGGATTTTGCAAATATTCACCTATAGGCTTCCTCCAGTCTTCATCTGTCAAATTATCTATAGCAAAAATTTCAAAATTTTCGCCATCTATGCATCAAGCTTAGTTGTTTCTAAGTCTGATGGGCACAATCCAACAACCACCACTCTCCCTCTTGCTTCAATTATTTCTTGAAGATTTTCCTTCGACACTTTGTATCCAGAGGCAATTTGAGCCAAGTCATTAGCAACTTGATTCTCTATTCTAGGTATATGTTGGATGGCCACTACCTCAAATGTCTTTAATAATCTATTGGCTATCACAAAGCACATAATGAGATTTTCTTTAACACATTTATATTCCTTTGTGATTTATTTTATAACCAATTCTGAGTCTCCCATTATTTCGACTCTAGTTGCCCCCAATTCTAACAAAATTTCAAGGTCAGCAATTAATGCTTCATATTCAGCCTCATTGTTAGAGCAAGGTCCTTCGACCTTGTACTTGAATTTTGTTGGAATTTTTTCAGGAGAAATAATGTATATTCCCACTCCTGTTCCATTTTTATGACTTGATCCATCAAAGTATAACTTCCAGGATTTTAATTCAACATAATTCAAATCATTTTCATTTATGGAGTGGTCAACTATAAAGTCTGCAACTATTTGCCCTTTCACAGCTTTTAAAGGTTGATATGTTAGGGAAAATTTTGTTAATGTTAATGCCCATTTTCCAATTCGACTATGCAAAATAGGCTTAGATAATATATGTTTTACAACATCAAAGTGAGAAGAAACATACACATCAACTGGCTTTATATATTGCTTCAATTTAGTACAAGAGAAATACAAGCATAAACATAACTTTTCAATCATGCTATACCTAGTTTTAGCATCATTTAAAACTCGACTAAGGTAATAAATGGATCTTTTAACTCCATTTTCATTCTCCTGAGCTAACATGCTCCCTAGAGTTTTATCTGATGCAGCTATATACAATCTCATACTCTTGTTTCTACAAGGTGGTGAAAGAATTTGAGGGTGGGTTAGGTACTCCTTGATCTTGTTGAAGGCTTCCTGCTGTAATTGCCCCCACTCAAAACCATCTTTGTTGAAACGAAGCAATGGCGAAAAGGCTTGTGTTTTGCCACTCAGGTTGGATATAAACCTTCTTAAGAAGTTGATCTTGCCCAGCAACGACTGCAACTCCTTTTTAGTTGATGGCGTTTTCGCCTCCATTATGGCTTTGGTTTTATTCTGATTTATTTTGATCCCTTTCTTGTGGACCACAAAACCTAGGAAATCCCCTGCTTGCACACAAAAGCACATTTGAGAGGATTCATTTTAAGACCATATTTTCTCATCCTTTCAAAGGACTGTCAAAGATGGTCAATGTGACTCTTCCCAGAAATAGATTTTATCACAATATCATCAATGTAAATTTGCATGAATGTGTCTATAAAATCATGGAAGATTGAATTCATCGCCCTTTGATAAGTGGCACCAGCATTTTTGAGACCAAAAGGCATCACTACCCATTCATAGGTGCCTAAGGCTCCAGGGCATCTAAAAGCAGTTTTATGAACATCTTCCTCAGCAATGAATATTTGGTTGTAGCCAGAATATCCATCCAGCATACTAAGATATTCATGTCCTGCTGCAGAATCTATTAACATTTCTGCTACTGGCATTGAATATTCATCTTTAGGAGTTGCAGAGTTTAAATCTCTAAAATCAATGCAAACTCTCAAAGACCCATTCTTTTTAATAACAGGTACTATATTAGCCAACCATTCGACATACCTTGTCGTGCGAATGAATTTGTAACGAAGCAGTCTTTCGACTTCCTTATTGATCTTTGACAATATCTCTGGTGCAAACCGTCTTGGATTTTGCTTGACTGGTTTTTTTCCAGGTGTCATAGGTAACCTGTGTTCGACCAACTCCCTGCTCAAACCAGGCATCTCATCATAATCCCAGGCGAAGCAGTCCTTGAACTCTTTCAACAACTGAACCACTTCAACCTTCAACTGAGGATCAAGGTTGGCACTGATGTAGGTAGGCCTTTTGGTTGTCCCCTCACTGAGGTCAACTTCTTCTAAACGATCTTGTGCTAGCATTTTGATATTATTCGCCAACGGATCCTTCTCAAATCCCAAAGGCTCATCTTCATAGATGGCGTCGAGCCTCTGGCTTTGCTCTCCAGTTTCAGCCTTATCTGGAGGTTTTGGGTCGAAGTCCTTACCAGGACCTTCTTGATAAAATTCAGAAATGGCTTCGCCAGCCATATAATCATTGGCAGCTTCCAAAGCCGCTTGTAGTTTTGTTTCAGCCATATAGGCCGAAATTCTATTTAAAGCTTCGAACTCAGTCATGATCACTGAATTCATTTCCCCATCCTGTGGGATCTATTGGAGGTGAGCCTAAGCATGGCAACCTTCCTCCTGGTACTTCCCTGTCCCATTTGAAACCTTCAACAGGGTGTAAATACAATGAATAAAACATTTCTTCATCAGGCGTAAACTCAAAGTCGGCTGGAGGACATGGAGCAATGTTCGCCAAATGTTTCTCAAACTGTCTACCATCCACATGATTAATAGGCACCTTAAAGTACCCTTGATCAGCTTCAATATTTTCAATTATCCCATCTGGTCTCCAAATGGTGATTCTTTGATGCATAGATGAAGGTACAACTCCTATTCCATGAATCCACTCCCTACCCAAGAGTAGATTGTAGTTAGCTTTCGTCTCAACGACCATAAACACTGTTGGTCTGGTAATGGTTCCCACAGTAAGATCCACTTGAATCACTCCTAGAGTGGAACCAACTTTTCCTTCATAGTTCGACAGAACCATGTTGTGGGGTTTGGTATCAGTCTCAAACTTCCCAATCTTGCTCAGCAAAAATCTTGGCATTAAATTAACAGTTGCACCACAATCCACCAAGATTTTGTTAACAGGAACATTTTCTACTTTGCAGTAATGTAGAGAGGCTTCAGATGACCCTTCATTGCCTCTGTGGGGCGTTCAAAAAAAGCATTATGTTCTTCGACGCACCCATTATTCATGATGTAATAACACACAGGCTTGTGTGCCAACATTACTAATTCAGCCGTTTGATCCAAGTCTTCGACCTCTGAAACTTGACCAAATTCTTTTGGCATTACTGATACCACATTCACAATAATATCTAGAGAAGCTGCTGACTCACTGTCGAAATTATCAGTCATATTCTCATCATCTTCAACTTTCTTCTCTGGCTGAACATTGAACAGCTTTCGCCTTATGGGCATCTTCTCAATTGTCCCAACTTGATTATCAATATTGGTGCTTGACTCTCCTTGTACCTGAGTCTCCCTGATAGCATTTCGCCTACGTTGCTCTTTTCACCATTGTGATCTAGACATGGGATTTTTACCCTTGTAATTTTGAGAAATGTATGCTGACTTGTTGGTGGTATGGTTCTCTTTTCTATACTCAAATGAAGAACCTCTTTCCACATCAAATTTCTCCCACTTCTTCTTCTGTCCTCTTCCTTCGATAGGCTTGATCCAACTACCTGTTGGCACATTCGCAACTGGTTTGAATGTACCTGGCCTAACTCCTAGTACTTGGTTTTTCAACCCTGTCGAAAGTCGTCTATGGTCAAAACTTCTGGGACCTTTATTTACCTTCTGCCCCCAACTTCCACCAGCTTTTTTAACACCTTCTAACTTGTGGGCAGCTTTCTCATCAAAAATGGCGCTGCATCTAGGACATAGCATTACTCCAGAACCTTTCTTCTGGCAACGGTGCAGAAAATCCACAATTGTCTCCTCTTGCTTAGGATAAGCTATTTTGTTGCGCTCTTCTTGTTCATATGCCTTACTCACTTGTTCAGCTTTTTGATCTGTAATTTCGACCATATTGACATCAATTTTATCCTTTAAGCGCATCTTGGAGAAATGAGCTTCAAGACTTTCAGTGGTCTTCGCCAGACAACCACCACTTGTTGCTGCTCCTGCAGCTTTTTGGGAAGCCTTCTGCCAAGCAGTCTATTCAGCTTCGACCATTTCCTCAGCATTGACTCTTTCAACATCAGGAGATGTCTTGAAGAATTGTTTAGCAGCCATACATATCCAGTTTTCTACCAAACAACCATCCATGTCAATCATCTCTCCTACCAATAGCATGTCATCTTCCAACTCTTTAACAACTTGGACTTTGGGGGTGTTCCTGCCCATAGCCTCGTTGGTACTGATACTGCCTGAGCTAACATCAGATTCTTCAACCAATTCGACCATGTTAATGCCCTCAGTGGCATTTATCTTCAATTCGCTTACTGCCATATCCAATATCTTGGCAGCATTATCCATCTCAACAAACTTGTCAGCAGCTTTTTTGGTCACCAACATTAAACTGGCACCATCAGCATTCAAGCCATTCGCAGCCTTATTAAAACCTTCAGTTACCACAGGATTGGTGGCGAAGTCCTCAGTGACTTCCACCATGTTGACTGACTGATCAAATCCTTCTGTGGCTTCGACCATCTGAACCTCGTGAGGCTCTGTATAGTTAGCCTCTGAAACTTGCAATAGATCAGAGTCAATTTTCATCTGAGCTTTGCCTTTGTCACCAAACTTCAGCCTCCCTTCTTGAATAGCATTTTGCACCAAATCCCTGAAAAGAAAACATTGAGAAGTTTTATGACCCAAAAAATTATGGTACTTACAAAAACCTCTTTTCTTTCTTTGTTCTAAAGGTGGCATCTTAGCACCAGCAGGCACTATCATTTGCCCATCTTTAACTAACAAATCAAAAATTTTGTCACATTTAGTGACGTCGAAAGTGTATGTTTTCTTAGGAAATTTGTCGTTAGATTCGACAGGATTTTTTCCATTTGAAGGAGCTAATAATTTGCAGGCATAAGGTGGACCTTGCTTTAACTCAGCAATGTCAACCTCATTTCCGTCGAAATAAGATGTTTCATCATACAAATTCTCCACATCTTCATTACATTCGACAAAGGCTACTTTTTTACCCCTGCTGAATTTAGCCTTTTCCTCTTTTAGCCTTTCTAGTTGTCGGACTCTATCAGCTAACTGGGCCATATCTCTAAGATATTGGATATCTAATTTCTTCCTAATGGAATAATCAAGACCCCCAGCAGCCATTTCAACCAACTCATGTTCTGGTACTTGTGTAAAGCACCTGGCTTTAAGAAGTCGAAACCTATTCAGGTAATCATCAATTGGCTCAGTAACTTTGCGTTTGATGCTAGCCAATTCTTTCAAACTAATCTTAGTTTGCCCCATGTAGAACTGTTCATGAAACAAACGCTCTAACTGGGTCCAATTGTATATGGAATTTGGAGGCAAAGTAGTGAACCATGTGAAGGCATTCTTGGTAAGGGAACTTGGGAAGTATTTGATCCTAAGGCTTTCGTCAACTGCAATTTCGCCTGCTTCAATCAAATACCTAGCCACGTGTTCGATAGTAGATTCAGTAGTATCTCCTGAAAACTTGCTGAACTTTGGAACCTTCGTCCTAGGGGGTAATTCTGCTTGGAGAATATAATCCACTATAGGCAAAGTATAATTTGGCCTTGTGAAGCCAAGATTCACACCATTTCTGGTCATTATCCTTTCAACCATGGCTGCAAGATTATTTTCTTCTTCTTGATTTTGATGTCGAACCTGTCTAAGGAACTGATCAGCATTTTGGTTCCTGTTCACCATCACTACTGGCTCTTCCTCCATCTGGATTGGCATCTGGTTTCTTGGTGGTTCGACTCTAAAATGATCAATCATCTCTTGATCTTTCAAGTTCACCTCAGGTACATGACGTGGATGACGTCTTGGGATATCTTCGACAACAGTTGCTCTTCGATCCACCGCTGGTACTCCCATGAAATCAGCCATGCGTGCCAATTGTGTAGCCAATTGTTGGTTAGTTTGAGTTGTATTCTGAATCAAGGGTTGAAAAACTTCTCTCATTGTCTGAGACAACGTATGCACCATTTGCATGTTACTTTCATCCATCTGCTGTCTCAAACAACTTATGGATGTATTTATAAGACTAGGCGCTTGAACGGAATAACTAACACCTATACTCTGATTGTTTCGACCCCCTGATCCTGATCCTTGTAATGGCGAGGACACTACATTCTCTGAAAATACAGGTGGAGCATTCTGCAGATTTTGCATCATTGATGTAGGCATACCATAGGGTTGACTCCTTGACCCTGGATGTGGAAAACCTGGCGGAGGGAAATGTCGGTACATTGAACTTCCTCCTGGGGGTGTTGGTGAATTAGGACTTTGTGGTCCTATGTATTCTATCACAGGTTGAGTATATGATTTTGTGCATGTTGATCCTGGTTCAGACACTACTAATGAAGGTGACGTCTGTCCTCCTGTCGAAGACACTGATGATGGTGTGCTTTGAGACTCCATACTGCTACTTGACTGAGTGTTTGAAATACTCCCTTGAGGATCAACTTGTTGGTTGGCATTAGTTGCCATTATCTTAGTGTATCTTCTCTTTGGTATTCCTTCGTTTGTTGTGGCTAACTTCCCACTTCTCAATAACATACAACGAAAGTATTTCTTCACCAAGAAAGATAAGGTTAACAAAAAGTATAAAACTTAGCACTAGGTCCCACCAGGTGTGCCAATTTGTTTACTGTGAATTTTGGTAAACAACCTTTGGTCTATCAATTTTAAATAAAACTGACTAACTTGCAGGATCGACCACACAAATCCTAGGACATGTGCTAAATTTTAAGAGAGAGTGAATATAACTTGAAATAAAGGAAATGTAAACTGAACTCCACGTTCGACAATGCTGAAAAAAGAAACCTAAATGAACTCCACGTTCAACTACTTGCAGTAAAGTAAACGCTTGGAAGTTAAAAGGTTGTAAATAAAGAATGCAGAATTTAAAGGCGTCGAAAGTAACAGGCAAGAAGTAAAAAGCTTTGAAAATAAGGCTTGAAGATAAAGACTTGAATTGATAAAAATGCAGGAAGATAAATTACTGTTGAAGATAAATGACAAAAATGTAAAAGTGCTGGAACTCCACGTTCTTGAATGTAAAAGATGCAGAAAAATAAACGACTATCGAAAGTAAATGACGAGGAAATAAATGACTTTAAAAGTAAATGCAATGATGTAAAAGCTTTTGAAGATAAAATGCAATGAACTCCACGTTCTTGAAAATAAAGACTGGAATTGATAAAAGTGCAGTCGAAAGTAAATGCGGAAAGATAAATGAATTTAAAAATAAATGACTTGAAGATAAAAGACTTTGAAAGTAAATGCTTGAAGATTAAATGCTTGAATGTAAAGATGCAAGAAGATAAATGTCGAAAGCTTTTAAATGAAAGTAAAAACAAGGTTTAAAATAAACTTGGCTGAAAATAAAGATTCAAGGAAAAGTTAAGACATGAAAGGTAAAGTTCAGGAAAATGTAAAGTGCTGAAACATAAACATGATGAAGATAAATTGCATTGATGAAAGAAAGTGGTGTTACATTGTGTACATTCTCACGAACTCGTTTCTCTACACGCGGGTACTTTGAGTTTCTTTGAGTAACTTGTACAAAAATATGAACACCTTTATTCTATAGAAATAACTCCTATTTATAGTGCTAAGAAATAACTACTAAGTGGTGGTTATGCTTCCAAACGTGTCCTCTTGGCGCCTTTCTCCATTTCAACTGCTCCCACGTTCAGCAACTGATCCTTTTGAAATTCAAACATTTGAGATTTTCCCTTCAGCCTTAATGTGATAACTGCAACGCGCGTTTCAACATTCTCACGGTCGAAGCATCTCCCAACACTTAGCCATTTTTAGGCTTCCAAAACCCCTATTCGACTCAGGCTTCACCAAAACTGGGTCGAAGCCTTCTTTATGTTAAAAATAATTTTTTAACTTAAAATAGCTTTGATTCCTTCTAGCGTCGAAAGTGAGGGTTAACAATACCATCCACATACCAGTGGACAAGTAGAAGTATCAAATAGGGAAATAAAATAAATCTTAAAGAAAACTGTATCGATGTCTAGAAAAGATTGGTCCTTAAGACTACAAGAAGCCTTGTGGGCTTATAGAACCGCTTTTAAGACCCCTATAGGAACAACCCCATATCAATTAGTTTACGGAAAATCTTGCCATTTACCCTTCGAGCTTGAATATAAGGCCTACTGGGCCATAAAAGCTCTTAATATGGATTACTTGACGGTCGGAGATAAACGCATTCTAGATATCCACAAATTAGAAGAGTTACGCCGAAATGCTTATGAAAATGCCATAATATATAAAGAGAGAACCAAAGCATGGCACGACAAAAGGATTGCCAAAAAGGAATTCAACATAGACGATCCTATACTTCTTTTCAATTCCAGGTTACGATTATTTCCCGGTAAGTTACGCTCGAGATGGACTGGCCCCTATGAGGTCACCAAAGTCCTGAAATCTGGAGCACTTGAAATTACAAATCATTCATGTAGTCCCTTTATAGTGAATGGACAAAGATTGAAACTCTACTATGGAGGCGACATCCCCACCTACTACTATGGTCACACTCTGATAGACCCACCTATAGCAACATCCACTACATAAGTTTTACATTCGTCAAGCTAACGATGTTAAACAAGCGTTGCGTGGGAGGCAACCCACGACTTTCTTTTCATTATCTTTCTTATTTATGCATATTATTTACTTGATTTCAGAAAAAGAAAAAGATTTATTATTTATATTATTTGACTAACTGGACTGACTTATGAAATGTCTATGTTTACAGGTTACATATCACATCACCCTAGATATTCTACACTAACTTTTTTTTCAGGATGTAGAGCTATGATGACATGCACATCGTGTTCAGAGATGATGCATAGAGGAAAAGATATGTAGTCCTTTCTGAGAGACCGATGCAACCCACTAGGTACCCTGACCCTAGCTGTTTAGAAGCCTTAGGTATTGAGGCCAGTGTGAGGTACCTTTGTCACCAGCTCCAGTGGGATGAGTATTTTGATGCAATGAATGTAACTTATAAGCATCTAACCTTAGAGTTCCTCAGTTCGCTCATGTATGATCCCTACAGTGGAAGAGGTTACAAGAATGGAAGCATAAAATTTAGACTATTTGGAAACGATTACACCCTTAACCACAGGGATTTTGCTAGATTACTTGGTTTTCAGTGTGGCATGGATGCCATCCATTTTATGCATGAGGTTAATGTCATGCAGGATGAGCTTGACGGATTCTGGAGCAAAATCACCGGTGGAGGAGGACCTGATCCTTCCACCCAATTAACAAACAAAATCCATAACCCAGTCTTCCGTTATTTCCAAATGATCCTAGCCGAGACTTTCTTTGGTAGAAGTGAAACCGATAACCAGGTTACTGCAGAAGAGATTCTGATGCTCTTTTGTACTGCTGAGTCACGTCCTTTAGCCAGTGGTAATTTTCTGATGTATAACCTATACTTAACTGCTGAATCATCCGAAGGACCCATCCATGTAGGTGGCATTGTTACACATATAGCTTATGCCCTAGGTCTAGCCAGCAAGCTAACTCATCTTACCCCCCATTGTGGTTGCACCTTAATTGACATTATTCGTTGCCTTGACTGTGGCCTTATCAGGAGAACAGTTTTCAGTGCTGATAACTATAAGCTCCTGATCGATGACGAAGTCGTTCACTACTTTGGTTTACCAAACCACACCCGGACAAGTGTCCATGACAAAGCTAACTGGTCATACGCTTTGGAAGGCCAAGACGAGACACATATCCGACCTAGGACCCCACCTTTACCTAAGTACCATCCTACACCCTATCCTGAAAGGACTACTGTCTATTCTTCTAACATCAATCTGCAACGCAGGAACATATATTCAAAGTTTGATGCTATGCGCAAGGAGATCATTTCTCTTGGCGACGAATGCGCCCAGCTTACCTTACAGATGGAGGTCTCAGACGCAACAAATGCTTCATCATATGATTTCTTATATCAGGAGATTTGTGATCTCGGACGGTAGCTTGCAGATGCACGAGCATCTTGTCCTCACCTGAATCAGGGTGTCCGCCGACAGTCGTTTTAGAAGATATTCAGGAGCTCTGGGTCATAGCACCACATTCTTATTATTACCATTTATTTTTACTGTTATTATCATTATTATCAGACTATTAGTAGATTTAATTTTCCATCGTTATTATTAGACTCATTGTTACTAATATTTTGAATTTTGTGGTACACTGCATCCATCTGCTATATGCAAGTGTCATATTATTTCAAGTTATAGTAAATTCTTACATTATTGCAATTTATTGGTAATATTTAAAAATTTATTTGATTCATTCTCATATTTTAATATTTTTTAGAGTCACTAATATTATTGTTATTTAATTTCTACATTCACATTTTACACTTATATCATGCAAAAAAATATTCTCTATGTTTCTTACATGTACATCTATGAAGAAACATCCCCAAATATGCTATAAACACCCCAAGGAATGATACATGGACCAACCAAAGCCCAGTCCCATGCCAGCCTGATTTACACAGTCCACAGACGTGGACCCCTGCTCGGCGGACGCGGAGGCGTCCTGGGATATTAACGAACCAGAATGGGAGAACCTTCATTTTTTACCACTCTCTTCACCTCCCACCTCCAATAACTCCATTTTTTACCACCATTAAACCCCACTAAACCACTTCCATCCCTTATTTCATAACTACCCCACTACCATTACCACTTCCATTTCACATTATCTCTATAAAAACCAAAGATTTCACCCAAAAATCCCCAAATCTACAAAAACCCAAATTTATCCATTTCCATCACTAAACCTTCATTTCAAGTCAACAATGGCAGTGGAGGAACAAGGAAATATGACTTTTTGAGATGGAGATGATGGAGTCAAGCAATGGGAGAAATGGAACAAACTGCAGACACGCAATATTCTTGCGACGAGGTACATTGATGATATCTGTCTGTCTAACCTTGGTATACGGTATAGCGTATTTTATCTGTAAGAGAATTTAAAATTAGAGAGTATTTTTATTCGCAAGGAGCCTACCTATGAAAGGCTAACCTGCGAGTTTTTGAGTTCTTTGGAGTACACTGTCAGAGATAACACTGCTAGCACTGTAGGCACAGTGAGGTTTAGGATATTCAATGTTGAATACATTTATACCACTGATGCACTTGCCGAGTTATTAGGATTCCATTACGGGGATGGTGCCATTTGTGAGGCACCCATAGACACTAATTGGCCAACTGAGGTTTTCCAACTGTGGAAAGACATCACAGGTCGGACCACCTACTCTTTTGACGGAAATTTGGCCTCCGACATCCATAACCCAGCCATACGAGTGTTCCGCCATTTATTAGCTGATACTATTTTTGCTCGTGAAAATTCTAAGAAGTTGAACTCCAAAGAATTTATATTTTTACAGGCTGCTTTACTTAGAAAAAGATTAAATCATGTGTCATTTATGATAGCACATATGCGGGCAATTAAGAAAAAGGGCAGCACCGTGTCATTTGGAGGATTGATTACCTTCATTGCTCGAGCCCTCCATCTGGACACCGAGTTGGCCACATTGGAACCACTCCCGACTCGCACCGTTGATTTAAGGTTTCTGAGAGATATGCGTTTGTGCAAAACGAGGCCGGAAGGAGGCTACATCCTCATGGTTCGCAATGTTGTCATCCCGAGTGTCGCTTTACCTTGCTCAAGTCGCACTGATGTGCGCCAAAAAGGAAACTGGCTATATGATTTGAAGGCTGCTCTTATTTTAGGTCCGTTACTACCAAACGTCCCCGAGGACGAAGGAAACGAGACGGAGGATGAGTTTGACCGTATGAACCAGTCTCTTATTCATTTATCACCTGCACACACCCCACCTGTTACTAACCATTTTGCAGGTACTTCTTCCAGATTTTATATCACTGAAGAAATGTGGCAAGCACAGCAAGCCAGAGAAGAAGAGCGTGATGACATGTTTTATACCATGTACCAACACCAGCAGGAGATGATGGATCTTATGCGGGAGTCATAGCAATCCACTCTCGAGAACTTCCAAGCACTTAGGGATCAAAATGCCTCTCTAATAGAGAGGATTGAGCAGATGGAGTTGTCACATACCACCCGACACCACAGTAGGACTCGTCGTCCCAGACGTTCAGAGCATGGTGGAGATGGCCCCAGTGGCCGACATGATTGATTACCAGGTTTCACCTATCTCTTTCTCACTTTTTATCGAAACATTGAGGACAATGTTCGGTTTAAGTGCGGGAGGAGATATTTACTGTTTTTAGTTGTCTTTACTATTTCTATTTTCTCTTTATTATTTTATTATTGCTTTCTAGTGTAGTTTAGTTTGTTTTAAAAAAATTTACATGTGCTTGAAGAGTCATTTCGTGTAGTTTGTCTATTTTCCCAATTCTTGAGCCTTAAAAAAAATAAATAAATAAACTTTTTGAACAAAGAAAACAACATTTATTTTGAAAATTTGGGCTATTAGGACAAGTAAGTATCATTTGCAAAGGCTTGGGAAAACTCTTGAAAAATCGATATCGTTTTTACACCGTAAGTTTCTCAATTATAGGAACCTATCCAGGTTTTTATTATACGGTGGCCTTAAAATCTCACCCTTTATCACTTACCCTTAAGTAGTTTATTCTAGCAGTCAGCACCATCTTAGCCACCGCTAAGTGACAAACCGATGCAAATAGGTAAGATCTTGCAAAAGAAAAAGAAAAGAGAAAGAAAAATCCAAAAAGATGCTAAAGTATCTTTGGAAAAATTGCAAGAAAAATTATATATATCAAAAGAATGAAAAAAATTTGCAAAAAGTATCAAGTTTTTGATATAATAATAGGATCAGGATTACCACAGGTTATGTTCACCATGCGAGTGCAAGATAACGGGCTTAATGTGACTGCGCCTGAATGAAAAGGGGTAAGAAAGGAATAAGTAAGCTAGGCCTAAGTGTAACACCATGGCTTGGATTGGTTTGTATAGGAGAGAAACTTATGCCCGCAAATCACGGAAAGTGTCATTACGATACCCTTGGTTCACAAGTTAGTACCTACTGATGCACTATTGATCAAACTTAAGTCTTTAGCTCAGATAAGATACTTGTGTGTTTGCTATTTTTCTTTTTCTGTTTATGAGAGTTTGCTTGAGGACAAGCAAAGGTTTAAGTGTGGGAGAATTTGATAACACTAAAATACACTGTATATTTAACTCCGATTGCACATGTTTTTAGTTGTTATTTGTTATTTTCCCATGTTGTGGTGGTATTTTGTCTTACTTTCAGATACATTGCCTGATTTGAGCCTGCAGTGAAGAAACGAGGCAAAACGGGGCTAAAACGGAGATTTCCTGCAAAATTGTACACTAGCCATTTCACTCAGCGAACGCCATAGAGGACGCCATTTGAGTAGTGGGTTTCACCCATGTTCCAACGATCACAAGACACGTCTTCTCCAATTTGTACACTCGGCGGACGCGGAGGGGGGCTCGGCAGACGCCGACCGTTGTAATGGGAAAGTGGTCAAGGGCGTTAGAAGCATTCACCCACGTTTGAAGATTTTACCTCAACCACTTTCTATAACGTTATGTGCCCGTTACGGCCTCGCTAGCACTATCAATAGGCCTTGTATTTTCACATTTTGATCATCCAATTCTAGTTTCCAACCTTAGGCTTAAATTCACTTTGTAAAGCAATAATCCGTCACATCAGGGGGTTATTGCACTATAGTTGTTAGTTAGATTGGAGCATTGTAGTTAGAAGCTTTACTTTTGAAGTCATTTACGTTTCAAGTTAAGATTTACTTTCAGCATTTATTTTCCAGCTCTGTACCAGATTCAGTCTCCGACTTTGGAGCAGGTTTTTATATAATTTACAGTTTACTTTTATTCGCATCGCCTTTACTTCCATTTATTTTAGGGTTAAATATGTCTAAGGTCCCTATAAATATCCCACCTTTGAAGATTGGTCCCTCAAAAAATTTCCTTCAAACATTGATCCTCCTAAAGTTTTCCGTTTCCAAATGTAGTCCCTGCCGTTAATTTCAAGTAACGGGAGGTGATGTGGCACGCCTACTGTGTGATTTCATTTGATGAAGTGTTATTTTTTTGCCACGGTGGAATATCTGTAAAACCAATAAGTTAAGAGTCAATGGTAATTCAAAGAGACACATTTCATCTCTTTCACTCCTGCCCTAGCTTTCACTACTCTTTCATCCCTTTTCACTCTTTCAGGTACTTCTTCTCTTCTAACCCTTTTCAATTCAATCATCGATTCTTCAATTCAACTATTACCCATCACTTAAACCCTATATATTACGAATCTTTTTTAATAATTTGATCGAATTATGTCTCTGTTTCTGATTCTGGGTCTGTTTTGATTTTGATTTCCATTCAATCAGCAAAAAGATGCTTTTACTCGATCAAATTTGAATGCAATTTCTTAAAAACTAGCACTTGATGACACCTCCAACAGTGATTCATGGACACTGTTTTCTGTCCTATTCAAACCCCATCATAATGCATTGACTGGAAACTATGATATCGTAGCAGCGGTGGTCCCAGGTTAGTAACATTGTCTGCCATTGTTGTATTGTTTATTCGTGGTCCCAGCTTAGTGTTTGTGTTATATTATTGGTAAAAAAAAGCTTGAAGGTGTGCATTTTGAGGATAGTGAAGATGAGATGATGGCAAGTTTTGAAGAAGGGCTTGTTGATGTGTCTATCACTAGGGATGATGTAGTACAGAAAATTGAAAATGTTGAAACTGAAGAGGGCAAAACTTAAGAAGATAAGAAAGTATTTATAACTAAAGAGATGGGTAAGGGTAATGCTTTTGTGATGTCTGTATTCTTATGTTGTTGTTTACTTTGTAATAAGTCTTTTGTGATGTCTGTGTTGTTATAGTGCAACAATCTCGATTCAGAATAATCTTTCCATAGGTAAATAGAGTAAAAGAGTTAAAAAATACTCTTTGCTAGTTGACATAAACTATCACAATACTAAACTGTGGCTTTTGATTCAGGTTGGTATTTGATCCAATTAGTTAGTTAATCTATTAAAACAGATAGGTTAGTGCAATTTCCTTATTGATATTGAATTGAATCAAAAGGTCCTGTTAGATGGATGTAGACTTAGTAATTAAAGTATATTGCTTTTAATGTGGCCTGCAGTTTTCTTAATTTTGATTATTTAGTTCTCACACATTAGTACTTTGTCTTGATGTGTTCCTTTGCAGCCAGCAACAAAGAAAGAGATTGAGTTGCAAGTTCAGGTTTGTTGATAATATTGAGAGTGTTTAAATAGCCACCCCATTTTGTTTGCTTTGCTAGATTTGATGACTTTGATAATGAGTAAGCATATGTATTTACTGTCTGGTTGTAGTACTTACCTGTAGCCTTGTTTTTCTGAATCTCTCTATCCTTCATGCATAAGATTGGCAATAACCTTTTCTCTAGCTGTTAGGAGAATGCTATTTTTCTACGATTTGTGGTCACTAAGCAATTATGTAAAAATTTGATTATATGGCATTCTCCTAAATGTAGTGAAGTATTCTAAAAGAACCTCTTCCACTTTATCATGAAATTTTGTTTATCATGTCATATTGTTCCTAGCTTTAATCTTGCTTTGTCGATTGTTGCTGAAAACACACTAATCAATTGATTTTACAAATGTTTTATTTATTGCAGGATTATATTAAAGAAAGTGATAATCTAGTCTCTCTTCATGATCAAATTCGAGATTGTGATAATATTTTGTCACATATGGAAACTCTGCTAAGTGGATTTCAGGTATGTTGTGCCCTTTGAGCAATTTGGAAAAGCTTTCATTTATGAGCACCTATAGTGATATAAAGCAGAACCAACCAATCAGTTCTTAGTTAATTAGTATCATTTAAAAATGGTGCCAAGTGTGTTTTCCTGATATTTTGACAACCCAAGTAATGCAAGTATTTTACATTAGGATTGGCACCACAATTTGTGTTTGGACTGGAGTTTAGATATTGGACTGGAGTTTATCCTAGGATTGGCACCACATTAGGATATGCACAATTTGTGTTTGGACTGGAGTTTAGATATTGTCATTATGCACGATCCTGACATTTGAATTTTTCATGCAGTCAACTCTAACATACGATGTTGAAATCGTTGCACAGGTTTTATCACAGGTTGAGGCTTTAGGATCCACTAATTTTAGCTTGGTATAAATTTAAAGAATTCTGCTCTTGTATCCTATACTTGTTAAAGGATCCACTAACAAGTATAAATTTTTCATGTATTCAACAGGTTCTCATGTATTCATGAAGCATCAACAAGTTCATTGAAACAACATCAGGGAATGAGCAAGAAGCTGCTCTCATAGCCTTGATCAAGTTAACTAACAGTATTGCATTTGCAAGAAGCTACATCACCTTCTCCAACACCAGCACCGGCACCGACACTGACACAACTTTGAGAAACATCATCATTCATGGGTTACACATGCATGTAGATTATGTTTATTTTTGTATTTGTTTTAGTTTAGGTTATGTTATTTGGAGCAAGTGATGGGTTCACAGGAGATCAAATAATGCAAGTAACAGTAGCTTTCAACCATTTTGAGAAAGGATTGATACAGAGAATGCCAAGGTGCAGATGGGGTTTCTTTCATATTGTTAACAATGATTACACTCATTGGGTCATGTATGCGATTGGATGGGAAGTCCTTATGTACTAGAGTAATTACTGCTACTCGTTTAACATTAGTTATATGCCATGTTTTGAATGTAATTTATAGTTGTAGAGTAGGTGTTACTTCATAATGTGGGATATCTATGGACTGAAATTGCAAAAGTATGCCTATTATTACATCCACATATTTTTTAGTATGCACTTGATCAATGTTATAAGATTACAGTAAAACTATGTTAGATAATTATAAGTGGTATTATGTTTTTGCAACACTAGGGTTATAATGAGAATCAATGAGTTGTGTATTACTAATATAATTGTGTGTTTAAATTAGCTAGACATTAGCTATGAATTAGCTATAAAAAGGGTGTGTTTAAATTAGCTAGAGATTAGCTATTAATTAGCTACAAAAATTGTGTGTTTAAATTACCTAGAGATTAGCTAGGAATTAGCCAGGAAGTAGCTACAGATTAGCTACCATTTCTGGGTTCAATTATGATATTAATATAAAAAAAATTAAAATTGAAACAATTGCCACGTGGCATACATGACAGCAATTGTTGCCACGTTGGCATTGCCACATGTAAGCCACGTCATCAAAAAATTTCCACATGGCATGCCACATAAGCCACCGTTAGTGGAAATTAACGGGAGGGACTACAGTTAGAAAAGGAAAACTTTAGGAGGACCAAACCTTGAAGAAAATTTTTATAGGGACCAAACTTGAATTTTGGGTTATTTTCAGGGACCTTATACATATTTAACCCTTTATTTTATTGCCCTGCTTTATATTTATTTATTGTCTCTGCTATTACTTTATATTTCTGCTCTGGTCAGATCCGCACGATTAGCGTGGTCTGGAGATCTATTAGTTTATCTGTTGTTTGTGTGATTTGTTTATCGTTAGGTACTGAACGGAAGCGTGACACTTGTGTTCACTCCTTTGAAATACACTCTCACACTTCGCACGTTTTTATTCTAAAAATGTCTTACTTTGCAAACCAATTTACCATTATGTTTTCAATTACCATGTCCAACTAAATCCCTTGTGCTGGGATGTGAGGATCGTCGTTCCGACGGTACTCCACATGTTATCTTTTTTAGAAATACTTTAGGGGCTATTTTTGGTTTTAATTAAACTCTTCTGAACTTCAATTGATCGGTCATTACGTAAATGAGACCGTGTTTTTGTTTACGTAATGACTGTGACTAGATCGGGTAAGATCGAAAGTCGTCCGGCATTTTAGAAAAGAGTTTTGTTAGTTCTTAATTGATAAATACAGCGGAAGCACTTTATTAATTAATTAGGAAAGTTTTATATTATTAGAAAGAGATTTTACACTATTTTCGGACGCGTTCCTAGCTTTAGGATCCGGTTGGCCGAGTATATGCCGGAAACCCTTTGGTATTAAACATTTCCAATCGAAAACACTTTTTAACTAAGTTTGAGAGGTAGTTACATAAAAAAGGGCTTTATCACTTTAACGCAAGGAGCGATCGGTGCAGCGTGAGCGGCCGGTATAGATTAAAGGTTAGGTCTGTTTCCGATCATGCTAACGCGGCGGATTCTTTTTAATTAACTCTTTTTCAAAGAAGAAAACATTGCCCCGTAGTATTACTACTTAAAAAATAGGAGTACTGTTTGATTGATGTGAATTACATTCCAGTATAGTCTTTATCTGATTTTTTTATTCTCGTTCTGTGAAAACCATTACTCTGATTTTTATTAGCCTTAGATAAACAACGTAACAATAGTAATTGATAGATTGACATTGGTCTCTGTGGGATCGATAAATCTTTTATATTACTCTGATGTAATCCGTATACTTGCGGATAACACGCATTTGGATTGGCCAAAAGGTCTCTCATGTAGTTTGTTGTGGAGAGAGAAAGAGACTATCATTTGAGTAGTGAGATACTTCAATTCAAGTAGTCAAGATTTTCTAACTGTTTAGAGAAAAGTAATCATGAAGTTTGGAAACTAGGTTCTACATGTGACTTTTGTAGTTGCCAATGAGTGATATAACATAGACATGGACTAGCAGGAATATGGTATAGGTAGGCTTAGTCACTGTAAAAAAAGTGAGGGGTCACACTTACTGGTTTGAAAGCCAAAATGGTGAAGAGTGGCAGTAGTTTGAGCCTATAGATGGCTTTGTTCAACTTGCAAACAAGAGATGTGTTAGTATCTGTAACACCTCAAAATTTGCCCTCTTATTTATTCCCAATAAGTGGCTTATGTTTCACCTTTTCATATGTATTTAGGTCATAAGCATCACACATACATCATTTTCCCAAGGCATGGGATCAGCGGTTTCCATGGTATGAATTGTTCAAAGCAAAGAGAATGAGGTTCCTCAAGGCCAAGACATCTCAGTTGATTCACAGTTTCATTCAGAAGGATTTCAATTGGTCAGATGGTTGAAAATCAGACAAATAAAAAAAGTAGTCAACTGATTGAGGAAAAAGTCAACTCTCGATTTTTAGGTCAAACACATGTTCATCATGTCAAATATGGTCCTTAAGTGGAATTTGGTCAAGAATTATCAAAGGAATAAAGAAAAATCAAGAATTATGGAAAATTGTCATTTTTGGAAAACAGGGGTTTTAGAACTTTCCATTTTGGGAAAGTTTTGCATGCCATGCAACCAACTTTATGGCCATTTTTCTCTATGATCCAAGCCTCATTTGGAAACATTTGTGGAGATAAAAGTTGTAGCATGAATTCCAAGCTTTCCAACCATATAAAGAATGTTCCATTTGGATTTCTAGATCAAGAGTTATGATCAATCAAAGTTGGTATTATTAAGTTGTTCAATGAAAAATGCAGAATTTTTTTAAGTCCCAAAAATTCAGTTTTGTGATCATGTTTTCAACAATATTTTTCATGGTGTTCCTGACCTCAAATCCAATTTTTTTTTACATCAACTTTGTTCTATCAAATACCATCTTTCCAATGACATCAAAACCATGCAAATTGATTCATTATCCTTCAAGAAATTCATCCATAAAGTCACCTTCATGAACATTTTTTCATGCCATTAACCATAAAAATTCCATTTTTTCAAGTTACAAAATTTGGTAAGCAAATTGTGTTGGCTACACTAACAATCATCATACACCATTATTACCATCATAAAGCACTCCATGGTAACAAAAATACACCACCCACATAGTAAAATTCTTACACCACCATAAACCCTCATTTTTCCAACTTTCACTAAACCACCTCTAACCAACTTTTAACCATGCTTAAGCTTTTAACCATACTCTAACCCCCATATAAATTCTCATTCACCTTCTAACAGAAGTTAGTTACACCATTAGAGAGCAAATAGATCAAAAAATGAATTTCACACCCACAACTTCCATCTCCAAGATCTCTCTCATCTTGAGGTTATTTTCTGGAATTCTTTCACCATCTTCGTCATCTCATGGAGTAGAAGCTACTGTTTGCATTTAGTCTCAACTGTAACCATTGAATCATCATCTACTAGTTCATCTTCTTCCATTATCAATTTGCAATTTTTTCAAGATTTAAAGAAGTTAAGCATTTATTTTGCTTAAGGGAGATTCCAAGACATTGCATCGAAGTTTTCCGGGTTTCTTAATCGCGAAGCATCACAAGAAGCGGTGGACTTTCTCCACTAGGTAAGAATCTTTAAAAATCTCATGGCTCTCATACTTAGATTTACATGATTTAGGGTGTAAAAATCTTGTTCATACATTGCATCTGGAAGTCCATAAATGATGGCACACCATGAATCTTGGAATTTAAACTTATGTATTGTTCTTGATTTTGTGATGTTTAATTTGAATTTGTGACTTTCGTGTTAATTTTCACCATGTTAGAGCTGTTATTTTGGAAAATTAATGGTGTATTGTTGTTCTACGTTTCGTGGGCTTCAATTTGGTATATTATTTTGTCGAAATTGGTCAAGAATTGATGATGAAATTTAAGGGAGAAGTGTGCACATTTCCATCTTTGATGATGCGTTTTTTTTCATCAGTAGTGGTGCATGGCCGCATGGTTTGAATGAAAATGGGGGAGGGGATGACCACGTGTCGCCCCCTGAATGGCAAAAATAATTCTTTTGTTTTATTCCATTTAAAACTCATGTGACCAATTGAGAAGATATGGCATATGCATCGTTTGTATGCTGCACATGGTAGTGAGAGATGGACAAAAAGACCATGGATTGGCTATTGAGAATGTTCGTGATTCTGTTAGGTTTGTGAGGTCTTCTCCACAAAGAGCTCTTAAATTTAAGGAGTGTATTGAAATTGCAGGAATAACATGTAAAAAAAACTTTGTCTTAATGTGTCTACAAGGTGGAATTCCACTTACTTGATGTTAGATGCTGCTGAAAAGTTTGAGGCAGCATTTGAAAGGTTAGAGGATGAGGATCCTAGATACATGAAATTTTTTAACCTTTCTAGTCCTCCTTGTGCTGTTGATTGGGAAAAAGCTAGGGTTTTTGTGGTTTTTTTAAACACTTTCTATGAAGCAACCAAAGTCTTTTCAGCTTCACAAGTAGTGTCATTGCATTCAGCTTTCCATAACTTGTCTTCAATTTTGTCTAAGCTTCAAGAAGCGTCTTTGAATATGAATACTTTTGTGGCTCCAATGGTATCAAATATGAAGACTAAATTTGATAAGTATTGGGGGGTGTGGGAAAAGTGAATCACTTTCTTTACTATGGTGTGATCTTTGACCCTAGGTTTAAGTTTGGCTATATTGAGTGGTCTTTTAATGACATGTATGGGATTTGTAGCGAACTTGCCAAGAAAAATGTTAAGTGTGTGAAAACTAGTCTCTTTAAATTGTACAATTGGTACAAATCTGAGCATGATAAGAAAGTTGGGGTTGGTCTACTAAATGACCCATTAGGGAGCACTTCCCTTGGAGAAACATCTTCCCAAACTAAAAGTTCATCGGTTTTTGCACGGGCTGATGCTTTTAAAAGACACTTGAAGGAGAAAGAAACAATTGAAAATTAAAATGAACTAGAGAGGTACTTAGGTGATCCTTGTTGTGGGGATGGGGAAAACTTTAACATTCTAAACTGGTGGAAGGAGAATTGCACCTGTTATCCTATTTTAGCAACATTGGTTCAGGATGTGTTGGCAACACCTGTTTCGAGCGTAGCTTCAGAAAGTGCTTTTAGCACAGGGGGGATTTTAGACATGTATAGGAGCTCTTTGAGTCCAAAAATGGTCGAGGCCCTCATTTGTTCTCAAAACTGGTTGAGGCCTTCTGAAGAGAATCTAAAAGTCCTTAATATGATTGAAGAATATGAGATAACTGATTCAATTATTTCAGGTACTTTATTAATCAAAACAATGTCTATTTTAACATTAATTTAAATATTGTTTGTTAAAATTTAAGACTCGTTATTTATTTTTAATAACTTTTAGACTTTCAAGCAGCTACTGGTGGAGCAGCTGCTCCTAGGCAGGCTGGGCCTGTTTAATTCACACTTCGGTAATAATTCTGTTATTTTATATGGCTTTTGGTTATTTTACTTGGTTTTTGATTTTATAAGTTTATTTGCAGGTGTGAATTTTTTTTGAATATTTTGGAGCCACTTTGTGACTCAACAACACAAGCTTTTGTTTTTTGAAGACACTTTTTGAAACTCATTTTTTGACGCGTGGGACATGTATGAAATGCTCAACTATGATTTCATTCAGCAACACATGTTTCCTTTAATGCTGATGGTAAAACTTCTGTTTGATTTTGGAGTTATTTATGTTTGTATGCATCTCATTTTTCATCATCCTCCCTTTTTCTGTTTGGATGAAAATTATACAGTGGTTTGCCTTGTATGCTGGAAACCTTGCTTAATGCGTGGCAGTTCTTGGAAATTATATAGTAAAAGACACATGGTGCCTTTAATGCTGATGGCAGTCCTTAATATGCTTGACAATTTGAAGGTATGCTACCTTGCTTAGTGTTGATGGCAGTCCTTGATGGCGTGATTTGAATACACATTTCTATTGAAATATAAGCAATGGAATTCACTTTTGCAGGTTGCATTTTTCATGAATCCACTGTCTGTCTGTATATATTAGAATGCTTGGAAAGTTGCTGCTGTAGTGAATCATCTCCACCCAGGTAAAATCTAATTCTTTGCTGATGTTGTTGTTGAAAAATCTACTTCTTTGCTACTACTGAAATAACTGCTGCTGTTGTTGAAAAATCTACTTTTTTTTTCAAAAGACCATTCATTGATATCAAAAAAGAACAAGAATAAGTTCCTTACAAAATCAAAAAGACCAGACAGAACTCCACCCACTAAACTAAAGACTTCCCCAAACAAAAAGGGAAATAATCCCACCAAGAGATTTTCAATCCCAACTCTAAAGATAACTAATCCCTAAAGGGTACATACAAAAGCCAAAAAAATTAGAGTTGAGGGGTGAAAATTTCCCAAAAGAAGACCATTTCCAAACAAGAAGTTTGATAGACCAGCAAATGTCTTCAAAAATGAAAGTTCCATCCGAAAAAATGATGCTGTTTCTATACCACCACAGCTTCCAAAGAATGATTAACCAGACGTAACCAAGTTTCAATTTGTCCTCCTCCCTATTTCCACGACCACACCAGTCCAAAAAGAAAAGGATAACGTCTCCTCCATAAGAACTATCTACTCATATCCAATCTCCTATCCTATCCCAAACAGCTCTCACTTGCTCACAAACAAAAAAAGAATGAGCCAAGTCCTCCTACTGTACATGACAAAAGCTACACATTTGATCCAAGACAATACATCCCCTCTTCAAAAGCTCCTTCTTCGTTGCAATTCTCGCCCACAATATTCTCCATCCAAAACATTTAAGCTTGAATGGAATCCTAATTCTCCATAACAGACTCAAAGCTTTCAAAAAATTCTCATTTAAATCCTCAGTATTGGAAAATGACAGCAAGGTTTCATACACCTCCCTGACTATAAACCCTTCTGCATTTCCATCTCTCCAATGCACCCTATCCACACGATCTTCTGCAGGCTGACAAACGCTCAACCTCCTGTACAACTCATCTATTCTATCCTTGTAATCAACAACAACCTGTCCATTGAAACCCTTAAGCTTCCAACTCCACTCCCCATTCTCCCAAACTCCCATATCATGAACCGAAACATGTTTCATAATGTTGCAATTATACAAATCATCAAAAGTGTCTGCCAAAATAGAATCCTTACACCAATTTAAGAATATTTTCTATAGCCCTTTATGCACCAGCAGCAGTTATTTCAATAGTGCTGCCAAGTCCCTAGTCTTAACCAGAATTATCAATAGCATGCAATAGTGTTGTTTTAGTGCTGATGTTCCCTGCTGTGGAAACCGTGGAGCATCTATGAGTTGTTGGACAATCTTTTTGGGTTGTTTTGTGATTTCACCTCTTTTTTGTTCACAAGAGCATCCCCTACTATAGAATTACTAATTAAGAAAGACACTATAGGATTGCTAATTAAAAAAAAACTACTTTTAAAAGAGATAGTATTATTTATTTTTCTAATTAAACAATTTAGTTCTTAATAGAATCTCTTTTTCATTGGCCCTATATGTTGCTGCTGCTACAAACTAATTTTGCAGGAAATATGTTGTTGCTGCTAAAAACTAACTTTTGCAGGAAATATTACATAACTTTAGTAAAATTGAGTTTCCTTGTTGTTCAATTTTATACCTAAGCACTTAAAGTTTTGTTGCAAATTTCACTCATGATGTTTCATATTACACTTTGCGAATTTCAATTTGATTCATTCGAACATGTTTTCTTGTTCCTGAAGTCATGGATTAGAATACAAAAGCATAAACAACTTATCTTAAAGAGAACCATGAACAATAAATGAGTTTGGATCATTTTAGAGTTTATTTGTAAAATATTTGATGTATAAAATTTGGATGACTGTAATATATGCTTGATGTAGTAGATATTGTAATATATGCTTGACTGTAAATTTGGATTAGAATGCTTGAATGTTTCATAGGTTGTGTTGTGATTTACAGTTTGATCAAAGTTGATTTGGATTATTATAAATCATGTAGTGTGGTAGAACTTTATTATAGTGTTAGACTGTTCCATTTGAATCTTTGTTATAACATTAAAATGTGCAATTTGTTATATTTACTATTGTTTTAAAGTTATTATTTAATATTGTTTTAATTTAAAAATTAAAATTAAAAGGTAATAGAATTTTTTTATGTCAATTAACCGAAGAAACCAGTCCATTTTAACCGATAAACCGATTAAACCGAACCCGATTAAACTGATTAAAATTTTGGTCGAAATTGGACTTTGTAGTTGCACCCATGATTTTAAATGATTTGACTTTTTGAATCCAAACCACGTGTCCACCCCTACATGGTATTATAATTTGAAATAATAACAGCAGCATATTAATAATAGAATTCTGGCACATGATAATGCTGAATGTAATTAATGCCATGCGAATATGCTAATGTGGGACCTAGGGGTATCAGATTATATGGCACGTGAATCATAAATATGGCAGGCGAAATAATAATAATGATATTAATATAATGATAGTATAATATAATGCAGCATAATAATAGTGAATGAGAGAGAGTCATGACCACATGATGAGGATCATGCGTATGACCTCCATGGAGTTACAATAATGTGATATATTGTGGGAACCAACCCCAGCCGTTTGATCCATCGTACGGACATGATCGCGCCACTGCATTAATGAAGGATGATCCCTCTCACGTGCCCTTGCTTTCCACCCTTTTCCTTACTTCCTTTTGGCTGACAAGAAAACATGATGTGGTGCGTTTTGGGCCTAAATGAAGGTACTATTCGCACCATCCCCATGAGCCCAAGTGGATATTATACTAGGATAGTTACTAACTCCTCACCCCTTTCCCTTTACATGGTTTTTTTAATTTCTTTTTCTTACACGTTAGAAAATGAATTACTAAAAATACTAAAAATTGTAAAAAAAAATCTGAAAAAATTCATGTATGTTTCTAGACGTTTTAATTAATTTTTGATGAATTTTAATTTCATTTTTGGGCTGTTTGGATATTTTACTGGGATTTTTGAATGATATGTGTGCATATGGATACACCTTGTGATACAAGGCTTAAAAAATGACTTTCTCTTAATAGTTGTGATCTAATTTTTTGTGTGTATTTTGACCCTTCATTGTAGGATCCTTAAATGCTAAGTTCATGCCTTGATCATAATTTTTAGGTCACTTGTTAAGTACTTTTTGTGACTTGTGTTTGTATGATTATTAAATGGAAAATACCTAATGTTTGTAATTAATTGAGCACTTTTTGTGCATGATTTGGATCCAATATTTTGCATGTGATCACCTACTGGACTTAACATGAATTGGTTGTTTGTTCATAATTTTCAAAAGTCATTTGCTATTTTTCACCTAATTTCCAATGTGAACATATCATATGTAAGCATGCTAGAACTAGGTCAAGTTTAATGCAAATGTGTGAGCTCCTTAAAACCAATTTTGAGAGCATGATTGATCCTAGATACAATTAAATTTTAGGTGCCTTTTTTATCCTTAAATGTTGCTTTTTGATCATGATTTAAATGATTCTTTTTTAACCCTAAGTTGTTTATTCGATTACGATTGATGTTTGCTTAGGTGTTCTAGGTTGATGATGTAATTGTGTTATCCTCTTTAGGATATTTTTTGTACATCATTTAACATATGGTTTAACATGAATCATAACATGACCTCATGAATTTATATGTCATTTCATGTGATTCTAATTGGTATTGTGCTTCCATAAGTTTGAACATGAATGGAAAGTTAACTTTGTTGTTTTCACTTGGACTTAGAATGTGCCATGTTTGTACAAAGTTTTTGACACTTAAATGTATCATTCCACATATCATTTGCTACTGCCCCTTGTATCGTATGTACCCCTAGGGTTCCCCTTTCTTGGCTTATGGTCTAATTTTTCTCCTAAGGTAGAATTAGAGCACTTCCTTGTGCATTAGGACATAGTTTTGTGATTATACTTTCGACTACTTGATAGTTGAGCTTGGCATGGAGATGGTAAGTTACTTGTAATACTTTGAATGCCATTTTATACTTACATGATTCTCTTTCCTCTCACTTTTCTTTTACTTCTCTCTTTTGTGATTGTTTAGAATAATGTTTACTTGTGGTTATTCACATGATCCCTTAGGATTCCTAGCTCAACTTAATTTCCGATTAAGTTTGAGGTATGAGAAACATTAGAATAGCAATCCATGTATGTTAACATTAGGTACAGTTCCCTTTCTTACCTCAACCATAGGGCCATCATTGTATGATAACATTAGAATCTAGTTTCCTTAGTTTTTTCTTTCGACTTTGAGTCTTTCTCTCCTCTCATCTCAAAACAAAATCAAAAACATGTAATATATACGAGTATTGTACGCCATGAGCCTTAAGTACATGGGAAATAAAAGGGGGAGGGTCTCCCTTCGCTTTTCTAGAGTGTTTAGCATACGTCCTGTTGGGGGCGACCATGCGACGCATTCGCTCCTATGTCATAGACTTTAGTGCAATATGAGTTTCAAGCTAACTTCAAAACACATTCTTATAATAGACAAAAAACAAACAATCGTCTTCCTTCGGGATTCTCTTCTCATCTCCTTCACTCTCATCGTAAAGGACTCGTCATTTTCGTTCTACCGCAAACAGGTAAACGCGTAAGACCCCATACAACGAGCGGCAACACCTAAACTGCTAGAACGCGAACGTTGGCGTCTTCCACTAAAAAACACAAAGCAACAAGACCCTGTTAGGTCGAACTACGACTGCTCTGACTTCCTCTTTCACGTTAGATTGAGGATACTTAGGCACAAGACGGCTATGTCTTGGCGAGCAACCTTCCCCCATAAACTGTAGTCCGTCGAACTACGCCGACTCTGATTCTTCGTTCGTCCACGAAGATACGTAGGCATAGGATTGCGACGATCCTTGCGAGTCCTCTTTTGGTTTTCACCTTCCCTGTTTCTCCCGTTTTCTTTCCAGTTAGCAGTTGAGCTTCAGATACCCTACACCCTTTGATCGATACAACAAACGTGGATCCCATCGAGTACGATGGATGCGAGGGGGTGCTAATATCTTCCTCTCGCGTAACCGACACCCGAACTTAGGCTATGGTTGCGATGATCATTCATTTCCCTTTGTTGAGGTTTTCTTCGATCGTTTCCTTTCCCTGCGTCGGGATAAATAACGTTCGATGGCGACTCTTCTGTTCTTTTCCGCCGGTTGATTTTCGCAGATGCGACAGTATCAACGAAATTTGGAGGTTGTTGCATATAGACCTCTTCTTCTAGAAGACCATTTAAGAAAGAATTATTCACATCTAATAGAGAGATGTGTCAATGTCTAGTGATTGCCAAAGTGAGTATAACTCTAACAATAATGACTTCACTACTAGGTCTCTTGAAAGTCAAAGCTTTGCACTTGATGGTAACCTTTAGCCATAAGTCTGGCTTTGTACTTTTGAGTAGAACCATCGAGATTTTGCTTAATTATGAAAAAACCCACTTTCAACCTAATGCACTTCTAATTGGAGTTAGAAGTGTAAAGCTCTAAAGTATTATTTTTAATTAAAACTGCATTTTTCAACCTTCATAACAGCTAACCACCTAAGATCTTTGAGATCTAGTTTGATGGAGCCTTGGTTGCACAATGCCATCCTTGGCTCTAGTGGTCATGGAGTGAGTGTTTTGAGGATGAATTATAGGCGGTGGAAGTAAATTAATGGCAAATCTTTGGATAGATGGGTGTGAGGAAGAGGTTGAAGAGGGTGTGTTTGAGGAGGATGCAACTAGATTTGTGTGATAACTTGAGGATTGTGGTGAGGAAACAATGTTGTTTGGGACATTAGGATTGGTTATATTATGAAATGGGGAGGATTAGTTGGAACTCTAGGTGGTGTTATTGGAGGACATGTTATGAGATGTGGAGGATTGATTGGAATTGGAATCAGGTGAGTTGTTGGAGGTTGGGGTTGTGGTAGCGTTAGATGCTTGAGGATGAGGTAGACTTGTAGAAGAGGTGGTTGGATATACTCCACCGCCTATGTAGGATGAAGAAGTGGGTGTGGTGTGGTGTTAAAGGAAGAAAAAGAGAGGGATTGGTATGAAGTTGGTCCGGTCTGAGGAAGTTTGAGTTGAAGGAGAAGCAAACAGGGAGCTATATGGAATGCAAAGCTCATTAAATATCACATCAGGAGATGTAAATCCTGCCATCATTAGCCAAACATTTAACCCTTTATAATGTAAGTCCTGCCATCACGCCATAACAAGAAAAATATGTTTAGGATGATAATTTTACGAATGACGGATAAATTGTAAAATTATTCCATCCATTTCACCCTACATTCTGCATTACAAGTACTATGCAAAAGAATATAACACATTCACATACAGCTCTTTCAGACAAATTTGTCCCAAAGGAAATGCAATAGAGAAAAGTTGATTTTTATGTTTCAATTACAAAAGCTAAGCGCGAGCTTAGTAAAATTTGTCATATAGACTATAGACCCAGAGTGTTTGCGAGGACTAAAGAGCTTAATAAAAATATTAAGATTCTCGTCGCAGACTTAACAAAATCACATGCCCTCAAAAGAACGGCACAATAACGTCTAGACCCAACTAGAAAACAAACACTAAGGTGGTGTAATAAGGAAATAAAAAGTTGCAGTATCAGCACCTACACAAAATGAAGCAACCAACATAGTAATAGGTGACTTTGCGAGACAAAAGTTGGTACTTAGTACTAGACACTTACACTTAACTTAGCCTTTGGTTCTCATGATTGTGATGCTGCCTTTTCCTCCTTCGGTGCGGATTTTTGTTTTGCCAACCACAGGCTTTCCTGAGAAGGCAGATTTAGGGTAAGCGGACGGATCATCACTGCTTTGCTTTGATTTAGAAGGAGGGGTCAGAATGCGCTGATTGATTTCCTTCAGAGTAACATCTCCATGAGCACCACTTGGTTTAATGAAGGCAAATGGATATGCCACGGTAGAAGCCAGCTTTGTCGGTGTCCTTATAAAAGATTTCTTACCTATACACGAAAAAACAAATATCTTAATTTGTGTCTGCGACAACAAATGTCATCAAAAAGTTATGAATTCTAGGTACAGAAATGTTATACCTTTGAAGATAACATTTTTGGAGACTCCAGTGACATTCGGTGGAACCATATTTTGTTCATGTTGTTCATGCGACGGTGTGATGTTACATAACTCTGCAGGATGAAGAAAATTTGGTGAATAAAATTCAATCTATACAGAGGAAACAGTCGGGAATGACAATGTTCGTAGACAAGTAGAGAAAACAGTGTAATCTACCTGCAACATCAATATGCACATCATCTGCTCCTAAGAAATTCCTGTTTCAAGTAACAAAAGTATCAGATTATTGTGTAACCAACCAACCGTAAAGGAAAAAAATAATCGGCGATTGGGAGAAGCATACAAATCTTCAGGACTGAATTGCATCTCAGCATCATTTAAGTATTCAGTAAGCCACCCTTCAGTTGCTTCAAGGTCTATGTTTTCCAATGTATATTCTATGTAAAAATTTGGAAAGGATCAGAAATAAATAATCAAATTAAGTAGGAAAGCCGTCCATTGTGAACGGAAAGAAAAGAGCAAAAGGCAGACCTGGAGCACCAGACATCCATTGTGACACTTCAGGAAAAATATCCTTCATTGAGTCGTCTTTCCCCTATACATAACATTGATTAATTATGACTTCAACGCAAGAGAAGAACCAATTTCGTTAGCCGAACTAAAGACAAAAAGACTTCCCGCTGTTGAGGAACACATACACTCGTGACCACAAAAAGTACTCAAGAAAAGAAGTAATACAGGTATGATGTCATTAACAAGATTCCAATCAAACAACTTCATCAACAAACTCCAGTTCGACATAGGATTATCCATCACCCCAAATGTTTGAAGTAAACGGTGTTTTATATCAAGTCTTCATGTGCTCAAGCAGTAAACATGCAGTGGATAAGTGAAAAAGACTCATTTTTAAGTAAAGATGATTACCAACTCTAACATCAGAAAAAGATAAGCCAGACAAGAGAACAGGGATGTTGTGACCAATGCCATGGATCGTGGATGGCAGATAATGGCAACAAACCAAAAATCAGCTATACAAACATGGCATTGTGGCCTCGGGAATAGAGATGTCAACGGGTGGGGAGTACTCTCCCCATTCCCCGTCTTGGGGAGTTTCCCACCTTCATCCTTGTCCTTGTAACACCCCGCGGGGACTTCATAATCATTAATTTAAATATACATTAATAAGGATTTTATGAATTACTTGGTAATTTTTTTAACTAAATAGTAAAGCATATTTTGACCGCAAGTCTTAGCTCAACTCGCAAAAACCAATATTGTTAGATTGGACACCGTCGCCTGGGTTCGAACTCGGAACCTCACAGTTGGGGGTGAGGCTTATGACTACCATCCCTGCAGGGCATTCAGGGAGACTTTTCTCCCTATCCCTAAAGGAAAGAATCTCGGCTTGCGGGGCCCCAAATCCTAGGGATCCCCATATTCAGATGGAAAATGACATTCCTATCATTATGCCATTACTGCAATTTGACAACACTAGTTATGACATTGAAAGACATTATGCATTTCCTTTTCTAATCAAGAACATAATATCTACATTTAATATAATTTACTAAGGCAATATATTCACATAACTGCAGTTTAGCACAAATATGGACAAAAATCTGCACTTCTTAACTCTTCATGTTGTAATAAACATCGAACATGCCGTGAGTGTGAAAAGATAATCATGAAAAACTAACAAACACTGACATTTTTAAAACATGGTGCAGGCATCTCCATGTTGGAAAGAGAATTGTCACTCTCTTGGCTGTCGAACTGGAGCATCCGCCGCCTCTTAACTTGAGAATTCTCCCTACCATCCTCTAGTTGTTCCTTTTGAATACAACTAGAATTTGAATCTGAAATCCACCATTTTATGTTTGCATTAGAAGTTAATAAATAATAATATAGTAAAAGAAACAATGTCGTCAATTGCAGATCGGAGAAAATAACGATTTGTTCAAATTCCGTTGCACAACTGTGCTATAGCGCCACTATATCCGCCATTAGACGATATTTTCGTACTAACTATTGTATTGCGGAACAATAGTGATTTGTTCAACTTTCGGCATTCCGCTACGCTATAGCGCCGCTATTTAACAACACTAAAATAGGAAAAGGATTCAATTCACTAAGTTCCATATATATTCAAAAGGCAATGTGAACAAAGGCTGTATCTGAAAAAGAACTATCTTATCTTACCCCCATTATTGACATTATATGCCAAATCACCGCAAGCCTTAACCGGAGTTGTTTCAGCATCAAACATGTAGGAAAGATCTTCTCCATTTTGAGGCACATCATTCCACAGCTCCTCCGAAATATCTATTGGAACAACAAATTTTCTCAAACACTGCTTTAGATATAGAACAATGAACTTAAAGTTACCGTTACCGATGCACTTACCAAAATTCGGGATTGTATTCTGCAGACAATAATCCTCTCCATGCCAATCCCATGGCTCCCTACAATCACATCATAGTGCATACAAGTAAACATCATAGTTGCGATGCAACATTAACAAGTGATTTCAAACACAAAAGCATCACATTATAAAACCAATATCTACGAAGCACGGACACAAGAAATACCGCACCGACATTGACACGTCGACCGGTAATAATTTGAAGAAAAAAATGAACAAATTAACAGACACCGACAGTGACACAAACGCACATTTACAAATTTTTCAGAGGTGCCGGTGCTACAGAGACTAGAGATCGATAGACAAGATCTTCACACAACATTTATAACATCAAAATCAACACAATGGACAAACATAAATCAACAACATGAACCTAGAAACTGAACCATCAGATTCAACACCAGAAAGTACAATCACAGTAATCAGTTTTACTTTCATCCATTGATTGTATTAGTCAATAAACAACTGCACAACTTAGTCAATAAATAACTGCTCAAAAGAAAAAGAAAAAAAAAACAGCAGCAGCGAAAAAGGGCGTAAATAATGAACAAAAAAATCCAATCAAACTATTTCGAGAACAAAAAAAAAAAAAAACTACTGAATCAACTAGAACTCTTTACCAACATTTGATGAAACACAGAAATCAACATTAACTTGAAGACCCTAAAAACAAACAACACAGTTCTTCTCAGAAACAAAATCAAACAAAAACCACAGTATATCATGTCTCAAACAAGATCAAACCTAGAACTTCAAACAATCTAAACACATTTACAAAATCAATCCAACAAAAAATATATTAAAAAAATATATAAAAAAAAATGAAAATGATTTACTTGTGATTGTTGTTAGAATCCATTAATTGAGCAGCAGCAATAAAGAGATTATGAAGTCAATGATGAGATGAGAGTTTTCATACATATATTCTTACAAGAGAAAAAGGCACAAAAGTAACCGTTACAGAGAGAGATCGGTTTCGCTATTGCTACTACACACTTCACTCCGTTTATATGTGTCTTCTCTCTTTGTGCTTTGTGTAGCATTTTATTTTTCATAAAAAAAATTTAATTATTATTATAATTATTATTATTTATTTTTATACTATCCACTGAACAGAAGAAAAGACACGGTGCAAAAACCGCTGTACTGTGTTTGGTTCTGAAACCTTATTTAATATTTTGCGGTTTTCTATTTTTTTTATTTAAGAATTAATAATAATTGAGATAAAAGAAGAAGAAGGAAAAAGAAAAGTTAAATAAAAAAATACGAAAATCTACGGGAAGATAGAGAGTACGGATCACGCGAATGAGCGCATGGTTTTTAATTTGCGAGACCCACTTCCTTTAGTTGCTCGTCTTTCGTTACACTATCCTTTTTTTTGTTTTTTTGTTTTGTTTTTGAGAAATCATTTTTTGTTTTTTAGTAGGAAAAAACAAAATTAAAAAAGAATAAGGGTGGGTTTATTTTAAAGATTAAAGTTGCACCTTTATGGAATAGTATTTATTGAAAGAGATTAATTGGAATATACTGTTAGTGTAAAATTACTTTACACTGTCATCCAATTAGAATTAGTTATTTTGACACATATTTATGGAATTAAAAATAAAACAAATTACATTATAAATAAATCATTTTAATAACCACTTCTTCCTTGATTCTCTCCTCTCATGTGTCAAAATAACTAATTCTAATTAGATGACAGTGTAAAGTAATTTTACACTGACAGTGTATTCCAATTAATCTCAATAAATTTAGAAAAAATAGGATATGTATCGGTAGCGTAATAATTCATTAATGATAATCATAACATGTATTCCATCACATTATATTGTAATTTTAAAATTATTTTAATTATATGATAAATTGTATTTGTATGTCCAATAAACTCATATATTTAATATAAAATTTTGGAAGTTATGAAATAAAGTGGTTTAGATGATTTGGAATTAGAAAATAATTGGTGGTTACCTCTTAGTCTCATAGAAATAGGGATGGCAATAGACAGGGTATGGGTAGGGTACTATAATATCTGTCTTCATACTCGTAGTTGAAAAAAATTCTTGTACCCGAGTCCATACCCGCTTGGGTATCAAAATTGGCACCCGTCCCCGTACCCTATGGGTATATAAGTGTCCGTACTCGTACCTGTTACCCCGCATTTCTAATAAAAATAAATATATTAAATACTATAAAATATAATAATATTTTAAATTTTTAAAAATATTAAAAAAAAATTAAAAATTTTATTGTTGAATAATGAAATAAATGATTACGTATATTAAATATGTAGTAATTTAAAATTGATGTTTTTTTTTAAATTTTATAAATATTTATTTTTATATAACAATATAAATTAAAATATATAAATATATATTGTGCGGGTGTGGACCGGGCTGGGTACTAAGGTGCCCATCCCCACTTATTTAAGTGGGTAATTACCCGAGCCCGTACTCGTACCCATTTTTGTGAGTTTTTACCCTATCCGTTGTGGGTAATTTTTTGGGTACCCACTGGGGATAGGCCAAATTGCCATTCCTACATAGAAATGTAAGATTTCTACCGTTTAACATAAGAATAAAAAGTATGGTATGTTATTATATATGTGTAATTTATGAAAAATGTTCGTGGGTTAATCTTGCAATTAAGGTGGAGGTCAACAAAACCTTTGACACATTGGACTAGGAATCTCTGCACAAAATTTTGAAGTTGTTTGGTTTTAACACCAAATTCTACTAATGGATCTTTTCCATCTTCTCCTCAGTTCTTCCATGGCTATGTGTTAGGGAGGTCAGACAAGGTTATCCTTTATCACCTTTACTTTTCTATTTGGCAGAAGAGGTGCTCAGTATAGGCATTTCAAAACTGGCATTAGATAGATCCTTTGGGAACAAAAAACCCGCCTTTTCCAACTCATATCTTATATGCATATGACATTTTGATCTTCTGCAAAGGCACCAAGTCCAATACTCAAGCTCTCGCTTCTCTTTTCTTCAATCATGTTAGGGCTTCAGGTCAAGTTTTTAGTAGTTATAAATCCACTATTTTGCTGGTAGTATGATCAATTCTAGGCTGAATAGTATGGTGAATATGACTGGTTTTAGCAAAGGAACATGTCCTTTATTTACCATGGTGTGCTTATATTCAAAGGTAGAATTATAGCTAGGCACTTGCAACATATTGCTCACAGAATGTTTGTTAAGTCGCAAGTTGGAATGGATCTCTCATTTCTATTGCAGGCAGAACCCTCTTAGTTCAATATATCATTCATGTTATGATTACTCACTCCATTTGTGTTTATTTTTGGTCTATATCTCTAATAAAATACATTGATAGAGCTACCAAAAAATTTATTTGGAGAGTCATGGTTAACAAAAGGAAAATGGTAACTGTCTCTTATAAGAAAGTTTGGAATGCAAAAAGTAAATAAGTGCTTAGACAGAATTACAGAAGCGATCAGGTTGTGTATTGAATCCTCTATTTCTTTATTGTTGATGTTTGATGCCTTACATGAATAATCTTATCACTATAATCCCACAGCGAATTAACAAAACCGCTATAACCAATCCCTTGCAAAATGGCTCATTAATCACTACTCAGAGTTTCCTATCCATAGTCCACCAGCATAAGCAGGATTAGGTGATACACAGAAGGTTAGTTCCATATGCCACTACTCGGGGTCTCCTATACCTATTCAACCAGCGTAAGTACAACAATTGCCCTAGGTCCAACACATAGACTAATGGTCAGTATTCCCTATGTGTCCAAAATCAATTTAAAAGAGTATCTTACATAAAAAAACAATAAGAACAATAAGCAATTGAATAAAATTATATATCAAAGTATTCATGCGAAGTCAAATCAACATATTATCCAACAATATTGAAACATGTTCATCAAACACAGCCTAACATAGAGGAGTTTAGCTACTCACAATTCAGATTACAATACCAAATTAATAAAAAAGAATAGCTTATGATTTCCCTTGAAGGATTGGTCTCCAATGGCTTCAAATGCTCCCCAAATCACCTTTGATGTTGTAAAAAATCGTACTTGCAGTGCCAATTTTCGTAGCCCTCGCAAAAGTGCATAAAATCCCCTTAAAAATAGCTCAGAATAGATCAGAACGCGTTAGAAAAAACCCATAAAAAGGGTCATCATGATTACGAGTGAATCTTTCAGTTTAGTTATGTTTTGAATGATGTCAAAACTAGGAGAAACTTTAGCGTTTTTGTACATTGGACGGTATCAACCAATTCTAGGTGTGCATTGTGCATTTTAGCATTAGGATGCATGTTAACATGTTTGGGAATGATTTAGAAAGGATTTATGCATCAAGAAAGGACTTTAATGCATCAAAATTGAGCTTTTTTGTGAAAAACACTGCATAGGTCGACACATACGACTTTAGGTCGACCTATAAAAGGTTTCTCTTCAGCATAGGTCGACATCCATACCTTAATATTGAACCTTGTAGCCAATGCCTATGTGTCGCCTCAAATAGGTCGACCTAAGACCTTTATGCGTCGACACATTTGCTTTCATATGTCGACCTATATACCTAAAATCTTAATTTTTTGTTTTCTTTTCATTTCCTCTTGCATGCCCTTTGCTACATGAAACCAGGATTTCAAAGCATACTCATCATCTTCAACCTCTTTTCTATGCATACACAATCAAACTACACATAATCATTTTTTGATTGGGTGACCATCTAGATTAGAGTTGATAACGTCCAATTAAGTTGGTGTACTGAGAATCTTGGGCTGAGTTCTTTGAGGGTTTTAAATAAGAAAATCGAGCTGGGGTTTTCCTTCGAGATCATTGAGGATTTAAAGGTTTTGTACAAGATCACGCAATTCAGATCCAATCGAGTGAAAGCCTTGGGACAAGGGGTACCTCGCAAGGGAGTAGCATGAGACGCTGGATTGTCTTGGTAAATCTTGAGTTTCAACAAATGTGCGCTTGGAATTAATTCAGTCGGGTGAAAGCCTTGGGACAAGGGGTGCCTTACAAGGAAGTAGCAAGAACAGGTGAATTGAAGTGGCATTGTTGGTGACTTGATCAATCTTTGATCCTGGGTTTTGGATGTGGTAGAATCAACAACAAACCTACGGTTTATAGTGTTAGAATTCTCCATCTCTTGTATATACACTTTTTGCAAAGTAAGGTTAATTGCAAGTATCTCATTTCGAATTCGAATTAAGGGAAGACGTACCCCTAGCGAGACTGATTGGGGATCTGCCTAAACAAATATCCCTCTCTCTCTCTCTCTCTCTCTCTCTCTATATATATATATATATATATATATATATATATATATATATATATATATATATGAGGTACCTATAAATATGTCAACTTTCAATTATAGTCCCTCAAAAAATTTTCTTCAAACAACGGTCCCCATAAAGTTTTTCGTCCAAAAAAATGGTCCCTCCCGTTAGTTTCCTCTAACGGAGGGTGATGTGGCATGACATTGGGATCCTTGTCATGGCCACGTCAGATTGAGTTGGAATAATTGTTTTGTTATCATAAATAATAGAGGAATAAAATGTGAACCCTAATCCCTTTGTTCACCGTCTTCATCTTCTTCTTCTTATTCCTTCATATCGTTCTTCTTCTTCTTATTCGTGTCCCTCGCCCATCTCAGAAAAATGTCATCTTCATCAAGGTTAAGCAAAGGAGTTTCTTACTATTCGACGAGTCTGACGAACCGTGGAGTGAAAAGGTGTGGATGCAATGGTGTTATGATTTCATACTGCAAGAAGGGAAAGAACAAAGGTCAACTGTTTTAGAGGTGTCCGTATTGGAAAAACGAGGGAACCTGCAATTTATTTATTTGGGATGATGAAATTACAAAAGTCAAGGATGACGAGGAATGCGTAGATTCAGAATGGAGGAAGGGCGATAATAATGTGATGGAAATGTAAGCTTTAGAAACTCTAAAGGAGCTCTACGAATCATCCATGAAGAAGAACAAGAGGTTGAAGATGAAGATTAAGGCAGAGGCATTTTAGGGGAAGCTAAAGACATTATGTGTTGTAGTTTCAGTCTTGGTCAATTTGTATCTGTTAATTAGGTGTAATTGTTGATTAGGTGTAATCATTTATAATGTTTGTGTAACTGTTAATCTTGGATAAGTGGTATGTTGTGAAATGTAACATGAATTGGTTTTGTTATCTTGATTTTGTTCGAAATAAAAATTGGTATGTTATATTTGTAATTCATTTAGTAATTCATTTAGTATTGTTCAATTGGTATGTTGAATATGTAGTTTCAGTTGCAGAACATAGTTTTGACACAACCTGACCTATAAATTGGACATAATATGAGTGTATAAAATTGAGTGTATAAAATTGGACATAGTTTCAGCTAATTAGTATTGTTTTGTATGTCTAACTAGCATATAATTAACTGTATAAAGTTGACCTATTAGGTGGCTTTAAAATTGATTGTATAAAATTGAAACCATATGGACTTAACATCCAAGGAACATGAGTAGGAGAAACTGATCAAAACATAATGTTCACAGGTTCACATTGAGCATACCATAACATGTTCACAAGACAGATTTGTTCTCAACAGATTTCATTTACTTAACATACCATAACAAGTTCATAAGAGTACATCAGTACAATAAATTGATCAATACAACACATAAATACCATTACATCAAAAGAACATAATTTGTTCAAAAGGCTACATCAGTACATCACATTGAGCAAAAAAGTACATCAGTATCAAAATATTTGTTCCTAAACAAATTCATCTGCCAAAAACTAATGCTTCATTGGGTTTGGCCTTTGCCAGTGGTGTTGTTTTCTTCAGTTAGATCCAAAGAATCATTGGGTTTCTTCCCAGGGCCAGGAATGTTCTTTGATTTTAAGGTCCTTAATCTTTCACTATGCATTTTTCCTGCTGCAGCATTGGACTATGTTTTATACCTACTCTGGGTTTTAAACTTAGGTGGTTCACTTGAACTTGGCCTTGAAAGTTTTGTTCTAATACTAGGTGGTTTGAAAAGCTTATTCTTGCACACTTTGGGTTGCTTACCAAAGAAAACCTTGACATTACTTTGCTTTGGTGCAGTTTCCTTGAGAGGTGATTTGTCAACCCTTAAAGGTTGAATATCCAAGACCTCATCACCTCCTAATAATATAGATAGAGTTTCATCCAATGAAGCACGTGTAGCTTGGTCAGTTGGATCAGTTGGCTCACATGGTCTAGTGACAGTTGGATCAGTTGACATATCATCAGTTGGATCAGTATTAGCCTTTCCCTCATTAGCCTTACTTGACTTTCCTTCATTGACATAATCCATTCCTTCATTGGCACATGACTTTCCTTCCTTGGCACATGACTTTCCCTCCTTGGCACTTGACTTTTTCTCCTTTGCACTTGACTTTTCCTCCTTGACTATTGACATTGCATCTTTGACACTTGACTCTCCCTCTTTGACACATGACTTTGCCTCTTTGACACTTGACTTTGCCTCTTTGACAGTTGACTTTGCCTCATTGACACATGATTTCCCTTCTTTGACAGTTGACTTTGCCACCTTGACAGTTGACTCTCTCTTCTTGACACTTGATTTCCCATCCATGACAGTAGCTTCCTCATTGACAATTTGTTCCATAGTATTGGTTGCCTCATAGGTTAACCTACCAGCATAGGTTATTGTCCAACTAGCACTTTTTTCAATCTCTCTATCTAGCCTCCTTAATGGTTTTGTCATTATTTGCCCTTTATAACTATCTACCTTTTCTCTAAGTGTGGCAAACCTCCCCATTAGGTAATTCTTAATCCACTCAAACATTGTGATGATTGGTTTGCCTCTTTGTAACAGAATGGTTACATTGAAAGACTCACTTAAATTGTTCATCAAGACATCACACTTTGAGAAAAAGGGAAAAGCGTGCTTACACCATTTTATTTTGGGAATTGATTCTAACCACTCATAAGCCTCCAAGCTTACCTCCTTGATCACGAGCATCCTAGCCTCATGTGACTCAAAGTAAGTTGATTTTGCTGCAGCCATCATAAGGTCTCTAAACAAGGTTCCACCTCCAAACTATTTTTTGAAGTTAGCATACAAGTGCCTTAAACAGAACCTGTGTTCATAGGCAGGATACTTCTTTTCAAAAACCTGAACAAGACCCTAAACCAAGAAAACATTATTTTCATTAGTACATTCAGTTGATTGAAAATTATTATATGGCAAATATTGATGAAAGTAGAACTTACTTTTTGTTGGTCAGAGATGAAACACCATATGTAATCTCATATGTCTTCAATAAGCAATTTTAGAAACCAGCTCCATGATTCCTTTGATTCAATCTCAACAACAGCAAAGGCAATTAGCAAATATTGATCATTTGGGTCTCTCCTAACAGCAATGAGTAAAATCCCACCATACTTGTGTTTCAAATGGCACTCATCTAGACCAATGAATGGCCTGCATGCCTTTTTCAAGGCATTCTTGGTCCCATCAAAACACATATAGCACCTCTCAAATCTAGGTTTTAAGCCAGGACTAGGAACACTAGTGTTAATCTGTAAAGTGTTCCCAGCTGAAGCCCTTCTTAACTCAGCAGCATAGGACCATAAAAGACTAAATTGCTTGCTAGAATCTCCTTCAACAATGTGTATTGCAATCTATCTTGCCTTGAATGCTCTGTAGCCTGGAATTTCTGTTGCATACCTTTGTCTAACATATGTTACTACCTCATTTAACCTCATCCTAGAGTAGTTCTTCAATCCATTAACAATTACCTTGGCCACCCACTTTGCTTTGGCACTTTTGTTGAAGAATTGTCTTCCACATTTGTGTTTTACAAACAAAGTCTTAATCCTAAATGTGGTGGATGTTAAAACTCTACTATATAACACTGTATAATCACATTTTTTTTCTTATCCTTACAAACTAACCTACACCTGTTAGCATCATTTTTTTCAAACTTAACATCCCTACCATTCAAAACATTATGCTCCAAGATGGCATCTTTGATCTGCCTCAAAGAAGAAAACTTCATTCCCACCTTGAAAACAAAATCCTTGCTTGAAGATTCTTCTTGATTAAACCTAATTACATAGGGTCTTTCATCACAGCTGTCATCATCACCACCACTGTCTAACTCATCAGTCATGTAGACATCCTCAATGACATGTTCCTTACCCATCTCTTCAGTTATAAACATCTTCTTGTCTACATGAGCAGTGCCCTCTACATTTGCATCAGCTCCATTTTTTTGTTCTACTTTAACTTCATTATCAAACACTTCATCAAGGCCTTCATCAAACCCTTTCATCTTTTCCTCCTCACTATCATCAAAGTAAACTCCTCTAACAGATTCATCACTAGAATCATCATTTTCTTCAGCCAACCTGTCAACATCTTCATCACATTTGATTCCCTTTCCCCTTTCTCTAAACCTATCCATAAAGGTATCCTCTTCTACAAATTTGGGCTCATAAAATATCTCAACATCAGACTTATTTCCTATAGCATACATGGCTAACTCAGAGGCATCACCATCATCCTTAAAAGGTTTTAAGTCGTGTTCAAAAGATCCTTCTTCATGTTTCCACCACATCTTAACACTACCTATATCAAACTCATGTTCAATCAACTTAATTAGGTCACATGCTTCAAAGAAAGACCAATAATCAGGGTCTTGACCATTAAAAGCATAAACATCCCCTCCCTCATATCGTAAGTTAAGGTATTTTACGAAACAACCCTTTGAGTAAAAAACAACCCTGAAACTATCCATTTCATGTACACAACATTTAACCATGTTTAAATTTTACCATTACAATGTAAAAATGATTTACCCTAATTTTTTCTACAACATGCGAACAAACTTAACATACAATAGAATAACAAATTGAATAAGGAAAGGGACCGCTGAGAAAGCAAAGCATATGATATTCAAATGAGGGAACATAGAGGACACAATTGCATCTTACCTGGGACTACTTGCTCGCCTTCTCATGAACTTCTTTTTGGGACCACTCTAAAGATGTCGCTTTGGGACCACAACAAACAAACAAATTTCTGCTTTAAATTGCGTGAATCAATGTTCGTTCTTCCCAGACTTGTGCTCCTTGTTCATTGACTGCTACGCACCTTCAACACATAACCAATGTAAAGTTCTGCTAGGGCAAACCACTAAAGTTGACTTATCTGAGGTTAACAAGATTTTCTTATATGCATTTTCCACACTTACAAATTGAAATAAAATATATCACACGTAATCAAACTTGCAATTACATGTGGCATGACACATAAGTTTCCATTAGTGAAAACTAACGGGAGATACCATATTGTGAGACGGAAAACTTTATGAGGACCAAAGTTTGAAGAAAAATTTTGTAGGGAATAAAATTGAAGATGCCATATTTATAGGGACTAAAAACATATTTAACCCTATATATATATATAACCTTTAATCTTTGTGTTAGCAAATTGTTGAATTCATTGTTGTTTGATCAATTCATTTAGAAATTAAATTTTTATTTCATTTTGAAATTGGATTTGTTGATATAATTACAATCCGTTTGATTGTGATTGGTTTATAGATCAACAAAATAAAGCAAGTTTCCAAACGATATCGATTGCACACAAAGTGTTTGATAAATTGCCTTATTATGGTTTTTGTGTGTTTTGATAATTGGGAATAAGCTCTACGTGTAGATTTGCATTCAATTGTTTGTGATTAACTGTTGTTGGATAATTTGTGTTCATTATCATACGTTTGTGTACCTTTACGCATATCCGAGCTTTTCGATAGAGGTTCGGTTAGATGATTCGATTCGGGTTGTTTCCGTTGTGCCATGAAACTTTTGAAAACCATTTTTGCCAAAAGTTTGATTTTTAATTTGTGATCTATTCACCCATCCCCTATAGATCGAAGCCTATCATCTACAAGTGGTATCACGAGCTCCTACTAATTTCGTGATTAAGATTTGATTTTTAGAAGAATGGCTACCGAACCTAGGGGAACGTACAACAGAGCACCAATTTTCACTAACAAAAATTATGGCTATTGGAAAGCTTGTATGAATATTCATGTCAACTCCGTTGACAAGGGTATATGGGACGCCATCAAAAATTATCCTAATAAAATTACTGTGAGCAATGATTCGGGTGTTACCTTACCCAAACCGGAAGTACAATGGAATGATAATGATTGGAAATTGTGGTCACATGATTGGAAAGCAAAAAATATTCTCACATCTGCTTTAGGTGTTGATGAGTATTATCGCGTTTCTCATTGTGAGACCGCCAAAGCTATGTGGGATGCATTAGAAGTTTCCCATGAGGGTACTAATGAGGTCAAACTAGCTAGGATCAACACATTAAATTAAGAACTTGAGATATTTCGTATGGAGCATGGTGAAACCATTGCGGACATGCAAAAACGGTTCACACATTTTATCAATCGATTGAATGCGTTAGGTAAGCCTATTTCCAATGAGATTGCTACTAGCAAAGTGTTGAGATGTTTAAATAGGGAATGGCAACCCAAGATCATTGTTATCAAAGAGGCGAATGATCTTAAAGTACGTGATCTCACAACTTTGTTTGGAAAATTGGAAGAGCATGAGCAAGAACTCTCTTGCTTGGAAAAACATGAAAAAGAGTACTAAATGAAGGTGAATAAGGAGAAAGGTAAAGACAATGAAGATTCTGATGAAGGAGATATGTGGTTGTTTATAAAAAAGTATAATAGATACATGAAGAAACATGTAGATAAATACTCCAACAAGAACCGTTGCAAATCTAGAAGGTTATCTAACTCCTCAAAGGAAGATGAGAACAAGAAGGGTAAGTCTAGAAGTACATGCTACAATTGTGGCAAGCCAGGTCACTATAAGCCGAAGTGTCCTACAATCAAGAAAGATAAAGAAAAAGGCCATGATAAGAGATCTAGAAAGTCTAGAAGAGCTTATCCTACTTGGGAGAGTGAAAGTGAATCTTCAAGTGATGATAGCTCTAATTCAAGTGTTGAATCAACCAAGCTTTGCTACATGGCAAACAAAAAGAAGAAAAATGTTGTAAGTCACTCTAAACTTAAAACATCTCATGACTTAGCTTTTTCTAAATTACAAGAATATTTTGAAAATCTACAAAGACAAGCCATAGATGCTTTCAAAAGATTAGCTTCAAACAAAAGAATAATTTCTCACTTAGAGGCTAAAATTTTGGAAAATGAAAAGAATGTGGAAACTCAATGGAATTCTATGCTAGATATTCTAAAAGATAAGAATGAGGATGACAAACCTTCATAGTTTGGTTGTGAAACTTATCACATTCGGCAAAATGAGTCAAGGACTCTTAAAGCCAAGTTGGATAAGGCTTTGCAATCTAAGGTTACTTTTTCTATAGATACTTATAAATATGACATGCCTTCTTATAATCCCTATAGAAGGTATAATTTTGTTAAAAAGGAACCAAATGGCAAAAGCTCATATTCTCATAATTTCTACTGTCATATTGTTGCAAAAAGGGCCATACTATTGCAAAGTGCAAGTTTAGGAAACTTTTTGTTCTTAAAGGTGCTTTTTAATGGTTACCTAAATGCAACCAAGAATTCATTAATCCCCAAGAACCCAATGAAGATTGGTATCTAGCACTATTCGTTAATCATGCAGGAAAAATGTCTTGGCTCTATGAAGAGAGCATGTGATCTCGTTTATGGAGGCTCGAGGCATAACAAGGTGACATTTCCTTATTGTGTTGACTATGTGGCAAACAAGGCAGATTGTGTTACCAAGAAGGTTAAAGTTTGGTATTATTTAATTGGTAAAAGTGTGTTGATTATTACTAATGTTTTCTATCTAAGAAGCGTCAGGAAGGTATTATGTTTAATTATATAGGTCTATCTTCAACAAGACATACTCAAGTACATGAAATTGGGATTGATCAACCTAAGATGATGAAACACGAGGAGGAGTTAGATAATCACCATGATTGAACAAGAGTGAAAATCCAACAACAAGGATTATCATTGAGTCAATCACCTCTTGGATACATTATTAATCACACTTTCAAGTACTTGTACAAAGAGAAAAGTGGTAAGAGCATTTTGGTTTCGTTTGTGTTTGTGGCACAATTTGCATTCATTCTAACATTTTTTCGAGAGTTCCTTGTGGAATACAAGTGCATCCTCTGTATTCTGTACGGTGAGGTAATATCGTTTCAATCCTTTTCTTACTTTCTAAGTAAGTATTTCTTTTACCTGTTTATTTCTCGAAGGTATATGATGTATTATGTGTATGATATTTGTTATATGGTTTCACTTCCAAAAATTTCAAATGTGTTCATTGTGTGTTTGCATTTTACATGTTTATAGTGGATTAATTCTAAATGTCTTCACATTTGATTTATATCTTGTACCATTTCATGCCTACATATTTATGTTTACATGATGTTAGCTACCAAACCATAAAATACTATCATATGCATGTGCCTTTCATCAACTAATCATCCATGAGTCAAGTTGAGTCCTCAATAGTCATCCACAATTCACAAGTTTTAAAATTTTCCAAGTTGGATATTATGTGTTGACACAAAATTTGTATAGGTCGACACATAAAATTGAGTCTTTAGATTTGTCAAAATCCACTCAGTATGTGTCGACACATAAAATGGATAGGTTGACACATAGATTAATTTTTAGAATTTCTGACTATTCACTTCAGTATGTGCTGACCTGAGACCTTGATAGGTCGACACATGCGCTCACAGGCCGACTCATAAGTGCAGAATTTAGTCACTTTTCTTCATTTCCTTCACTCTTTTTCATACAACAAAACTCTTGACTTCCTAAATTTCATATTGCACCTTGAAATTCATTCAATCTACATCAAATCCTTCTTGATTTATACATCCCACATCATTAGCATTCTTTTTTCCATCAAATCTTTTGTGTTCTTCATCAATTTCTCCCTCTTTCCTATAAAAAAAAATCCTCTTTCACCATAACACATAAAAGCTCCGAATTTTCACTTGTTTGTGGTGTATCTTCACTTCTTTGTGTATCGCATGTTCTCTGTCAAAATTTGCAACAGAGGAACATCATTATGCTACCCCTCTATGATTGTTAAGATTCTGAACTACTTCGACATTGGTATGTCGAACTTGGTCTACATATCTCCAGGAACATCTCAAGAGTTTTCTCAACGCACTTTAACCAACATGAACTACTTTTGGGATATCAAACGTAAGGCGTACTATATTCTCTTAAGAAAGCAAGGCAGGAAGATCTACAACTATGACGATCCCACTGAGTTTGGTGATAACGCAGATGAAGTTCATATGGATGATGAGCAACCTATTAAGGTTCCTCGTGATGATCTTGAGGGAGATGCTATAATGCAAGATGTTGCTTGTAGAGATGACCATGGCAACAATGTTAGTGTTGGTTTTATTGATTCTTCTGTTATCATGACGATGCTTCAGAATAAGCAAATGAAACAATACGAGAGGTATGAAAAGCATTGTAGAAGGAGATATTTGTTTAAACCTGCTCAAGAAGAGAGGTTTTGTCTGATGCAACAACATATGTCCACTCAAGATTCTAATTTTGAGACTTTTGCTGCGTATGTGACGGAGAGTCTTTTGTCCATACGAAATGATATGAATGCTAATCATGTTGCTGTTTTGGCTAGGGTTAATCACATGATTGCAACTCAAGAAAAGGATTCTGGCCATTATGACTGGTTTTATCGTGAGATGTGTGATTTCTTGGATTCTCACTATTGGAATGAGGGACAAGGATGGTATATGGGAGAATGACCAATGCCTAGGGGCCGTGGAAGACGATGAAGAGTTCTGATGTAGTGATGTTGTTTCATTGTGTCTTGAGTCTTTTATTGCTTTTTCTCTTGAGTCTTGTTTGGAGTCTTCATGTATTTTCATTTTGTTTGGTCTGTGTTTGCTTTTGGTTATGTATGAACACTATTACTAATTTGTTGGAATGGTTGTACTAGGTGTTTGTACTTGGATAACTATTATGAATATTGTTGTGGTTATTAATCTTGTGTGTTTACATATATGATGAATGTATGTGAGTACACTTCTTATTTTTGCAAATTACATATGTATAGCATATTTTATATGTGTAATGTGTATCTATGTGATACTACTGATACCTTGCTTGTCTCTTTTTGATGTTGTAAAAGGGAGAGAAGAATATGAAGCTATGATGCACACATTCAGGGGGAGCTTTTCATGTATCAAGAAATGCATCATCTCAAATTTAAAGTTTTTCCATTATAAAAAAGGGGGAGTATGTGAGTGAATCTTTCTGTTTAGTTATGTTTTGAATGATGTCAAAACTAGGAGAAACTTTAGTGTTTTTGTACATTGGACGATATCAACCAATTCCAGGTGTGCACTGTGCATTTTAGCATTAGGATGCATGATAACATGTTTGGAAATTATTTAGAAAGGATTCATGCATCAAGAAAGGACTTTAATGCATCAAAATTGAGTTTTTGTGTGAAAAGCACTGCATAGGTCGACACATACGACTTTAGGTCGACCTATAGATGGTTTCTCTTCAACATAGGTCGACATATAACATGCTTAGGTCAACACACATGCCTCAATATTGAAGCTTGTAGCCACTGCCTATGTTTCGCCTCAAATAGGTCGACCTAAGACCTTTATAGGTCGACACATTTGCTTTTATAGGTCGACATATAGACCTAAAATCTTGATTTTTGTTTTCTTTTCATTTCCTCTTGTATGCCATTTGCTTCATACTTGCATACATGCATACATATATACAAACATACATACATACATACATACACACACACACACACACACACACACACACACACACATATATATATATATATATATATATACTTGATACATGCATAATTTCTATTAAGGTTCTAGAGTAAAACCTACATGAAACCAGGATTTCAAAGCATACTCATCATCTTCAACCTCTCTTCTATGCATACACATAATCATTTTTTGAATGGGTGACCATCTATATTAGAGTTGATAACGTCCAATTAGGTTGGTGTAGCGAGAATATTGGGTTAAGTTCTTTGAGGGTTTCAAATAAGAAAACCGAGTTGAGGTTTTCCTTCAAGATCATTGAGTACTTAAAGGTTTTAGACTAGATTATGAAATTCGGATCCGATCGAGTGAAAGTCTTGGGACAAGGGATGCCTTGCAAGGGAGTAGCATTAAACAGTGGATCGTCTTGGTAAATCTTGGGTTTCAACAAGTGTGTGCTTGGGATTAATTCAGCCGGGTGAAAACCTTGGGACAAGGGGTGCCTTGCAAGGAAGTGGCAAAAACAGGTGAATTGAAGCAGCATTGTTGGTGACTTGATCAATCTTTGATCAAGGATTTTGGAGGTGGTAGAATCAACAACAAACTTAGGGTTTATATGGTTAAACCTCTTCATCTCTTTTATATACACTTTTTGCAAAGTAAGGTTAATTGCAAGTATCTCAAATCAAATTCCAATTGAGGGCAGACGTATCCATAGTGAGGTCGATTAGGGAGCTGCCTAAACAAATCCTTGTGTGTGTGTCTCTCTCTCTATCTCTCTATCCCTCTCTTTTAAATTTTGTGTTAGCAAATTGTTGAATTCATTGTTGTTTGATCAATTCATTTGGAAATTAATTATTGATTACATTTTGAAATTGGATTCGTTGATATCACAAAATGTGATTAGTTTTCAGATCAACAAAACAAAGCAAATTTCCAAACGTTATCGATTGCACACAAAATGTTCGATAAATTGCCTTATTGTATTTTTTGTATGTTTTGATCATTGGGAATAAGCTTTATGTGTAGCTTTGCATTCAATTATTTGTGATTGATTGTTATTGGATAATTTTTGTTCATTATCATACGTTTTTATACCTTTACGCATATTCGAGCTTTTCAATAGAGGTTCGGTTAGACGATTTGATTCAGGTTGTTTCCGCTGTGCCATACAACTTTTGAAAACTATTTTTGCCAAAAGTTTAATTTTTATTTTGTGATCTATTCATCCCCCTCTAGATTGAAGCTTATCGTCAAACAGTGATGACCATCATCGCACGTGCTATGCAGCTAATACAGGTCTATCGCGCACGTGATGCTGCGTGTGATAATACCAGTAGCTGCACGCTTTTGCTCCCTTTTTTCACTTGATTTTTCACTAAGTTCAATTTCTTCACACTTATCTTTTTTTCTCATTCATTGGTCTTTCTTCTTCATTTTAGATCTTCTTTAACTTGTTTTGATCTAATTCTTCGACTAAATTCATGCAATGACGGACTGTCATCACAACCACAAACTTGAATCATTGATTGTCCTAGTGTAACTCGCCTACAACTGCACATTCCAACAAAAAAAATCCGCACAATAACAATTGAACATCACCATATAATTTTTTTCATTACCTGACCATCGTTCTAGCTTCCAACTTCCATCCAGCAAATTTGCAAAACATCCTCAAACCTTGATGAGTACTTAACCTATCTCTCAGCTCACTTTGACTCACTCAATGGATAAGGCCATCTCTCAATAAAAATGTAAAATAAGATATGCTTAGCTTGATCATGTTCTAATATAACCCATCAAAGAAATCACAACACACACATTTAAAGTCTTTTTAGGTTGTATCTTGGCTTCTGTTCGGGTAGGATATTTTTAGGAAAGTAAGTTTAAACCTTTAGAGTTAGGTGCCTAGCTCTCCTTCTATTCTCATACCTATTTGTTCCTTCTTGACGGTACTAGAGACTTAGTCCTTATTATGCACTTTTGTATTCTTTTACTCTTTTATTTTTTGAAGAAGTGTCTTTTCCACTTCTTATTTTCTCAAAATTTTGAATTTTTGACCAATTTTCTATAGTACCCCCAACTTAGAACTTTGCTCACTTCCAAGAGCAACCCCAAACTTAATCTTTTTCATACAACTTACGAACTATACTTCTACCTAACTCCAAAGAGAGGGTGGAAATAAAAGATCTTTCAAGTCATATGGCTAAGAATTTTAGGCTACGTCACCGAAAGAAAGGCTAAGCTCAAAGTGGTTAGCAATGGATATTCTTATTACTACAGGGTGGTTACAAAGGCTCAAAGTTATAAAAAAACAACTGCCTTAGTGTGTGTCAATCAAACTAGATAACTTAATCAGAAATAAATCAAACCACATAAAATAATAATGCATGGATACACTCGAAAAGAAAGAAAAGTGAGCATTGGAATTTATTTGGCTCAAACCTTACTAGTTGAGGTATCTGAAGGTTGAGTGCAAGTTCTCTGATTCTTTTTTCATACTTTACCTTCAGGTTGTAGGTTGCTTTCCTGATGATCAAATTCTTTTTTTTCTTGGATCATTTGTTTAATGCTAAAGTGATAAACTTGTAAATAAGAAGAAAAAAATAGCTACAAACTTGTTTTTAAAGACAAACATGGATAGTGACTTAGAAAGGCATGCACGAGTTGCTAATTCCTCCATCTGAATCTTGCTACCAATAAAAAAAAATTCTTGCAAAAACAAAGACTGGTTATAACACATGGGTTGCCTCCCATGAAACGCTCTTTTTGTGTCATAGCTTGATAATTGACATAAGGGGTCCGACAATACTAAGGGGGATTTTTCATCCGGAATCTCCCCTCCATAATAATGCTTTAGTCGTTGTCCATTTACTTTAAATCTTCTCATATCACCAGGATCTTGAATTTCAATGGCACTATTTTAGCCTCCCATGAAATGATTTATTTGTAGTAGTGGGCTCTGCTATCCTCATCATATATCAGAGATTCTCCTGATAACCAATACCTTGCTTGATCTCAGGACATATTCCACTTTCAAACTTGATACATTTTGACCCCTCAACAGCTGCACCATTGTATTGTGAACAAAATTTCACTAGTTCTTCGAACTTAGTAGCATACTCAACAACTTTCATATTTCCCTGATTTAGCTTGAGGAACTCGATTACCTTCTTACTGCGCACTTCCTCTGGAAAATACTTCTCTAAAAATTCAACTCTAAGCACAACCCAAGTAATACCAACAGCCTACAGTCTCTGACACGTATTATCCCACCGGTCTTCGGCCTCATCTGACAACATATGAGTACCAAAAAACACTTTCAATTACTCAGTGCAAGCCATCATTCAAAAAAAAAATTTCAATTTCTCTAAGTTATGTCTGTGCACCCTCTAGATGATATCTGCCTTTGAAGGTTGGCAGATTGTTTCTCTAAAACTTCCTTAATCCACGAAACTCATCACCAGCCTGATTCTGCTGACCCTGCAACGCCTGAGCCATTACTTCCAAAGCATTAACAATCGCTCGATCGTTTCCTTCTGCGATATTCTGCACACCAGTAAACAGACATTCGAAGAAGCATTGCACCAACAGTGTTCACACACTCATCGCATACCAGGGAACAAACAACATTACAAAAACCTGGCCAAATGGACCGACCTGCTCTAATACCACTAATGTAACACCCTAAACCCCAAAACTTATATAAAAAGAATTACTCGACAATTTAAGGCGTCACCTCGACAACCCAACAACAAACTTTTAAACATGTATCAACATGCAACAGAATTAACATACGAACAACTTCAAATTAAAATTCACTAATAAAGTATTAAACTTTAAAATACCAAATTCAACTCTAACTCAAAAACATAACAAAGGCCATGTTCTTGATGTCACAAGGTCAGAGCACTAAAACCACTAAATTACGATAAAGAGATAAATAAAACGAAGAATAGCTCTAACAAGCCACCTTTCACACACAACAACAACTTTACTTCTGAGTATCTACAAGATGTCCATGGTGGACAACATTAAGCAAAAGGGGTGATAAATAGACTTCGATATAAACACTGTAAAGAATGGAAAGGTAGAGAAATACACAAAATATCATACATTCAATACACAATAAGCATCACCAAAATCTCACACTTATTCACAACAATATGCAAATAATATATAATGCGACTCACGACACAACGTGACACGATGCATGTGGTAGCAAATCAATATTTGGCTCTTTTTGGAACTGGTCCCCCCTTTCTGAATCCATGAGCTCCCCCTTCTAAGCTCCAAACCTCCTTTCGAGATTGGGACAGGCCACTAGTCCCCCATTCTAAACTAGCGAACATGCCTCTTTCAATGACACGACACAATGATGAATGTCCATACAAATCAATGCAACAACAATAATAATGCTTACGACCCCTTTTAACCATAACAACATGCATTCACACATAATAGTAATTCCTCCTTCTGAATTACTACCTGATCGAAAAATAGCAAGTGTACTATTTTTACGATATAGTAATAATAGGGGTTACCCCCAGAATCGATCTCGAGGACTGCGCGTGATTATAAGTGCAGATTCTAATTCAATTATACAAAAGTTCCTTGGGTTTTGATTGTTTTGAAATTATAACTAAGAATAGTAAAATGAACAAAATTATAAACTTGACTTAAAAACAGATATGAGAAGCATGCTAGAGGAAGTGTATGAATTGTACTGCAAAAACTCTAAATCCTTATTCGATGAAACATTACTCTAAATAAACCTTACCGATTCTTAAGGTTATTTTTCCCTAATTCCTTAGCGGAAAAACCTTTGAGATTCTATCTTTACCCTAATTCCTTAACGGTCAAGGAACAATCACAAGCATTATATTTGATCAAGAATAATCCGGTTATTATAGGGTATCCCCATTCCTAGGCAATATCTACTGTAATATTATTATGCAAAAGCGTTAGGTTGGTTGGTCCGACCTAAACCCTAACCGTAAATCAATTTCAATTTGTCCGATCGAAAAGCGTTATAAATATTGCATAACAAAAGAGTAAGGGAAAAAGTAATATTTCATAGAACAATGAAAATTTAAGTCATTACAATGCAATTCAGGGACACCCCCTAGCATTGGGGGGTTTAGCTACTCATAGTTCTAAAAGAAATTACAAAATAAAAGTAAGACATTACAAGATTATTGGATGACTATGATCTTCAATTGCTTCCGCTCATGAACAATCTCCGTTCTCCAAAACCCTTGATAGCATCAAACTTTTGCGTAAAATATTCCGTACTGTCAAAAAATGTTTTTCCCTTCCTAAAAACTCATCTAAATAGTATCAAATCATTCAGATCGGTTGAAAATACCCAAAGCGCCCCTACAACTTAATATATGGAGAAAATATGAAAAAATTCAGGAAATCAGCGTCAAAGCTGACACGGGCCGTGTCAGCCAACACTGTCGGCCGTGTCAGCTTGCTGGATTTTATAACCGAAATTGTTTCAATCATAACTTTTGATCTGTAAGTCTCTGTTTTGGTCCCCGTTCGAAGCGTCGGAAAACTAATGATGAGAAATATAACATAGTACAGATAAGAAACTTGGTTGCCTAATATTTTTCCATATTTGTTTAATTTTAGGTCCAGACATCCTCAGCTTCCTTCCAAAAACTCTTCTAAATTCCCGGAACTTCCATTTTCTTCGCACGAGTCCTTTGGGCTTTTCCACTCAGACCTGAAACCATCGAAAACTACCAAACCAAAGCATAAAATGCAACATAATTGAAATAAAACAACAAATCATAAAATGCGAGAATAAAATACGACAAGTAAAATTGACTTCAAAAACAATGAAAATACAAAACAAAGTGTTACCGATTTCGCGGATTCATGCCGAATAATTGACGGAAAACTAGTAGAAATGGTGACCGATCACTACCCACCAATAATAACAACAATGTACACCAAAAATACATAATTAATCACCATACAATCATGCATTTCAATAACAACACTAGTCATATTCACCTCATATAACATTGACATGTGAGTAAATAAATTATCATTCAACAACGACAATTCCAAAAAATTAATTAGTTTCATAATAATTAATTAACAACCTCGACATAGTCAAATAGTAAATAATCATTGACTAAACAACAAAACAACATCGAAAATTCGAACCGATAGCTCAAGCCACACAACAGGGAGAAGAACGCCCCTTCTGACAGCATAACAGGCAACCTGTCACCGTGGTGACGTCGATCACCTGCTTAAAACTCCCCATTGTCATTATAATGAGGACTGACTTGGAAAACCAAGCTTGGAGGCCATGAAAGTCTCCCCGTCATAGCACTAACGTCCGTCAGTGTCTTGAGGTGCATGTCGGGTAACCCTTCATTTGGGTGACACCCGTCACCCTGCGCCATTAGGAAGAAACATAATTTCAGCCATGAAAGTCCTCTTGAACTCCAATTGTTGACTCCCAATCATCCCCAACAAGTCCAAAAATTAATACCTCATATAATAATATGATAACAATATGATAAATCACCAAATTATACAATTTAATCATCATTTTCATCAAATTCGTGTTTATGTTCAAACCTTCAACAATTTCAACAATGGTATAAGAACATATACACATAAATAGAATCATACACACACGAATCAAGTCACGAAAATTAGACAAGCACACATCCAATAATCAATTTTCAAAATATATATAACTACAATAATTCATAAGGGATCTCACAACAATCCTAAAGAGAGTAAGGGTCTCTCTTCTCAACCCTTTCATGCAAAACACTAATATATAAGCTCCTTCTCCCCCTTACCTCAGATTCCTTGCCAAAATTCAGAATTAAGTTGGTGGTTTGTTCTTCCTTCTTCAAGCCCTAGCCTCTTTTTTCTTCACAACTTTATTTCAAGTACTAACAACTCTTAGGTCTCTAATCCCTTTTTATCTCAAAAACTTAATTTAATCTTTTGATAATTACACTAAAGCCTAACTCTTTTTAAAATGTTCGACTCTTCCCTTATTTCCTATTTTCCATCCAAAAACCTATTTTTCTAGTTATTTTAATTAATTAATTAAAAAAAGTTATCAATTCTAATTATTTCTAATTATTTAAATCATTCTATCCACCCACCAATACCATCACTACACCCCATCATACACCACATACATATACAACCCAGTATATATTTAATTAAAAGCACCCCACGTACTAAATAATTAAATACAAGACAAAAAATTTGATTAAATTAATGGGTTAATAGCCATTTTGCCCCCTGCCATATAGGCGATGTTCGAAAAAACCCCCTGTAAAAAAAACTTGCAAAAAAAAACCCTAACATTTGAAGATTATCTCAATTTTGACCTTTATCACATCCAGTCACCAAAAACCTGCCATTTTGACCCCTGCCATTTTGGTAGCGTTTTTATTTTAACCCCTGCCATTTTGGCAGCGTTTTTTTTGACCCCTGCCATTTTGGCAGCCTTTTTATTTTGACCCCTGCCACATCAGCTTTTTTGGTGACTGGATGTGATGAAGGTCAAAATTGAGAAAATCTTCAAATGTTAAGGTTTTTTTTTTGCAAGTTTTTTTTTATAGGGAGATTTTTCGAACATCTCCTATATGGCAGGGGAAAAAATCGCTATTAACCCTAAATTAATTAATCAAATATCAGGGTGTTACATAGGGCGGAGTCCTTGGCTTTATTTATGACACATGTGTTTGTACTTTGTAGTTAAAATGGACAAGTTGCAAATGGTCTTTGAGATTGCCTTCGCTCAAAGCATCAAACATGTTCCTACTGGTCGGGTTGCTACGCCCGCTCTAAAACTCATGTACCCTCATCTAATACCGAGGGTATTGCAGCTACCCGTGAGATTGGATAAGTTACTCTCATCGCTGGCACTTTGATTGTGGGGTATCAACCACAACCTTTTGTCGCTCTGTCAAAGAGAGATCGGGATAGGGACCGGAGTTATCCTTTGGAAAAAGAGACCCCTATACGGTCTCGTCTTTTTAGGGATGTTGTTTTTGGATCAGTTAGTCCTCTTCTTAGATTGCTTGTCATTCTACATGATCGGATCCCTCATACTCTTAAGGAAGTTGTTATCGTTTACTTGACCTACGTTCAGGGCCTTCAAGAGGCGTATAAGATGTAGCTTTTCTCTGAGGCAGTTTATTACACTTACCGGGGGACTTCACTACTCTCTTTAGTTGTTGTCAGCTGAGGTGACATCATTGATATGGGTAATCCTTCCAAGGAGAGGGCACTTGGAAGGGGAAGTGTGAAGTCATGGAGTAGAAATGCTCTAAATTCTAGAAGGAGACGACTGCTCTCCAAGAGAAGGTTAGTTGTGTTGAGGCTTTACAAGATGAGGCTAAAGTCCACGACTCTCCTTCTATTTTGGCTTCTTAGATCATTGAACTAGAGTATTCTCTTAAAGCAGAGAGGAAGCGACATCAAGAGATAACCACTACTATTACTAAGGCAGACTGTCGTCTTGAGGAGGCTCAAAAATATCTTCAACAAGTGTGGGATCTACCTCAAAAGAGCGGCTTATGCCATCATGCAAGGGATTACAAGACATGTTGTGGTCGTAATTTCTCATAGTTAGCAGGTTAATTTTGAAATTGTGAAAAATATTTTATGAAATAATTAACTCCTCGAGAAAGTCACAATAGTAATATGTTATACTTCTTCTTTTCTTATTCCTCGTCTGACTGTGTTGTCGGTGGATACAATCATCATTTTTGTAGGTTCGATGGAGGCGCTCGTCCACCACGAGTTCTTTCTGTGTACGTTTGACCGATACATGACGGTCTGTGTTTTCGTAACTCCCAGTCGTTCATAACCATAAAGTATATTTTTTCTTATGAATGGTCAACTAAGTAGTACCTCCCTTTTGTTCCTTTATTTTGAGGTAGACGTCGCTCTCCTCACTCCTTCGAAATTCATGTAACAGTGCTCGCAAGGGGTTGTAGAAAATTATTCCCCTGGATATGGCTTACTCTAAAACTAATGTCGAATGGGGGTGAGATTTCCTAAGAGCTTATTTGCTAAGTCCCTCACTAGTCAGTGTTGATTAAGCTTGGTTTTCTTCTATGTTGTACCATCTCCAAGCAGATTAGCGAAGTCGAGCGTTTATCTTGATAAGATGGTCGAGTATAGATGTCTTGGACGATGTTCCCCATCGAGGTTATCAGAAACCCGAGGCACCTTCCTCCCGCCTCCTCTTTCTGAGGGTGCGATTTTCATTATCTGTGAGAGTAAGCTCTTAAATTATCGAAGGTCAAAGGATCTCCGCTATCGGGTGTGTTTAAATTCGATTGTCGAAGATTCGATTGCTCGATTGCACCAGATCGGATGTTATCACAAGGAATCACTACTACAAAACACGCATTCAACGACGCCATGGTCACCACGGTTTTTCCCTACACCGTGGTGACATATCTTAATTAAGGCGCTACCATATTTATTTTGTTTTTTTATTAAAAATTATTTGTATATAATAGCGGTTATGGAACCAACCGTTGTGATATACTCAAACTTTCGTCGGTTCGAACCTCAGCGCCATAAAATATTTTATTCCTTTAACGTTAAGGCACACCTTTTATTTTTTATTTATTTTAAAATTCACAAATTAAAAGGTTATCACTACGGTTCTTCTGGTTAACCGTAGTGATATATTTATAATAAATAAATACCTATCTATACGGTTTTTATTTATTTTAAAATTCACAGATAAAAGGGTTATCACTGCGGTTCTTCTGGTTAACCGTAGTGATATATTTATAATAAATAAATATCTATCTATACGGTTGGTATTGTTAACCGTTGTGAAATAGTTTACCCATATATAAGCAAAATAACTTTCACTTTCACTTATTGACAGTAGCGCCGTTGCCTTCAAAGTGAAACCCTAGAACCCATTTTTTCTCTTCGTTTTCACCATTAGCCGTGAATCTTGTGCTTCATACATTAAGGTATTCTTCTTCTTCCATCTATTGTTAGATATTTCCCATTATCTCGTTTGTTGCATATTGTTTTTGTTGATTGTTCTCATTTTTTCATATTCGTTTTCACTACCTTAACAAAAACCATACTTTGGAAACTTCATAATGTTTGTGTAGCTATGGAAAAAAGTATAAGAAGCATGAAGCTATGATGGAAACATCATCCACCTTATACTTTTTTTCATAGCTTCACGAACAAGGTGTTAGTAAATGAAGAAACAACAGTGTAAGCAAACTTCATCTAGTTTTAGAAACAATGAAAAGAAATATAAGAAGTATGAAGCTTTTGTGTAAGCTTCTTCCTCCTTGTATTTCTTTTTCATTGCTTCCCAAACTAGTTGAACATCATAATTGATTCCTGTTTCGCGATTAGTTTCATTAAAAGGTGTGTTATTCCTGTTCCTCTCTTTACTCTTCACTGGATTATGGTTTTAGGGTTTGTTTTCAACTGAGGATGTTCCTTTTTGAAGTTTGTTGTGTTTCCTTACATGTTAAGGGGATGATACAGGGTGATGATGCTGGTGGTAGCAAGCGTATTATATGAGTTTATAATATCTGGATCTGGTATAAAATGTTGTTTGAGTTTATTATATTCTATTTAGATTGTTTGTTTCACTAACCCTCACTTAAAGTTTGTTGGTGGTAACAAGTGTATTATATGAGTTTATAATATCTGGGTCTGGTATAGAATGTTGTTTGAGTTTATTATATTCTATGTAGATTGTTTGTTTCACTAACCCTCATTTAAAATACATTCATTTAATTTGACATAGATACTTATAATCTGTAAATTAAGTTGTATTTGAAAACCAACTTATATGAATCAATGTTTTCGAATTGCATCCCCCTCATCGTTCATCTCACGATGTTTAATATATATATATTATGGTATAATGATCTGGCTCCTTAGATGCATCGCAATTTTCCATTATAGTTAAATTTCATTAACAACTACTTATTAGTTAATCTGCCTCTCCATCAACACTTATAATCGTAAAACTTCCGATTATAAAAATTATGATGATAAGTGATGATGATGAGGCAGATTATCCAATGTCTTGTTTTTATGGAAATTTAACTATAATCGAAGATAGCGATATATCGAAGGAGTCAGATCAATAAACCACAATATATATGTAAAACAACGTGAAATGCACGATGAGACGAATGCAATCAGAAAACATTGGTTTGTTTAAGTTGGTTTTCAAGAACAATAATTTGCAGATTATAAACTTTTTCATCAAATTGATTCCATGTATATTTCTTTAGTGAGATGTTTGGAAAATAAGCAATCTACATTTAATATAATAAACTCAGAGTACTTACAACAACGGTTATCTATTGTAACCGAGATCATAGGTAATTTATGTTTTACATAATTCGCCGCTGATGGGTTTCGAACCCAGTACCTAAGTGTATGTATCACAACGGTTTATTATCATAACCGTTGTGATATATGGTGCGCATCCTGCCTTTCAATAACGGTTTCCAGACCATTGTAGAAACAACGAACTTACAACGACAATCTACATAACAACGCCTTCGTCCGCGTCATTATATGTCATTCCCAACCGTTGTTAAATAGGTTTTTCGTAGTAGTGAATCTACCTTTTATGAGGTATCTCGCAGCTGTTTTGCCAATGGTGAAGATTGCAGAAACCACCGATAGCTTCACACTCGAGTTTCTTCATATCTTTTCGTCTCTTGAGTACATTAGTGCACATCGATCTTCTTTTCTTTACTACGTATCACTCTGCCATTTGAAAGAGGTGTAGAGATGACAAAGTGCCACCAGATTTTACGATAATGTGGATCTTAGTGGGAACGATTAAATACGGTGGAATATAATCATAATACCTAATAATTCATGCCATAACACACATGTAGTGTGTTTTGCGACAATAATTACTATAATCAGTGGTAACTCTACGTTTGAGACTCCATTTACCTCATCGCAGTCTAGGAATCCTGGTACCATGTAGTCTCCGCTTATTGCTCTAAGTTTACTCGTCGTATGAAGGAAGTACTCTGATAGCAGATCTATGTTAGAATTGTTATGGTACGGATCTCCTCGATGACGGATAATTGAGGCGATGTTTATTGAGGATCTTCGGTGTGATATTAGAGATGATTGTCTCTATTTCTCGACGATTTTGGTAGGGATCCAATTTTGGATATATGACAATCTATTTATGGAATTTTTGCAGGAATTATGAGTTAATTCCCGCATATTGTGCCACTATTCCATTCTAGAACCAGAATTAGGTGTACGTTGATAGTGAAAAATCATGAACCGACTGTGTTGATCTCCAATACGGCGACGTGGGGGTGCGCCTGCAAGGTTTGTACTCCAATGCCTAAGTCAGTTCAAAATTCAAGACGAGTGTCGTAAAAGCGGATATAAAAAAAATGTACCTTTAATGTTTCATAAGATGACTTTTATTCCTTTGTTTATTTTGAGTGCATTGCCATTAATTTAAGCGTGTTTTTTTTTTTTGGCCGACCCTGAACAATATATATAATTTTACATGTGTACTTCATAAAATGATTTTATATAATTATTTTTTATGATTATTTTATAAAATACCTCTATAAATATCTGTTTGACATACTTAACATATGAAAAATATTCGATAGTATTTAAAAATTAGTCTATATTTTATTAATTAAATTTATGTGAGATCTACAATAGTATTTAATTGAATTTATTTAAAATTCAAACAATAAAATATGATTGGAGTGTTCTGCTAACACTTAATATCTCTGTCACAGAATTTATTGAAATAATAAATTTATGGATCTTCCAAATTCTGAGTTTGTAGGGAAGGGAATCAGTCAATAAAAGGCGATATTGGAAATGATAAAGCTGAATATTGGTTTTTTTTTTGGGTAAATGGTAAAGCTGAATGTGTCTTTAAGTTTTATTTTTTATTTTTTATAATTTGCAGTAAGTTCTTTTTATTTTTGAATCTGGTCAATTATTCTCTTTGCAATTCCTTTATTGGGAAACCCGTATCTCGTTCTCTATCTCATACTACCATGGATGAAAATAAATTACTGGTATTAAAAAAAAAACATTGAGTAAACAAACAAAACATAAAACACTATTCGCACGCATTTAATTAAAACTAGTGTGCTATATATTAACTTAAAAAAAAAATTCAGTAGATTACAGAAAGTATGCATTAAAAAAATATATTTTTTTCATATTTAAATAATTAAATCTAATTAAATATCACTTTCTCAAATATCTAAATCACATCGTCCAATTCCTGGCAACAAAACTGACGTCATATTTAAAATACTGTAAAATTATTTAGGTTTAATTGTAATTTTAGTTCTTTTATTTTCATTTTTTTAAAGTTTTGGTCTATTTATTTTAAAATCCAAAAATTTGAGATTTATTTTTAAATTTTTTTATTTTTGATTCTTCTATTTTAAAATTTAGAATTTTGGTCCCTCTATTTTTATTTCTGTTTACATTTGGTCTTATATTTTAAATTTGTTTTAGATTTTAGTCTCCTTTCCAACTGGGAAAAGGGACCAAAAATCTAAAAAAATTAAAATAAAAAGATCAAAATTTCGGATTTTAAAATGGAAGAATCAAAAGTAAAAAATAATAAAAATAGAGGAACAAAAATTCTAAATTTTAAAATAAGAGATCAAAAATAAAAAAAAAAATTGAAAATAAGAATACCAAAATTGGAATGAAGCCAATTATTTAATATTGTTGATGCATAAAATGAAGTTCTTATAAAATAGATAAATAGTATTTTCTTTTTTGAAAAGCGTTTTTTCTATATTCACAACTAGAGATGAACCCATTAGTATTGAGTCCAATGAGGAAAATGTTGGACCAATCAACACTACGCCCAAATATATCCAGGGCCGGCCGTGGGCCTGGGTCCAGGGCCTAAAAAAAAGAGGGGCCTCAAATATTTATGTGTGGGTCTTATGAATTGTATTAAACATTAATTACGTATATTTTATTGTGAAAAACTGTGATATGTTGTTGTTACACCGCAGCAGAAAAAGTGTTTTGCTTTCAAGTTAAAGTGGCCGGTTCAAACCTTGAAGAATGACTTTTTACGCTTTTAATCAGTTATTTTAATAAAATGCCAAAATGGCTTATATCTCAGATCAAATTTGTGTTATCCTCTGAAAAAAGTACGTATGTTACCAACTAAATTAAGTCAATTCATTGTTATATACTGCTTTTATTATATGTATTATATAAGTTTTATTAACTTTCTGATTTTATTTCCTTAATATAAATTTTAGATAATATTTAATTTTTGTAATTAAATATTTAAAGGTTTATTATATGATTAAATTATTTATTATTAAATTCTTAGGCTAAGAAATATCATATAATTATATAATTATTAGTGGTTTGATCTTGTTCTATAAAAAATATATATTGTTAAATTTTAGTTTACAACAATATTTTTAAAAAATTGGATATTAGTGTTATTTTTAATTTTTTTTATAATTATATGGATAATAAATTAAATTAATAAATTTAAAATATTTATTTAGGTTAGTCTAGCGTAACACAATATTTATAAGGTTTTATAATTTTTTAATTAATTCAACTTTTTTCATAATACTACATCAATTACAATACATTTTAACATTTATCAAAGTGTCTGAAAATTAATTTTCTGACAAAAGATGACTATTTATGCATATTCCTTATTTATAAATATTTATAAAATTAATAAAAGATGATTGTTTTTGAATTTTTTGTGTTCCTTATTATTAAGGGTTAAGTTTTTATATTGAAATTTAGATTCCACTACAGTCTCACGAAGTTACTTACTCAAGTAACTTAGATTCCATAACAACAATTCTAGTTGTCTAATTTTCTAGGCTAAGGTTATGACATTTAATATAAACCAAGAAAGTCTAATATCATGGAATTTGCATTGTCTCGGGGCATTGAAGGGATTAACACCACATTACATTTCCTCTTTGTGCCTCAATTCATCTTTTTAGATGAATAACGACATGAATTGTCTTATAACCTGACTTATTTGAAGCTAAGGATGAATGCCAAAGCCTCTTTTCACGAGTTATAGGAGTTCACCTTGCACGATGGCTTGATATTACATCATTATATGATTTTGATCAGCCCTATTTTGCGTTTCAAACAATTTCTGTTGAAGGAATTTCATGAACCTCCAATTGGGTGTCATCGAGGCATCATTAATGATGGGAAATTAAGATACAATAATAGACCAATACGCAGTGGGTATAAAACTCCCCCAAACTTGTAGGAATCTTGAGGATCAAAAACAAATATAAGATGACAAATCGAACAAAATAAAGGCACAAAAGACACCGATATTTTTAACGTGGAAAACCCCTCAATATGAGAGCAAAAACCACGAGTCGTCTAGACCAAAGAAATAACTCCACTATAATCAATTAAGGGTACAAGAGAGTCTTAAAGTGATTTACAAACTAGTGCTAACAACCGCAAATCACAAAGAAAACTAGCTTACAAATAAGAATAAAAAAGCTGAAAACTTTTCCCAAAATTGCAGCTTCAGTGCGAAGTAAATAACTTTCACCTCAGACGTTGTTTTGAAAATCTGAACTGTCGAAGGTTAGATATATGCGTTACGAACTTGCTCACTAAATTTGAGCTTGATCCAACGGTTAACGAGTTAGGGATCGTCGATTTAGTGAGACTGATTGCAGAAAAACGGGAATGAGTTTCTCTCCTCTTTTTTCTCTTTTGGAATCCTTATTTTTCTCTATTTTTCTCAACCCTAAATTGATCATCTCTACTTAAATAAGTGAGATAAATGGGCTATTCATATTTGGGTCTTTCTCCACATAGGAAGGGAGCCCAAACCCAACAAATCTCCCCCTCACAACTATGTGGAGGAAATCGCCAAACCGGCGATATCACAACAAGCTTCAAATTTCCCTCTTGGTAATGCTTTAGTCATCATATCAGAACCATTATCATTTGTATGAACTTTAGCCAACTCCAACACCTTAGCATCCCAAACATCACGTATCCAATGATATCTCACGTCAATGTGTTTGGACCTATTATGAAAAGTTGTATTCTTACCAAGATGAATAACGCTTTGACTATCAACAAATAACACATATTTGTCTTGAACAAAACCAAGCTCCTGCAAAAATTTCTTCAACCATAGTAACTCTTTGCATGCTTCGGTAATTGCAATGAACTCAGCCTCTGTAGTAGATATTGCTACACACTTTTGCAATCTTGACTGCCAAGCAACAACTCCCCCTGCAAATTTATTCATGTAGCCCAAAGTGGACTTTCTGGAATAAATGTCTCCAGCCATATCAGAGTCAGAGTACCCCACTAGAGTAGGCTTATCTCCTCCAAAACAAAGCCTCATAGAAGTAGTACCGCGAAGATATCTTAAAATCCATTTTACAGCATTTCAATGCTCGATCTCTACCTGGATTTGACAAAAATCTACTGACTGTACCAACAACATGTGCTATATCTGGTATTGTACACACCATTGCATACATCAAACTACCCACAACAGATGTATAAGGAACACGTTTCATATCAAACAGTTCATCTTCACTTGAAGGACTTTGATTAGAACTCAACTTGAAATGAGTAGCAAGAAGAATGCGTACCACCTTAGAACTTTTCATATTGAACCTTTGCAGCACTCTTTCGATATAATTTTCTTGTGACATCCAAAGTTTCTTCTCTTTTCTGTCACGCATGATTCTAATTCCAAGAATCTACTTAGCTGCTTCCATGTCTTTCATGGCAAATGACTCTCCCAATTGCTTCTTTAACATGTTAATGTTAGAAATACTTTTCCCTACAATAAGCATATCATCAACATATAACAACAGGATTATGAAGTCATCGTTAGAAAATTTTCTAACAAAGACGCAATGATCTGAAGTAGTCTTCTGGTATCCTTGATCACACATAACAGACTCAAACTTCTTGTACCACTGCCTTGGAGCTTGCTTCAACCCATATACACTCTTTCTCAATCTACACACATAATCTTCTTTACCTTTAACTTGAAAACCATCGGGTTGTTTCATGTAGATCTCTTCCTCTAAATCACCATGAAGGAAAGCCGTTTTCACATCCATTTGCTCAACCTCTAAATCAAGAGTAGCAACCAAACTCAACACGGTTCTAATAGATGACATCTTTACAACATGTGAGAAAATATCATTAAAATCAACACCATTTCTTTGACGGAAACCTTTCACCACTAATCTGGCTTTATATCTTGGAGACTTAGAGTTGCTCGCATGTTTAACTCTATAAATCCATCTGTTTTCCAAAGCCCTTTTGCCTTTAGGCAGCTTCACTAAATCATAAGTGTGATTATCGTGCAATGATTTCATCTCATCATGCATTGCATCCATCCACTTTTGATTTTCATCACTTTCCATGGCCTCTTGCAAACACTCAGGTTCACCCTCATTAGTCAAAGTCACATACTCATCAGAATTATACCTTGTAGAAAGTTGTCTCTGCCTGTTAGACCTCCTAGGTTGAAATTGAGATGATTCTGGAATTTCACCAAGATTTTCATCCTGTGACAAATCGCTCCCCCCTTCACCATCATTAGTTGGAATATTTACCTCATCTCCAAGCTGTTGATCATCAACATAATCATATGGCTCACCATTGTGATCATCACCACCTATAGCATCCAGATTATGGCTAGGTAATTAAACTGGATCAACATTAGACAAACTAATATCTTTCTTGGGTGTATTCTTCTTTACCTTATCAATATCTTCAATAGTTTGGTCTTCCATAAACACCACATCGCGGCTTCGAATAAGCTTCTTCCTTACGAGATCATACAACCTGTAGCCAAACTCATCTTGCCCATAGCCGATGAAGATACATTGTTTTGACTTTGCATCAAACTTGGATCTTTTATCCTTTGGAATATGTACAGAAGCCTTACAACCAAAGACTCTCAAATGATCATACTTGCCATTCTTTCCAAACCAAATTTTGTCTGGAACTTCACTGTTTAAAGCAACAGTAGGAGGGAGATTAAGAACATGCACTGCAGTGTATAGTGCCTCGCCCCAATAATGATTAGGCAACTTAGCTTCAGAGAGTATACACCTTACTCTCTCAATTAGTGTTCGATTCATCCTCTCTGCTAAACCATTTAATTGAGGAGTTTTAGGAGGAGTATTTTCACATGCAATACCATGCTGCTTGCAATAGGAATCAAATGGTCCACAATACTCTCCACCATTGTCTGAATGAACACATTTAAGCTTCTTGTCTATCTGCCTCTCAACCAAAGCATGGAATTCTTTTAACTTTTCCAAAACTTGGTCTTTTGTCTTCAAGGCATAAACCCATAGTTTCCTGGAGCAATCATCAATAAAGGTAACAAAATAAAGTGCACCACTAAAGGATTTTACATTTAATGGACCACAAACATCATAATGTACCAATTGAAGCAACTTTGAATTTCTTGAAGGAGAATGTCTCTTGAAAGATACTCTAGTCTGTTTACCAGCCATGCAATGAGAACACTTCTCCAAATCTACATTCTTTAATCCAGGAAGAACATCCTTTTTGGCCAAAACATTCAGCCCGTTTTCACTAATATGACTAAGTCTTCGGTGCCACAAAGATGCTTCCATGTCGATAACATTCACACTATCCCTAGCAACCAAAGCTTTTGTCCAATACAATTTAGAAAGCTTTTCCCCTTTATCCAGAACCAAGTTACCTTTTTTGAGTTTCCACTTTCCAGAACCAAAGTGATTATCATAACCACAATCATCTAGCATATGCACAGATATCAAATTAAAGCGGACATCTGGAGCATGTTTGACACCTCTAAGCAACAATTGCATTCCCATGTTGGTTCGCAAGCAAACATCACCAACACCAGTTACCTTAGATACACCATCATTACCTATCTTCAATAATCCAAAATCACCAGAAGTATAAGATGTGAAGAAATCCTTCCTTGGTGTAACATGCAATGTAGCACCACTGTCAACTATCCACATGCTCTTGTCTGATACAAGATTAAGAGACTCATGACACGAAGAATAACAAGATCATCACTAGTAGCAGTAGTAACACGATCATCATCACGATCTTCATGGTCTCTTTGTTTATACTTATCCTTCATGCCTTTGTTATCTCTTTTCCACTGATAGCAATACTTCTATACGTGTCCTATTTTGTGACAATAATGACACTCCAGATTCTTGTATCGCGACTTGGACTTGCTTATGCTATTCTCTCTACCACCTTTCAGTTCCTTTTTATGACTTCTCCCCCTATTTTCAGTGACAAATACCTCAGGTTGAGATGAAGAACCTTATGCCTTCCTTCTCATCTCCTCATTAAGAATACCACCCTTAGCCGTTTCCAAAGAAACAACACCTCTAGGAGTAGAACTTGTGATAGAAACCCGAAATGTCTCCCAAGACTCTGGTAAAGATAGCAATAGAAATAGTCCCAAAAGTTCATCATCAAATTTGATACTCATTTCTGACATCTAATCAAGGAGGCCTTGAAATTCACTCAAGTGATCTGAAATAGAAGTCCCCTCTTTATACTTCAAACTTATGAAGCTATTCAATAAGAACAATTTATTATTCCCTGATTTAAAGGCATACAAGGACTCTATCTTCTCCCACAAAGTTTTTGCATATGTCTCATTAGCAATATGATTATAAACATTATCTTCTACATATTGTCGAATAAAACCACATACCTGTTGATGCTCAAACTCCCATTCTTCATCAGACACAGAATTCGGCTTTGCAGAACTAAAACCCGGTAAATGCATTTTCTTCACAAATAGTAAGTCTTTCATCTTTCCCTTCCATAAATGATAATTAGAACCATTCAACAAAACCATCTTCATTTTTGTATTTGACTCAATCATTCAAACAAGTAAAATAACCCTTAACCATGATTCCACTTTTATGGGAAATTAAGACACAATAATAGACCAATACGTAGCGAATATAAAACTCCCCCAAACTTGTAGGCATCTTGAGGATCAAAAACAAATATAAGACGGCAAATCGAACAAAATAAAGGCACAAAAGACACCGATATTTTTAACGTGGAAAACTCCTCAATATGAGAGTAAAAACCACGAGTCGTCCAGACCAAAGAAATAACTTCACTATAATCAATTAAGGGTACAAGAGAGTCTTAAAGTGATTCACAAACTAGTGCTAACAACCGCAAATCACAAAGCAAACTAGCTTACAAATAAGAACCAAAATGCTGAAAACTTTTCCCAAAATTGCAGCTTCAGTGCGAAGCAAATAAATTTCACCTCAGATGTTGTTTTGAAAATCTAAACGGTCAAAAGTTAGATATATGTGTTACGAACCTGTTCACCAAATTTGAGCTCGATCCAACGGTTAGCAAATTGGGGATCATCGATTTAGTGAAACTGGTTGCAGAAAAATGGGAATGAGTTTCTCGCCTCTTTTTTCTCTTTTTGAATCATTATTTTTCTCAATCTCTCTCAACCCTAAATTGATCATCTCCACTTAAATAAGTGAGACAAATGGATTATTCATATTTGGGCCTTTTCCCACATAGGAAGGGAGCCCAAACCCAACAATTAAAACATTAAACCGACTGTGTGAAAAAAAATTTTGGGCTAACATGAAAATTGACGTGAAGCTGTTCATTAAATATGGTTTGTCAACAAACAAAGTACAATATTTTCAAGCTAGGTGGTTTCTTACGACCCTTTTTATTTCCTCTAATGAATGGGAGGATATTTCCCTTGATTTTATCTCCTACTTGCCTCTGTCACACATATTATTCATCATCTTAGTTGTTGTAGATATAATTTCTTCAAGTATAGAATTCAACCTAAGAGGAGACGGGGGTTGAATTATTTTTGAGATATTCTTATGTTTTTATTTCTATTGAAATATGTTGATGAATTTATGAAGTAAAATGCATAATTTTAATGCAGAAAAAATAAAGAACACCATAATATATACTAGTTTTACTTTCTAATCAAGGGTACATCTAGTCCCCGCACACTCCGTGAAAGATTTTAACTATTGTTAGATCTTTGTACAAGAGTCATACCAATATTTCTCCTACAATCTTCTAATAAAAGCAAAGAAACACACCACTTCCATGATTTCACAAAACACCAACAACTATGATTGACTTTAAATAAAACTAATTCAAAGAACTTTTTTCAACAATTAGAAAGAACACCGCTTCCTATTTGTAAACACTTTTAAAAAGTACAGTCACTTTGTTTACAAACAACTTATCACCACACACGTGGTGATCAATTTATAACACTTGAACAAATTTGAATAAATGAAGTTGTTCTTGAATCAATTTCAATAAATTTAAAATTGATCTTCTCTTTCAACGTGCAATTCAAATATAAAAATATTTTAATGCTCAGAAACATCTTGCAAATATATGGAGGGGGGGGGGGGGGGGGGGGGGTTGAATTAGATTTTGAGATTTTTTTCCCGTTATTTTTGAGATATTCTTACATTCTTATTTTTCCTGAAATATGTTGATGAACTTATAAAGTAAACTACATAATTTAAACGCACAAAAAATAAAGAACACCAAAATATATACAAGTTTTACTTTCCAATCAAGGGTACGTCTCCTCCCCTCACACCCCGTGAGATATTTTCACTATTGTTAGATCTTTGTACAAGCCTCACATCATGACTTCTCCTATAATCTTCTAATAACAACAAAGGAACGCACCACTTCAATGGTTTCACAAAACACCAACGACTATGGTGGACTTTAAATAAACCAATTCAAATAAATTTTTCCAACAAATAGAAAGAACACCACTTTCTATTTATAAACACTTTTAGAAAGTACACCACTCTGTTTACAAACAACTTGTCAGTGTTGAATTGTGATTTCTTGTGTCAAATCATGTTTCTCAATAGAGATATCAACCTAGGCTTATTTTGTAATTTTACTTGAATTAGGTTAGTAGGAGTTTTGCTTAGGGAGCAAGCAAACTCAACCTATAAATAAGTAGTAACCCATATTGTTGAAAGTAAGTTAAAATATGAATGCAGTTTCATAGTTGCATAAAAATTTCAGTGTGAAAAGCAGAGAAGTTTCTCTGCAAAATTATTCTTCTTTTTCCTTTTTCTCCAAACCCTTATTTCACTTTTCTTCCCTAATTCATCTTTTCTTTTCTTCTATTATTGTGCAGCGGAATCATCTTGCAACCAAGGTTTGTTGATTCACTCGAGTGAAGAGTGAGGAACAAGAGGATTAATCGTTCAGTGTGATTGGTTCTTGTTCATCAAGATTTTTTCGAAATTCTCCATAAGTTTGAAGTGATTCAAACATCTGGTATCTAGAGCACTGGCTGTGTGATTCTTGGGAAGCATAGCGCAATGATTCATCCGAATGGGAATTTTCCTGCGAATCTCCCAGTTCTAAAGAATCAGAATTATGAGAATTGGTACAAGCAGATGGAGATTATCTTTTACTGTCAAGATCTTTGGGATCTTGGGAAGGAAGGAGTAACACCAATTGTAGAAAATGTGATAGATGAAGAAAAGGATGCATACAAAGAATTGAAGAACAAATATTATAAAGCTCTCTTTATAATTCATCAATGTGTTGATCTAAATAATTTTGAAAAACTGAGTGATGTTGAATCAGAAAAAGAAACATGGGAAATCTTGGAGAAATGGTTTGGGGCGTTGAAAAGGTGAAAGAGGTGAGGTTACAAACTCACAGAAGAACATATTAATTGCTTATGATGGAAGAGAGTGAAAGCATAACTAATTTTTTTTCCAGGGTTACAAAACTGGTGAATCAAATCAAGGTATATAGAGAAGTGTTGACATCAAGATCAGTTGTTACAAAGATCTTGAGTTCATTGGCTCTAAGTTTCGAACACGTGGTAGTAGCCATAGAACATTCGAAAGATTTGTAAACATTGACAAAGGAAGAGCTTCAAGAGACACTTAAATCTCATGAACAAAGAATTACTGAAAGAGTTGCAAGCAGGTCGATGAGTGATGTGGCCTTGCAGGCACAATTTGCAAGAGAAAAGAAAGGCAAAGGGAAGTGGTTTGACAACAAAGGTAAAGAAGGCTATAATAATTCGACTCGTAGAAACCAATAAGAGGGAAATGTGTCAAACCAGAGAAGAGCCTCATATCAAAGCAACCACGAAGGTGGTATCGAAGGTATAGGAAGAGGTGATGGTCAAAAACCCGACAAAAGTCACATTCAGTGTTTCAATTGTCAAAAGTATGGTCACTACTCTAGTGATTATCCTGAAAAATAAAAGAATCAAGATAAGGATGCAATGCTGAAAAAACATGAATAAGAAGAGATGATACTGATGGTCATATAAGAAATGAAGAAAGATTCAAGGAATAATGGTGCTTAGACCCAGGATGCTCATCACACATGATTGATAAGAAAGATTGGTTTGCTAACATAAAACCCTCGATGAAGAACATAATGAAATTCGAAAATGACAATACTCTAAAAGCTGAAGGTATTGGTGATGTTCTGATTATGAGGAAAAATGGAAAAAGATCAATAATTTGCAATGTATTGTATATATGAGGCATGAAAAGTAACTTGTTCAGCATAAGGCAGTTGGTCGAAAAGAACTATAAAGTTTCGATTGTAGAAAAATGATGAGAGTTCTCGACTCAGGTGGAAAATTATTCTTGAAGGCACCTATGCCTTAGAATAGAACCTTAAAGATTGAACTTAATGTGATGGAGCACAAGTGCCTTGCAACTGTAGCTAGCAGGGATGAATGAATATGGAACTATCGACTTGGCCATCTCAATTTCAAAGACATCAGGGATCTAAAAAGAATAAATATGGTTTCAGGGTTACCAGAAATTGACATTCCAAATGAAGTGTGTGAGGAATTTGTACAGGCAAAGCAGCACAAGAACAATTTCAGTAAGGATGCAGGAAGCAAGTCGAAGGCAATTCTTGAAGTCATATAATCTGATGTATGTGGTCATATCCAGGTGAATTTGATTGGAGGTAAGAGATACTTTGTCACATTCATATATGATTTTAGTCGAAAACTATGGATTTACCTTATCAAGAAGAAAAGTGAAGTGAGTGAGGTATTTGCCAAGTCCAAATCTATGATCGAAAGACAAAGTGGTCGAAAGCTCAAGATTCTGACGACTGATGGTGGTGGAGAATACGTGTCGAAAAACTTCGACACATTATGTGAGAAAGAAGGAATTGTGCATGAGGTGATGCCACCCTACACTCCACAACAGAATGAAACTACAGAAAGGAAGAACATAACCATCATGAATATGGTTAGAAGTATGTTGAAAGGCAAGTACCTACCCAAATAACTATGGGGAGAAGCTGTGTTGACCGGAACATGCATACTAAACAAATGTCCGACAAAGAAGCTAGAAGGAATCACGTCATAAGCACGTTGGTCTGGTATCAAGCCTAGCTTGAGTCATCTAAAGGTATTTGGATCTATAGCACATAAACATGATCCTGATTAGTTGAGAAGAAAGCTTGATGAAAAATCGAGTCAAATGATCCTAATAAGATATATTCGACTGAAGGATACAAGTTGTTCGACCCAGTGAACAAGCAAGTAGTGATCAAAAGGGACGTAATCATAAATAATCTTAAGGAATGAGATTGGACTGAAAATTTCAAGAAGGATTCAGTAAGATTCCTATGTGAAGAACCAACAAGTGAAGTCGAAAGAGAAGTTCGACAATAAGAAGTTAGAGGTCAAGCAAGTACAAGCAGACCTCAAATAACAAGACACATGCCTGCAAGGTTGTAAGAATGTGTGATTAAATCAGATGATGTGATTAATGATGAAGGATAACAGGTACACTATGCTTTCTATGCAGATGTCTAACCGCTTAATACAACTGAGGCATTAAAGGATTCGAAGTGGATGAAAGCAATGAATGAGGATCTAAAGTCCATTAAAGTCAACAACACTTGGTCACTTATTGAATTGCATCAAAGAAAAAAGGAAATTGATGTGAAGTTGGTATACAAGGTAAACTTAAATCTCAAAGGAGAAGTAACTCGACACAAGGTGGTACTTGTGGCGAAAGGATTTCTTCAGAAAGAAGGAATCGACTTCGACAAAGTTTTTGCACCTGTTTCTAGGATCGAAACGATCAGGTAGGTAGTTGGCCTAACTAATTTAAATGATTATAAAATGTGTCAGATGGATGTGATATTTGCATTCCTTAATGTCCCCTTAGATGAGGAAGTTTATGTTGCACAACTAGTTGGGTTTGTGAAACAAGGTGAAGAAAGCAAGGTATACAGGTTGCATAAAACCCTTCAAACAAGCTCCAAGAGCTTGAAATAATAAGATAGACAACTTTCTAAGGGAGAAGGAATTTTTGAAGTGCATAACTAAGCATGGAGTATATGTAAGAAGAAGCAAGAATTAATTTCTTATACTATGTCTCTATGTCGATGACTTGTTGATAACTGGTAGCTGCAAGAAAGAGATCGAAGACTTAAAAGGTGGTCTTAGCAAGGAATTCGAAATGTTTGATCTGAGTGACATTTCATACTTCCTTAGCATTGAATTCTACAAGAGTATTAGAGGCTTGATGATGCACCAAAGAAGATATGCAGACGAAATACTCAAGATATTTGAAATGCAAGATTGTCACCCAACTTCGAATTTAACTGAGCCCATAATGCAACTGTCGAAAGACATAAATGAAGATGATGTCGATCCAATTAAGTACAAAAAACTCATTGGATCACTTTTACACCTTTGTCACATAAGACTATACTTAGCTTATTGTGTAGGTATGGTAAGTAGATTCATGCAGAAGCCAAAGGTATCCCACCTAGCAGCGACGAAGACGATACTAAGGTATCTTAAAGGAACTCTCGACTATGGCATTTTTTTTTCATGCAGTTGATGAAGGAAAAGAATGCAATTTAGTGGGATACACCAACTCAAGTTGGTGTAGTGATGCTGAGGATAGAAAATCCACAACTGGCTATGTGTTTATGTTAGGTGGTGCACCAGTTGCTTGGAGCTCAAGAAAGGAACCGGCAGTAACACTATCATCATGTGAAGCAGAATACATAGCTACTTCTTTTTGTGCATGTCAAGCAACCTGGATGATGAATTTGTTTGAAGAGATTACAGAGAAGAATCATGGAGTAATTACCATGAAGATCGACTACATGTCCACTATCAATATGGCAAAGAATCTGATAACGCGTGGACGAAGCAAGCACATTGAAATGAGGTTGCATTATCTTTGAAAGCAAGATACAAAAAGGAAGTTGAACCTAGAAGGTTGCAGAACAGAGAATACGATTGCAGACATTATGAAGAAAAGCATACTAGTTGAAGTGTTAAAGAAATTAAGGTCTATGATGAATGTAGATATCTTAGACACAATGAATTAGGTGGTGTTTTAAGTTGTAATTCCTTGTGTCAAAGCAAGTTTCTTGACAGAGACAAGGAAATGTCAAAATGCTTATGTCAAAATGTCAAAGCATGTTGCTCGACAGAGATTTCGACCTAGGCTTATTTTGTAATTTTAGTTGAATCAGGTTAGTAGGAGTTTTACTTAGGGAGCAAGCAAACTCAACCTATAAATAGGGAATAACCCATATTGTTGAAAGTAATTGAAAATATGAATGCAGTTGCATAGTTGAATAAAAATTTCAGTGTGAAAATCAGAGATGTTTCTCTACAAATTTTTTATTCTTCTTCCTTTTCCCAAACCCTATTTCTCTTTTCTTCCCTAATTCATCTTTTCTTTTCTTCTATAATTGTGCAACAAAATCATCTTGCAACCATGGTTGATTGATTCACTCGAGTGAAGGGCGAGGAACAAGAGGATTAATTGATTGGTGTGATAGGTTCATGTTCATCAAGTTTGATTCAGAATTCTTCATAGGTTTGGTGTAACTCCAACAGTCACCACACACTTGATGATCAATTTACAACACTTGAACAAATTTGAATAAATGAAGTTGTTCTTGAATTAATTTCAATAAATTTAAATATGATATTCTCTTTCAATGTAGAATTCAAATATAACAACCTTTTAATGCTTAGAAACATCTTGCAAATATATGACAATTTATGTAGAAAAAATTTCAAGGTTTTTTGATGAATTAATCACATAAAATCAGATTTGAATTGTATGTAAAGTTTTGAGTGAAAGGGGATAAATGGAACAATGCAATGGTTGTAGAAAATATTTGAAATTGAAAAATTACATTTTTCTAAGTTGGTATCCGGATACCGTATATGGTATTCGAATACCACTTCAAAAGATACATTATTTTTCGAAATCTTACACCTAGTATTCAGATACCATATATGGTATTCGAATACCACTTCAAAAATCTGAAATATTTTGAAGTTTGTTCATCTGGTATTCGAATTCCATATATGGATACTATAGATTTTGAGATTTTTTCAGTTATTTTGAGAAATTCTTATGTTCTTATTTTTCCTAAAATATGTTGATGAACTTATGAAGTAAAGTGCAGAATCTAAATGTAGGAAGAAATAAAGAACACCATAATATATACTAGTTTCACTTTCCAATCAAGGGTACGTCTAGTCCCCTCACACTGTTGGATGCAAATATGAGTGGTCAAAGTCCAACATTACATATGAATGAGTGAAATATTGGATTTATAAGAGAGATGACCCATTTACCTAACACCTTAAGGTTTTGGGTTGAGATGTGGTATCTCCCTCTCTTGTGGTACTGAAGCATTAGTCCCATTGGTGCTTCCGACTCTACCGATCACCCCAACAGTGGTATCAGTGCCGTGGTTCAGCTTTGTGGGAGAGCGGGAGATGAATCCGATGTTGGATGTAGGGGACTCACACTTGTGGCGGAGAATGTTGGGTGCAAACGTGAGTGGTTAAAGTCTCACATTTCCTATAAATGGGTGGAATGCTGGATTTATAAGAGAGAGAACCCATTTACCTAACACCTTAAGGTTTTGGGTTGAGATGTGGTGTCTCCCCCTCTTGTGGTCCTGGAGCATTAGTCCCATTGGTGCTTCCCACTCTCCCGGTTTCCCCAACACACACCCCGTAAGATATTTTCACTATTGTTAGATCTCTATACAAGCCTCACACCAAGACTTCTCCTACAATCTTCTAATAAAAACAAAGAAGCACACCACTTACTTGATTTCACAAAACACCAACAACTAAGGTGGAATTTAAATCAAACCAATTCAAAAAACTTTTTCCAACGAATAGAAAGAACACCACATTCTATTTATAAACACTTTTAGAAAGTACACTCATTTTGTTTACAAACAACTTGTCACCACACACTTGGTGATCAATTTACAACACTTGAAAAAGATTGAATAAATGAAATTGTTCTTGAATCAATTTCAATAAATTGAAAACTAATATTCTTTTTCCATGTACAATTCAAATGTAACAACCTTTTAATGCTAATAAACATCTTGCAAATATATGACAATTTATACAGAAAAAGTTTCAAGGTTTTTAATCACATAAAATCATATTTGAATTGTATGTAAAATTTTGAGTGAAAGAGGATAAATGGAACAATGCAATGGTTGTAGAAAATATTTGAAATTGAAAAATTACATTTTTCCAAGTTGGTATTTGGATACCATATATGGTATTCGAATACCACTTTAAAAGATATGTTGTTTTTCAAAATCTTACACTTGGTATCCGAATATCATATATGGTATTCGAATACCACTTCAAAAATCTGGAAAAATTTGAAGTTTGTTCATCTGGTATTTTGATACCATATATGGTATTTGAATACCACTTTTTTAAAAAGCTTAAAAATATCAATTTTAAGAATGATTTGATGCATACACAAAAATGGTAATGTAAGAAGGTTTTAGATGAATTGAAGCATGATTTTTCTGAGCATTTAAATGTCTTATACTATGAATTGAAATAAGTACCTTTAGACATGCTTCCATTCACTTAAATCTTGAAATCTAGAAAATCTTCACTTAATACATATGCTACAACTTAGTTAAGTTTCTTCTTTGAGATCTTTTGTCTTTATCAAAATAACTTCTTGAGTGATACATTCACTATCTCCCCTTTTTTGATAATTACAAAATCATTTTAAACTTGGTGTTTTGAGAAGACTTGAAAATCTCCCCCTTAATATAATACACCCCTTTAATTTGAGATTCCACTTTGTTTAGAGAGATTTTCTGACATATATAGACTTTTTGAAGCATCTGCAAATGTGTTAATTTAGACAAAGTATATAATACATATTTATCCCTTTTTTGGACATTATCTAAAAGAGAGAGTTATATAAAGATTCATTGATACAAACATTTATAAATCATGTTTAAGAAGCAAACATCTAATAACATAAGTTTTGATGTTTTAGAAAGGTGATTAGATGAATAAAAGTGAAGCAAATAGAAAAAATAATATTTAGACCGTCTTTTAACATGTTGGTATTCGAATACCATATATGATATTTGCATACTACTTAAGCAAAAAAACAAAAAATTGAGCATTTTGTATTATGGTATTTGAATATTAGAAGTCGGTATTCGATTATTGATTAAAAAATGTAAATCAGTGGTGAAAAAGGAATTTTGGTATCCGATTATCATATTTGATATTCGGATGATACCACTAGTAAAAATTTGAATTTTTTTAAATTTTTGAAGGTTTTTGGCCTTGAAAACGTGATACATACATGGGGAAACACTTGAGCACATGGATTAAAAATAAGAGATCGTAAAATCAAGAACATATAGGTAAATAATAGTGTACCTTTTTATATGTGATCGTATACATCAATTTCTTCAAAGATACCAAGTTCTTTTCTAATCTTGTCATTCATGTTTTGTCTCTTTTTTCACAATAATTTGATGCCAAGGTTAATATCAATCTTGATTCTCCTTGAAGATGTCAACCTTTTCCAAATCATTTTTTTAATCATACGAAGCTTTAAACCTATCATATCATATAGTCTTGTGACTTGAAAAATCAATCTTTATTTGACAATTACTAACACGTGGTCTTCAATTACTCTACAGGATGAACTCATAGGATAGGAGCCATTAGGGCTTGACAAAATTGTAGAAACCGGCCCAATCCGACCTATCCATAAGGTCCGCTGAGCCACGGTTCGGGTTGATCGGGTTAACGGGTTACCGGTTTAACACACTATGGATTTAAATGGATTAAATCGGTCGGATTCGGATATTAAGTTTAGGCCCAGCGAAATCCAAAAACTGACCGATCTAGTTAATTATGTATCATTTTGTGAGGATCAGTATTAGAAATAGACTGAACTGGATCTGAATCATTGATTTAACTTGGCCCAAATCAAAAACATCACAAAACAAAAGCCTTCTTTCATACCTAATTCACTTCAATTCTTTCTCTGCTAGGGTTTCATTTGTCTCCACTATACCGCCGCCGTCTTCTTTGCATCTTGTTTCCATCGTCGAGCACCACAACGCCCACGAGCACCACTTTGCCACCACTTCATCCTCTTCATCCTCTTTTCAGATGAGTCCCTCTTGTTTCTCAACTCGTGGAAAACTGAAATTTATGTAACTATTTGTTTTATCTATTTTTCTGTTTTTAATTTTAGTTCTCATTGTTAGACTTCTCCTCTCACAAATGTTATTTTGTTAATAATATGTTATAACAAAAAATTTCTTGTGTATTTTTTCTCTGTTAATATTTATAATATCATTTATTATTATTATTATTGTGATTTTTACAGTTGGAAATGATAGAAGTTGGACCTGTATTTGCACTTGGACTCTGGAATGTATTTGCACTTGCAGTGTTTCATATTTTTTTTTTATGATTTCATGCCCTATATTGATTGGTTTCTTGGTTATATTTTTTCTCAGATCTCAGGACTACATCAGGGAGTTAAATGAAAGGTAATTATTTTGTATTGAAAAACAATTTCTTTTTCTGTATTGAAAAAATGCAATACATAGATTACGAGTTTGTTCCATCTATAAGATATACATGTAATGTATTATTTGTTAACAAAAAGATTTTCTTGAGTCAAATGATATATTTTTCTGAGTTCGCATAACTTTAGTAAACTTCTTTAACTTGTTGCTTAACAGAAGCTTATGTATTTCAAATATATGTTATTTTCTCAATTGAAAGTATGTATGATCTAAAATGCATTATTTTACTCAAATATATGTTCTTGTCTCTTTAACTTGTTTCTTAACAGAAGTAACTCATTTTCTTTTTCCATATTTTTACTCGCAATAGCTTTTTGCTTACTTTTTGATCATGTTAATATCTACAGTGTATTATATGCTTAGGGACTATGGAAAAGCTTATAAACTGTGTTGAAAAAACTTATCATCCAAACTGCGTTGGAAAGGATATCCTTTTTTTGAAACTACAAAGTGGAAAGTGGTAAGTTTGTTTTGATTTGTTCATGATATTTTAATTGCTACCTCCATGCAATATAATCACTTCCAACCACAACATTTGTCTTAAGCATTAAGATATTCTAATTTGTCATATGCTATTTATGAGGTTAATTAATACAAAAGAAAGTAATGTTACGTGTGCATTTCCTTTTCAGGTAGGCATTATTGTTTCAACGGCAAAAAAGGCGCTAAGTTTTCGTGCCTTGGTGTCCGAATTCTGTATGCAAAAATTGTGTTTCTGTCTGAGAGTTTATGGTAGTTAGAGGTGGTTAAGGCCTGTGACTACTTAGAGATAGTAGATATTATAGAACTAAAATTGGACAGTGACTTAGAAGGGGTAAGTCTCACAACCTTGATTTATAGAATATTTATTCCGAGGAAGAAATGTGATCCCTATAAAATTTGTTTGATTTATGAATTGATTTTGTAGAGTGCAGTCTTGGAGAATTTGACAGAGTGCAATCTTGGAGAATTTGACAGAGTGCAGTCTTGGAGAATTTTGCATGGGCTGTCCACAATTAGATACTATTAGATACTACTATGAATGTTTGATAGGTTGGGTTGTGATTTACAGTGTTAAATTGGCTCATTTGTTATATTTGAAGGCCAAAATCTTTATTTAATTTTGCTTTTTTTTTTTATAAAAAAAATCAATTGCATTTTTAAATTTCTTATGCCAATTTAATATGAATTAACCGAACAAACCGATCTATTTTAACCGATAAACCGATTAAATCGATTAAAAATTCAGTCGGAATTGGGCCTATCAATTGAATCCATGGTTTCAAACGGATTGACATATTGAGCTCGAATCCAATCCAAACCGACCGTTGTCCAGCCCTAGGAGCCATGAGTTCTATTGGGATAACAACAAGAAGTACCAATAGTGTCTTAAAACTGGTTATATGTCAGTTTCCTTGGCCTTTAAGTCATAATCAATTATTCCTTGAAAACTAGGAAATAAATGGAACAACCGCATGTACATGACCTATGATATATCTTTCTTTATTAGTCATATTTATATGAAAGGTAACTATCGTATATAAAATTGCAAACTTAGATATATGTCTATCACATATTCTTTGTGGAACCAAATACCTAATGTTATAGGTTTTGATTTTAATAAGAATAAACTTGACCTCGCTTATTTTAAAATCTCCTAGATTTTTAGGATTTTTCCTTTAGTCCTTTACGTTGTATTTCTTTTTTTTTCTTGTAATATATATATATATATATGGGTTATGCTAATGCACACCCATGTAGGTGTGCATTAGTAACATACACCTTAGTGTATTTTGTGTGGGACCCACCAATTTTGGGTGGGACCTACATTAAAAAGATGAAAAAAAAATAGAAAGAAAATAGATGTATTATATTTTTGTGTGGGTCCATCAATTTTGGGTATATATATATATATATATATATATGATTAACTTCAAGAGTAAATTTTTTTAACTTCCCACAAATCATAGCCTTTGAATTGAATTAAATTTAATGGTTAATTAAGTAAAAGACTAATCTAACCACTATATTTGTTCATATCTAGGACAATAGTTCATGTTGATGTATGCAATAAGAGTATTAATTTTTTAACATTTGATTATGAAGATTAACATTCAATCATGATTTAAATAACAATAATTCACTTAAGTAATTAAAATTTGTTGTTAGATAAAAGAAATTATAATTTAAGAGTTGGACATAATCTATCTTGATAATTTATTGTTTTCATATGATACTCAATTGTTGTATTTAGGATATGAATTACCCAAGTAATGAAAAAAAAAGATTTGAAAGCTATAATTGTTTTTAATCAATTATTAGTAACTTGCAATTTATTTTAAAGTTTCGAACATGTATCAAAACAAACTCCTATTTTTATTTATCTATGTAAAAATTGTCATTCATTTTGGAACAAATCATTTTTATAAACGAATAAATTATTTGAGATGGACGGAGCAGCATAAAATGAAAAAATATGAAAAAATATGATAAAATAACAAAGATAGGAATACTCATGCCTTATGATATGTAATATTGACATATAAGTCATTAACTGAATTTATATTAAATTGAACATGACATGTCAATCAGAGTAAAATAAACACGATAACAAGATGGGAAACCAAACAACGTTGTACCAAGTTGTTGTAAAAACACAATATAACACTCGGACAAAGAAAACACAAATGAAAACAAAAAGTGAAACTTTTCTCCTTAAAAAAGCTAGGATAAGCTTGTGACATCTTTTTTATATATTAAAAAACATAATTCATTCATTAAATTGATGAAATACATCTATTAAGGACAACACAAATCAAGAGCACTAAAAATAAAAAAAGAATCAATATGCAAATAAATTTTACAACACACAAGTTAGTAACATACAATGACAAAATGTCTATAAATATGGCATAATTAAAGTGTCTAAAATATTTTGTTTCAATTAGAGAATTAATGTTTTAAAAACCAATCCGAATAAACCGGTTAAATTGGTCAAATAAAAAATAAAAGTGATAACTAATTTGAATTGACTATTAAATCAAGAATTTAATTGGTATGCACTGACAGTATAAAAATATTTTACACTGTCAACCAATCACCCTCATGCATCCCGCCACATCAGACTATAAAATTTAAATTAATTGTATGACATGACAGATTAATATATTCCTATTGGTTGACAGTGTAAAATTATTTTACACTATCAGTGCATACCAATTAAACTCTTAAATCAATTGTATAACTCATTAAAACCAATGCGAATCAGTTAAAACTTATGAGCTAGAAGAGTCTGTGCTTGTTCTTTTTTTTTTCCTACTTACAACTTAAAATGTCGTCAGTTTTTAATTATTTTCAAAAAAAGGCTAACAAAATTTCCAAATATAAAATATATTATAAAAATTAAATTTTAAAATATAGTAGAAAATAAAAATCTCAAATTCAAACTTTTATCTTGGGTCACAAAAGAAAACTTAAAAAAACATATAATAAATATAAAAAATCAATTTAGTCTATAATATTTTTGACATTTTTTTGTGTGTCACGACTTATTTAAACTTTTTAAAGATTAAATCATCCAAATCAAACTTATATATATATATATATATATATATATATATATATAGGGAACGTATCATATGAGAATCTCATTTTTATGTGAGAACATGAGAATGAATCTGAACCATTAAATTTTAAAATAAATAGTCGAGATTATGTGTCAGTTTTTTTTTCTCTCCTCCATCATTTATTTTAATAATTGAGGAGAGAGAAAAACAAAAATCACACATAATCTCAACCATTTATTTTAAAATCTAATGATCCAGATTCATTCTCATATTCTCACATAAAAATTATATTCTCATAGGATATGAACCCTATATATATATATATATATAAAAGTCTTCCGTCTTAAAAAAAATTAGTCACGCGGTTAAGTCAATAATACTAATTTAACAATCGATGTATTAATCTTGTAGTCTTGTTGATTAATATTCAAATTGAATTTTAAAATATTGTAATGTATTACATATCAATTACGAGATTCTATCCTATATATTCTCTATAACTGATATCCATTAGTAAAGAAAATAGAAAATGGCTCATGAATGACATGATTATTGGGGCTATTCGGAAGGTAATCAAACACGTGAGATTATTTTTTTTTAGTTTTTTTTTTAAAGTATCATATATTTGTGAGAAACACATCACATATTTATTTATAATGTTAAAATAATAGATGAGTGAATTCTTTTATTTATAAATGCTCAAATCTTCACATTCATAATCAATATGAATTTTTTTCACACTACTCACATTTATATTTTAACAATATTTTGCATTTCCTAATTTTTTTAAAACTAGTAATTGTGTTGGAAAAAAAAGCAACAAATGATGTTTTAATATATGTAATTACATCCTTCGGCCACTATTATAAGCAATAAATTTTTTTTTAGATTCATTGAATAAATAATATATTTAAATATTATTATATGTCAGATACATCAATTATTTAATAAATCTAAATTTTTTATTATTATTTATAATAGTGACTATAAACTATTAATTTAGGACTGTAGTTTTTACAACGAGACAATTTATTAGTGATGTACCTAACAAAAACTTGTGATAGATCCATTGTTTAATTGTTTTAATATTTCACCAATCTATCTATTTATTTACATAAGCGTGTTTTTCATGTAAAGTATTGATAGAAAAGTGAACTACTATAATAAAGTTGATTTATTATTAATACGTCAAAGTTGGAATACAACTTTATTTATTAAAATCATTTTCTTTTAAAGAAACATTTTGCGTTTATATATTTTTATTTTACATATTTTACATTTATGTAAATGATTGATCAATCAAGGAAGTCGAAATCAGTGCTTTAAAAACCGGACCGAATCGGCCGGTCGGACCGGTTGAATCAGAAATCTGCCAGATAATCGGTCTGGTTCAGTTGTTAGATCGTTTATGCCATTGTACCGGTGTGAACCGGTAAAAATCGGTGTATACCGGAAAAACCGAAAAAACCGGCAGTTTAATTGCATTTTTTTTAAAAATTAAAACGACGTCTTTTTGATTATTTTAATTAAAAAATTAAAATAAAAAATGAAATAAAAAATTAAAATAAAAAATAAAACAAACTAATGATATCATTGACGGAAAAGTTATTGCGGATGCGGTTGATTTTACTGCAGATAATTTTAATATTGAAGAAAGAGATCGCAATATTAAAACAAATTTTTCTCCTTTGAATTGGTGCACATTAGAGTTATTTTGTTATAAACTATTTAATTAGATTATGTTGCAATTAAACTTTGTTCGCCATTAGACTTTATATTTTTGTACTATTTTGTTATGTGTGATATCTTTATTTTAAATTTGAATTTAGATAATGAACTTGTGAACATATGATATGTGAACATATGATATGTTATTTTAAATAAATTTAATTGTTAGTTATATTTTGTAGAAACTGAATCATCCGGTTCGATCAGTTTTATATCTATATAGTTTTGTTATATAGACCGGTCTATTCAACAGAGTTATCCGGTTTAATCCGGTTTTGTCATGCGGTTCGACCAATAACCCAGTAGTTCGACCAATAAACCAGTGATCCAGTACCTTCACCAGTTTGATGACCAGTCCGATTTTTAAAACACGAGATAGTTGGAATATAACTTTATTTTTTATTTTTGGTGGAATAAATATGACTTTCCTCCAAACTATTTTCTGTCGTGGGCTTCCAAGTAAAGTGGTTGAGCGGGTTGCACTCGCTGTTGGGCTGTTGGGCTGAACTTTTGCTTAGATATGTCTCTGGACTTTTGGTCTTTTTGGACTGGAGAATTTAACCTGCCCCTGAATTCATACTAACACCAAAAATAACCATCTCATTTTTTTCATCAAGTATTTGTCAAAAAAATTTCTCTCAACCCAAAAATTCCAATAGACCATTCAAAAAATCGTGTATGCATTTTTATTGGTAAAAATTCATAAAATGCATCAAATTCATATAATCCAAAATGTGTAGAAAAATCTGCAAGGAATGCATTTCTGCAATAAATTTCACAAATAAAAATCAAACACTTAAAATATTATAAAAAATAGTTTTTTTACTTGATTTTTTAAAAAATTAGGTAAATATGCATAAAATTACTGGATATTTTGAATTTTTTTGGTAAAATGCATAAAATTAGATATTGGTCTTTTAAAAATTCAGAAAAAATGCATAAATTGTATATAATTCAAAATCTGCTGAAAATCTGAGAATTTTTATTCCAAATAATCCAGTTTTTAAAAAAAAAAAAATTCCAAAACACCCCACTTTTCAAAATTATTCCCAAACTACCTCACTTAGGGTTTGAGATTACACAAGGGCGCCATATCAATTGGCGACCCTTCTTTAAGAGCATAAGACTGTCGCCAATTAAATTGGAGACACCTCATGCAGTATCCAATTCAATTGGCGACATGGTTTGAGGTGCATAAGGGAGTCGCCAATTCATCTGGAGACTCCCTAGAAACTGAAATTTTTTCTATAAATAGAGGTGTTCTGATCATTTAGTTTCACATCTCATCTCATATCTTTGTTCTACTGATAAAATGTATCGTCGCCGATGGGGTAACATCTATAAGCAAGGTGCCCTTGTATTTTCCGTATAGCCATGTTCCATCAATTTGAATAACAGGTTTGCAGAATGCAAAACCTCCTATGCATGGTTGAAACGACCAAAAGAGGCGGTGAAAGATGGCATTTCCATCAACAATGGTTCCATCTGGCCTACATGCCGGCACTGTCTGCATGATTGCAACACTTCCCGGTGTGTATGTCTTCAGGGCTACAAAAAATCATGGCAATTCCTTGTACGAATCCTCCCAGTTGCCAAATACCTTTTCAACATCCTTTGTCCTTGCAATCCACGCCTTCTTGTAAGAGGGAGTATAATTATACCTCGTCACGATATGAGGTATTATTATACTCACCTTGACTGAAGGATCCTTATTAACAAGCGACAAAATGTCTTGACATATCAATTCTGCGCTTAGCTTTCGGTGATCCTGAACAATATTTGTGGCAGTGCAACTGTGAGGTGGCTCTATGGAAGCTATCTTCCAAGAATCGTTTCTCTTTCTATTAGAAGCAGCCAGCCGAAACTTGCAAAGTGGATTACGACAAATAATGACATACCTTATCGAATCCGTTCGGTGTACACTATAATCAACAGAGTTATCCATGTGATATTTTTTTATGGCTCGTACACAATCTTCTTTGGTACGAAACTTGTCTCCTTCTTTTAATTCACTCCCTGACCGCATATACAGGTTGTGAAATATATCTATGGATTGATCATCGTCTTGCAAGTCAAAGTCTGTCATATGTTGAGGCGGACGATATACATGACCTGGAGGTATGGGCAGTTGTTCGTCATCCTCAACGTTGTCGTTCAACTTCTGATCGAACAACGTCTCGCTTCCTTATTCTTCTTCATCAACGACGTTGACCTCTGGTTTAGTTTCATCTGAGTATTCTGTTTCGGTTTCATCTGAGTCTACACCTGTTGATTGATTTATGATCTGAGACTGTTGAGATGGAATATTTTGTTGGAGGAATGTATACAACTCAATATAGTTGAAACCAGAATGTTCGTAACTAACAAACATATTTTCAACATCTTCGTCATCTCGCAATTTAAGATGATAGAATTTAACTTGGTTGTGAATCAACAAAGAGGGGAACGAGGGGGACAAGTGCAACGAGTGATGGTGCCTAGGGGACGTGGAACCGATGGCCGGTTTGATCCACCTGGTCGCCAATAGGGATGTAAATGGATATCCATGGGGACGGATACTATGATATCCGTATCCGCCCCGTTGGATAAATATGATATCCATATCCGCCCCATATTCATGCGGATATCCGTTAAGCGGATAATCCGCAGGTTTTATGGTATCCGCAGATATTTACGGAATCCATAGATAATATTTTTTTAAAATAAAAATTAATTTTTGAAAAAAAAGTTTTTAACTTCTTTTGAAGACACAAAAAATTATTCACCGAAACTTAATTAGATCCAAACATAGTATTCATACATTTCATTTTTAACCAAACAAATAAAAGATATTGTGATTATGAGTTATGATGGAAGAGCGAACGACAGAGGAGTAGGAAGAGAGACATTGGTTCGACAGAGGAATGACGACACTAGTTGGTTGGACTGTTAAATTGTTGAAGTGATGTATGAAGTATTGAAGAGTTTAAATATGAAATGGCGAATATAATTTGAATGAAATGTGAAAGGTTATATTCAAAGAAAATTTCAAAAAAAAAAAAGAAATATAAGAAGACTAATTTTTTAGAAGATGAAAAGAGAATATATAATAAACTAATGATATTTAAATGATTTTTATAATTTATTAAAGGATATGGAGGTTATATTCAAAGAAAATTAAAAATAAATAAATATAAGAAGACAAATTTTTTAGAAGATGAAAAGATAATATATAATAAACTAATAATATTTAAATGATTTTTATAATTTATTAACGGATATGGATATCTGCGGATACGGATATCATTAAACCTATATCCATATCCATTAACAAACGGATATTAAAACATCCATTGATTTTATCCGTGGATATCCATTAAGCTATCCTCCCCATATCCATGACAGATTTTATCCGCGGATATCCGCGGGTACGGATTTTTTTGCCATCCCTAGTCGCCAACATTAATTACTGTAATACTTTATTAATTTAATGATAATTTTATTTTATTGTAGCAAAAAAATTACAAAGTACACCCTGTCTCCACATCAATTGGCGACAGGGCTATATACCTTGAACCATCTCGCCAATTCAATTGGAGACTTCATGAAGTGTCTCCAGTTCAATTGGCAGCAGGCTTTTACCCTTAAAGAAGGGTCACCAATTGGTATGACGCTCTTGTGTAATCCCAAACCCTAAGTGGAATATTTCGGAAATAATTTTGAAAACTGAGGTATTTTGAGAATTTTAAAAAAAAACTGGGTTATTTGGGTAAAAAATTCAAAATCTGACGTATTTCCACAACAGGTTTTGTAGATAACAAATCAAATATTAAAAATATTATTAAAAAAATGATTTTTATTGAATTTTTTACAAATTCGACAGCTCTCATAATTATCAGACATTTTAAAAAAATAGCTAAAAATGCATAAAATTAGGTACCGATCTTTTGAAATCCAAAAAAAAAAAGCATAAATATAATCCAAAATGGCCGAAAAATCCACGGGCAACATATTTATGCGGCAAATTTTGTAGGTAAATTTAAAATATTATTAAAATTTTTTATCTGATTTAAAAAAAAACGACACCCCTACATGTATTACTGGATATTTTAAAAAATCCGACAAATTTTTCAAAATAAAGGGTATTATGCTAAAATCAATGTTATGTGGGGTGCCAAGACCAATTAAACGGGTGTCAGGTAAAATTCTCTTTGGATGTTGCATTTTTCATACAATAATAAATCAACTAACTAATAAATTACATAAATTATAACTCAACTAATATCGATATTATTAGAGTGATCATTTGTATTCGGGTTTGAATTTGGGACTTCATAATTGTGTGTGTGGATTTTAGTAGTGATTGACAATTTGCCTTCAGACTTAAAAATAAAAGTGTTAATAAAACATTTAGAATATTTTCTATTGAAAAAATACTTGGAACATGAAGTTGAAATGATACATAATTATTAGTGTATATAGTATTAGCTTCTTAGCTTTCTATTATTCATGTACTAATATTATATTGCCACGTGTAAGTATTTATGTTTGATTACAGCCACACATTGAGATGTATATATATTGTACACTTTATCCATAATGAATAAGAGATGAAATTCATTTTCTGTTATGCTCTGCAACAGTTTGATAACAAACTTTCTGTTATACTTCATCTTTTTCCATGAGCATAGTGTTCTTCTTCTTCTTTTCCATTAAGCTTCTCCTTGGTTATTGGAACATTGATATGGTATCAGAGCTTAATAAGCTCTGGTAGCCATCATCTTCTTTATTCCGATTGAATCTTGTTTCTCTTTTGCTGTTTCGATTCAATCATTTTTCTTCTTTCTCTTCGTTGATTGAACTTGCAGTTTCTTTCAATTGTTCTTTCTTTTTCTATGGCTAACCAGAGCTTCACCGATTTCTCCACAAATTCTTCAAACCCTTACTATTTGCACCCCAATGAAAATCCTTCTCTTGTTCTTGTTTCACCATTACTTGATGACAAAAATTATCATACATGGTCCAAATTAATGCACATTACGTTGATTTCCAAGAACAAGGAAAAGTTTATTGATGGAACCCTCACGAAGCCTCCCGTTTCTGATCCGTTGTACGCTCCATGGATTCGGTGTAATAACATGGTTCTGGCATGGATTCATCGATCAATTTCAGAATCCATTGCAAAATCGGTTTTGTGGACTGAAAGTGCAGCTGGTGTATGGAAGAATTTGCAGCTCCGTTTTTCTCAAGGTGATGTGTTTCGAATTTTTGATATCCAAGAAAATTTGTATAAATTCTGCCAAGGTACTCTTGATGTTTCTAACTATTTCACCCAGTTGAAAGTTATGTGGAATGAACGTGTTCTTGTGCTATTCTCTGTGCGTGTGGCGCCATAGCCTCAGTTCAAAAATACCGCGAGCAAGATTATGTTATCAGGTTTCTCAAGGGTTTGAATGAAAAATTTGCTCATTCCAAGTCTCAAATAATGATGATGCAGCCTCTACCCAATGTTGACAAAGCTTTTTCACTCGTTATTCAACAAGAAAGAGAGTTGAACTATGCAGGTTCTGTCGTGGCTCCACCTGCTACTACAAGTGAAGAGGTGACTGCTTTTCAAATTCAACATACTTCAAGCAATTATGTTGGTAAGAATGGCCAGAATTCCTTCAAGAATAAGCCACAAGGTCATGGTGGTACTCGAGGGCATAATCATTTTTGTACTCATTGCAACAGAACTAACCATACCATTGAGACTTGCTTTCTCAAGCATGGTTACCCTCCTGGCTTCAAAAGCAAAGGTAAGATTCAAAATAACACCTCTTCACATCAATCTGTGGCTTCTGTCAATGCAGGTTCTGATGAATCCAAACCAAGTTTTGGCTTTACTCAAGAGCAGTACAACAACATTTTGGAACTCCTTCAACAGTCAAAACCCACACCTACAGCCAATTCTATATCCTCATCTCCTTTTGTACTGAACTCTCATTCTTCTCATGAAAATGGTAAGAATCCTAATCTTTGGATTCTTGATACTGGAGCAACTGATCACATATCTTATGATTTAGCTTCCTTTAAGTCCTGTAAAACCATTGTCCCAGTTTATGTTAGTTTACCTGATGGTTCTCAGGCTGTTGCTTCAATGTCTGGTAGCATTACTATCTCACCTGAGTTAACATTACATCATGTCCTCTATATTCCCACTTTTCATGTCAATTTGCTTTCCATTGCCAAACTCCTTAATAGCAATAACTGTCATGTTCTTTTCACTGCTAATTCTTGTAAAATTCTGCAGAACAATTCCAAGGAAATGATTGGTATAGCTAGCCTACAACGAGGACTATATGTGCTTGATGCTACACCTCACTCTCAAGTCCATCATTCTAGTTCTCAATCCTCTTGTAATATCTGGCATATGAGATTAGGTCACATCTCTAATGATGGTTTAAAACATATTGCCAAAGTTTTTCCTTTTATTTCTTATGAACATAATACATTTCCTTCTGATTCTTGTCATTTTGGCAAACAAAAGAAGTTTCCATTTCCTAACAGTAATACTTCCACTAATGCTCCCTTTGAGATATTACATGCTGATGTGTGGGGACCTTTTTCTACTACCTCTATTCTTGGTCATAGATACTTTTTAACCCTAGTAGATGACTATTCTAGATATACTTGGACTATCTTCCTAAAATCCAAAGCTCATGTTAAAACTAGCCTTATTCAATTTGTAGCTCTTATTGAAAATCAATTTCAAACATCTTTAAAATGCCTAAGATTTGATAATGGGACTGAATTTCTTGCTCTTGCTGATTTCTTTCTATCTAAAGGGATTGTGCATCAAAAATCTTGTGTTGAAACACCCCAACAAAATGGGGTGGTAGAGAGGAAGCATCAGCACATATTAAATGTAGCTAGAACTCTTTTTTTCCAATCTTCCATTCCCTTAAACATGTGGAACATCTGTATTCAACATGTCATACACCTTATTAACAGGCTGCTTACACCCTTACTAAACCTAAAATGTCCCTATGAAATGTTACATCAAAAACCTCCCATTATAATTCACTTGAAAGTCTTTGGTTGTCTAAGTTTTGCTACTACTTTACAGGCTCATAGAACAAAATTTGAACCTAGAACTAGAAAGGCTATTTTTCTTGGTTTTAAGGAAGGAACTAAAGGTTACATATTATATGACCTTAAAAATCACAACCTGTTTGTTTCTAGACATGTGATATTCTATGAAACATATTTCCCTTTTAAATCACATGTATCACATCCCACTGTTCCAACTAATGTGACCTCAAATACTCAGTCTGATATTTCCAACCCTATACTTTATGATGATCCTCCTGAATTTCCTTCACCTTTACAATCTAATGTTAGTCCTCATGCTTTTCCTGATAGTCCATCTATTCCTGCACAATGTAGTACTTATGTACAACCTAGTAGTACTTTTTCTTCACAACCTGGTAATAGTAATTCCACTTTACAGCCTGGTACTAGTCTGGCTCCTATCCCAACTTTACAACCTGTTTCTAGTCTATCTCTGCCCAGCCCCATGTCTATATTGGATACTCCTTTGTCTAGTCCTGTCTGTTATGTTCCTATCTGAACTTCTTCTAATAACCATCCTATTCCTTCTCCTTTATCCTATGAATCATCCCATCCTTCTACAGCTGGACATGATTCTAATGTACCTGCTTCTTCACTTAATAACAACACACCTGCCCCTCCCTTAAGACAACCTACTCGTATCACACACCCTCCAAGCTATTTAGCAGATTACCACTGCTACAATACCATCCATACCTCTTCATCAACCAAACCCAAAAACTCTGAAATTCTTTATCCCCTTTCTTCTGTCCTTTCATATGACAAGTGTTCTCCATCTTATAGACATTATTGTTATGCTATTTCTTCTCATGTTGAACCCAAAACTTTTAACCAAGCCATTAAGCATGACTGTCGCAGAAAGGCCATGGATGTTGAACTACTTGCTCTTGCAGAAAATCATACTTGGGATGTGGTTGATCTCCCTCCTGGCAAAAGTCCTATTGGGTGTAAATGGGTGTATAAGGTTAAACACAAGGCAGATGGTTCTATAGAGAGATAGAAAGCTAGGTTGGTGGCAAAGGGTTACACACAAATGGAGGGCATTGATTATTTTGATACTTTTTCCCCTGTAGCTAAAATCACCACAGTTAGAGTTCTCCTATCTTTAGCAGCTATTAGAGGATAGCACTTGGAACAACTTGATGTAAATAATGCTTTTCTTCATGGTGACTTGCATGAAGAGGTATACATGACTCTTCCTCCAGGTTTATCTGGTTTTAGTGAATCTAAAGTGTGTAAGTTACAAAAATCCATATATGGCCTTAAACAAGCCAGCAGGCAATGGTATTCCAAGCTATCTTCTTTTCTTATTTCTCTTGGCTATAAACAATCTCAGGCTGACCATTCTTTATAAGTCAAACATGTTGATCATGATTTCACTGCCTTATTGGTGTATGTAGATGATGTTGTTTTGGCAGGTAATTCTCTCTCTGAGATACATCAAGTTAAACAACTCTTGGATCACCAATTCAAAATTAAAGACCTTGGTCAGTTGAGATTCTTCTTGGGCTTTGAAATAGCTAGATCATAGGCTGGTATTTTTCTTAACCAGCGAAAATATACTCTTGAACTTTTAGAAGATACTGGTCTTCTTGCAGCAAAACCTTCTGCCATGCCCTTTAATCCTACTACTAAGTTGTCCATTCATGAAGGCCCTCTTTTGGACGATCCTTCTTCATATAGAATACTCATTGGTAGATTGATATACCTCACTAATTCAAGACCTGACATCTCCTTTGCAGTACAACACTTGAGTCAGTTTGTCTCTCAACCACGTACTCCTCATTACCAAGCTGCTTTACATGTTCTCAGGTACTTAAAATCTGTTCCTACTACAGGCATCCTATTTTCCTCTTCTAGCAAGCTACAACTCTTTGGGTTTGCTGACTTCGATTGGGCAAAATGTCCAGATACCATAAAATCTATCACTGGTTATTGTATCATGTTAGGCTCTTCTCTTTTATGTTGGAAATCCAAGAAACAACACACTGTTTCACGGTCTTCGACTGAGGCTGAATACCGTGCTCTAGCTTCCATCACTTGTGAAATTCAGTGGCTTCAATACTTATTTCATGATCTGTTAGTTCACTTCAATCATCCTGCATCTGTGTTTTGTGACAGTAAATCAGCTGTTTACTTAGCTCATAATCCTACTTTTCATGAACGTAGCAAACACATAGAGTTGGATTATCATGTTGTTCACGAAAAGATCAATTCTAAACTCATTCACTTGCTGCCTGTTTCAACTCATGATCAGCTTGCTGACATATTCACCAAGCCTCTACATTCTCCTTCTTTAAAGAATAATTTGAGCAAGTTAGGCCTTTGTAGTATCCAATGCCCAACTTGAGGGGGGATATTAGTGTATATAGTATTAGCTTCTTAGCTTTCTATTATTCATGTACTAATAGTATATTGCCACGTGTAAGTATTTATGTTTGATTACAGCCACACATTGAGATGTATATATATTGTACACTTTATCCATAATGAATAAGAGATGAAATTCAATTTCTATTATGCTCTGCAACAGTTTGATAACAAACTTTCTGTTATACTTCATTTTTTCCATGAGCATAGTGTTCTTCTTCTTCTTTTCCATTAAGCTTCTCCTTGGCTATTGGAACATTGATAATAATTCACATACATATCTTATCATATGAAGCATATTTTTAGAATTTGGGTTGAAGTATGGAGAGTATGATCACATGATTGGTTTAAGATATAGTGAAATTCGTTTTACATCCTTGAAATTTTCAAAAATGTTCTGTTTTCTTAAAAATGACCTCCAATTTCTAAAATTTAGAATGTGTTTTTAAAACTCTTAAATTCTAGAACTCAAAATTATTGAATCCAGGAACAAGAACAATGAACATAGACATTCCATTAAATGATATGGAATCCAACATGTTACATGCCAAACACCAACAATAAGTTTTGAATAATTAAAAATATCAATAAAATACAAATTTGAAACTTAAAAATAAATTTGACTTTTCTCAAAAATCTTCTTCGGTCCAATTATAATCAGATTCATTTACTACCTCATCATTACAGGAGAAGGTAGGAATAAACATATCATTGTTTAAAATATTTCACATTTCAAAATTGTTAGGTTTGATAAAAGTTTCAAATTTTGTTTTCTATAATTCAAACCTATCACCATTAAACTCTAGATGTGTATTCATGAAAAGACTCTTGTCAAAACCATAAGTGTTTGTAATTATCATCTTCTTCCTCTTGAGACAACTAGTCTCTAAACAAGAGATAAATGCTTATGCCATTTATTGAACATGAGACTCTAAACACAAGATGAAATCTTTGAAATGAAATCTTTGACAAAAATTAAGTTGAAAACCCTTTCGTAAAACAAATAGAATAAAAGACAGAGAAAATAATCAAATGGAAAATTAAAGAGTTAATGGATTAGAATAATGCTCCACAATTTATATAGGTTTTATCTTAATGATATGACACCCCCTCCCCTCACACACACACACACAAATTTCTTCTTGCGAGTTTCAATATGATGTGAGTTTTTTTTACAAGAATTGCCCATGAACCTCTTTTTACAAGGAATGGAGTTTTAAAATGGCTAACTACCCAACCAAGATAGAGTTTTAACTACATATATCTCTACAACCAACTAAGAGATTTTTAATAAAAGACTAAGCTCATGAACCGGCTGAGAGTTCTAACTATGGAGTCCTCTCCAACCAATATGAGGGTTTAACTAAAGGGAAAATGCGATACAAGTGCAGTGGAAAATAAAAAATTCCCTTTAGTTGATCCTTACAAATGATGTATAATCAATGATAGGATGATTAACTCTTATGGCGATTAACACCTTTTATGCAAAATTGGAGGAATGATCACGAGCATTGAATGAAGAACAACACCTCTAATCAGTCCACACAAATAATTTTCCTTCAATCTCAGTGCTAGCTACTACGGTTTAAGACTTTGAGTGAGAGAGAAAGAGATAAATTACGGCAAGGGCTTCACAAACCGAATTTCATCATGTGTAAAAGTTTATGCATAAGGGTTCTATTTATAGAACAACTTTCGTGGTCTGCAAGCTAAAAATTCAACTTAAGTGCATCATATCTTATGGTGTATTGTATTTCACTTAAGTGCGCCATACCTTACGACGTCCCATAATTCTCTTAAGTACATTGTACCTTATAATGCTCCTTATTTCACTTATTTATTCCATCTCAAATTAATTTGTCCTTATGTGTGTTACCTTGTAGATTCTCGTGACGTTGGTAATTATATTAAATCACATATTTAATATAATAAACAGTGAGTGATATCTAGAAACACATCACCACTACTCAAGTCACGAAAATGTCATGTGATATGAAAAAACCTTTATTTGACAATTCTTGTGTGAAAAATTAACCTTTTACCCTCATGTCTATATTAAGCACAAGGTATAGACCGTGTCCCCCTTGTCCAGTTCAATATAGGACCTTAGCCATTTATCTTGTTACACAGGATGGGAAAATTCCATCTAGGTTACTCATGTCCCTCAATATGATTTGTGGAGCACCCATTAACTATCTTTATGGTTATCCAGTTACGGATAACGTTTGATCAACAATAAAGTGAAATAATCGACTATCCCAAAGGAATAATCGATTATCCTTTATAAAACTTGCTTCTAATTGATCAGACACTTCCTTAATCAATTGGCTAGACTTTTAAAACATTTTAGGTGATTTTATAAAATCAAGAATGATTTTCAAGAAGTTAAAGTGTGTTGTGTGTGATTTACCTTAGTAAAATAGAGAGTTCGTCTTATACCATTACATACATTGTTTACTCGACTTAGACTTGGTGAAATTTCACACTTTCTCTTATTCAGAACTCTAAAGTTTATGGTTACTTGCCACATTATCATTGACTTTAACACTTAATTGGAACCTTGAATCTTATTTTGTCGAGCCTTGAGATAACTCTTCATTGATAAACTCCATAATTTGATCAACCGCTGGATTAAAGATATTCAGTGACTTCACTAAACACCGCCTGTTATAAGGTGTTGTCTTTCACAGATAGTCATTGATATATTTGTGAGAACAAGACTTGGTTCTGCAATATTATCTCTAAAGTTTTGATGATAACAGATGAATATTTGTATGAACAATTTTGTGCAACTAATGTTGTTATGTGTGAGAAACTAGCAAACAGGTTCTGCTTCCGTAATTTAGCGCAATGCTTAATGTAAGATGCTTCAAAGAACAGAACTCAATTCGAAGATGAGACAAGGGTTCTGATGGAACAAAGTCAAATTGTTGAAGCCTCACAATTTTCAAACTGAAGTTCTGAAGACTGATTCCTAATGGACTTCTTCAATCAACGGAAGACTTGAAGCATCGGATATTCTGCTATAAAGATTCCATTCATGCTTCATCAAATTAACATCAAAAGCCTCTGGATATGAAGAAAGTGGATTTAGAGAACAAGGTTCAAAAGACAAGTTCTGATGATTCGAAGACTTGATAATCACAAGAACCATACAACGTTTTCCCTTCTTACTCACGCTCACAAAAAGCCTCTGAAGTTGAAAAGCCAAGAATAACTGCCACACTGTACAGCTGTACCACATTACAATGTTAAAATTCTCGAAGACTGTGCGAAATACAAACAAGACAATCTAACACAGACAGGACGCGCTGCGTGCATAAGATTTTGTACCTGTCCTCACGCTTCCAAGCCGTAAGCATATTTAGCTATCATGATTTCATTTCAACGGCTCTTTTCACTTGGATATAAAAGGAAGCTCAAAGACTTGAAGAAAGGCACACATGCGAACAATGACAATACTTTCTAACTCCATTCTTTCTTAAGTCATTTCTGGTCTAAAAGCTTGTTTACATTATCAGCTTGATAAGAAGCAATTCTCTATAAACTCATTGTGTTGGAACTTAAAGTTGTATTCCTTAAGAGAGTCTTAGTGATTAGATCTCTTGAGAAGTCTAGGACGAGTGTCTTAGAGGTTGTGCCTTGAGTAAGACTTGTGTGGTTAGATTACTTGAGAAGTCTAGAACGTGTGAGTTCTAGAGGTTGTTGTTAGTCACCAGTTGTGTAGCTCGTGCAGTGTACTATTTTGTTGAATAGTGGATTAAGACCTCGTTGAGAGAGGCAAAATCACCTTGGCGGGTGGACTAGACTAACTTGAGAGATTCTCAAGTGAACTAGTATAAACATAACGTGTTTATATCTTTTTGTTTAACTAAGTCGTTGTTCTTTAGAAAAAGGGAAAAAGTTTTTTTAACAAGAAAGTTACTCAAAAGAAACAATTATTTTTGAAAAACCAATTCAAACCCCCCCTTTCTTGCGTTTTTCACACCTTCAATTGGCATCAGAGCTCCGGTTCTGAAGTGATAAAAAGATTGAATTTTTATCAAGCGCTTAACAGTGTTCAGTACCGATCCAAGTGTGAAAAACAATGACTACACCACCACTAACAACTTCTGAAACAAATGTCATTGAAAGAGAATCTTACACTGCAAAACCTCCTATTTTTGATGGTGAAAAGTTTGACTATTGGAAAGATAGAATTGAAAGTTATTTCTTATCATTTGATCTAGATCTATGGGATCTAGTACTTGATGGCTACAGTCATCCAGTAGATTCTGTAGGTAAAAAGATTGAAAGAAGTGAGTTTACAGATGCTCAGAAGAAAACCTACAAAAATCATCACAAAGCAAGAACCATTCTGTTGAACGCAATTTCTTATACCAAGTATGAGAAAATCACAAACAAAGAAACTGCAAAATCCATCTTTGACTCTCTTCGTATGACTCACAAAGGAAATGCTCAAGTCATGGAGACAAAGGCTCTTGCGCTAATCCAGAAATATGAAGTCTTTAAAATGGAAGAAGATGAGTCTGTTGAAATCATGTTCTCAAGGTTTCAAATGCTTGTTGTCGGACTCAGAGTTCTAAACAAAGGCTATTCTACTGCTGATCATGTCAAGAAAATCATCAGAAGTCTTCCAGCAAAATGGAGACCAATGGTGACTGCCTTGAAAGTTGCAAAAGATTTGAATAATATTAGTCTTGAAGAACTTATCAGTTCTTTAAGAAGTCATGAAATAGAGCTTCAAGAAGATGAACCTCAGAAGAAAAACAAATCCATTGCACTAAAAGCAAATCCAGAAAAGAAGAAGGCGTATCAGGCAGAAGAAGAGATGGAAGAATCTGAAGAAGATTCAAAAGAAGACGATATATCACTCATATCAAGGAAGATAAGTTAACTCTGGAAGTACAGAAGGAACAAGTTCAAAGGACCAAGGAGAAGATTCGAATCTACATCTGGTCAAAGAAGAAACTATGGAAAATGTGTTACGTGCTTTGAATGCAAAGAACCTGGACATCTCAAATATGACTGTCCAAAAGCCAAGAAAGAAGAAAGACCTAGGAAAACCAAAAAGGGTCTCATGGCAACTTGGGATGACTCAGAATCTGAAGATGATGCTGATGAAGGGCGGGTCAACATGGCATTCATGGCAGAAACCAGAAGCAACTCGTCAGAGGAAGAACTATCAGACTCCGACGATGAAAGAGAGGTACTTTCTTCCTTATCACGTTCTGAACTTGAATTAGGATTAACTGAACTTATCAAAAGATATCAAAATCTTCAAAGAAAATTCAAAATCCTGAAAAAGAGTTTTATAGTTTCTTCTGAAGATCTTACTAAAAATAAGAAAATCATCTCTGAGCAAAATGAGAAAATATCTGTCTTAGAAAACTCAAATTATGTCCTGAAATGTAAATTATCTAAGGTAGAAGAAGAAATGGTCTCAAACTCAGCTAACACTAGTAAAGAAGACAAATATGATAACACATTTAAAAAATTTCTTGCCAAAAGCATAGATAGAAGCAAAATGGCTTCACTGATCTATGGAGTCAGTAGAAATGGTAGTAGAGGTCTAGGATATTCAGGACCATCTCAACCATATGATGAAACCAAAAACATCAAAATAATACCTCTGTGCAAACAGTTTATTCCCTCTGGCACTAATCTTAAGCATTCAGAACCAAAAGGTTCAAACTCTAGGATTACACGAACACATCCACTAAAGAAGTACTCCAAACACAAATACTATGCACAAACTCCACACTGTTTTGCTAACGTAAGGAAATCTAAAGGGGTCAGAACCTTTAGAAAAACTAATGTGAAAGGACCCACAAAATGGGTACCTAAAAACAAGATAATTTATGTTGCAGATATCTTTAATAGCTCCATTGAAACACCAGTCATGGTACCTGGACAGTGGGTGCTCGCGACACATGACGGGAGAAAGGCTTATGTTCCAAGATCTGAAACTTAAACCTGGAGGCGTTGTAGGTTTCGGAGGAAATCAGAAAGGAAGAATCATTGGCTCCGGAACCGTTGGAAATGGTAAGTTTCCTTCCATTAAAAATGTTCTGTTAGTAGAAGGTCTAATGCATAATCTGTTGTCAATAAGTCAACTTAGCGACAATGGTTATGATCTCATTTTTAATGAAACATCTTGTAAAGCTGTAAGTCAGAAGGATTGATCTGTCCTATTCAACGGAAAGAGGAAAAACAACACTTACAAAATTAAGTTATCTGATTTAAAACATCAAAATGTAAAATGTCTTCTTTTTATAAACGAAGAGCAATGGGTCTGGCACAAACGTCTTGGCCATGTCAGTCTGAGAAGAATCTCTCAGCTTAACAAGCTTGGTCTTGTTAGAGGCTTGCCAAATCTGAAATATTCTTCAGACGCTCTTTGTGAAGCATGTCAGAAAGGAAAATTTTCAAAAACCTCTTTCAAAGCTAAAAATGTTGTTTCCACCTCCAGACCGTTGGAACTTCTTCACATTGATCTGTTTGGTCCTGTAAAAACGGCCTCTCTTAATGGTAAGAAATATGGACTAGTCATCGTTGATGACTACAGCAGATGAACATGGGTAAAATTCTTAAAACACAAGGATGAATCACATTCTGTGTTTGCTTCCTTCTGCACTCAAGTACAAAATGAGAAAAATTGCAAAATAGTTAGAGTGAGGAGTGATCATGGTGGAGAATTTGAAAATAAAAACTTTGAGGAACTTTTTGATTCACATGGAATATCTCACGATTTTTCTTGCCCTAGAACTCCACAAAAAAACGGAGTTGTAGAAAGAAAGAATCGAACTTTGCAAGAAATGGCTCGCACCATGATCCAAGAAACTGACATAGCTAAACATTTCTGGGCAGAAGCAATCAACACAACATGCTATATTCAAAATAGAATCTCTATAAGACCTATCTTGAATAAAACTCCATATGAATTGTGGAAGAATAAATTACCCAACATTTCTTATTTTCATCCATTTGGATGTGTCTGTTTTATGCTTAACACTAAAGAGAATCTTAGCAAATTTGATTCCAAAGCACATAAGTGTCTGTTGTTGGGATACTCTGAACGCTCGAAAGGCTACAGAGTTTACAACACAGAATCAAGAATTGTGGAGGAATCCATTCATGTTAGATTCAATGACAAGCCTGACTCAGAAAAGTCAGAGCTAGTTGAGAAACTTGCAGATTTAGAAATCAGATTCTCTGAATCTAAGGAAAAGGTAGAGGAAGTCAAAGAACAGCAAGATCCTACACCAGAAACCACTGAAATAACTCCAAATACCCCATCTCAACGAAGAAGAAGACTGTCCACATCACATCCTGAGGAACTAATTCTGGGTAACAAAGATGCTCCTATCAGGACCAGATCAGCCTTTATACCATCAGAAGAAACACTTGTAGGGCTAGTATCGTTGAAAGAACCAGCCACAATTGAAGAAGCTCTCATGGACAAAGACTGGGTTCTGGCTATGGAAGAAGAACTCAACCAGTTCTCCAAAAACGATGTTTGGGATCTAGTTCCTAAACCCAAGAATGTTCATGTCATAGGAACCAAGTGGGTATTTAGGAACAAGCTAAATGAAAAAGAAGAAGTTGTCAGAAACAAAGCACGACTTGTTGCTCAAGGATACAGTCAACAGGAAGGAATTGACTACAACGAAACATTTGCTCCAGTTGCAAGACTTGAAACAATACGTTTGCTAATATCCTTTTCAGTAAATCATGACATCACTCTATATCAAATGGATGTTAAGAGCGCATTCTTAAATTGTTATATATCAGAAGAAGTTTATGTCAAACAACCTCCTGGTTTTGAAAATTCAGAAAAATCAGACTTTGTTTTTAAACTTAAAAAATCACTCTATGGTTTAAAACAAGCTCCCAGAGCTTGGTATGAAAGATTGAGCAAGTTTTTACTAGAAAACAATTTCACCAGAGGAAAGGTTGACACAACACTTTTCTGCAAGACCTATAAGAATGAAATTCTCATTGTTCAAATCTATGTTGATGACATTATTTTTGGTTCTGCTAACTCTTCTCTATGTCAAGAATTTTCAAAGTTAATGTAGGCCGAATTTGAAATGAGCCTCATGGGAGAACTAAAGTTCTTCCTTGGAATTCAGATTGATCAAAGATCAGAGGCCACTTACATTCATCAAACCAAGTACACAAAAGAACTTCTGAAGAAGTTCAATATGACGGATTGCAACATTGCTAAAACACCAATACATCCAACGTGTGTCATGGGAAAGGAAGAAACAGGAGTTAAGGTTTATCAAAAACTCTATCGTGGTATGCTAGGTTCTCTCTTATATCTAACTGCTTCTAGACTTGATATATTATTCAGTGTACATCTATGTGCTAGATTCCAATCAGATCCAAGAGAATCACATTTAACCGTTGTCAAGCGAATTCTAAGGTATCTGAAAGGAACAACTAACCTTGGCCTGATGTATAAGAAAACATCAGAGTATACTCTTTCTGGTTACTGCGATGCAGACTACGCCGGAGACAGATTAGAAAGAAAGAGCACATCAGGGAACTGTCAGTTCTTAGGAAGCAATTTAATCTCATGGCCAAGCAAGAGACAATCTACAATTGCTCTCTCAACAGCTGAAGCAGAATACATATCGGCTTCCCTATGCAGTACTTAAATGCTATGGATGAAAAATCAGCTGGAAGACTATCAGATATATGAGAGTAACATTCCTATCTTATGTGATAATATTGCTGCTATCTGCTTAAGTAAAAATCCAATTTTGCATTCTAGGGCTAAACACATTGAAATAAAACATCATTTTATTAGGGACTATGTTCAGAAGGGAATTCTATGCTTAAAATTCATTGATACAGACCATCAGTGGGCTGAAATTTTCACAAAACCCTTAGCTGAAGATAGATTTCTAATCATTTTAAAACACATGAATATGAAATACTGTTCAGAATAAAACATTTTCAGAACCTCATGTGAAAAAGCATTTTTCATCAGAACCACTTTCTTAACGCATCTCAAATTCTGATAATTTTGTCACATATCATATTTTCAGAAAATTATTTTTGCACGTGATTTAAATAAAATTAAGTCACTTTAACTATTCAAATTAAATGAACAACATTTGTCTCGAGATTGATTCAACTTTATCACATCTATTCGCCTATTTCCTTACGTGTCTATCCACTCAAGTACCTCACAATCTCATAAATACCAGAACCCCTCAATCTATTAGAAAATAGACGTAACCTAGATTAAATCTAATTTTTCTTGGGAACATTCCAAAAACTTTCATTCTTCTTCCTTCGTGTTCTTCAACTCCTCAAAACACTCTATCACCCTCGCTCATCACCAAAACCCTAAATCTCTACTCTTCCTCTCAATCGCTCAAAATGATGACCCCAATGCAAGAAGAAGCCGTCAAGTTCTCACAAGAATTTGAAGAATCATCAAGAAGAATGTTAGCTCCCTCAACCGGGCCATCCTCAACAAGTCAAATGGTCGCTTCATCTTCAACAACATCTCTAACAAATCAAATGGTCGCTTCATCTTCATCTCATTCTTCTCAAATAAGCGAAGAACACATTACCCAAAGAGAAGCTTCTGACACGTGCAATCTTGAAAACCGAACTGTACTCAAGGAAATGCACGTAGATTTCTAAAATCTTGCTGAAAATGGATCCAATCTAATCGAAGAAGTAGAAGCTCAGGAATGGACCAATTACTTTGATAGGCTCAAAGGACCAGTTTTTGAAGCACTTGTAAAAGATTTCTGGAGACAAGCTGTTTGTGACAAGATCCATGTTGTCTCCTATGTCCTGGGAAGAAAGATCATCATCACTGAAAAATCCATTGCCGATCTTTACAATCTGGAATTTATGAAGAACAAGAGAGTATATGGAATGAACAATAAATCTTCATTTGTGAAAAAGAGGATCAACCCAATCATCTACGACAACTATCAACTGAGCAGAAAGAAGTACAAGAGAGAAGATTTGCATGCATACTTAAAAATCTGGCACAAAATCATTCTTGGCTGCATCAATCCTAGGCCCTCATCACATGCTGCAGATTTCTTCAACGCCAACATAAAATACATGCTGTACTATCTGATCACCAAAGAGAGAATGTGCCTACCCTCTATCCTATTTTACTATCTGAGAGACATGGTAACAAAAACGAGGACAACTGGTGAATATAGAAATGATATACCAAGATACATTCCTTTTGGAAGAATGCTCTCAGCCATTTTCTATGAAAATGGCATAATAGACACTCTGGTTACAGAAGTCAAATACACAGAAGATCTGACCACAACCCTTGGAGAACCAATAAATGCCACAACTCTTAAGCAAATGAGAATAATCAATAAAGTAAAGGTAAATCCTTTCACCATCTCTGATGATTTAAGTAAACGAAGGGTCACGGTGTCGGGTTATCCTACCTATCACAGAAGTTACCAACGTAAGAAATTAGTTGTATACATAGATGGAGTAAAGGCACGAGGATATGATGTCTGTGAAATCAAGCATGAAGAAGAAGAGTGGGAACAAACAGAGCAGACTAATCAATCAAACTCCGAACCAACTCTTATGGAGTCTCCTAAAGGGAAAAGAAAGCATACTACCATCATTTCTAAGCCTCAGAAACGGAAAAGAAGTAAAAAAATAAAAAATCCTCGAGAGTACAAGTTCAAGATCAAATCCTGATTCATCAGTCTATGCCAAACCATCTAACCTACAATCATCATGGTCTCATTCAAAAACCCCACAAATTCCTTCGTTAACAACCTTACAAGACATACCTGTATCACCAATGGTCTATGCTTTTCATCAGAAAATCATAACTGAACCCTTAACCCAGCCGTCTGATTTTCCTTCTTCTAAAATTCATAACAATCTGGAAACACTAGAAGTCACCTCTCCTAACAATCAACAACAACCACCTGAACCTGCTGCTACTGAGATTAACTTATCTCAGCAACCACCATCTGAAACCAACTCTGATAAATCCAACCTCGCTCTGGTTGTCTACAATACTCCACCTCCAACTTCCTTTGAAGAATGTGCAAGCCAATTTCATGACAAAGCACTTGAGAAGTTTGCTAGGTTAAGAGCGGAACTTTGTACAAGCACAAAGCTCATGGAACTTGAGAGTGCCTGTCAAAGTTTTCAAAAATGGTTAGACATAGAACTTACAAGAATTGTAAGTTTCTCAAACACAACCATAACTGCTGAACTAGAAAAAGCTAAGGAGAGAGCAGAAGCTGAAGCAAGAGTCAGAGACTCAAGTTCTTAGCTGCTAAGCAGAAAGAAGCTGAAGAAAAAGCTACTAAAGAAGCAGAAGAGCAAGCTGCTAGAAAGGCACAAGAAGCTGCAGAGGCTGAAAGAGCTAAAGAAAGTGCTATGATTGCCTCCACTTCTGATCCTGTTATCAAGCGTCTGGGAGATGCCGTTGATGAAATCAAAATAGAACAGAAGAACTTCAGAGAAAGGTTTGACAAGCAAGATACTGTCAACGAAAATCTTCAGATCATAATGAAGAAAATCTGGGACAAACTGTCCTCTGCCAACAAATAAACCTCTGTTTTTATTTTAAGCTTTAATTATGTGTTTTTCACCCTTGGACATCACTGTTTTATTCTTTTTGATTTATGACAAAAAGGGGGAGAGTATGAATGTGATAATTTTGATTATAGTCATTCTCTGAAAAACAATGCTGCTTACATGCTAACAGATAAAATCCATCATTTCTATTAGATTGTTTCTCTGTATTTTTTGTGTGCAGATAACTCAGAGTTCAGATGATGAAGAAGGACTCAAAAGGTTAATGAAGTCAGGGGGAGCCCTAGCAAGAACCTTAGTCTAATACTCAGGGGGAACACTTCATAAAAAGGATAAGCTATCCTAAAAACCTTTTCATCTTCCTTGTGTTATATATATATCAAAATTGTGTCATCAAATTATATAGTTTTGTCATCATCAAAAAGGGGGAGATTGTGAGAACAAGAATTGGTTCTGCAATATTATCTCTAAAGTTTTGATGATAACAGATGAATATTTGTATGAACAATTTTGTACAACTAATGTTGTTATGTGTGAGAACCTAGCAAACAGGTTCTGCTTCCGTAATTTAGCGCAATGCTTAATGTAAGATGCTTCGAAGAACAGAGCTCAATTCGAAGATGAGACAAGGGTTCTGATGGAACAAAGTCAAATTGCTGAAGCCTCACGATTTTCAAACTGAAGTTCTGAAGACTGATTCCTAATGGACTTCTTCAATCAACGGAAGACTTGAAGCATCAGATATTCTGCTATAAAGATTTCACTCATGCTTCATCAAATTAACATCAGAAGCCTCTGGATATGAAGAAAGTGGATTTAGAGAACAAGGTTCAAAAGACAAGTTCTGATGATTCGAAGACTCGATAATCACAAGAACCATACAATGTTTTCCCTTCTTACTCACGCTCACAAAAAGCCTCTGAAGTTGAGAAGCCAAGAATAACTGCCACACTGTACAGCTGTACCACATTACAACGTTAAAATTCTCGAAGACTGTGCAAAATACAAACAAGACAATCTGACACAGACAGGACGCGCTGCGTGCAGAAGATTTTGTACCTGTCCTCACGCTTCCAAGCCGTAAGCCTATTTAGCTATCATGATTTCATTTCAACGGCTCTTTTCACTCAGCTATAAAAGGAAGCTCAAAGACTTGAAGAAAGACACACATGCGAACAACGACAATACTTTCTAACTCCATTCTTTCTTAAGTCATTTCTGGTCTAAAAGCTTGTTTACATTATCAGCTTGATAAGAAGCAATTCTCTGTAAACTCATTGTGTTAGAACTTAAAGTTGTATTCCTTAAGAGAGTCTTAGTGATTAGATCTCTTGAGAAGTCTAGGACGAGTGTCTTAGAGGTTGTGCCTTGAGTAAGACCTGTGTGGTTAGATTACTTGAGAAGTCTAGAACGTGTGTTTTCTAGAGGTTATTGTTAGTCACCTGCTGTGTAGCTCGTGCAGTGTACTATTTTGTTGAATAGTGGATTAAGACCTCGTTGAGAGAGGCAAAATCACCTTGACGGGTGGACTAGACTAACTTCAGAGATTCTCAAGTGAACTAGTATAAACATAACGTGTTTATATCTTTTTGTTTAACTAAGTCGTTATTCTTTAGAAAAAGGGAAAAAGTTTTTTAACAAGAAAGTTACTCAAAAGAAATAATTATTTTTGAAAAACCAATTCAAACCCCCCTTTCTTGCGTTTTTCACACCTTCAATATTGATATTCACGCTTACTTGATCACCACAAATTGATCAACATAACTTGATCTACACAACTATATATTCCTTGATCACCGTGACTTGAACTTCTTAACTTGATATTTAAGCACATCCATTTAATTATTGCATCAGATGATCTTCAGGCTTCATCTTGATCAATATATCTTTGTCAACACATCTTGATCCTCAAGCACCAAACATCATCATTTGGTCATATCAAGTACCATCACTTAATCCACATATCAACCACCATCACCTGATCAACAACATGTTAATCACCATTGTAACATCTGAGGCCGATGAGGGCGAAAAGTAGTCGCTGGTGCACAAGGCATGCCAATGAGCGGATCCTAGCATCTTCTAGGCAGAAAATGAATTCACATCGGAATGAGAGATCCTGAAGTTGTGCAGGAATGAGATTGTATGGTTGAAAGAAGGCTTATAAAGATTGATTGGTACTACCTATACCAACAACATTTTCTTTTCGGTAGCCTAACAAATAAGAACTCCATAGTTAAGTGTGTTTGACTTAGAGTAGTATTTAGATGGGTGACCTTCTGGGAAGTTTCCCAAAAAGCGTATGAGTGAGGACAACGCCTTCTGAAAAGACCCGTGTTGGTTTGTGGGGTTAGTCAGTAATCCTAAAAGCAAGCTGGGGCATTATAAATGGTATCAGAGCAGAACTCTCTAAGTAAGATGTGGTTGGGGGACGAACCAAGCGGAAGCTGGTGAGCATGTAATACCCGAGGCCGATGGGCGGGGAGTGGTCGTCGGTGCATAAGGGATGACAATGAGCAGCTCCTGACAGCTTCTAAGCGATAATCAAATTCACATAGGAATGAGAGGGATCCTGAGGTTGTACAGGTATGAGATTGCATGATTGAATAAAGGCTTATAAGGATTGATTGATACTACATATACCGACAAGATGCATCTTCTTTTCAGTAGCCTAACAAATAAGAACTCTATAGTTAAGTGTGCTTGACTTGGAGTAGTATTTGGATGGATGACCTTCTGGAAAGTTTTTTGAAAAGCGTGTGAGTGAGGACAATCATGCTGAAAAGACCCGTGTTAGTTTGTGGGGTCAGTCAGTAATCTTGAAGGCAGTCTGGGGCATTACAACCATCACTTGATCAACAATATGTCAAGCACCATCATTTGATCAATCTTCAAGCACCATCACTTGAATCAACATATAAGTTGATATCATATGAACTAACAAGCCTTGAACAACAAGACTGATAAAGGATTCTCTTACGAGTGTTGCCAATTGTTTCATTGTTTACATGTACCGGTCCTCGACTAATTCTTTATTGCCATAACTTCACATGAGGACCAAAATCAGACGTTTTTGAAGGGTGATATATACCATTATCAGCATGAGAATGACTTATAACACTTACATAACATTTTGTGTTGTATTATCATGGCGGGTCAATCCAATATAAATATTACTCATTATATGTATACCTATTTGTATGTTTGATAACTCTTTATTCTAATAGTCTTTATGCTTTAATGCTATCTCACTTCACAATAATTTTTTACTATAAATACTATAAGAATAATGTCCGTATGTTTAATAAAGTCTCACGATTAAGTCATACTTAATGTTTCATCAAATATATTAGCTATTTCTAAGGGCTTTATTACTTGAAAAAAACAAACATAATAAAAAAAATATTTTTTTATTATTAATATATAATTTGATACAAGTAATAAGTTCAAATAAAATCATTGATCTCTAGATTCTAATGTGAATGGTTAGTTCCATATCGACCATGAATGAACTAAATGATGAATATATATGAAACATGACCCATATACTTAATACTTTCATGTTTTGGATGTAGATATCACTCTCGTGGTCTTGACTTATTGACCTATTGTTACTTTCGATGCTCCAATGACTTCTAATAAACGGTATCCGAGTCATGACTCAGTTTGATAGAAATTTGAGAATGAATCATGATATTAGATTCTCGTGATAAAAGTCCAACAAATAATATTTGAGCCATTTGATAGGAAAATGAGAGCATATTATAATATTAGATTCTTTTTATAAAAAGTTGAACAAATGATATCCAAGTCCCAATTCAGTTTAATAGAAAAATGAGAGGGGAATATGGTAGTCAAAAAGATATATATATATATATATATATATATATATATATATATATATATATAAACTCATATTTTCCAATATCACTAAATTTGAATATAAATATTATGTCATGGCCTCTTATTGATCATTACTTTGTCGTTGCTTTTGCCTTTCTCCACACTCTTCCAACAAAATCACCTCAAATTTTATTTTGATGCATCCCCTCAAATTTAGATATTTGTGGAATTGGAAGGAAGTCAACATATATATTTACAAAGTAGATGAATGTCGACATAGAAGTTGCAAGTGCAATTTTCCCAAAATTCTCCACATCATTTTTTCTTAAAGTACTATAAAATGAATGAATCTCATTAGCTTGGTGAACTTGGAGTACTTGACTTATGGTTATGGCCATCCACATCCTAGAGATTGCTAGCTAGTGTGATATTGAGCCCACTATTATTGTGTTGCCAGGTGGAATATGACTCTATTTCCACTTCAATTTTTCTCAACAACAACCAGAACCTTGGCGGTTGAAACTTTTTGATTGTGGTAGGGTATGGAGAATATAGTGAACCAATTAAAAATAAATGCATTGATGTAACATATTGTTATAAACATTTGATTGATATGAAATTTACATTAAACTAGAATAACGTAAAGTGCTTTTGGCACCAATTCAAATGGAGACCCATTGAATATCCACCTTACATGGTTGTTTTGCTCTATGACACCCACCCCACCTATTTAGTTGTATACAAAATGCTTTTCATATAATTTTACTTTTTTTTTTAAATTTTAAAATGTCATGTTTTTTAAAAAAATAGATAAAAATGCATGCAACATATGTTAATTTCTGGGATGGATACACTTGATGATAATTGAGAGCATTCGACCCTAATTTTTTGTATAATAATTGAATGAGTTATTTTTTTCATTATGAAATAAATATTATCCTTACAAAAAGTTATTTAAGTTAAAAAAAAAATCAAAATTTGAACTTGTATAAAGCTTAAAAATAGTTTATAATTAGTAACATCTTTTGTCTTTCAATATTTTATATAGTTGAATTAAGTCAAATAAAATTAAAATAATTTTTTATATTAAAACTTTAAACTAATATAATTATATACAGAAAATTGAAAAAATGTTGAAATTTATAAACTATGTTATATATATATATATATATATATATATATATATATATATATATATATATTATAAGTGACAATGTAAATCATATACACAACATCTTTATAATAATTCTTTTTTATACAATATAGTTCCTTATAGTTCCTTCTTTGTTATTCTCTCTTTTTCATTCTCCTTAAAATTTTTAATTATTCCAATCAATATAAGATAAATGGAATGAATCGGCCGATAGACTCTTAATATTATAATACAACGTATAATTTAAAATTTTTCCAATAGTAATAATATTATTATTTATAATTTATATGCTTATTAACATTATATTTTATAAAATATAATTATTGAATAGGACATACATCCTTAATTAATTTTTCACCTATAATGCTTTCTAAATTACTTACATATTATTTGAGGTGACGTACACGTGATTTCACAACCTTATGAAAAAGAATCGTCCTAGACTTTACTTTTTAGTTTTTTTAATGTAATTTATCCACTCCACTTCATTATGAATAACCATATAATAGTTGACATAAATGGTTAATTGAAGCATTTTCTTAGAGATTCCATAAATATATGGATATGTATCATTTAATTTATAGCATTTTTATTTTTCTTCTAAGGAATTGATTGTTTCGGCAAATTTGAAGTAAATCATAATCTAAATTAAACTATAATATTTAGGTAAGACATTTTTTTATTTATAAATTTGAGCAAAAACCTAACAATAGGGGTGTTCAAAACCGAACCAACCCAATAAAAAACCGCAAACCAAATCAAACCAAACCGAAACCGCAAAAAACCGCATTTGGTTCGGATTTGTTCGGGCCATCTTTTAACAAAACCGCATGGTTCGGTTTGGTTTGCGGTTTGTATTTTGCAAACCGAACTAAACCAAACCAAACCGCATTATGTTACAACCCAAACTTCACTTATTTCACATCTAACCCAAAACTCAAACCCATTATGCCTTAACCTTATAATTACAAAATATTTTCTCTTACTCACACTTAACTTTTCAGTTTTAATCTTCTCAAATCTCTCTTAATAGTATTGTGCATTCTTCTTATCTTCTTTGCCATGCACGTCTCGCCTCTTCTACACTAATCTCTCATCTCACATGTTCTTTCTTTTCCATCTTCTCATTTTTATGTTACTATTTTCTCTTCTAATTATATTTTCATCACACCTTTCTTCTCTAATCTCACATCTGTTATGTTCTTCCATTTTCATCTTCTCTAATCTCCCTTATCTTATATTTTTTGTTTTATTATAATATTTTGATATTGTTTTATGCTACTATTTTTTTTTCACTTTTGTTTAAATTGATTTTTGTATATTGAATGAGAACGTTTTGTCTAAATATGATGAGTTTTGTTGTTATTTGGCAATGTATGAATGACTAAACACAAAGTTATGTTGTTCTCTATATATGTAAATATCACTCAATAAAAATCTAGTAAAAAACCGAACCAACCGAACCAATCCAAACCGCATTGGTTTGGTTTGGTTTGGTTCGGATTTTTTTTAAAAGCCAACCAAACCAAACCAAACCGCATGCTTTTTTTCCTTGCGGTTCGGATGATTTTTAGCGTCAAAACTGCCCAAACCGCACCGCGAACACCCCTACCTAACAATATCAATGATATAAGATATTCCAATTCTATCCGTGAATTTGTTTAACCGAACCAAACATAATTAATTTGTATAATTTATATTATTATTATTGTCATAAAAACTAATATAAAATATTCAACTTGACATTCAAAATCTATAAGGAGAAACTAAAGAAAATTGTGAATTTATATTATAATTGAAAATTAATCGATGTACATTAGATATTTAAAAAAAAATATTTGTGCACATTTGTTTCTAATTGCACCCGACCAATACATCCCAAACCAATTTGTCGTTTCTCAGTTTGGTTCGGTTTGAGTTTTATCGAAAAAAAAATGCAAATTCAATTCAAATCAACCCATATATTTTTTATTGGTTTGAACATCAAATTTTCTAAAAATCAAACCTAATTATTCTGTGAACACCTCTCCTTCCATCGCAATAGGTCTTCATCCAATAGTCAACAATTGTTGAATCTTTTGGACAATTTATTGAAACTAAGAGCGTGTATGCATGCAACAAAGAATATTTTTCTCAATATAAATAAGAATGTGTTTGTATAAATTAATTGAAAATTTTAGTGAATTTTAAATTCTAAATTATTTTAATACTTTAATTTTTATTGAGTTTTTGTTATTTTTTAATTTATTTGTTTAGAGAAAAACTGAATTTTTTTCTCTGATTTCATGTGCACTATTCATCTTGAACTTTGCACTCGCCATTTTGGTCAACCAACCGACGTAGGTGGTGACAACTGCTTGCATTCCGAAATGTTAACCTTCCAAATTCTTTGGCCTTATTTTGATACTACCTCAAAAGAAAAGAGTTCTATTACAAATCCAATCAAATCACTTAAATTTTTTGCTTAAGCTCTCAATGTGAACAATAACTTTTGTCAAATTCCTAAATCTCAGCTGTCTGAACCTTGCTTCAAAGATGATAGAGTTACAATTTCAATTCCAAAAGTTGAATACTTGGCTTAAATCGATATGTGTAAACACAACCTACACGGTAGTGTCTTTTAGCCAAAAGGGTCGACGCCGTTGACTATCTGTCGTACCTCGAAAAATGAGAACGACCTCGCGAAGCGCGATCGCACGCCCGCGGGATGGACTTAACAGAGTCGCCACCGATCTTTATTTATTCCATAGAGGGAAAGGGAAAATATCGAATAAAACCCCTAAAAGAAAGGATAAGAAATGGTCATCGCAACCATTGTCTGAGTCCGGGAGTCGGTTACGCAAGGGGAAGGTATTAGCACCCCTCACGTCCGTTGTACTCAACGGGAACCGTTTAGTTAAGGTTAAATAGTGTTAGCTTAAGGTTTATATCTAATCTTCTACTTAATGGGAAAGGAAGGTAAATGGTTATTGTTAAAGGAGAGAGAACCTAAAGAGGTTTTATTACTAGGGTGCTCGCAGAGTCTTCGCAGTCTCGTGCCTACGTATCCTTATGAGGATGGAATCAGAGCAATCGTAGTTCACCTAACTAAGGTGAGGAACCATTGACTATGGTCAAAGTTCCAAGGGGAATGAGTATTCATGATCATGACACTCACATAGAGTTAAAGAACTCTCTAATTCTAAGTTGTAATGTAAGTGAATGGCTATGAGGTCCAAAGGAAAAGATGTCGCCAATGACTATGAGGTCAAAGGTTACAGATGTTTTGGTTCCTTGATGAGAATCAAGATTTGTCCATAAAATGGAGTTTAAATATGATTGGATGTATTTTAAGAATGATGATCATCAAATGATCAAAAAGTTTATGCTAAAGTGTTAAACTCTAACATTCTCTATCATTCAAGATTAGTTTGAGAAAATTGTTTGTTGGACAACGAGCATTGACAAAGATCAATGGTTCAAAGAGTTATGCTAGAGTGCTAGACTCTAACATCTCTTAGTCCAAATTGTTATTAAGTGTTTTAAGTATGAAAGAAAGAAATGATTGGCTACCTCAATGTGCAAGACCTGAGACCAATCTTTCAAAGGGTTATGCTAGAATGCTAGATTCTAATAATCCTTTTCTTTCAAGTTTATTTAAAAAAAAAAAGATTTGATGTACTTTGAAGTATTGTTATCCTTAAAGAAGGATGGATTCTTGAGATGACAAGTGACAAAGGTAAGAGGTAACAAAAGGTGGAAGATGGAACAGAAAAAAGGTGAAAGGTGGAAAATAGTAAAAGGTGGCTCGCCAAGAATTAGGATTCTTGTGCCTACGTATTCTTATTGAAGAATGAGAAATCAGAGCATCTGTAGTTCTGATTACTACGAGATTGTTGGTTGAGGTATGTTAAGTGACTGGCGAACGTTTGAGAAAATGTTCAAAGAGTTATGCTAGAGTGCTAGACTCTAACGGCTCTTATTCATGTTGTTGATGAAAAATATTTGATGGATAATGAACACTTGGTGAAAATCAGTTGTTCGAAGAGTTGCGCCAAGATGCTAGATCTTGACGGCTCTTGTTCATCCAAGTTGTGATTAAGATCGTTTTGAGGACAACGAGCTTTTGACAATAATCAAAAGCTCAAAAGGGTTATGTCAAGATGCTAGATCTTAACGGCCCTTATTTGTCCAAGTTGATATTGAAATTATTTTGAAGACGAAAGAGGAGAATGAATAACTACCCCAATGCGCAAGGCTTAGGATCAATCATTCGAGGATTGTGCTAGAATGCTAGATTCCAACAGTCAATTTCTTTCGTGTTGATTAAGGAAAAGTTTGATGGACGATGAACGTTTGATGAAACCAATCGTTCAAAGAGTTGTGCCAAGATGCTAGATCTTGACGGCTCTTATTCGTCGAAGTTAATAAAAATTGTTTAATAAAATAAAAATCAAAATAGTCTCGTCTCAATCACGATTTAATCGAGGAATCGATAATCTTGATATTCAACTTTCATTGACCAAAAAATAGAAAATGAAATATGGCCTCATATTTATCAAGGTTTTTAGTGATTTGAATAAAATCAATAAATCAATATTTTTTTATATATCATTGGCCCAAGTAAAAATAAAGAAAATTGGCTCAAAGTGAAAATAAAGTCGGTCTCATCCAAATAAGGATTTTAGATCGATAAATCGAATACCTTTTTAATTAGATTTTCACTGACTAATAAAAATAAATAAAAACGGCTTCATAGTCATCACGATTTTTTTTAATAAAGTAAATCAATAAAAATCGTGGCTTTTTAATATCATAGGCCCAAAATAAAAGAAGATGGAATCGAAATGAAAAATAAAATTAATTGAACTTAGAAAATCATATTTAAGAATTAGCAAAAACAAAAAAAAATTAAAAAAAACCAAAATGTAATAAAAAAATCTTAAAGCAATAAATTACATAAAAAAAGAACCTCCATGGATGGAGGGGTGCGCCTCATTTGAGGAGGACACAGATAGTGGAGTGGTGCCAAGAAGCCACCATGGGCTTTTCAAAGCCCATCACGCACCATGAACAACAAAACGTCCATGAATACAAAAAAAAGGGCTTAACAAAGCCCAGAAGAAATGGAACAGACTTAATACAATCCAAACAAAGCTCGGTGAAAAAAAAGACATCCTATTATCAGATGAAAACGAAAACCAAAAGCATCGTACTGCTTTCTAGAAAACGGAAGACGAAAAACAAAAGGCAACCTCAACAAGTTTTTGTTTCAACCGTTCTCGCGAATCTCAGTCTCTCTTTCTCGTTTGAACTCCGATCGCGTTCTCATTCTCAACCCAAGGTTTGTAATTTCGTCTCGATTTCTTGAATCGATTTCCGACTTTGGTTCTATTCTTTCTTCTTCTGAGATTTGGTTATAGGTCACGATTTGGGGAAGATTTTCTGGTGTTGGCCGATCGGGTTGATGAAGATTATGTGGTTTGAAGGTTTATGAGAATGGTTGAATGAGATGATGGTCGAGAAGTGCGGTTGTTATGTATGATGGTGTCGTATCGCAAACAGAACGGAGAGAGTTGTTGTGAGCTTGGAAAGCAAACGGAGGTAGGAGAAAGAAGGGTTTGGTCGGAGTATGTTTACGCGGAGACGGGGGTTGACGATGTCGTGATGGTTTTGTGATAATAACAGGTTAGAGGTTGTGGGTCACTGTTGTTGTTGAAGAAAGGAAAAGTTTTGATGTTTGAAGGATTTTAGGTGGACGAGGGATTCTCAAGATGTTCAGGTTCGTCCCCCCCTCAGTTCCTTCTCTTCTTCTCCTTTTAATCTATTCCCACTTCTCTTTTTCGAATCCCACTCTCAAAATTCATTGTGCCGTCATTTTCATGGCAGGTTGTGGCATTGAGCTGTTGTTGTTGCTTGTGATGCTGGAGGTAACAGGATGGTTTTTGGAAAAGGGCTGTCGCAAAGCTTTCGGAGCAGATTAAGCTTTTTCCGTTTTGGTATAAGTCTTTGTCCTGATGTTGCAGATACATGGCATTGACATTTTGACCAAAAGGAAATCTTTTCTTTTATTTTTGTTTTTGTAACCTTGGTTGTAAAAGAAAACTTTAGTGGGCTTGCAAGATGATGGGCTTATGAGTGTACAATGGGCTGATAGAAACTTTCAGATCATGCGTATTGGATGGTGGTATAACTTGGATCCACTTTTGAATGTCAAGTGCTTTTGTCCCTTTTTTTGAGTTTTGCTATTTGTGATTTTTTTATAAAATTAGGACCTAAACTTAAATTAAATCTAAATCCAAATTAAAATTAAAAATTAAAATTGAACTAAGTTAGAAAAGTATTTAAATTAACCTAATTAAAATTAATCTAAAGAATAAAATCTAAATTAAAATTAAAATTAAATAAGATTTAAGATATAAACTAAATTAAAAAAAAACAAAATTAAACTAGATTAATTCTAAGCAATTTAAAATAAATGTTTAGGTAAATATATAAATAAATATGGTAGAGAATGACATGCAAAAATGGTCGATTTAAAATGATATGCAAACGATTATACTATCTAAGGGTAAAATTTGAGGTACAATAGTTGCCCCTATTTAAATAACTTTACCGGATGGCTCGAGGGATGGAAATTCTCGGGACATCAAGGTGAAAGATATTTAAATATAGCAGACCGAAAATTTTGCCCTTAGATGGAATGCAGATGCTAAGAACAAGCAATAGACATACAGGTGCTGACATGCCATGAACTTCTAGTATGATGATATGATGCCATGATAATGCAAAGATGCAGACAAAGCAAAACACCAAAGAACAAAGAGCACACAAACACAGGTGAACCTCACTGGGGAAGGATGAAGGTTAGTGTCCATGAGGCAGACTCAAAGGGGATACAGGCTAACCAACAAAGAAGACTCACTGGGGAGACTCCAAGGGAACACTGGGGAAAGAAAAGTAAAAGAGGGAAACCCTACAAATCCTCATTGGAGATAGGACACCGAAGAGGTGTTCTCCACTGGGGAGAGATCCAGGGAGGTAGACGACACGGTTCATAAGTAACCGAACGATACTGGGGAAAAGACATATTCTTACTGGGCATGAAACCAGAAAGAAGACATGATCACCACAGGGGATCAGTTTTGAAATAGAAGGATATACATCCTACAAAGATTTTCAGGGGATTTCCTATACTGAAGAGTTCAAATGGGATCTTCAAGAAAAGCCAGAAAAGACAGAGGTAAACTCTGCGTCAGATGATGAAAGGTGACTGGACCTTTTGGCTGTGAATGAGGTTAATGAATAAAAAATGTACCAGAACTGGTTGAGATAACAAATATGATTCCGTTTATGGAGGATGCCAGCGATGACTGGACTTTAGGTTCAAGCTTGACACGATTCAAGCAAGAACAAACTGAAATAAAAGCCTAAGGTGACTCGATTCAAACCAAAGACGGTGCCAACGATAATTGGACTTTGGGTTCAAGTTTGACACGATTCAAACAGGAACGGGATCTTAAGACAAGAGACAATGTTCGACACGATTTGAACAAGGACTCGGTTCAGGTTTGACACGATTCAAACGAGAACAAGATCTTAAAACAAGAGACAATGTCCGACATGATTCGAACAAGGACTCGGTTCAAGTTTGACACGATTCAAACAAGAACAAGATCTTAAAACAAGAGACAATGTCAGACACGATTCGAACAAGGACTCGGTTCAAGTTTGACACGATTTAAACGAGAACAAGATCTTAAAACAAGAGACAATGTCCGACACGATTCGAACAAGGACTCGGTTCAGGTTTGACACGATTCAAACAAGAACAAGATCTTAAAAGTCTAAGGTGACTCGATTCAAACCAAAGACGGTGCCAACGATGATTAGACTTTAGGTTCAAGCTTGACACGATTCAAGCAGGAACGATTTTAAACAACAGGAAAGATGCCAGTGATGACTGGACTTAAGGTTAGACTTCTTGGGGAATACCAATTATGGTTGCAACAAGGGCTGACGGCAAGGAACAAAAACATGGATTACATCATCAAGAAGCTTGATGGCAAGGAACAAAAAAAAACACATATGAAGGTACAGAACCTGAACTCGGAACACCTCATCAAATAGATTGACGGCAAGGAAACGAAACATATCCGAGGGTATAGAACCTGAACTTGGAACACCTCATCAAACAGATTGACGGAAAGGAAATAACACATATCTGAGGGTACGGAACCTGAACTCGGAACACCTCATCAAACAGATTGACGGAAAGGAAATAACACATATCCGAGGGTACGAAACCCGAACTCGGAACACCTCATCAAATAGATTGACGAAAAGGAAATAACATATATCCGAGGGTACGGAACCCGAACTTGGAACACCTCATCAAACAGATTGACGAAAAGGAGAACATCAAATAGGGATCACATCAAACAGGTTGATGGAAAATGACCGACTGAAGGTGACATCATTTGTAACTACAGAAGTATGAATAATACCAAGGACGGATAAGCTTCTCGTGAGAGAGATTGCCCCTTGTTGTTGGGTAAAAATTCCAAAGAGATGTTGATATTATAACACTGCTGGGGAAATAGTTTTGTCTTCAATGGGGATTTGAAAAAGAATCTTCCTGCGAGACAACGGTGCAAAATAAATGCACTTTCGAAAGTGAGTTCAGAAATCACACCTGTCAGGGACCAAAGTTCAATCTAGGAACAAGCTAGAAAGAAACGGTCAAACAAGACTCCAATTGAGGAATGAACTCAAATGGGGATTTATCTTATCCAAAATGGAAAAGATAACTGAACCAACCATCATCCACGAGAATCAAACTCTGTGGGGAATTCAGAAAAGATGGGCACTTTATGCCTAGGGCTGACTTTCTATTGAAGTGAATAGACAAACCCAGTCACCTGGGGAGATAAACGCCAAAGTGAATCAAAGACAGGTAAACACCAGGAAGGTAGCAAAATGCTAAGATGCTACGCATATGAGTGCTTATGCCATGCTTATGGTTATGCTTATGCTGACAAAACAGACAAAAGGAAATGATACTGGAGATGAAATAAACATCTTGACAAGGATACCCAGCCAAACTCATCAGATTGGACCATTACTGGGGATGAATAAGTAAGATCATCAGAACTACTTCATTGGGGGAAAAGAGTATTCCACCCGAGGTATAGCATCATGACTTCACTAAGGTTTGCCATCATGAGCTTGATTTCCTTACTGGAGGAGGAAGATCCATGGAGATTGGCCAAGCTCGATCGAAGTAACAATTTACTGGGAAGCTGGCAAAGGATATCACAAGAACAGGGTAATTCTGCATCCTGACTTGTATGATGATCACCATAATAAATAACAACTCTTGCAACAGGTAATCTTCAAATCTTCTCTGCCCCAGACTACATGGTATGTTGGGAGAAAATACCAAGAGGATTTTACAGAAGAATCGGCATACGAAATGCTTTAATATCTTCAAACTCTTAGATTCATGAATCTCGGCGTAACTGCCCCAGATTAATGGCGTTTGCACAGCAAAGTCTTTGAACTTGCTCTTCAGATTGGCTGATCTGTGAAAGAGATGCCCCAGACTGATTGGCCTTTTAGAGATTTACCGAATCTCGACCTGATTGCCCCTGATTAACGGTATTCGTGATACAAAATCCTCAGACTGCGGTAGAAATAACTAGGGAACAACTTGTCCCTGTTGGTGGGTCATTGGAGTCCACATTTGTCATAAGATGACCTCAGGGAGACTTGCCCCAATATTCTGAACTTTGAAGAGTTCTGACCCTGATTCAATAGCTCTTGGAATGGTGGATTGGCAGAACCTTCCTCTTGATTGCCCCTTGACTGAGCTTCCTTTATCAAATCAAATTCCCTAGCTGACTGCATTTGTCGGGATTCCTTTGATGTTGAATCATTTCACAAACAAGTATTGTTCATTTAAAATTGGCAATTTCAGTGCAAAAATTCATGCAAGCTTTTGAAATCAAGTTTTATTGATGAAACACGCACAGTGGAATGATTAAGTAATAAAAAACAAAATGGATCTGGTCATTTACAGAATGACAGATGAAGTGATCAACACACACAACTAGCAAAGATCATTAGGAGTCAGGTTAATCAACCTTGTAGTATGCTTTCAAAACAACCTTACCTCAATTAGGTCTTTTAAGGGTTGTAACGTGGCTTGGTTCACGGTTTATGAAACGAAGAATAAAGGCTCAAAATTTATTTGTACCCACCCCATCTTCGTGATGAACTCCAATCCTAAGCTCAGTTAATTTAAGCTATACATTCAGGTTCCTACAGACTAGGAACGAGCTGATGATCATTAATGATACTTTAGACACCTTGGATAGTCAGTACTCCCTCGCAGAATTTGGTTGATCTTTGAGACTTTGAGACTTCTCCTTGTCTTTGCTGGTTGAGGTCACGATACCTCTTGTTTTGATTTGATTGAGATCACGATACCTTTCTTTGCTTGCGGTTAGGACCTCCTTTTTGTTTTATTGTTGCTTTGAAACTCCCTTTTTTTTTGCTGTTGTACAAGTTCTTTTTGTATAAGGCAAAGTTCTGGGCTTCCCATCTTTCTAGGCTTTTGCCTTGAAAGGGACTCGGCTCATCCTTTGATTAAGGATTTTTTAGCTATCCTTCCTTATTGTTGCTTGGATGAACAACTTGTACAAACGCTAACTCATTTGATTTGAGAGAGCTGACTGGTGTCTTGCATGAAGCGCTTGCATTTGAGTGCATAACCAAGTTAAACTGAGAACTACCCTGCCCCAAGGTTGAGATTTACGGGTTTTTTGTGTAAAGAAAGAAAACTCCTACTTCTAGGCTCGAAGGGTTAACGAGGGATTATCTTCCTTATTTCTCCGGTGTTTGGGATTTGAAACAATGCCTTACATCCTCGACAAGGTTTAATCGAAAGCATACCACAGCAATTATGGATAATATTTTCATCATCCTCCCCAATCTTTGCTTAAACAAACAGTTTGATAAGTGGAAGGAAAGAAAAAAATTTTGTTTTTTTTTTGTTTTATTTGTTTTCACAAACATAAAAAGTAAATGAGTGAAACGAATGGACTTAATCAAAAGATGCACAACCATTTCATTAATGCTGCCAATTTGAAAGTACAACAAAGCTTATAAGCAAAAACAGATTCAAATATGCAAAGAAAAAGCAACAAAATGCTAAACAGCCAAAATATGCCAGCTTCGGGGAATTAGGCTTTCCTCTCTTGACTTGCTAAACTGGTCTCAACAGGAACCTGCACAGGTTGAGCTTGGGCAGCATCATTTACAGAAGTCCTTTGAATGTTGTCGTCTTTCTTTGCCAAGGTTGTCACAATCTGATCCAACTGGTTTCTCAACAAGTCAAAGCCTGCTCTGGTTACAAACTGGTTCTGCTCTTCTAAGTTCATGATCTACTTCAAGTCCAATGATGGCTTCGGGAAGTCAAGCTGGGTTACAGACAGAGGACGGATGAAACTCGAAACTGAGAAATGCAAATGCAATGCAAATGCGCATGCAATGCTAATGCAAGCCAACTGGTTTCAAGGAACTCGAAGGCAAGTTGTAAATTTTTTTTTGGGAAATTGAAGAGTATTTATTTTTAAGATCCAAGCTTTGTTGATCTTTTGAAAAGGAAATGAAATTCTGAGTTTCTTAAAACCAACAATGGATGCAATGAGATGTATGCAATGCACAAACATGGGTACACAAAAACACAGGCATATGTACATACAACGAAGCACATAAGTCCTAGCTTTAGAGGTCTCATGAATGCATAGAAAAGGTTTGGGATAAGGTAAACACCTCTTAACTCCCTAATTGGTAGACCTCTTAAAAGACTGTTCTACGACAATTTACCCTTAAACCCACTCACATGATAGTTTCTAGGTTTTTGGTAAAGGTTTCAGATTCACGGACCTTAGTCGTATCAACGTTATGCAATGGGCTAGCCATTTTACAATGAGAGTGACGAAAAGGTCTCTTCTGATTGGGGTTTTCATATTGGTTGGAGCAAGGAGATGTCCTTGAAGTCTAATATTACGCAACCACCGAAATAGAACTGGTTCTAAATGGGGTCCTAGAGTCATGGACCCTTCATGAATCAGCATTATGCAACAGGCTAGCTGTTTTATAACGAGATCTACAAACAGGTCTACTCTAGAGGAGCCTTCACGTTAGTTGCTACAAGGAGCTTGCCCTCGTAGTCTAACACTACTAACTGCCAAATCTAACCTTACGTTTTCTCTATGCTTTTTCCAAAACTCGGGTGTAGAGCTTTATTCAAGATATTGAATACCCAAAGCCCACACATGAATATACAGATATATATATAAATAAACAATAAAGCAAGAGCAATAAAACATATAATAAAGAAGAAAGAGAAATAAACAAAGCTAAACACACATACGAAAACCTAACTAAACTAGGCTTGACTCACTTAGGGACAAATAGCTTCCCAGCAGAGTCGCCATCTGTCATACCTCGAAAAATGAGAACGACCTCGCAAAGCGCAATCGCACGCCCGCGGGATGGACTTAACAGAGTCGCCACCGATCTTTATTTATTCCATAGAGGGAAAGGGAAAATATCGAATAAAACCCCTAAAAGAAAGGATAAGAAATGGTCATCGCAACCATTGTCTGAGTTCGGGAGTCGGTTACGCAAGGGGAAGGTATTAGCACCCCTCACGTCTGTTGTACTCAACGGGAACCGTTTAGTTAAGGTTAAATAGTGTTAGCTTAAGGTTTGTATCTAATCTTCTACTTAATGGGAAAGGAAGGTAAATGATTATTGTTAAAAGAGAGAGAACCGAAAGAGGTTTTATTACTAGGGTGCTCGCAGAGACTTCGCAGTCTCGTGCCTACGTATCCTTATGAGGATGGAATCAGAGCAATCGTAGTTCACCTAACTAAGGTGAGGAACCATTGACTATGGTCAAACTTCCAAGGGGAATGAGTATTCATGATCATGACACTCACATAGAGTTAAAGAACTTTCTAATTCTAAGTTGTAATGTAAGTGAATGGCTATGAGGTCCAAAGGAAAAGATGTCGCCAATGACTATGAGGTCAAAGGTTACAGATGTTTTGGTTCCTTGATGAGAATCAAGATTTGTCCATAAAATGGAGTTTAAATATGATTAGATGTATTTTAAGAATGATGATCATCAAATGATCAAAGAGTTTATGCTAAAGTGTTAAACTCTAACATTCTCTATCATTCAAGATTAGTTTGAGAAAATTGTTTGTTGGACAACGAGCATTGACAAAGATCAATGGTTCAAAGAGTTGTGCTAGAGTGCTAGACTTTAACATCTCTTAGTCCAAATTGTTATTAAGTGTTTTAAGTATGAAAGAAAGAAATGATTGGCTACCTCAATGTGCAAGACCTGAGACCAATCTTTCAAAGGGTTATGCTAGAATGCTAGATTCTAATAATCCTTTTCTTTCAAGTTTATTTAAAAAAAAAAGATTTGATGTACTTTGAAGTATTGTTATCCTTAAAGAAGGATGGATTCTTGAGATGACAAGTGACAAAGGTAAGAGGTAACAAAAGGTGGAAGATGGAACAGAAAAAAGGTGAAAGGTGGAAAATAGTAAAAGGTGGCTCGCCAAGAATTAGGATTCTTGTACCTACGTATTCTCATTGAAGAATGAGAAATCAGAGCATCCGTAGTTCTGATTACTACGAGATTGTTGGTTGAGGTATGTTAAGTGATTGGCGAACGTTTGAGAAAATGTTCAAAGAGTTATGCTAGAGTGCTAGACTCTAACGGCTCTTATTCATGTTGTTGATGAAAAATATTTGATGGATAATGAACACTTGATGAAAATCAGTTGTTCGAAGAGTTGCGCCAAGATGCTAGATCTTGACGGCTCTTGTTCATCCAAGTTGTGATTAAGATCGTTTTGAGGACAACGAGCTTTTGACAATAATCAAAAGCTCAAAAGGGTTATGTCAAGATGCTAGATCTTAATGGACCTTATTTGTCCAAGTTGATATTGAAATTATTTTGAAGACGAAAGAGGAGAATGAATAGCTACCCCAATGCGCAAGGCTTAGGACCAATCATTCGAGGATTGTGCTAGAATGCTAGATTCCAACAGTTCATTTCTTTCGTGTTGATTAAGGAAAAGTTTGATGGACGATGAACGTTTGATGAAACCAATCGTTCAAAGAGTTGTGCCAAGATGCTAGATCTTGACGGCTCTTATTCGTCGAAGTTAATAAAAATTGTTTAATAAAATAAAAATCGAAATGGTCTCGTCTCAATCACGATTTAATCGAGGAATCGATAATCTTGATATTCAACTTTCATTGACCAAAAAATAGAAAATGAAATATGGCCTCATATTTATCAAGGTTTTTAGTGATTTGAATAAAATCAATAAATCAAGATTTTTTTATATATCATTGGCCCAAGTAAAAATAAAGAAAATTGGCTCAAAGTGAAAATAAAGTCGGTCTCATCTAAATAAGGATTTTAGATCGATACATCGAATACCTTTTTAATTAGATTTTCACTGACCAATAAAAATAAATAAAAACGGCCTCATAGTCATCACGATTTTTTTTAATAAAGTAAATCAATAAAAATCGTGGCTTTTTAATATCATAGACCCAAAATAAAAGAAGATGGAATCGAAATGAAAAATAAAATTGAACTTAGAAAATCATATTTAAGAATTAGCAAAAACAAAAAAAATTAAAAAAACCAAAAGGTAATAAAAAAATCTTAAAGCAATAAATTACATAAAAAAAGAACCTCCATGGATGGGGGGTGCGCCTCATTTGAGGAGGACACAGATAGTGGAGTGGTGCCAAGAAGCCACCATGGGCTTTTCAAAGCCCATCACGCACCATGAACAGCAAAACGTATATGAATACAAAAAAACAAAAAAAAAAGGGCTTAACAAAGCCCAGAAGAAATGGAACAGACTTAATACAATCCAAACAAAGCTCGGTGAAAAAAAAGACATCCTATTATCAGATGAAAACGAAAACCAAAAGCATCGTACTGCTTTCTAGAAAACGGAAGACGAAAAACAAAAGGCAACCTCAACAAGTTTTTGTTTCAACCGTTCTCGCGAATCTCAGTCTCTCTTTCTCGTTCAACTCCGTCGCGTTCTCATTCTCAACCCAAGGTTTGTAATTTCGTCTCGATTTCTTGAATCGATTTTCGACTTTGGTTTTATTCTTTCTTCTTCTGAGATTTGGTTATGGGTCACGATTTGGGGAAGATTTTCTGGTGTTGGCCGATCGGGTTGATGAAGATTGTGTGGTTTGAAGGTTTATGAGAATGGTTGAATGAGATGGTGGTCGAGAAGTGCGGTTGTTATGTATGATGGTGTCGTATCGCAAACAGAACAGAGAGAGTTGTTGTGAGCTTGGAAAGCAAACGAAGGTAGGAGAAAGAAGGGTTTGGTCGGAGTATGTTTACGCAGAGACGGGGGTTGACGATGTCGTGATGGTTTTGTGATAATAACAGGTTAGAGGTTGTGGGTCACTGTTGTTGTTGAAGAAAGGAAAAGTTTTGATGTTTGAAGGATTTTAGGTGGACGAGGGATTCTCAAGATGTTCAGGTTCGTCCCCCCCTCAGTTCCTTCTCTTCTCTTCCTTTTAATCTATTCCCACTTCTCTTTTTCGAATCCCACTCTCAAAATTCATTGTGCCGTCATTTTCATGGCAGGTTGTGGCATTGAGCTGTTGTTGTTGCTTGTGATGCTGGAGGTAACAGGATGGTTTTTGGAAAAGGGCAGGTCACAAAGCTTTCGGAGCAGATTAAGCTTTTTCCGTTTTGGTATAAGTCTTTGTCCTGGTGTTGCAGATACATGGCGTTGACATTTTGACCAAAAGGAAATCTTTTCTTTTATTTTTGTTTTTGTAACCTTGGTTGTAAAAGAAAACTTTAGTGGGCTTGCAAGATGATGGGCTTATGTGTGTACAATGGGCTGATACAAACTTTCAGATCATGCTTATTGGATGGTGGTATAACTTGGATCCACTTTTGAATGTCAAGTGCTTTTGTCCCTTTTTTGGAGTTTTGCTATTTGTGATTGTTTTATAAAATTAGGACCTAAACTTAAATTAAATCTAAATCTAAATTAAAATTAAAAATTAAAATTGAACTAAGTTAGAAAAGTATTTAAATTAAACTAATTAAAATTAATCTAAAGAATAAAATCTAAATTAAAATTAAAATTAAATAAGATTTAAGATATAAACTAAATTAAAAAAAAACAAAATTAAACTAGATTAATTCTAAGCAATTTAAAATAAATGTTTAGGTAAATATATAAATAAATATGGTACAGAATGACATGCAAAAATGGCCGATTTAAAATGATATGCAAACGATTATACTATCTAAGGGTAAAATTTGGGGTACAACACTATGGTTGTCTTAAACGGTTGCCAAAGGCTTTTAGGAGTCCTCTTTTTCATCACTTGAAGATGTCAAACATGTTAGGTCATCTACTTCATGGAATCTTGAATCTGGTTCACTCAAGCTCTTCCCTTGGACAAAGAATTTCAACCTCAACTTGCAAAATATTTCTACTTCACAGGTTTGGATTAGGTTGTTTGGTCTTGCGCAGGAATATTGACAACCAAATATCCTATTTACCATTGCTAGTAGTGTATGTTATCCTATTTTCACTGATGCAATCACATATAAATTTATGTTTGATCGTACTTTTGGGCATTATGTTAGAGTTCGTGTTATACGAGACAAAATGTTGGGTGGTTAAGAATCAACACGAGAATAAAATAAGTAACAGAGATGAGGATGTAGTGTTTGATATGTGGTAAGACTAAACATGATATAATTAGAAATAAAAGTATTAGAGAGAGTGTTGGGGTAACACCTGTAGTAAAGAAGATGATGCAAAATAGACTTAGGTGGTTTAAACATGTAAAGAGAATATTTGTAGGTTTTGTGGTATGAAGAGTATATCTGATGAAGAAAAGTCAAACAATTAAAGGAAGATGAAGACCTACAAAGACTATAAGAAAAATTATTAAGAAAGATCATGGGATTAACGATTTGAAGAGAAGCATGATTATGGATTACATTATGACCAAAGTTTTTTTGTAAGCAAGGTTTGATTAAACGAGTACTAGGAGTACTCAAAACCAAATTACAAATAGAACCCCGAAAAAATCGGGAGAAAATTTAACACCAACAACAGTTAAGGACAATAAGAAAAAGGGTTCTTGCAAAAGTTGTAAAAGCTACCGCTGGCTTGCGGAATATTCCCTATAATCGACCATATCCATATTTTGAACTTAATGATCCAAATCAAATCTGGGACACTGCTTGCCCCATTGAAACATATGTCATTCCTAAGCACCCAAATACACCACATAACAACTAACCATCCCATTTATTTTCCTCTGTTAACCTTCTTAAGCCTGCAATTACCACTCCAAAGTAAATAGTACTGTCACATTGAACTGTTATCTGACGAATGATATCCAACCAATTTGCAATCATCCGCACAACAATCAATGCAACTGCACACCTAAAGAACAGACGCTCCAAACCTTCATCAACAAAGTTACACAACACACATTCAAAATTATTAGACACTGAAAACACGCCTCTCATTCGTAACTTATCCTTAATTGGCAACCTGATATAAAAACACCCCAACCAAAAACTTTTACACTAAAAGGGGCTGGGATTTTCCAATTGATAAAAGTTAAGATAAAAAGTTAATCAAATTATGACAAAAGTTAATCCATTTATGCGACCACACTTAGTTTGATAATTTTTTATATTATTTTAAGAATCACATTGTTTTCAATATCTTTTTTATATAAATTTTTTTCACTCTATCTTTTGTTCTTAATATTCATAGCGGTAATGTTGTCTCCAAAGCGGTGATTTCATATTTCCTTACTTTGGTTTCGAAGTCTCCGAATCCGGTTAGTTTGGACGATTATAGACCAATTTGTTTGGCGGAGAGTTTGTATAAAGTGATTGCTAAACTTTTAGCGGGAAGATTAAAACGTGTTCTTAATTCCATTGTTTCCCCGAATCAAAGTACTTTTGTTCTGGGAAGGCAACATCTTGATGGAGTTTTGGTGGCTAATGAAGTGGTGGATTATGCTAGGAAGGAGGGTAGGAATTGTTTACTTTTCAAAGTTGATTTTGAAAAGGCGTATGATAAAGTTAGTTGGAATTTTTTGAGATATATGTTGAGCAAAATGGGCTTTGGGGAATTATGGAGGAAATGGATGGAACTTTTGATTTTTCAAAGCAACATGTCGGTGTTAGTAAATGGGAGTCCAACTAAAGAGTTCGTTGTTGAGAGGGGTTTGAGACAAGGCGACCCTCTTTCTCCGTTTCTCTATGTTTTAGTGGCGGAAGGTTTAACGGGGTTGGTTAGAAAATCCATTGAGCTAGGTGAATTCGGTAGTTTTGTCATTGAGAGGAATTGCTCGGTGGATATTCTTCAATTTGCGGATGATACCTTATTGGTGGGTGAAGGGACTTGGAAGCATGTGTGGGCTATCAAATCGGTTTTAAGAGCTTTTGAGCTTATGTCGGGTTTAGGAATTAATTACCATAAAAGCAAGTTGATTGGTATTAATTCTAACACCCATTTTTTGGAAGCGGCCGCTTTTGTGCTTTCTTGTAAAGTGGAAGATAACAATTTTGTCTTTCTTGGCATTCCTATTGGTTGTAACCCGAGGAAGCCTTCTTCTTGGATACCTCTCGTTGAGAAAATGAAAAAACGGCTTTTAGCTTGGAAGAATCGGTTTCTAAACCTTGGAGGTAGAATCACGCTTTTAAAGTCTATTTTATGTTCGCTTTCCATCTTCACAATGTCTTTTTATAAAATGCCGAAGGAAGTCATTAGAGAGTTTACAAAGATTCAAAGTAACTTTTTGTGGGGAGGAGTAGAAGACAAAAAGAAGATTCATTGGGTTGGTTGGAAGGAAGTGTGTTTACCGTTTGAAAAAGGAGGGTTAGGAATTAAAAATATGGCGGATTTTAATATAGCTCTTCTTAACAAGTGGAGGTGGAGAATGTTACAAGGTGGTAATGCTCTTTGGTATGGTATTTTGAAAGCGAGGTACGATGATATTTCTTCCAAAATTCTTTGTGGAGATGATTCTAAAAAGGTTTCCTCTTTTTGGTGGAAAGATATTATTTCTATTAGCAAATATTCCTTGATCGATCCCATTGTTTCTTTGAGTCGTTTTAAGGTGGAAAAAGGTTTCAACGTCCCTTTTTGGTAGGTTAGATGGTTGGGGGATGATATTTTGAAGGAGGTTTACCCGGAATTATTTGTAGCTTCTAGTTTGAAGAGAGTTTCCATTGCTAGTATGGGGGGTTGGAGCGAGGGTAGATGGATTTGGGGTGATTTTGGTTTGAAAGGAGTAGAGGAGATTGATTCTAATTTTGTGGCCGATTTAGTCTCTTTAAAAGCTCGGCTTAGAAATCACGGATTGGTGGAGGGGGGAGCGGATGTGTTTTTGTGGGATAAGGATCCGGTTCTCGGTTTTTCAGTGGCATCTTGCTACACTCACTATGCTACTTTCCGTTTGCCTTATGGCCCCCCTAATAAGTGTGATACGGCGTTCGGGTTGATGTGGAAAACAGAGGTTCCTTTTAAGATAAAGGCCTTCGGTTGGAGACTTTTTGTGAATAGACTTCCTATGAAGGATCTTTTGGTGTATAGAGGCATTAATTTTTCTAATGATTCTTTGATATGTTCGCTTTGTGGCTTAGATTTTGAAAGTAGAAATCATTCTTTTTTCAATTGTCATGTGGCTAAGAAGATTTGGAGGGAGATAGCTTTGTGGATTGGTAAATCGGAAGGGATGGAGGACGAATGTCTTCCGAATTTTATGGAGTGGTATTTATTTTGCAGTGGAAAAAAAGTTAAAGATGGCAAACTTGGGATGGTTTAGTTAGCTACCTCTTGGAGTATTTGGCTTTTGAGGAATGATATATGCTTCCGATCGGACGCATGGAACATTAACAATATGGTGTGGGGTATAAAATTTTTGGTTTGAAAGTGGGCTTTTGTGGTCAAATTACTCATCCTAATTGTAGTTTCTACGAATTTAGCAAAGGTCCTTTGCTTTTTATTTCGTAGTTTAATTGGTTAGTAATTTTTCTTTTTGTAGAGTTTTTTTTCCGCTCTCGTATAAATAGGTTGGAGAACCCTTAGTTCTCCCATTTTAATATATCCTGCTTACCCAAAAAAAAAAAAAACACACCTTGTAGACCATGATACAAGTCCATCTAGCTAGCTCTTTAGGTAAAAAAAATCATCTACACTACTAGCCTTTAATTATTCCATGTACTTTTGTTTCAGGAAAAAAATATTCATGTCAATGTCAAATTGTCAAACCCTTTTATTTTACTAGAAAAAGAAAACAGTTAATCAACAAAATGCACTAATATATATTATATATATAGCCATTAGTTTTTTCAAGCAAACACATTCTTTCTTCTATACCTTTCTGAATCATAAAGAATTATGGCACGAGGAGAGCTTTTGGTACTTTTCTTTTTGGCATTGTTGTGCAAAGCGATTGCTATAAGATCACAACCAAGCACAATTGATGGAAGTTTTTGCTTGAGTTGGAGATTGGCAGTGGAGACAAACAATGAACTGCCATGGAGAACAGTTCCAAATAAATGTTCACAATATGTTGAAGATTACTTGATCCATGGACAGTATGAAAAGGACTTGGAGTTGATAATGGAACAAGCTTTGGATTATGTTAATGGTATATCCATTGTTGGTGATGGCAAGGATGCTTGGATTTTAGATGTTGATGACACTTGCCTTTCCAACATCTATTATTACAAAAGCAAGAATTATGGGTATGCTTTTGTTTTTATTTTTATTTTTATCTTAATGGTTATTTAATTATTGATATCATTAATACCTATGTTATTGAAGTATAATTTAATTTGTTATGTTTTTATGAAACGAGATGTTAGAGTCTTGTTTGATCATTTTCATGAGAATGCTCTACTTTCTAATTTTTGTGGGATTGTACTTTTGCCATCATTTCTAATTTTTGTTTGTTCGGATAAAGTAATGAATTTTTATATTCATAAATTTGGTGGGGTTGTATTTTATAAAATTTAAAAGTTTTGGGATAAAATATAAATATAAAATGAAAAGTAATCCAAAGTGATAATTTTAAATTTGTACAAACTAAAAGGATTTATTTCAAACTATGACAAGTGTTAGAAGTTGTAATTCAATTTTCTATCGAAAGTTATCATTTTATTATGTCGAAATAGCTAGTCTGAAGTATAGGAATAAGTTGTATTTGACTCTGTCAAATACAATATTTAGGTGGCATGTTGAAATGTTGTGAGCATCTGTCGAATTGTATAGTTTTGGCCATGGGCATTAGTTGCCTATACAAAGGGTCTTGTATGATGTAAACATGTAGAACATCACTCAATACGAATCATAATTTTCACAATTCAGTTTATAATTTTTCTATCTTTTCTCTCTTTTATCTCTTTTCTATCTTCTTCTTCTTCTTCTTCTTCTTCTTCTTCTTCTTCTTCTTTCTTGAAAACTCTTTTGTTCCAACAAATTGGTATCAATGAACCTGATTGCGATTCATAGAGAATCTGTAATGGCAAACAGAACAACAACATCAACATAATTTCCAACGAATCTACCGGTTTTCAAAGGGGAGAACTACGAACGGTGGGTTGGGCAGATGAAGGTCATCTTCAGATTTTAAGATGTTTCTGAAATCTTGAACGGTGGAGTACCGACATTGGAAGCAAATGCAAATGATGTTCATCAAGCCGCGCACAAGGAACGAAGAAAGAAAGATGGAAAATGTTTGTTCTTGATTCACCAACGTGTGGATTCTAATATGTTTGAGAAGATTATTGAAGAAGAAACTGCAAAAGGAGCGTGAGACAAGTTGAAGAGCTTGTACGGCGTAGATGAAAAGCTGAAGAGGGTGAAGTTGTAGACATTGAGAAAACAATTTGAGATAACTCAGATGAAGAATGATGAATCGGTCTTGAAATATCTTTCATGAGTGGTGTTGTTAACGAACCAAATGAAGTCGTGTGGTGGATCAATCAATGATTTACAGAAGATTGAGAAAGTGTTGAGATCTCTGAATACAAAGTTTGATTATATTATAATGTTACTTGAATAGTCCAAAAACCTAACTGAGATGAAGTTAGAAGAACTTTAAGCTTCATTAGAGGCTCATAAGATAAGGCTGAAGCAGGGGAACTCAGAAATGGAGAAGGTGGCTGAATAGACACTACAAGTAAGATTCATCAAGAAATATGGGAAAGAGAATGGAAAAAATCTTGCTAATGAAGAGAAATCAAGCAAGAACTCAAAGAATCATTTCGATTCGATGAAGAAAGGCATAGGCAACAAGTATTCTAGGAAGAAAGTTGACATGAAGGAGGTGCAATGTTACAAATGTCAAGGATTCAGTTACTATGCTCGAGACTATTTAATAAAGAATGAAGCACGAGCGGAAGATAGTGATGAAGTGCACTATGTACATGATGAGCAAACCAACATGTGGTACCTAGATTCAAGATGATGTAACTATATGACTGGTAATAAAACCTGGTTCACCAGGCTAGATGAATCAGTTAAGAAAGTGATAAAGTTTGCAGATGGCAGACACATCACATCAGGTGAAAGAGGAAATATCTATGTTGTCTGGAAGGATGATAAAAAATCCAGCATCATTGATGTGTTGTATGTACCATCAATAATAAGCAACTTGATAATTGAAGGTCAATTACTTGCAAAAGGGTACACCATGAAGATAGAAAAGAATCATATGAAGGTGTATCATAGTGATGGAAGGCTGATTCTGAAGGCACCATTAGTAGACAACAAAGACCTTCAAAGTAGAGATCAACCCAGTTGATCAAAATTGTCTTGCTTTGACTGCATAATAAGACAAGAACTGGCTATGACATCATAGATATGGATATCTAAACTTCAGAAGTTTGAGTATGCTCAACCAGAAGAAGATGGTGTATAACTTATCTCAGGTGAAAGAACCAAGTCAGACGTGTGAGGAATATTACAAAGTAAAGCGGGCTAGGAAAGCATTCAAATATACTTGCCTATGAGGTCAAAAGAAAAGCTAGAGTTAGTTCACTCTGATGTGTGTGGACCATTTGAAGTGAGGTCGAATGGAGGTAACTACTACTTCTTAACCTTCATAGATGAATTCACTAGATACATGTGGGTTTATCTTATTGAAAGTAATAGTGAGGTATTCACACAGTTCAAGAAGTTCAAATTTCACGTTGAAAAGCAAATTGGATGCAAGTTGAAGAAATTGAGAACTGATGGTGGTGGTGAATACACTTCTCAAGAATTTGCTAGACTTTGCAATGAGGAAGGTATAGAGCATGAGTTCATTGCACCATATACACCTCAACATAATGGCATAGCTGAGGGGAAGAATCGAAGTATACTGAACATGACTAGGAGCATGTTGAAAGCTAAAGATATGCTAAATAAATTTTGGGCTGAAGCAGCTTTGACAACAATATACATTCTAAATAGATGTCCAACCAAGAAGATGGTCGAGAAGACTCCTTATGAGGTTTGGACAGGTGTGAAGCCGAATGTTAGTCATCTTAGAGTGTTTGTATCAATTTGCTCCAGGCATGTACCTGAACAATTGAGGAAGAAACTAGATGATCAAAGCCAGACTGTGGTGCTCATAGGTTATCATTCGACTGGTGCATATAAGTTGTATTCACCAGATGATGATAAACTAGTGATTACTCGAGATGTTCTAGTGGATGAAAGAAAAGGGTAGGATTAGAGTTACGGGCCAGTCGACAAGAGTCGGATACAATTAAATTGTGTTTGAAGAAGATCAACAAACTGAAGTCCAAACCAATTGAAATAAAGTATCACTTACGCAAAATGTTAGAAGATCGACTAGAGCAAGAACTGAGTTGACAAGGCTAGCTGGATATGAGAGATTTCCAAATCAGTCGATGCAGATGGTGACTTAATAGAAGAAGGGATGATGATAGCTGAAGCAGAACCAATCAATTTGGATCAAGCCATGAATGATTCAAATTGGTTAGCAGCAATGAAAGAAGAAATCAGGCCAATTGAGAAGAGCGATACCTGTGAGCTTGTCGAAAAGTCAATCAAGAAGCCAATTGATGTGAAATGAGTTTACAAGCTGAAAAAAATGCCGAATGGTGAAGTTGCTAAGCATAAGGCAAGACATGTGGCGAGAGATTTTCTGCAAAAAAACCCTGGTATTGATTTCAACAAAGTCTACGCACTTATTGTAAGGCTGGAGACAATCAAAATTATTGTGTCGAAAACAACATACAGAAGGTGGAAGATACATAAGTTGGATGTAAAATCCGCATTTCTGAATAAAACTCTGGAAGAAGAAGTCTATGTCCAACCACCAGGATTTGAAATCAAAGGGCAGAAGTCAAAGACATACAAATTAAGGGAGGCTCTCTATGGTTTGAAGCAAGCTCCAAAAGCTTGGAATAAGAGAATATATAGCTTCATGATCAAAGCAGGTTTCACAAAGTGTGTCTCTGAGCATGGAGTGTATACAAATAATGAAGACATGGTTAGTCGAATCATCATATGCCTGTTTGTAGATGATTTGTTGATTACAAATATAAATGAAGCAGAGATACAAAAAGTCAAGTCGAAGTTAATGCAAGAGTTTGAAATGTCCGACCTAGGGAATTTGTCATATTTCCCTATGGAGTTCAAAGACACGTGTGAAAGAGTGTTCTTGCACCAAAAGAAGTACGCCTAAGATATCATGAAGAGGTTCAGGATAAGCAATTATAATGAAGCTGTTACACCAATAGAAACTAGAGCAAAGCTGAGAAAGGAGACAAACGATGAGTTTGTAAGTGCGACATTATACTAACAAATCATTGGATCCATAAGGTATCTTTGCAATACCATGCCAGATATTTGTCAAAGTGTCGGATTGTTAAGTAGATTCATGGAGAAACTCCAAGAATGTCATCTCACTACAGTTAAGAGGGTGTTGAGATTCAAATTTCAGTTGAGATCAAGACAAAAAGAAGAGTAATGCATGTTGTATATTCATGATCGAAGGCGCTTCAATCTCATGGAGCTCAGGGAAGCAAATCATTGTGGCTTTGTCATCTTGTGAAGTTGAGTATGTGGATGCATCATATGTAGCATGTCAAACAACAATGGATATAGATGTTGCTCGAAGAGCTCAAGATAATAGAATCTAAGAAAATGAAGTTGTTTATCGACAACAAGTTAACTATCAACCTGGTGAACCATCCAGTGTGTCATAATTGAAGTAAACACATAGAAAGGAGTTATCATTTTTTGAGGGATCAAGTTAACAAAGGAAAGTTTGAACTTGAGCATTAAAAGGCAGAATGACAACTAGTTGACACACTCAACAAACCACTGAAGAAACTCACGTTCGACGAGTTTAAGAGAAGTATCGAGATGAGAAGTCTTGAGAAAATGAATTAGATGGTGTGTTAGAAGTTGTAATTTGATATTCTGATTAAAAGCTAGCATTCGACAATGTCAAAGTAGCTAGTCAAGGTGTAGGAGTCAGTTGTATTTAACTCTGCCGAATACATCATATAGTTGTTATGTCGAAATGTAACATATAATTTTATACTTGTGTCGATTTGTATAGTTTTTAATTTGGGTTTTAGTTGTCTATATAAAGAGAGGATTATATTGGAGAGACTAATTAACTATAATGTAATTGAGTTTGTCTAACATGGTTTATAAATAAGTTAAATAGTGGTGCCATATTTCAAATGATTAAAATTTTAGATGAATATGTAACATTAAAGTCTATATGCTCTCATGATTATTAGGTCATTGTTGTTTTTGACTTTAAGAGTTCCTAACAAAAACATAAAAAAAAAAAGTAATGATCATTTTATCAATAATGTTACTTTATCAAAATACTTTTAGAGAAATATCTTTGTATGCACTTAAAAGTGTCACCAACAATTAAGAAGATTCAAACAGAGTTCTAATTAGTAAATCTGAAATATATATAGGTGTGACCCATATGATCCACCAGCGTTTAGGGCATGGGCAATGAGAGGATGGTGTACAGCAGTTCCTCCAGTATTAAAGTTATTTAACAAGTTGATAGATAATGGATTTAAGGTAATACTCCTTACCGGAAGAGATAAAGAGATACTTGGTCAAGTCACCATAGACAACTTGCATAATCAAGGATTCATTGGATATGACCGACTCATTATGAGGTAAGCCCCTCGAATATGTGTTAGAATTATTTAAATATTAATTTAAGTTATATTTGGTCTAGCTTGTTTTTATATATAACTATATCATAACTTTATTTATATAAAACTATATCATTTTTATTATTAATTTATTTTTATGATATAATTTACAGGACAACGGTATATAAAGGACAAAGTGCAGTAACATATAAATCAAATATAAGGAAGAACTTGGAGGATGAAGGTTATAGGATATGGGGTAATGTGGGGGATCAATGGAGTGATCTCCAAGGATACTCTTTTGGAAATCGTACATTCAAACTTCCCAATCCTATGTATTTTGTTCCCTAACTTCTTAATGTATGTTTGAACACACTTTTATTCTAAAAATATTAGTTATTTTTTATATTAACTAGTGTCCACTTCATAGAGAAAAAATGTTTGAGTATGTGTTGTTCAACTTTTTTTTCTAGCTTACTACATATTCAAAAATAGAAAGTAGAAGGTGGGTCAAGCCCAATTTATAAAATCATGCTATGATTTTTTATTGATAAAGAAGACAAACTATAAAAAAGGAATTTGTAGTAACCCAATTTTGTCCACACATTTAAAAAAAAAAATCAAATAAATATAAATATTATCTCTATTCAATATTTAGTAAAAAAAATCAAATTATAATTGAGGTTTATTCTTTTTTACCATTAACTAAGCCAACTTTCTAAAAAAAAAGACTTTAGTTTTAATTCTATAGCATTTATTATTATTATTATTATTATTATTATTATTATTATTATTATTATTATTATTATTATTATTATTATTATTTCTTTTCCATAAAAATCAAAATATTTATTTGTTCTAATGATAAATTTTTAATTATAAAAAAACTACAAAATAATAAAAGTAAATCAAAATAGATTTAATAAGCAATCAATGATTTTTTTTTTATTTTGTTTTGATAAAAGGTATTTTTTTATATAAATTGACTCAAACACAAACCTAGTTATAATGCTTGATCCACAATTTGTTTCTATACTTTATAGATAATTATGCCATCTTATGGGCCTGAACATTATCCAGTCTACTAATGTAGTTGAACCACCAAGATCCGAACTTCTCTAGAGTTTGAGACACTTGCGACGTCAACCTGCTCAAATGACTATGATCGTCCTTATTCTCCCCGTTTCTCCACTAACCCACCTGATCCAATACTTCATTGCAATAAGTGAATATCACTATCTTCGTCACCTTCGTTCTTTTGGTAAGCTCAAGATCTTTCACAATCGCTTGAGCTTCCGCTTCAGAAAAATTTTCGTAACCCCTTTGGCTACATGTGATGATATCTTCTAGCTCTCCATGATCGTTATAATAAACCGCTCCTAAGTTCACTCACCTATTATGGCAAGATTAACATTCGTGTGAATGTTGATTCTCCTATCTTTCCACTTATCATGAGTCCATATATATGAGCTCTCCTTCGTACACTTTTGCATGTCAACGTTAAGATGACTTATCAACTTATTTATGTCCTTTGATTTGTTCATCGTTTTAATCTGGGTATGATCCTCCTTTGTCTTCTTCTCATTATTGTTTTTACTCTTTGAATATCGATGTGACCCACTAACATTGTTGTTGTTTTCCATATTAATGTTGCTACTTTTGTGAGCATGAATCTTGGCTTGTTGCTGGTTTACTAAAATTTCCACCATCACGTGAGAGGTATTCTTTTGTTCTGCTTCAACATTTCCTTGATATTGCGATTGTTACTTTTATTATTGTCGTCAGTCTTATTCTTGTGGTTTTCATGTAGGTTTCTTGTGTTGGCCTTATCACGATTCTTCTCTTAATTAGTTTGATGATTTTTGTTCTGATGGTTTCTATCCATATTAGCATTATCATTATGATGCTCAATATCAGACAATTCGCCAACATACTAATTGTTGATGCTACAGATCCCCTTACTTGCTTCATTCTGATGCACGGGTCTCAATCTCATGCACATTTTCTAGATGTAAGTGTCCTCTTCTTTTCTACTATGGGTAGTGATTTTACCTTTTCCTTTATCAATGCTTTGGTTCTCTTTTTTACTTTTGTTTATTTCCTTGGCAGGTAAGATGGTTTCTCTCTTGGTGGCTCACCTTGCTATCCTCTTCTTGACTGTTATAATCTTTAGCAATGTAAATACCCACTTTATTCCAATTAATTTTCTCCTTTTGCAAGTTCTGATTAACCTTCCTACTCATTATTACGGAAAACACATATGGTGATGGTTGCAAAACACATATAATGATGGTTTCACGTCCGTTGTTAGGTTACATGTGATTGTATGTATGCTGGTTTCCACAACGGGCGAGTGACCGTGGTTATAAGTTAGGTAACACATTACTTATAACAACGGGTAAAGAAAATAATTGTTGTAAAATAATTCACATGTCTTAGGTTCGATACACAACTGCAACCAAATTAAAAACGCATTAAAAATAACATTTCACCATGGTTATATGTTCCAACCGTGGTGGTATGTGTAAGAGTTTATGATAAAATATGGGATTTCTTGTTTTTCCTTGCCCCTCATTAACCATATACTATCATTCAAATAGATTTTTTAGACACTAATCAGAAAATTTAAATTATTCTTGAAAAATAACTCAAACTGTCCAACGTTTTTAGAATTGCACGTATCTTGTAATTCATGATTTCCTCATTAACCCATATAATTTGATTCAATCCCAAAATTTTCAAAGTAATGATGTTGAATGAATGCCTTCTAAGTCTTTCATATAAAATTTGATTTCTTTTTTTTTTTCTAGTTTATTTTGCAAACATCAATTTTTGTGTGAAAGACTCAGATTGACATCCATTTATCATCATTGTTTTGAAGAATTTTTCTCATTTAATCAAATTCTATATGCTAAAGAGGAAATAATGAATCACAAGATGCATGCAAATCGATAAACAATGGATCGTCTAAGTTGATTTTCAAGAATAATGTAATTTTTCTAATTATTTTCTCAAAAATCTATTTAAATGAATGCAAGTTCAATGAGGGGTTAGTGAAACAAGCAATCACATATGATATAACAAACTCACTAACAACATTTATCAACAAAAACATCAATTAATTAATATAGATTAGGAGAACTTGATAACTAACCGTTTCTAGAAGCTAGGAAGAGGATAAAGTAGAAAGGAGAGTAGAAAACATGTGTTCACTATGAGAATATTATATGAAAGACTCTTATAATATTTCCATAACAGACACAAGTTTGTAACTCTCTTAGATCTATGTTCACACAACCAGCTGCATCAATGATAAGTAAAGAGCCATAACCACTTGCTAGCTATAACATCAACAACAACATCCATAACATGCAACAACATTGATCAAATGCCATGAAAAAACAACATAAACTAGTAGTACATTGTAATCTAACAAAAGGTTAACTAGAAGTAAATTGTAATCCAACAAAAAGTTATCAACATGCAAGGTTAACATCTAATCAAACAAATATTAATTAGCAGTACATGGTAATCCAACAAAAATTTATCAACATGTTAACATGTGAAATATAACAAGGTCTTCAATCTTGAAGGCCTTCATCTGATTCAGAATCAATTGCATCCAGATTCATTAGGTCCTTCACAATAACCTCTACCTTCCTTATCTTTTTAGGGTTAACATTCTTGATAAGAATCTTTTTATAGCCTGTTCCACCAGACGGTTCAACAATCTTCATGTTATCCCTAACAGATTCAACATCTTTGGCTTTGTTGAACAATAACTCCAGCATATCAATAACCCCATTTGAAGCCTCAATCTCATGGACAAGTTTTCTCCCACTATTCATGTTGAGAGAAAGATCTAAAATCTAAGAGTATGATAGGTTTAAATGGTGTGAAAGTGATTTGAGACTGAAGTAAATAATATGACAATCATGTGAAAATCATGTGACATATACAACAACAAAAAAACCCATCAAATCTCGAACAAGAAGAAAATCATGTATGAAACATAAAAACAACATACACGAAAATGAGAGAATAAGGACGAAGAAGAATGCCTTTATGCATGAAGAACAAGATTGAGGCTATAATATGGAATAGAAAAGCTAATGACGAAGAAGAAGAGAGAAAATGTATGCTAGGATTTTGCTGTGAGAGATACAGCGACATTGTCAAGAAGTGAGAGCAAATTCCCTTATATATGGGTAAACAATTTCATCACGATCGTATTCAAAAACCATGATGAAATGTAAGGCCTTTCACAATGATTGACATTAACAACCGTGGTGATATGTATTTTAATTTTAACACACACACACACACACACACACACATGCACACATACACACACACACACACACACATATCTACCATATAAGAAAGAGCTATACCACCTTTTTTACTCTTTTACCCTTTGGGACACATGTTGGCTTTTGAAACCATCCACCTCAGCTACTTCCTCTCCTTCCTATTGGTTCCGCCTTTCCTTCCTTCACATTTACCAATCTGTTTCCTCCACTTTCAAATTACAACTTCTGTCACTTCCGCACTGCACCTCTTTCATTTCTTCAAGACGCTACCATCATTTCCACACTGCACCTTCTGTGTCTTCCTTTCAACTTCCGCTCCATTTCATCTTCTTCCAAGCCAGTAGGAAATGGCGCGACCGTATGAGGCCGTCTCCGACATAACCGATAGCAAGGACCTGTGGAAGCTTGCTGTGAAAATACATCACAAATGGAAAGTGACGACTGCAAACAAAGACCACTTTGAGATGGTTGTCGTCGACAAACATGTGAGTTCCGTCTTTCATATGCATGTTTTACATGTTGATTATTTATTTGACTTTGAATGAATGTCTACGAACATTTGTGTTAGCAACTACCACACTGTGTATTTGTTTTGCGTGTTGTGTTGTGTTTGTTTGAGTGTTGTGTTTGTTTTACTATTGAGAAAATGTTACTTATGCTTAGTTCGAATCACGTTTTGGATGTTTAGTTCATTTTTTACTTTGAATGAATCTGTACGGCATATAGTGTTAACAACTACCACATTGTCTCTTTGTTAACAAGTACTTGGAATGAATCTTCGTTTTTCCAGGGCCACGACATCCATGTCGTTGTCCCTATAATTTTTCGACAAGCATTTGACTCAACTTTGTCTGTTAACGCAACTTGCACGATGTCAAACTTTCATGTTATGCCCAATGACCTGATTTTCAAACCTACTTCCCACAAATACATGTTGAAATTCACCGGAGGGACAATAGTTGGAGATGTTGGAAAACATGAAATCCCTGACAAGAAACTACGCCTAACGCCTTTCGCTGACATAATCTCCGGCAAATGGCAGAAGAATCTTCTCATTGGTATTATTTCCATCCGTTTCATTTTCATTACTCCATTTCATTTTGCCTTTTTTACCAATCCTCTTTAACTGTTAACAATGTTGCTTCCATTTTCTGTAGATGTTATAGGTGTTGTTGATGAAATTGGATACTCCCAATCTCAGTTCGGGGGAAAGAAAGCCCAAGTCAACTTAAAATTAAGGGACTTAAGGTGCCGCTGTCTAATAACACTATTTTATCAGTTTTTAATACCTTCGTGTTTTTTTTCCCAATATATACTGAATCATACGTTTCTCGTGGATTAGCGACAACACGGTTCATTGTACTCTTTGGGAGTCCTATGCCTTGGAGTTCTTTGATTACAAACAAAAGCATCAGGACCCTTCAAAACCAACTGTTATGCTGTTGAAATATGCTAAGGTTAAAGAAGAAGGTTAGATAATACCAACAACTATTTTCCTCTACCTATCTCTACATTCTTTTGGACACCCACAAACATTTTTAATTTACTGTTTATTATTGTAGGAAAATACCCTCTGGCAGTGACTAACACCTACACCATAACCAAAATCCATATCAATGACGATGTGCCCGAAATAACTGCGTTTTTAATAAGGTTTATCCAATGTTTACCTTTACCTGTGTTTGAATGCCTTATTTTGCCCTTTCATTTCTAACGATTATTACACTACTGCAGTATGCCTGAAGATTTTAAATTTGGAGATTCTTCACCATCAGGAGCCAACAATCGTTCTTGGTCTCAACAATCATCCGACTCTCAACTTACACCCACTGAAAAGTTTTTGTCAAAAGCTATCCCACTTCCATTATGTGACATCGTCACATTATATGAGGTGATTCACTTGGAACCATGTTTTTTTTTCGGCTTTCATATTAAATCCCTGAATTATTTTAACATTCTCTCTTTCTAATTTTCAGAATACTTTCTTCATTACGGTTGCAAGGACTGAAAAACTTATTGCATCTCCTAACGGTTGGCATTATAAAGCCTGCCATCAGTGCCCGCAGGTTGCTAAGGGTGACAAACCACCTTTTTTTTGTCGGGACGGGCATCGAACCGAAGCAGAGATCTGGAGGTTGATGTCTACTTAAATTCATTGCGGTATTGTTACCAATGGCTGTTTTTTGATACTGTTTCTTGGTCCCTCCATCCGTAGGTATAAAATCGAGGTAGGGGTCAAGCAAGATGGTTGTAGTGCTAGCTTCATATTCTGGGATCGCGAAGCCACAGAGCTTTTGAAGACTTCTGCTTCCCAGATGCGTGCAACCATGATAGCGGCAACTCTTGCCTTTCATATGTTTCTTCCATCAGACGCCATCTATTGCAAAATTCTGTTTGGTACTCATTCTCTATTTCTGAGTACCTTTTCTGTTTTTAATATTAGGCCGGAATCACTGATCCACTGGAGTTTCCCCTTGCATTGGATGAAATCTTGGGCCTCAAATATGCTTTCAAAGTGAAGTGGTGTCCGAGATACAAGAGTTGCTCTGTTGTTGAATATCTTAACGATACCGAACTGATTAAAAAACTCGAGGCTTCACAGACCACAACTGAGGTTATTATAGTTCTTTTTTTATTTGATTGCGACTTCCATTTATTCTCACCATTTCTCCACTGTTGACGTTGTTATCGTGTTTTTTCAGCCTTCGTCTTTCATGAATATTGGCTCCCAGTCAAACCATGTAACTTTCGGTTCTTTGGATGGCACTTTATCTGTTACATGTTAAGTACAAATTCTATGATTCCACCACAACGTCTACTAATTCCCTCATTTTTTTACAGCTCTTGGAAAGTGTCGACGAAGACTCCCCGTTTGACAAGCTTATTCCAATCAAGGTACGCATAAATCAAATAACATACCTACATCAAACAACATTATTTCTGTTTCTTGCCAACTGCAACCACACTCTTTGTGTGTTTTCCGTTGTATGCGAAATCACATTTTGAATTTCAATCTCAGGGGCATGAAACCATTGCAGTGTTTAAATTATTTTCACTTTTCAAGTATTTCTGTACTCCTTCAATGTCTTTCTGGAGTTGTTGTGGTTCAGCCTTTAACACTTATTTTTTAAACACTTCTTATGTCTCATGCAGGATGCTGAGATTACCTCTAACCACGTTCCCGATCCCACCACACCTACAGCTCAAGTCAAGCGAATGTCTCCGGATGCTTCTTTTGAGACATCCCACAAGATTGATGGTGATGGGGATCTTTCTTCAACCAAACCTAAGAAACCGATGAAACGCGGGAAAAACAAGGCAGCTTAGCTATACTTCTTTGTCGCTTACCGCATAATTAACTTCCTACGCATTACTTCAAACCTACCAACATCTTTTTTTCACTGCATTATGTAATATATTGCTGAACTACGTTCCTTTGTTTTGAACAATGTGTTTCCTCCCAACACAACCTATGGGATGTATTTTGAATTGTTAACAATGACTTCCACCTGATTATGATTAATGAAATCACCCATACAAGGGCAACTATATCATTTCAATTTGTTTCTATATCTGTTATTGATATCTTCATATCAGATTTCTTTCTTTTTCCTATTTTTAAACATTATGCATATTACTCAACAAACTAATGGTTCCATAACTCAACAACTTACGCCAACACGTCTGTATTATTTTTCTCAAAGTTCAGCATATTAACTTATATCAGGGTGTATTATTACTCAATAAACTAATGGTTCTCATGGTACCTTTCAACTCTTATTATAACTTTTGGTTTTTTTATCTTCTGATACATGTGTTAAAATTAATATAACTTATATCAGGGTGGCCCACTTTATTATAAAATTCACTACTTTACAACACCCAAAGTTTACTTTTACGCGATTATCAATTAACCTACCAGCCTATTTGTAATTATTACTTTCTAATGCACTTTGCAACATCTCAAGTCACTGATGCTGACCCTATATATCTAGCCTATTTGGCCTTTTACTAACCCTTCCACACAATCTGCACGGGTATATGTTTACATTACAAAAACTCATCATTTCTTATTGCATCAAGACTTTTGGGAACCCCAAGTGTGTGCCCCATCTATGTATTGAATTTCATGACTTCATTTATACTTTTGTGACTGCTGATCTTGCTGCCACTTGTACTATTCTTCTTTCATATTGCATCATTTTTTATACCGTTCTACTTTTCGGCTTGCTTTCAACTTTAGCATACTAACAAACTTTGAAACAAGTACTTCGTACAACAGGTTTTAAAAACTCCTTAATAACTTCTTTCACTTTCATACACTTAGGAACAAAGTTATATTAACTGAAAATTCTATTACCTTCTGCAGCTAAAACGTCATCATGCACGAGACTGATGAAACGAATGCATCCCTTGCCAGAAGAAGGAGGAGGTCATACATGCTTCAGAGGAAAAATATGCATCCCTTGCTTGGGAACGAAAACTCTGTTGGATCACCTTCCACACCCGCATCAATATCATGTCTACAATCCAATGCAACACATTCTGGACCATTGTCTGATGTTATCAACATCATTCAAACTGCACCATCAACAAGACATGTTTTCCCAACATGTCCTACAAAGCGAAGACGTTTACAAATCCATCCTGGCGTTAATTTGTTTCCCACTTTCAACTCAACAAACTCAACTCCAACCTCATCTAAGGTTAATTTCAACGAAAACCATGATCCACAGGCAACATATCTTTTGACACACCCTGTTAATCCTATCCATTGCAACTCCCAACGACCACCTTCCGTCTCTACCAACGGTACTGCTTTACACTCTAATTCATAAACTATATCATTAACCCAAACAAGGGCACCTGCACCATTGGCTCAACCTTCTATGACTGTTGGTTCTTCGCGAATTCACACCTCACCCCATTCCAGGACGCGGAACGGATACACATCGTCCATATATTCAAATGCAATGCCATGGACTTCTGATGCTTTACCGCCCCAGCGACCATCAACCGTTCACATTAACTCCGTTGGTTCACTTTCGACGCCTGCATCAACCTCATGTCTACCATCCAATGCTTCTCATTCTGCTCCATTGCCATGTCTACCATCCAATGCTTCTCTTTCTGCTCCAATGTGTGATGTTAGCAACACCATTCATACTGCACCGTCGGCCAGACATGTATTGCCAACATGTCCGACAAAGAGAAGACGTTTCGATATCCATCCTGGCGTTAATTTGTTCCCCACTTTCAATTCAACAACCTCAACTGGACTCTCATCTGAGGTTAATTTCAATGAAAACCATGCCCCACAGGCAACACATGTTTTAACACGCACTGTTAATCCTATCCATCGCAAGTCGCAACCACCACCTTGCATGACTTCCAACAGTACATCTTTACACTGTAATACAAAGACTATATCATTTAGTCAAGACGGGGCTACTACACCATTGCCTCAGGCTTCTATGGCTGTTGGTTCTTCGCGATTTAACACCTCAAACCATTCCAGTACGCTGCACGAAAACACATCATCCATTTACTCAAGCGCAATGCCACCGACTTCTGACGGTTTTGCCCCACCTCAACCATCAACCGTTAACCTCGACTCGACAATGAATCACCTTTATATGTCTGCTTCTTATTCATCTTCTGAAGAGGACTCAGATAATGAATCGGGCAGTAATGCAGGAAATTCTTCAGAGTCTGATGACGACGCCTACCATGACACACTTGACTCGCAAGTTACAGGTTATTGTTCTTCGTATTTCTTTATCCAACTGAATCTTTTTTTTTGGTGTCTTCGATGCCTCAATACATATTTTTTTTAATTAGAGTATTTTGACATCGGCGAACCTGTTTGGGAATGCGAGCATTGCAAGGCTATGATGTGGTATCAGGAACGTAAGCAAAAGGCTAGACATGCCGCCGTTGCACAGTTTCATATTTATTGCAAAAGCGGAAAGGTCGTGCTGCCTCTGATGAAGCAGCCTCCTCACCTCCTACATCAGCTCCTGTTTGATCGAACCTCAGCTCATAGTAAAAAATTTCAACAAAACATTAGAACATACAACGCAATGTTCTCATTCACTTCTCCTGGGATGAAATTTGACACAACTTATTCAGGTGGTAACGGTCCACCTACTCTCAGACTACATGGTCAAACTTGCCATCGAATAGGAACCATGCTTCCCGAGATAGGTTCACCACCCCAGTATGCACAACTTTACATATTTGACACCGATAATGAGGTCGACAATAGAATGGATTGTTTCAGGTATTATTACGGTTTTTTTCTTCATAATTACATATTGTACTCTTGTTAAGATTTCTTTTTAGCACTTTCCTTTTTTAAAACTTCTATTATTTTCTTTTCAATGTAGAGATAACAGAAAGATTGAAAAAGATGTTGTCACCAACTTGAAGGTCATGTTGGATGAGTACAATGTTCATGCGAAAGCCTTCCGAATAGCACGCGATGTGTTGAAGAATAATACTTATCAAGACTTGCAGTTGAGACTGATTTCGAGTCGCCTCGCCGATGGTTGGGTATATAACACGCCTTCTGTTTCGGAAGTTGCTGCGCTAATTGTGGGTGATGTTGACACTGCTGAACTAAGGGACATCATAATACATGAGCGTCACGGTGGCTTGCAAAGAATCGATGAGTTTCACCCGGCCTATCTTGCCTACCAATATCCCTTGATTTTAGCATATGGGGAGGACGGTTACAGAGATAACATACTCCACAAGTACCAGCATGAAACAACTGTTACCAAGAAAAACAGACAAACTATTAAAGACTGGCTCTGTTTCCGGCTGCAGGAGCGCATTCATGAACCGAAAACACTGCTTCATTCACGGCGTCTTTTCCAACAAATTTTGGTTGATGGTTACACTATGATGGAAACCGAACGTCTGAATTGGTTGCGCAAGAATCAATCAAAATTAAGGGTTGGTAAGTATTGCAACATACGACAACCGTCCACTGCAGGTACTTCACAACCAAGTAACAAGGAGGGAAAACGTGTTGTGTTGCCGTCGAGTTTTGTGGGAAGCAAGCGTTACATGGACCAACTATATTTCGACGGGATGGCCATTTCAAGTAAATTGGGATTTCCTGACCTGTTTATAACCTTTACCTGCAACCCAAATTGGTTAGAGATCAAACGTCAATTGGAACCCAATAACTTAAATGCAAGCGACCGTCTCGATATTGTGGCTAAGGTGTTCAAAATTAAATTTGACCAACTCATGCGTGACATAACAAAGAAACATCTCCTTGGCCGCGTTATTGCATGTGAGTCTTACTTTTGATCTATTGCTTTTTCATTTCTGTCATTTTTATGTTTCTAATTACTTTCTGAACTTTTTCCTGTAACAGTTATGTACACTATAGAGTTCCAAAAACGAGGACTACCCCACGCCCACATTTTGATTTTCTTACATCCTGACAGTAAATATCCCAGTCTTTCTGACATTGATCGAATCATTTGTGCTGAGATACCTAACCCCAAACCAGTCCTACTTTGTACAACTTGGTCAAATCACATATGGTACATGGACCCTGCGGTTTGTCAAGGGAATCATCACCGTGTATGAAGAATAGAAAATGCACTAAGTTCTTTCCAAAGCGATTCATAGAAAACACAATTGTCGATGCCGAAGGCTACCCTATGTATAGGAGGAGATCGTCTACACACATAATTGAGAAAAATGGCATTCCTTTAGACAATAGACATGGCGTCCCTTACAACCCTATGTTGCTCTTAAAGTACCAGGCTCATATTAACATGGAGTGGTGTAATCAGAGTACGTCGATAAAATATCTGTTCAAATACATCCACAAGGGTTATGATCAAATTACCGCATCAGTTGTGCAGGCTAACCATTCCACCTCAACAGGTACGAATGATGTTGATAAGATAAAACAATACCTTGATTGTAGATATATCTCTCCTTGCGAGGCAAGTTGGCGAATATCTGCTTACAACATTCATGGAAGGAAACCGGCTGTTGAACGTATGTTTTTCCATATTATCGGAGAGAAGCCTCTGTACTACACTGATTATTACCGCATGGAGAACATTCTAGAAAAGGCTAGCGTCACGGAATCCATGTTTTCTGCCTGGTTGGTTGCAAATCAGACTTACGAAAATGCAAGACAATTAACATACGGCCAGTTCGTTACCATGTTTGTCTACCACAAACGAACTGGAGAATGGAAGCCTCGCAAGAAGGGGTTTACTATTGGTCGTTTGATTTGGGTACCACCGTTTACAGGTGAATTATTTTTTCTAAGAATGATGCTTACGGTGGTTAAGGGACCTACAAGTTATGAAGACATTAGAAAGGTTGGTGATACACAATACGATACCTTCAGAGATGCGTGTTTTTCTATGGGTTTCCTTGAAGATGATAGGGAATACATCGGGGCTATTAAAGAAGCCAGCAAATGGGGGTCAGGTCATTTTCTTCGGAAGCTTTTTGTGGTTATGCTTATGTCGGGGAACGTTAACAGGCCTGGTCATGTGTGGAATGAGTCATGGGTGTTACTGTCCGACGGACTGTTGCATCAACAGAGACAATTGGCACAAAACAATGGTAAAAAATTTAAATTATAATACTATTTTCCTACTCCAGTTACGTCTATGTTATTTTAATACACTGAATAACTCAAACTCATGAAACTCATTAAATGTTTGCCTTTTTTAGATCTTCATTTAACTGATTCGGAGATTCAAAATCTTACACTTATTGAAATTGAAAAACTTCTTCAAACCAACAAGAAAACGCTTAAAGATTTCAAACCAATACCATACCCTGATGGTTATGTTTTGGAACAACTCGGGAATAGGTTCATATACGACGAGCGGAGTTACGACATTCCAACCATGCAGGCAGAATATAACACACTCTATTCTGCTCTAACAGGTGCACATTTTGACGTCCCCTTTTCCATTTTGTATTATTTTCCTGCAAACACATTAACTTCGTCTATCGTTGTAATTTCAGATGAGCAGCGGGGTATATTTGACACAATCATGTCTGCTGTTGCGAATCAGACTGGTGGGGTTTCTTCCTTCATGGTTACGGGGGTACAGGGAAAACTTACATGTGGAGAACACTCACAAGTGCACTTAGGTCCAAGCACGATATTTGCTTAACGGTGGCAACGAGTGGGATAACATCATTGTTGTTACCCGGTGGGAGGACTGCTCACTCAAGGTTTAAGATACCTGTTCCTACGGTGGATAATTCGACTTGCGACATTGGTTATAAAGAAGACTTGGCAGAGTTACTCAGACAATCAAAATTAATAATTTGGGATGAGGCACCGATGGCAAACAAATGGTGTTTTGAAGCTCTTGATAGAACATTAAAGGATCTCATGAGTAGCAGTAGCAACTCCACTCAGGTCTTCGGAGGCAAGGTGGTGGTATTCGGAGGGGACTTCAGACAGATTCTGCCGATTATACCAAGGGGGAGTCGTTCTGACATAGTTCATGCCACCATCAACGCTTCATACATATGGCATTCAGTTAAGGTGTTAACACTAACCAAAAACACGCGCCTGTCTTGCGGTCCCATCGACGAAGAGAGGACCGAAATTTCACAATTCTCGGATTGGTTACTCAAAATTGGAGAAGGTCGAGTTGGTGAACCAAACGATGGCACAGCTGAGATCAAATTCCCCCTTGAGATGCTCATTACTGAATTTGAAGACCCCATTGTCACAATTGTGACAAGTACTTATCCGGAATTTCTCGATAATTTCCATGATTACAACTACCTTCGCAGTAGGACAATACTTGCTTCTACCATCGAAATGGTTGACAAAATCAATGATCATGTTTTGGACATCATGCCAGGTATTGTTGTTTCAATTCCCATTTTCAATTCTACCCAGCCTGATCAATGTTTCGTACACTACATTTTTGTCATTAATTTTTTAACAATTTTGCCTTTACTTGCGGCCTATTAAAACACAACTATGTACAGGTTTTCGATGGAACTAATGATTGTCATTTTTTACTTAGGTGAGTTGAGGGACTTCTTTAGTTGTAACTCCGTAGATCGGTCCGAAATACACGACAGGGACATGCTTGATGTTCTGACCCCTGAGTTTCTGAGCTCTTTGAAAACCTCCGGTTTGCCTAACCATCACATAAAATTGAAGGTTGGAACACCCATTATGTTGATGCGCAACATCGATCAGTCGAAAGGGTTATGTAACGGTACACGTCTTATCGTTACAAAGATGGCTACGCATGTTCTTGAAGCACGTATTATGGGGGGCAAAAACCACGGCAACATCGTCTATATTCCAAGGATGAATATGTCGCCTTCTCAATCTCTGTGGCCTTTCAAGCTTAGCCGGAGACAATTTCCAATCATTGTCTCCTACGCAATGACGATAAACAAGTCGCAAGGTCAGTCGTTGGATTGGGTTGGCCTTTACATTCCTCGAGACTTTTTTACTCATGGACAAATATATGTGGCGCTTTCAAGGGTTACAACCAAGAGTGGAATAAAAGTTTTGGTCCACGATGAAAACAACGTGGCCAAAGACACAACTACAAACGTTGTTTACAAAGAGGTTTTCAACAATGTTTGAGTTGGGAAGTTTTCTACATCGATTTAAATGTTCACTCTTATACTGCGTAACTGAAAATCACCATTGTCCAAATTACGATTCTGGATTTCATGTTACACTCATGTGGAGACAACCTATATTTTTTTTGTTAATTCATTGCCTTGTACAACGTTGTATGGATTTTTTTGTATTATGGAAGTACCTCAAGCATGTTTCTTGAATATTGTCCTATTCTTTTAAGTCGTTTCATTATACAACTTCCGTTAATGTTCTTTCTAACAGTGGTGACATAAAGCATATCATAGTTATAACTGGTGAATTAAAACATGTCATAATCATACCAGATATTTAGTTTCCCTCTCTTCACCGTTTTGGAAAAAACAGATCCATTCCCGCAAAAATACGACAACTTTATCGATCTTTCACCCTACAATAACATACCTATATTACCAAACAGATTCAACAAACAACTTTTACTAAACAACCATGAACAATAATACCAAGCATTTCAACACAAGTTACAAATGGCAATGTGTAAGTAAAGAAAACACAACCGCGACTTCCTTTTACCCATACGGATGGAGGTAAACATGACATTTCTTGTACACCGATGTTGTATCAAATCGAAATCGGACTTTGTCTCTCGCTTTGAAATTGTTGTATTTGCAAAACTCATCCCAACCATAACCCAATTTAGTTCTTCGTATATCTCCAACGTGAAACAGTTTCTTCAAATGCACCTTCCCATTATCGCCGCACAACATAAGATCTTCGTATCCATACCGTCTTAATACTTCGGCAAAATCCTCCTGCAACTTCTATAAAACGAATCACAGAATTAAGATATTTATCCCCTTTAAACATTACAAATATCATTTATGACATTTGATGATTAAGAATCCAAAATACTCAACTATTCTTGGCAGATCCACGCTCATCTCGCTTAATTCGTGGTCAAACGCATAAATCTGACGCTTATATACATATATACTATGGAAATAAGGTAGATCCATGAAATTCTTAACCTCTTTGAAACCGTTGATTGCGAAGTTGTTGTTTCCATAGTAACCAAAAGTTACAACAACATCATTTGGTAAGTTGTAGTAGGTTTCCAGAATTGGCCACCCGCTGATAATCAGTGGATGAATCGGTTGTTGGTTGTAGATGACATCATGGTGGACACCTTTGTTCGTTAAAATTGTCCATGTCTTGCTTATTTCCCCATCATATAATTTCAGAAACTGTTCGTCAATTTCAGGAAATTTCTGAAATCAAACAACTACAATATCAGATTTCACGTTTTTACTTCTGTGTCGCTTCTGTTTTGCAGTTCAGAGTATCACAATGTTTATCTTATTACTTACCTGTGATGATACTTTGGCCACCTCAAAGAAGTGGACGGCTTCTATGTGTTTCAGTGGACCACAATTTTCCATGGACCTTCTTCAATTTTTCTAACAGGAAGGACAGTGGATGAGTAAAGAGAGGATGATGGTTGTAATTTCTTCTTTTACGTTTTCCACCCAACAACATTACAGACTCCTATTTAATACCAATAACAACTCACCTACCTATCCATTATTCACATGGGGGCATTATTGATTTTTGGCTTTACCCATCACATGTTTCTGTTGGGGCCAAACTATTCCATACGTGTGCACGTGTCATTAAAACAAGTTGTGGATTTGTTCTTTCAGCTTTTGAAGGAATATGATTCCATTTCGCAATTGTTAAAACACAACCAGACAAATAAAACACTGAACACTAAGTCTGTCAAGAAAGCATCATGTGTTGTTGGACATATATTCAGCCATTATATCATTTTTGCATTACTTCATATGTCTTACACGGTGGAATATCCTCACCCTGCTTTTTTAGCCAACTATATAAAAAAAGTATTTCAACACACCTGCCATGCAAATTTAAAGGCCATACAGTCTACGTAAATACCATAAGCATAACATTATATAAGTCATAATAACTTTTACATCCCATTGTCAACAACCAAATAACAAACACTTCTTAAAAAACAAACTAAACCCTGATATTCAGCAAAATCTTAACACCTACTTCGCAACAAAACATGACACCTGTCGAATACCCTAATCTACCTCCCATCCCAAGCCTTTCAAAACTTCCTTAAACAACAGAAACTGAACATCATCTTCGTTCAAACTTAGACTTCGAACTGCGACCTACGGCTTCTTTGAGGCTTTGTACAGCTTCACTTTGATGCGTCGAGCAGGCAGGTAACTTAGCCTGAACTGAAGTATGTCGCCATTGGCGACACCTCTGTCCTTGGCAAAACTATACCATCCTTGACCTATATGCTGCTCAACGCAGTGGTCCCTTTGCCGGGTAGTAACAAGACTCACATATGTCTTGTCCGTGTCAATGTCGTGCATCTCGATGTCCTTGACTCCTTCTAAACAACCTGTTTTGATAACGCGTTGTGGAACTTGCTGCATAAATGACTTATGATTAATCATGTCATTCAATATTATATCACAAAATTAACATAACTTAATAATTTTTATACCAACTTCGACATATCAGACTTACAAGTACGTTACACTTTACTGTTTTTCCATTTGTAATCATCTTCTCCCAAGCAATGTACTTTGATCCATCGCGTTCGTTAATGTGACAGCCACCAGTAACTTCGTCTTCCTCTTCGCAACTGAAACCATCCAATCAGGTGGTATATCAATTTTAGTATAACACACTACATACTCAAGCTAATATATAACAAGTAATGTAATGTATTATTTTGTATTCATCTATCTTTTCCAATCGTTTTTTTTCTCAACTTATACAATCATTATCTGTATAAAATCCATACATCACACTAACTCTTGCTTCAGTGTACCGAAAATAGATTTACAACAGATTTCATATAACCAACACAAATCTCTCATTTTTTCATGCCACAATGACAGTCGTATTACCTTGACGAATCTGAGGAAATCATTACGACCTCCCGAACGACCAAACTTCTACTGTCTTTTCCAACCACAACAGCTTTGCCCTTTTCGTTTTCTCCCCCGGTTGCAACAATCTTGTCCCCCGCCAGGGCTCTACCTTTGTCACTGTAATTTTTACACATACACAACACATATCACATAACATAGCAAGAATAAACCGATGGTTGTCTTAAATGCCTGTTTACAAACCTGCTGGCCGCATTCGACGACATCGGTACGTTGGCAATCATTAACTTCACTCTTGTCTTCGCCATATGCAGATAGTCTCTCGCAGTTAAAAGTTTCAGTTTCCCTTTCCTTTCTAACCTTTTTTCCTCCGCCTGCAACAATTTGAAATACATGTCCTCTGCTGATTTCTTTGCTCTGTAAAACAAATGTAAAAACAAACAATGAGTAAATGGTTGTCCATGCAATTCATTCTTTTCTATCAGATCATGCAAAAAAATATACTCTGATAAACAAAGACCTCTGAAATTTTGCACTAACAAATTACAAAGTCATTCCTTTATCTCAGATTATCTGTTACCCCAGATTTCAATCGCATGCATTACGATACTATTCACTATGACTTCATCATCCCATATCGATTAACCATTAATATGACACAACACCGTTAACCATACCTTTTCTCGCGCTTGCCGCCACAACGATCGCCGCTGTCACTGTGGTTGTTTGTTCCGTCCATTACGCAACTCCGTTTCACTTCCCTGATCACAGTTTCCACCGTTTGCGAACTGTATCTTTTGGTCAAGCAATGTCGTTACTATTGTTGGTCCCAAGTATCCGCACGTGTGGGAAGATATGTCGATTCCTTCACGTTTAATACCCACACGTTTTTTTCTTTTTTTTTTCCTTTATGTTTCATAACCAACAATATACATTTTTTTATATTATATAAATCATTTTTGTTTATTTTTCTTAATTACTTTTTTTTTTAATATGGAAATTACTTTTTCCTTTTTTATTCCAATACAACACAAAATTTCTATTTTTTTTAATTTATTTTCTTTTTCCTTCTTTAAATTGGTGACATTTCGGCGGAACAAACCAGAACCCGTGCGGACGCACGGGTTACCCACTAGTATATATAAGGAAAACACTCATTGTAACAAAAAACTAGAAAATTGTTGGAGCTGGGATTCGAACCTTGTCACTCTATGAATGTATAGTCACCGTTAAATGATTTGACCGTAATGCAATGTCTTTTCGTAAATATAAAAAGACAAAACGCATCCAAAAAAGAGGCATTATTATAATTTAGTGTTACCAAAGGTATATTTTATAGTAGTGACTGCTTATCTTCTTTCTTCTTGTCATGCAGGTTGTTTCTCCTCTTCTAATAGATTTTGCTCTTCTGATATCTTTCTCCTCTTCTGATTGGTATCATGAATGTTATTCCTCTCCTTCTTGTTGTTTTGATACTCTTGAGTACCACTAGTTTTAGACATACATTAAATGTTTTTGCTAGGCTCCCTCTTAATGTCCTTAGCTTGGTTAAGAATATACTGAATATATGGATAAATTCCCTCAAAAACCATATTATTATGTGCCCACTAGATGCTTTACATGCCGTTTAGAAAATCCTTAATAGTGTCCTTGTATTTCTCTGAATGGTTTCCCATAGCCATTCCTTTAAGTTAGCTTATTTGATATTATGAAAATTCAGGTTTAGCTTAGATCCAAACCAAATCCTTTTGGCCCTCTCAAAGCCTATGAATGCATGATTTATGGTCTCCTTAGTAGCAAGACAAACAGGACAAAATAAAGGACATTGAACCCCTTCTTTGCTGAGTTCAGTTCTTACTGGGATAACATCATTTATGAAATGCCAAGTTAACGCTTTAATCTTGGGTTGGTTTTTGATACTTCAAAACTTATTTTAACTCTTATCTTGCTTCTTATACTCATAGGTTCTTGACTTGCTTCTATTTTCCTGGTCATGGAATATGTGATACTCCGACTTTAATGAATAATTATCATTCGTATTAAACTCCCACATCATTACATCCTCACCATCTTTATCCCCTATAGGAATTTGGGAAAGTTTGTCTACATCATAGGAAATGAAATTAGCTTTAAGAAAAGGCAGGTCCAATCTAGAGTACCATGATCAGTTAGGTCCCTAACCCAAAGCACTTTGGAAACCAAGTACCTCCAAGTTAGGACTTTAAACCATCATTGATAGCGAAAAAAAGATCCTTTCAAATATTAATCATCTTGTCATTCCCAATTCCCCAACAACACCCTCTTAGAAGTTTCTCCTTGGCTCTGTTTATACTTTTCAAAAAGAAACTATCACCATTCTTAATTTTGGCTTGCCAAAAGCTAATTTTAGAAAAATACTTAGCTTTCAAACTTTTATGGATTATAGAGTTCAGGTTAGTCAAAATTCTCCACCCTTTCATAGGTAACAAGGCATGATTAAAGGTACACATACCCCTAAAGCCTATACCCCATTTTTCCTATCTATTGCCTAAGGTATCCCACTTTTCCCAGCAAATCTTCTTTTCCTCCTTGTTAGCACCCCATCAATAGTTCCTCATTAACTTAGCTTAGTTGTTTTCTTTCTTTCTTTTATTAATGTCATCATAAAAATAAAAATAAAAATAATTTAATTTATTCCATTTTTATTCCACCAACCCATTATAATTAGGCATACTATTACACAACTTTTGCATAATTGTTTGTTACATCCAAGGAAAAATAATTAAATAAATAACAAAAAAAGTAAATATAACAAAGAAAAACTTAATTCTCTTTCTAGAAAAGTAGTAGAAATAGCCATGCACATTCAAGTTTTCATGGGAAGGGATTGAGTACCTTTCAAATTGCATGCCTATGTAACTTTCAATATATATATATATATATATCTTAACTTTTCCTCTCTCTCATTTTATTATCTTTATAACTATTTATTTATCTTTTAAAATACACTAAAGATACCAAAGGTAGATAATCTCATCCCAACTTTCATCTCTTTCACCTTAATGTCACCACTACAAGAAATATCTATTATCACAGTTGGGAGAAGGATTTCATCACGGATGGTGGCGCATGGTACCGTAAGGCGTGATAGTAAGTATGCTACTTTTCACCACGGGCTAAAGTCCGTGGTGAAAACTGGATATCGCGTTACAATTCATCACAGATGGAAGTTCCAACCGTGGTGAAATGTAGTCAACCCATTTTTGTCAGCCAGTCGACTTAGCACCACGGATGATAATTCCAACCGTGGTGAAAAGTTAGTCACCCCAATTTTTCATTTTTGCCACATGCTTTGACTGACCATATTGAGATCTTCCATCACAACATAGAATACTAAACTTTCTAATACAACAACAACAACAACAACAACAACAATAACACAAACAAAAACAAGAGCAAGAACAACACCACCAACAACAACACTAACAACAACAACAACAACAACAACAAAACAAAACAAAATCAATAGAATCTTTAAACATTAAATCTCAACAACAACAACAAAAATTAATAGAATCAATAAACATTAAATCTTAACAACAAGAAGAACAAAGATTAAATCAATAATATCGTTAAACATTAAATTCCAACAACAACAATAAAAGCAACAACACGAAAAACAACAACAACAACAACAAAAATAAAATCAATAAAATCGTTAAATATTAAATCTCAATAATAATAACTTTAAACAATTTATCTGACACAACAACAAAAATAACAAACATTGCTTACTTGAATCCATGTTTTCGTTACCTCGTTCAAGTAAGAGAAGAGATGATGGAGTTCTAAAACTTGTTAATGAAATAAATTGTGTTTTCGAGTTTCTTTATGGAAGTAATAATGTTTTCGAGTTTGGTTTAATGGAAAAATAGAGTTTTGTACATGAAAGATGAAGTTTGGAGGTAGAAGGTGAAGTTCGTGTAGGGAAAAAGTAAGTGAACATGGAGCGTTATATATCTTGGAAATATAATATATTTTTACTTTAAAAAAAGGAAGACGCCACTTTTGACCACGGTTGAAATTCTAGCTGTGGTGAAAAGTGGCTTAAAAATAAATAAAAAATAAAACTACTGGTGTTAGGATTCAAACTCATGACCATACGCTACTTTTCACCCTGATTGAAAATTTCAACCATGGTTGAAAGTGTCTTAAAATTAAATAAAAAATTTAAATGATGGTGTTGGAATTCAAACCCATGACCAGACTCCATTTTTTTACTAGAGATAGAAATTCCAACCGTGATTGAAAGTGGCTTTAAAATAAAACTGAAAGGCGCCTAAATGAATATATTTTACCACGTGGAGACTATGGTCGAGGTAAAAGTGCATTATAAAATGTATATTTTGTAGTAGTATATTATACCATAGTATCCCATAAATCCAACAACCAAAACATGTGTAATTCCCTAAATTAAGCACTGCAGAATCCTTGAATCATATCAATACTGTAGAAGCAAGCTTCACTCACATTGAGTTTTGATGAAGACAACACAACAAGCTCTCTACAAAGATAATATGCAAAAAGAAAGAGAATCAAGCTACATGAAGTACAAGAAGTTCAAGTTTAAGAAGATATCCTAAGTACTATCAAGTTGAATCAATTAGCTTCAAGTGTTCAAGTATCATGAAGATCAAAGGTTGAACAAAGGTATATCAATGTCATTTAAAATGCTTATACAAGTGTTCAAAAGTGTCTCAAGCATACAATATATATTGATAAAATAGTTCTCAAAATATTTCTTTAATTGGAAAAATTATTTTTCATTTTTGAACCATATTAAATCACTTTCAAATATAATCTATTGACTTGGGTAAATCAATAGATGTTGTATAAAATTGGTTCAAATACTTAGACAAATTTTTTAATTATTTAATTTATTTAAACATTCAGTTTTTGGTAAATTATGGCCTTTTTAACTGTCGTAACAGCACCAGAAACCGCCATAATTCACACTGTTCTGAACCAGTATTTTAAATTTTAAATTTCAAAATTATTTGGTAAAGTGTGGCGTTTTGAAACGATGTAACATACCAAACAACCGCCACAATTTACAACGTACTGGAACAGTGTTTTTTATTTAAAATTGAAAAATGTTTTGTTTGAATGCATCTTTTCATTATATCTTTTCATGGCATCTCTTACATCATTTGTCTTATTAAATTCAGAATTTTTCTAACCATTGCCATGATTTTTGAATGGTTGCTTTCATCAATATAAATACATGTCATTTTCAGATTAAAACTTACCTCCAAGAAATTTCATAATAAAAAATCCACTCATTCTTTTCATCTTTTAGTTATTCTTCAAGTGTTCATTCAAACATATTTTTGAGAGAAACCTTTGCATAAATTTCACACATTATCATTGTTTCATCTCATTTTATTCAAGAACACTTGTATATTTCATTTGAGTGATATTTGTTTCAAGGAGAAGATCGATCGTGAAGATTGATAGCATCATATTCTCAAGACATCAAATTTATATCAAGATTATTTTCTGTTTTACCTTGTTATCCAGGACTGTTGGAAACAAGTGAGTGTTTTGAAGAGAATTGTTCTTCATACACTTAATTACCTATAGGTTAGATAGTAAGCATCACTATTGGTGTGATTAGGCTGTACAATAATTCTAAACTATAGTGAACTCTCTTTCGTGTTGAAGGAGGAGTGGAGTACTCTCGGGCTGTGAGGGGAACCACTATAATTCTCTTGTGTCATTTTTCCTTTCCGCATTTTACTTTCTAGCACTTATCATAAAACGGAAAAATAACCAAGAACCGGTAAAAAGATCAAAGAAATTTTTAAGAACCTAATTCACCCCCCCTCTTAGGCGCATTTACAACTTACAAATACATTCCCATAATTCTCGCAAACATAATTCAAAAATAAACATTTAATTTATCCCTAAAGCATATAGATTGAAAACTAAAACACACACACACATAGAGAGAGAGAGAGAGAGAGAGAGAGAGAGAGAGAGAGAGAGTGTGTGTGTGTGTGTGTGTGTGTTTTCAAGAATAATTTTGGAGAGAAACAAAACCAATAATCACATAAAAGGAAAACCAAAACATAAACTCGGAGAAAGGAAAAAAAAGAAGAGAAAATGTATATACTTAATCCCACCTCATTCTCATCATTATTGTAAATAAAATAACTTCAAAGACTAGCATTCTTCTTTGAGGATAAAATCAATAGAAACACATAATCGCAAGAGCATATTCATTACCCAACATAACCAAAATTGATAATAAACCAAAAAGTTGAGCAAAGTAGGAAGAATCAGAGCAAGGTATGAAGAAGATGGAAGAAAAGTAGAAAAAAAAGATAACACACTATTTCCTGCCACTGCGCCTCCACCAACCACTCAACCTCCACTAGCCTTTGTGCCACCCTCAGCCTCTCCATCACTCGTGCAATTCACATCCACCTCCGACCATCTTCACACTCCCTCTACCGTGTGCATACCCTTCCACACTGGCATATCGCTTCTATTCGTTTTACCACCACACCATTCGTAAATAGCCTTTCTTCATCCTCTTGTATTTTTCTATTTTTCTATTTTTATTTTTCTATTTTTGATGCACTTGTTTGTTTTTTGCCTTTTACCTTGCCTTTACTTTGAGAATTTCACCTGACACCCATTTCTTTGAATCAGGCACCCCCATCAGTAGCATTTTTACTATAATACCCTCGCACTTAAAAAATACAACTTCCACTATTCATTTTGTCTTTTTTTTTTTGGAAATTTTGGAAACATTTTGATTTCTACCATATTTTTTTAAGCTTATATTGAATATTTATGAGTAAGCAATTTTTTAATTAGATGCATGCATTTATACCGATAATTTAGTATTTATACCATATTTTTAACAAAAAAACATGTTTTTTTATCGACGTTTTTGAAATGTCTAGTAAAATCCCAAAATTTGCAAGCATTTTTACCAATATTTTTGAAAAATGTGGTACCCTACATGAATTTTTACTGACATTTTGGAACTTTATGGTAAAAATATATACATGCGTCTCGACAATTTCAAAAACGTTGGTAAAAATGCATGCAAGTTACTTCATTTTTCAAAAATTTCAGTATTTACATGTTTATTTTCGGATTTTTAAAATATCCGCTAGTTATTATTATTTTTTTTTGTATTTTTTACTGTAGTGAGGGCCAGAGGAAGAGACAATAAGATTGTTCCTTGATTGCAATTACACTAGAGAGAGCAGTTGCAGAGTCCTTTAGTGAAGGCGGTGGGGATGAAAAATAGTAGTTGCATCTTAGGACGGGTAGAGTACTCCCACTGGTTCTCGTCGTAAGAGGATAAAGTTGTCTTGATTAGCCTGCACTCTATAATGTATAAGAGGTAGAGCTGGATAGGCCAGAGGTCTTGATACCGAGCTAGATGTTGCCTTTATTAATGATCCAGAGGTTCCTCATCAGAATGATATCAAGGCTCCTCCTATGGATGATATCGAGGTTACTCCCCAGACTGATACAAAGATTTCTCCATAGGCTGATACAGAGGTTTCTGTTGTAGTAGATACAAAGGTGGTAGCTCAGGCTGATATAAAGTCATTTGTCCATTTAGATAGAGCCTAGTACCCTACCTTGCCCACAAGGTATGAAGATAATGTGGCATTTAGATTATGGCAGGGAGATGTATAAATATTTTATTTAAAGTTGTTTTATGTATTACTAATCAATCAAAAGTAACATATGGTTTATACTTAAATTGCTACAGAACTGCGCCCCATTGAAGGTGTTCACCCACGGGACGAATTTGAAGAAATGCACTGATGTGGATATGCCAGATGAGGTCAGGGCGATTGTCCCTGATGTCATCCTGCTTCCATTAGTTGATTGTTCCCTCAGCATGATCGACGATCCACTAATGTCTATTTTTGTTAAGCGTTGGCAAAAGAAGACATCTTCATTTCATCTTCCATTTTTTAATTTGACAATTATTCAAGATGTTGACTATATCCTCTTCCATCTCCCCTATGCAGGTAACTTCTTCATTGCTCCTGTCATTAATCAGGTGATACATGTATGGGTGTTGAGACATACTTGGGGGTTATGCCATAGATGGTTTAGGGAGAGTTCAAGGCTAATATGGGTGCTGATTTTCTCCTCTCTTGGCAGTGAGACACTGATGAAACACTCGATATATGAGGCGGCTTCTAGGATACACATGTTGCATCTTATAAGATGTATTATCTTGGTAGCACTACTACAAAATAAACCTTTCGTAACACCATAGGTCTTCCTGTTAACCATGGTAATAATTCTTTTTTGGGCGATTTTTTTGGTATTTACTAAAAGACATTTCACTATGGTCATGGTTAACAATCATAGTGAAATGTACCTGGAGTGAAAGGGTTCGAATCCCAGCACCAACAATTTTCCATTTATCATGACATAATGAGTTTGATCTTGTATATCACCATGGTTCTTATAATCAATTGTTGTGTAAGGCGCAATTATTTCATCACGGTTCATATTATCAACCGTGGTGAAAGGTGTTACATATTTGTATATAAGCGAAATTCTCTCTTGCTTTAGTATATAACAGTCGTCTCTCTTAAAACAAACCTTAACAACTCTTTCACTCGTCTATCTCAAAACAAAACCCTAACATCTCTGTCATTCGTCTTTCTCATATGAAAACCCCAAACTTATGGAGCGAACTCGTCTTCTTCAAAAGGTTACCTTTGTTACATTAAATCTTAGCAAATGACTATTTTACAGATTCACCTTCACAATAGTTTATCTTTAAAAATTTGTTTATGTATTATTGTTTACGTTTTAATAACTTATTTCATAATGTATGAACTTTATGCTTGTTTTGACTAATAAGTAGGGATGGTGAATGAAACAAATTAAGGATGATGAAGCTAAAGTGAGCGATGCAAACTTGTGTGAAAGACCCAAAATGACATCTATTTAAAATTAACAAAAGTTTGTAGCTCTCACTTCAACTTCATCCTCCTTTCATTGTGGATGCAATTATGGTACATGTACATTTCTGAAACATTCCATGAGTTGATAAGTTGTTGTTATTATTAATAAAAGTTGTATGTTGTATGTAGTTTATGCTATGTGTTAATGATTTTGTTGTTTTTAATAAGAGTTGTTTGTTCTAACTTGTGTATTGTTTAAGGTTTGCCGATAATGAATGTTGTTGTTAATGTTTGTTTAAAAGATGAATTTATTATATTTTATGTGGTTTAAATATTTATGCAACCCCTTATTGAATATATAACTTTTTAGCTTGCATTAGAAATTATAATATGATAGTATTTCTTTTTTATATTTGTTGCGAAATGACTTTTAAGTAGTAGTAAAAAAATAAAGAGAGTATTATTTACTTTAAATATAATGATATATATGCATTGGAGTTAGTCTAAAAATTCTTGTTTAGAGTACGATCGCATCATTATATCACTTGCCACATAACAAAATTAGTTCCAATCTCAATTCTACAAAATAGATAAAAAAAACAGAGAAACATTACTCAAACAAACAAATGAACTGAAAAGCCAATATCCCAATTTTATAAATGGAGAAACTAAAATTTCGAATAAGAATGAATTATGTTACAATTTTAAAGCAATAACTAATTTTTCAATATAGATATGTGATAATTTAAAATAACAAAAGGAAAAAAAAAAAGAGAGGATAATTCAGCTAATATAAACAAACAAAAGTAGGAAACTTCTTGCTATGAAAACAAAAACTCTATGTATCAGAATTTGTTCAAATTTGATAAAACATTAAATGTTGTCGGGATGAAAATGAAGAGTTGGAAACGTGTACATGTATGTTTACAAAGTACTACTACTTTATTTTTGCATGTAGAATTTTCCTTTTCTATTTATTTATCATTTTAAAATTTGAATACAACATTAATATTTTTCTTAATATAAAAATAAAAAATATGAATTATTAATATATATATATATATATATATATATATATATATATATATATATATATATATATATATATATATATATATATATATATATATATTCTTGTTTTATTTCATGTCTCATGAGCCAATTGGTTTTTTAAGGTGAGGCTTCCAACTAGGTTGAATTATTAATTTTCCATTTTTTATTTATTTAAAATATTTTTAATTTTTTAATATTATTAATTTATAAAAATTAACAAATTATTTACATTAATACATAAATATAAATAAATATTATTCATAAAAATTGAACTTTAACGCATCAACTTACATCTATTTAAATCAACTAACCCATAATTATTATCTACCCAGCCCCTGTTTTTAGTTTTAAATCTCTATCTATATACTGTTTTTGTTTTTAGTCATTGATGTTTTTTTTTTTTTTGTGTAAAATATTTTCATATTAAGTGATTTCTACAATATTCATTTTAGTCTTTAATTTAAGAAATTAAAATAAAATATGCTATATATTTTAAAGACCAATTTTAATATGAATAAATTTTATAAGTTTCAAATTTGATATGCTACATATCTTGAAGGCTATAGATATTGAATCTTAAATTTGAGGATGACACAATAGTGATGGAGAGTTAGAGATGGGAAAGTATTTTGGCTAACAAGATAACCTACATCTAGGTTGAATTGAAAGCTGTAGAATGGAAGAAATGACGCAGTGTCACTCTTTTGAATGTCTTTTTCTATTAGTTGGAACAGCCTAGCAGATTGTTATGAAATAAATCTAGTATTCTCTAAAGAATGGAAAATTTGTTTTTTAAAATATTTTTTGGGATTGATGAAAGGTGGAAAGGTCCCGGAAGAAAAAAACAAAATTATGATTTGTGAATATATGATCAATTCTAAAAGGCAAAACTTGGGGATAATAAAATGATAGTGTCGGATTGTTCATTGGTGGAACAAATAAAACTAATGTCATGGAGTTATATTTAATAAAAAATCGACTTTGTGCACAAGATAAAGATGGGAGAAGAGAGAGAAGAAAAATAATTGAATAACAAACTTCGATTACTCTTGTAAAACGGTTATAGTAAATGGTTACAGTTAATCTATTGAAAGCTACACTTGTTTAAATACAAGTAAGAATAACTAAAAATACTGAATTACTCTTCAACATTATCCCTTAATTCAGATTTAGCTAATCAAAACTAATAACACCAATTCCATTCCTCAAGTGAAGAAATTGATCAATCTTGATTGCTTTCGTCAGAACATCTTACCGTTGCTTCTGGGTGCTCCCTTCACACTTTCTGAATCCTTAAAGCTTGAAAAATGAATCAATTTTCAGATTCCAGACTCTAGGAACTTGTTTCAGTCCATACAACGTTCAGAAAAGAAGATTTCACATACAGGTGTATCAGAGACCAATTCCTATTTACAACTATAACAATCACCAATTTCATTGTTTCATGTCTAACTACAGGAGCGAACACTTCAAAGTAATCTAACCTAGATTTATGTTGAAATCCTCTTGCTACTAACCTTGCTTTGTGTTTTTCAATTTATCCATTTGGCTTCCGTTTCACCTTCAAAACCCATTTGACGCTTATGTTTTTCTTGTTCCTTAGAAGCTAAGTTAACTCCCAAGTTTTGTTTCTTTCTATAGCCTCAAGTTTTTCTTTCATGGCCTTCATCCACACGTTCTTCTTGAGAGCTTCTTTAGTACTTACTGGTTCAGAATCTTCTAACATGGCACACTGAATGACATCCCTTTAAGAGTCTATTTCAGTATCTTGTAGCATGTCAAACTCTGCAAATCTTCTTGGAATGTTTCTGATTTTTTGTGGCCTCTGAATATGTTCAGAATCTTCTTCGGACACTAGAACATTATCAGATGCTGGAACCCCAGAAGTATCACCTTCAGAGGCGTGACCACCTTCAGAATCTGGAATATTCCCATAGTCTGGATCACCACCGGAGTCTGAATCACTATCAGAATCTGAATCAGATTCACCTTTAGAGTTAGACTCATCTTTAGCAACATAATCACTTTCAGACTCCGACTCATCTTCAGAGAAAGAATCGCCTTCAGACTCTGAAATATCTTCAGAAGTCAACTCAGGTGTTAACACCGCACCAGCGTTGGATTGATATTTGTTCCAATCCCATGCTTCTAATTCTTTCACAATGACATCTCTGCTGAATTCAACCTTGTTAGTGACAGGGCAATAAAGCTTATAAGCACTTGTACTGTGGTACCCTACAAGCAACATAACTCTGTTTCTGTCATCCAACTTCCTTCTCTTAGCATCTGGAACATGTTTATAACAACCATAACCACACACCTTCAGATGGCTCACACCTTGCTTATCTCCGGTCCACTTCTCAAAAGGAACAATTTCATTTAGCTTCTTTGTTGGACACTTGTTGAGCATATATGTTGTAGTGGCAACAGCTTCTCCCCACAAGGTGTGAGGGAGCTTCTTCTCCTTCAACGTGCTCCTTGTCTTGTCAAGCAAGGTTTGATTTCTTCTTTCAGCAAGACCATTGTGTTGAGGAGTGTATGAAGCAGTCACTTCATGCTTAATTCCATTCTCCTCATAGAAACTCTTGAACTCTGTAAAGTTGTACTCACATCCACCATCGGTTCTGAGAATTTTCAGCTTATGACTACTTTATTTTTTAGCCTTTACCTTGAACTTCTGAAACTCAACAAACACCTCATGTTTAAACTTGATGAGTGCTACCAATATCATTCTTGTGAATTCATCCACAAACGACACAAAATATTTGTTTCCTCCAAGTGAAGGTACTTCAAATGGTCCACACACATTAGAATGCACCACATGAAAGTATTCTTTGCTATTGGAGGCATTTCAGATGCAAATGACAATCTTGGTTTCTTCCCTCTCATGCACACACTGCATGACTTCTCTGGCTTCTTAATTACACGAATTTCATGTACCAACTTGTTTGATTTTTTATGCCCTTAGCTTCTGAAATTCAAATGATCAAATATTTTGTGCCACAACTCACTTTCCTTCACAACACTTGTTGAACCAAGGCATTCAGAGTCTGCATTTTTAAAATTCACTTTGAATGTTTTATTCCCTCCCTATTCTGACTTCATAATCAACTTCTGATTAAAGTCATACAACTTCAAATGATTGTCCTTCATGGTAACTGAAAATCATTTCTCAATTAACTCACCTACACTCATCAGATTTCTTTTCATGCCAGGAACATACCACACATTCAGAATCAATGCAGTTTTACCATTATTCAGAACTACTATGACATTTCCTATTCCTTCAGCATTAAGATACTTATCATCAACACATCTAATACTTGTCCTCTTTCTAGAGTCAAAATTAACCAGCCATTATATGTTTCCAATTAGGTGCTTTGAGCAGGCAATATCCATATACCACCAGTCTACCAAATACGCACCATCAGACTCAGAAGCCATCAATAGTATAGGTTCATAATCCGAATCTCCTTTGGCTATGTTTTCTTCTTCTGACTTCCTTTCCTTGTTTGACTAACAATCAGCAGTGAAGTGGCCAAACTTCTTACAACAGTAGCACTGGACCTTCCTCTTGTCATGCTTCTCATTCCCCTTCTGAGAACTCTTCTGCCTTTCAGAAGTTGAGGTTTCTAACTTTTGAACACCATCAAATTTCTTCTTGGCTTCTGACCAAGACTGCTTCTGATATTTCTTACCAGAAGCTGCTTTCAGAGTCTGTTTCTCTGCCTCCATTTTAGAGTTTCTCTTAGTCAGAGGCAACTCTTCTGCCTCTAGACTGCTTTGTAGCTCTTCAATTTTCATGGTGCTAAGATCCTTAGAATATTCAATTGCTACAACAATGTAATCAAACTGAGGAGTAAGAGATCTAAGTACCTTATCAATGATCTTTTTTCAGAGAGAGTTTCTCCACACGACTTCATCTCATTTGTGATCAGAATCACTCTGGAGATGTAGTCAGGTACTGTTAGCTCTTGACTTCGACGCCTGATGTTGGGTTAAGAGTTTTCCCTAAGATATAGAATTTCTAAAGTTCTATGTGGCTTCGACAGAAATATTGCTATAAGGAAATCTAGTCGAAAGCTATCCTTCTGCAGAGAAGAGAAGGTTTAAAAAACTTAGAAATATTTCTAAGAGTTTGGAAGATTTTTCGACCGAAGACTAGGGAGTACCGTTCGACGCGAAGATTTTAAATTCAAAAATAGGAGGGAACAATTACTTCTATTTGATTCTGAAGTGGGACATGTGGCGTTCATCCAAGAGGCCAAGACATGCACGACGCCATGTGTTTCGCCCTGATTAGTATCCCGTTAGTGGGTAGTTATTTTTAGCCATTATAAATAGCAAGTCTTAGGAACAGATTTGGGGTGTTCAATTGTATACAAAAAACTTAGTGTGTTCAAAGTACCAGCGTAGAGAAAAGAGCGTGTGAGAATGTATGTTGTAACACCATTTTTACAATTCAATGCAATTTTCTAAGTTTCTTTCATTAAAGTTTCTTTTCATTTCATGCAAGTTAAGCTTCTGCATTTACCAGCCTTTTGATTTAAAACCCCTTTTTATAGCCTTTTTACTTTTCAGTTACTTTATATTTCTTGAAAAAGTTCTTTTTCACTTTCTTACGCTGTCGAAGTATTCTTAACATTTTCTAGAAACTACACAAGAACCCGATTTAGCACATGTCCTAGGATTTAGTGTGGTCGATCCTGCAAGTTACCCAGTTTTACATAAAATTGATAGACCAGCGATTGTTTACTATTTTTCCCAGTAAACAAATTGGCACACCCAGTGAGACAGTGCTAAATAAATTTTTGCGAAACTTATAATTCTGTGTTTTTGATTATCTTTTCTGTGTCGAGCACTTCGTTGTATGTTATTAAGAAGTAGGGATGAAAATTTGGCCCATCCCCACCGGGTATCCACAAAATTACCCACAACAGGTAGGGTAAAAACCTGCAAAAATGCGTACGGGTACGGGCTCTGGTAATTATCCACTTAAATAAGCGGGGATGGGTGCGGGGATGGGCACCTTAGTACCCAGCCCGCCCCATACCCGCACAATATATATATTTATATATTTTAATTTATATTATTATATAAAAATAAATGTTTATAAAATTTATAAAAAAAATCAATTTTAAACTACTACATATTTAATATAAGTGATCATTTATTTCATAATTCAACAATACAATTTTTTAAAAACTTTTTAATATTTTTAAAAACTTAAAATATTATGATATTTTATACTTGATATATTTATTTTTATTAGAAATGCGAGTAACGGGTACGGGTACGGGCACTTATATACCCATAGGGTACGGGGACGGGTGCCAATTTTGATACCCAAGCGGGTATGGGCTCGGGTACGGGGATTTTTTTAACTGCGGGTATGGGGACAGGTACTATAGTACCCTACCCATACCCTGCCCATTGCCATCCCTATTAAGAAGGGGAAAAGTAGCCACCGCAAACAAAGAGAGACAAAAAAGAAAGTATACGAGGAAAATGGCGAGTACTAATCAGCCAGATAGTTCGAATCCTCAAACTATGTCAGGCGTCAATGCGGAACCAGTTTCAGGGTCTTCGACTGGAGGACCCACGGTTCCTGCTTCTGTACCTGAAACTATGTCATCTATGGCAAGTTCGACGCCCACACATTTGATTTCCCATACTGAACCAGTTTTAACTTATATCGGGCTAAGGGGACCCCCAGTGACTCCCCCACCAATAGGAACGTCTGCTTATCGATATTTTCCACCGCCTGGTTTTTCAATGCCTTTAAACGGTCGAGAACAGCCTTATGGGATGCCAACTTCGATGATGGTAAATTTGCAAAACGCCCCCAGTTTATTCAGAACCCGTAATGACATCACCTTTACAAGGGTCAGGATCTGGGATTAATATGGGTCGAAATAACTAATCTGTTTGGATAGGATATTCAACCCAAATGCCAGACTTAACGAATACTACTGCAGCCTATTTAAGACAACAAATGGATGAAAGTAATCAACAAATGGTCTAAATGATGTCTCAAACCATGGGGGAGATCTTCCAGCCTCTAATTCAAAATACTACCCAGACCAATCAGCAAATGGTTGCGCAAATGACGCGCCTTGCAGATTTCTTTGGTGTGCCTAACCCTCCTCGACGCCCTCAGAGAGAGTATATCGCAGGAAACCAAGGGGTGGTATTCGAAGAGGACCACACTATTAACCAAAACCAATAAAATCTAGGAAATATACCTCAGGAGTGGTTTTGGTAAATAGGAATCAAGATGCTGACCACGTCGTACAACAAGTTCGACGGAATGATATGACAGCAGACAACAACCTGGCAGCCATGGTCGAAAGGATTATGGTCCAAAATGGGGTAAACTTTGGCCTGCGAAGGCTAAATTACACATCTCCATTGTCAGAATACATTATTCAGTCGGAGTTACCCCCTAGAACGAAGGTCCCTAAGTTCACTAAGTTCTCTGGGGACACCACTGAGTCCACTGTCGAACACGTGGTCAGATATGTGATAGAGGCTGGAGAAATCGCGAATAATGAGAACCTTAGGATAAAATATTTCCCAAGTTCTTTAACGAAGAATTCCTTCACGTGGTTTACAACTTTGCCACCTAATTCGATACACAATTGGACCCAGTTAGAATGGCTGTTTCATGAGCAGTTCTATATGGGACAAACAAAGATTAGTCTGAAAGAGTTGGCTAGTATAAAACATAAATTCATCGAGCCAATAGATGACTACTTAAATAGATTCCGACTGCTCAAAGCTAGATGCTTTACATAGGTACCAGAGCATGAGTTAGTCGAAATGGCCGCTGGAGGCCTTGGTTATTCTATTAGAAAGAAATTAGATACGCAATATCTAAGAGATATGGTCCAATTAGCTGATAGAGTTCGATAGTTAGAACGCCTAAAAGAGGAAAAGGCTAGGGCGAATAAAAATAAAAGGGTGACTTACGTCAAAGTTAACGACGAAGATGAAAAATATTATGATGAGCCAGTAAGTTTCGACGAAGGCGAGATAGATCTTGCTGAATTGAAACAAGGCACACCTTACTCGTGTAAGTTGTTGGCCCCTTCGAGTGGGAAAAATCTTGTCGAACCTGAGAAAAATGACAAATTCCCCAAGAAAACTTATACTTTCGACGTTACTAAATGTGACAAAATTTTCGATTTGTTAGTTAAGGACGGGAAAATGATAATGCCACCTGGTGCTAAATGCCTCCTTTAGAACAAAGGAAAAAAAGAGGGTTTTGTAAATATCATAATTTCTTGGGCCATAAAACTTCTCAATGTTTTCTTTTCAGGGATCTTGTTCAGAACGCAATCCAAGAAATAAGGTTGAAGTTCGGAGAGAAGTCCAAAAATCTGATGAAGATCGATTCAGACCCCCTACCAGTAGCTGATGCTCATTATACTGAGCCAACGGAGGTCCATATGGTCGAGGTTGCTGAAGGCCTCAACAATTATGTCAATATGATCGAAATCGCTGATGATTTCAACAACAAGGCGGTCATGGTCAGGGTTACTGAAAATCTTGACCAAGAATTCATAAGGAGTTTTTCTACCAGGTCTGTCGAAAGTTTCACCAACAACGCTACTGATGGTGTTGAGGTCATTATAGGATCCTACATGGGAGTTACTGAGGATTCCCAGTGGATGTTGGTAACAAAAGAAACCGCTGACGGTTTCGTGCAGATGGATAAGGCTGCTGAGGGCCTACAGATGGAATTGAGCAAGCTTGGCATCACTGAGGATGTCAAAATGGAAGTTAATATGGTGGAAATATCTGAGGAGGCACCAATGGAAGTCGGTGATGAACGTCGATAAGAAGAGTACAACAAGCTGGCTTTCCCAAAAGAGGAAGAAAATTTGATTGACTTTATGCACAGGTGTCAAAGGAAGGGATCTGAAGGCATGCTCTGCCCCAGGTGTAGCGCTGTATTCGACAAAAAAGCAGCGCAGAATCTCGAAGGAGTACGAAAGGTCAAGCAAAAGTGGGAGAAAACCTATCATGGCCCGCGGAGTTCTGACCCTAGGAGGTCTGCGTCGAACCAGGAACAGCCAAAGGCTAGAGTGCCAGGGGAAAGAACTACTACGTTTAAACCATTTGCTGAAATCTCTAATGGCAAGTGGGTAAAACCAAATGAGAATAGGAAGAAAGGGAAGTGGAAAAATTTTGACGTCAATAGGGGCTCTTCAATTACCTATCGCAAGGAATTTCAATCCTCTAACAAATTGGCCCACATTTATGAAAACTACAAAGGTAAAAATCCTATGTCGAGGTCGCAGTGGAGGATGGAGCAGCGAAGGAGGAAATCCCAAAGGGAGGCTGAATTGAAAGATAAGGCTGAATCAAGTACGAGCATACCTACCGAAAGCAACGGAAAGGGAAAGACAAAAGTTGTCGAAAAATTGCCTACAGGGTGAAAATTATTTAAAACACAAGACGAAGAGGCCAGGGAGAAAGGTGATCAAGCTATAGCGGAAGATGAGATGATGACGAATAACTTCGATTCTGATTCAGAGGCCTCGTTGGACATCATTGTGAATGTGGTATCTGTATTTCCTAGAGAATTTGATCAGATCATGGAAGTCGAAGAGGTTGATGCCTATTCAGAAGCTGAAATAGCGGCACACAAACCAGTGTGCTACTATGTAGTGAACAATGGCTGTGTCGAAGAGTAGAATGCCTTCTTTTAACGGTCGGATGAGGCAATGAAGAGCCATCTGAAGCCTTTATTCATCACTGGGAAAGTTGAAAATGTTCCAGTGAATAAAATCTTGGTTGATTGCGGCGCTACAGTGAATTTGATGCCTCACTTTATGTTGAGAAATATTGGAAAATTCGATACCGACACTAAACAACACAACATGGTTCTGTCAAATTATGAAGGAAAAATTGGCACTACTCTTGGTATTATACAGGTTGACCTAACAGTTGGAACGGTTACAAGGCTTACAATTTTTATGGTGGTCGAAACAAAGGCAAACTATAATTTGTTGTTGGGACGAGAATGGATACATGGAATTGAGGTTGTACCATCTTCCATGCACCTGAGGATCACAATATGGAGGCCAGACGTAATCGTCGAGAATATTGAGGTCGATCAAGGATATTTCAAGGCCCCAATCAACCACCTCGATAGGCGCCAGTTCGATATGCATTTAGCCAATATTGCTCCATGCAATCCGACTGATTTTGCTTTTACCCCAGATGATGAAGCATACTGCTCATTGCATTTGCATCCCATTAATGGATTTAGCTGGGATAGAGAGGTGGTAGGTGAGGATGATTTCGTATATCCTGCGCTTGTACCTGGAATAACCCCGACATGTTGGGGAAGTGAGTTCAGTGATGATGTCTGAACTCGAAGTGATGAGAAAGATTTCGGCTTATATAGCCGAGAACAAATTGCAAGCGGCCTCAGAGGTTGAAGTTAAAAACATGGCTGACAAAGCCAATGAAGATTCACATAAAGGAGGTCCTGGTAAGGACTTTGATCCAGAACCACCTGATCAGGTTTGGGATAAAGAACAAAGGCTCGATGCTATTTATGACGATGAGCCTTTGGGTTTCGAGAAGGATCTGTTGGCAACCAATATCAAAATGCTATCGCAAGATCCACTTGAAGAAATCGACTTGGGAGAAGGGGCAGTGAAAATTCCTACTTACATCAGCGCCAACATTACTCCATCACTCAGAGTCGAAGTAATCCAGTTGCTGAGAGAGTTTAAAGACTGTTTCGTGTGGGATTACGATGAGATGCCTGGTTTGAGCAGAGAGTTAGTCGAACTAAAGCTACCAATCAGGTCTAGAAAGAAGCCGGTCAAGCAAAATCCAAGACGGTTTGCACCAGCAATCCTCTCAAAGATCAAAGAGGAAGTCAAAAGGCTTCTTTGTTGCAGATTTATTCGAACGGCCAGGTATGTCGAATGGCTTACAAACATTGTTCCTGTTATAAAAAAAATGAGACTTTGAGGGTTTGCATAGACTTCAGAGATCTGAATGCTGGGACCCCAAAGGACGAATACTCAATGCATGTGGCAGAAATGTTAGTTGACTCTGCCGCTGGCCATGAATACCTTAGCATGCTCGATTGGTATTCTGGGTATAACCAAATATTTATTGCTGAAGATGATGTCCTTAAGACGACGTTTCGATGCCCTGGGGCCTTAGGCACTTACGAATGGGTAGTTATGCCTTTTGGCCTAAAAAATGTCGGGGCAACATATCAAAGAGCAATGAATACAATCTTCCATGATTTCATAGAAACTTTAATGCAGATTTATATTGATGATATTGTTGTGAAATCTGTTTCAGGGAAGAGTCATATTGACCATCTTCGACAATCATTTGAGAGGATGCGAAGACATGGTCTCAAAATGAACCCTCTCTCAAATGCGCTTTTTGTGTGCAGGCGGGAGACTTCTTAAGCTTTGTGGCCCACAAAAAGGGAATCAAAATCAATCAAAATAAGACCAAGGCCATCATGGATGCGAAAGTGCCATCGACAAAAAAGAAACTGCAGTCGCTATTAGGAAAGATCAATTTCTTGAGAAAATTTATCTCAAATCTCAGCGGAAAGACTCAAGCCTTTTCTCCTCTACTCCGATTGAACAAGGAAGGCTTCGAATGGGGGCAAGCTCAACAGGAGGCTTTTGACAGAATCAAAGAATATTTGAGGCATCCTCCAATCCTAGCACCGCCTTGTAGAAGTAAGAGTATGAGATTGTACATATCTGTGTCGGACAAAATCTTAGGTAGCATGTTGGCTCAAGAGGATGAAAATGGCGTCGAAAGAGCCATTTATTACCTTAGTAGGGTTCTGAACGATGCAGAAACTAGGTATAGCATGGTTGAGAAATTATGTTTATGCTTGTATTTCTCTTGTACAAAATTAAAGCAATATATAAAGCCAGTTGATGTTTATGTTTCGTCTCATTTTGACATCATTAAGCATATGTTATCTAAACCTATTTTGCATAGTCGAATTGGTAAGTGGGCATTGGCATTAACTGAATACTCCCTAACGTATAGACATTTAAAGGACGTAAAGGGACAAGTGGTAGCAGACTTTATTGTCGACCACTCTATAAGCGAGAACGTGTCGAATTATCTTGAGCTTGAACCATGGAAATTATATCTTGATGGTTCAAGTCATAAAGATGGCACAGGCGTAGGAGTCTTGATTATTTCTCCTAATAAAATCCCAACAAAATTCAAATACAAAGTCGAAGGTATTTGCTCGAATAATGAGGCTGAATATGAAGCCTTAATAGCCGGACTTGAAATTTTGTTGGAATTGGGGGCAACTCGAGTCGAAATAATGGGAGATTCAGAGTTAGTCATCAAACAGATTACAAGGGAATACAAGTGTGTGAAAGAGAATCTCATAATGTACTTTGCAATAGTCAATAGATTACTGAAAATGTTCGAGACGGTGAGTGTTCGACACATACCTCAACTAGAAAATCATGTAGCTAATGACTTTGCTTAAATTTCTTCTGGGTACAAAATTTCAAAATAAAAGTTACAAGACGCAATCGAAGTCAGAGGCAGGGTTGCGTCGACCAGATTATCCCCATCAGATTTGGAAGCTACAATGCGAGGGTACGCTGATAAGTAAAATTTTGAAATTTTTGCCGTGGATAGTTTGACAGACGAAGATTGGAGTAAGCTAATAGTAGAATATTTACAAAATCCAACAGCATCCACAAAGCGAAAAACTAGGTATCGTGCTTTGAGCTACATTCTTTTGGGTAATGAATTGTTTAAAAAGACCCCTGAAGGAGTCTTGCTTAAATACCTTAGTGAATCAGAGGCATACTTAGCCCTTTCGACTGTCCATGGTGGGGCATGTGGGGCACATCAGGTAGGCCACAAAATGAAATGGCTCTTGTTTCGACAAGGCATTTACTGGCCTACTATGTTGAAAGACTGTATCAAATTTGCAAAGGGATGTCAAGAGTGCCAAGTGCATGTGGGTATACAACATGTTCCTGCGAGCGAACTGCACTCCATAGTCAAACCATAGCCCTTTAGGGGTTGGACTCTGGATTTGGTTGGTGAGATTCGACCAACATCATCTAAGAATCAAAGGTACATTTTTGTAGGCATTGATTACTTTACAAAATGGATCGAAGCTATACCTTTACCAAATGTTGACCAAGAGGATGTGATCAAATTCATTAATAAACACATAATCTACAGATTTGGAATCCCAGAAACTATTACAACGGATCAAGGATCTATTTTTACTGGTCAAAAGATGCAGGAATTGGCTAAAGAGATGGGTTTCAAGCTTTTAACCTCTACACCCCTCAGGCTAATGGTCAAATGGAAGCAGCGAATAAGGTAGTGATTGGGTTGGTCAAGAAACATGTGGGAAAGAAGCCGAGGAATTGGCATAAGACATTAGACCAGGTTCTCTGGGCATGTTGAACTTCTCCCAAAGACGCAACTAACACTACTCCTTTTCGTTTGACTTTTGGTCACGATGTAGTTTTACCTGTAGAAATCTACTTGCAATCAACAAGGATCCAAAGGTATTATGAGATCCCTTCTGAATCCTATTGGAATATGATGTTAGATGAGTTAGTAGATTTAGATGAGGAAAGACTTAATTCCTTGGAGTTGTTAAAAAGGAAAAAGAAAAGGCTAGAAAAGTCTTACAATAAGAAGGTTAAAGTGAAGACTTTTTCTCCTTGAGAATTGGTTTGGAAAGTAATTTTGCCTATGGATCGAAATGATAGGTCTTTGGGAAAATGGTCTCCTAAGTGGGAGGGTCCTTTTCATATCATACAAGTTTTTTCAAACGGTGCCTATGAGATTGAGGAGGTAGATGAAGATAAAAGAATGTTGAAAGTAAATGGTAAGTATTTGAAAAAATATAAACCTGTACTTCAAGAATTGAAAATTGTTTATGAGTAATTGCAGAAAAATTGGTCGAAGCCAACTTGGTATATAACTGCCAGAATGGCTCAATTCATTACATAAAAAGCCTCGAAGGGCTGAGAAATATTGTATTAAAAACAAATATATGTCAAAATTGGTAAAGAAACTGCAAATTAAAAAGGAAGGTTGCTCTTCATCTTGAGATACTTTGACCTGTGAAGCTCAAGACGTTTCTCGCATGAGATTTTGTCAAGTTTTAGCGTTGCAACCTCTGCTTCCAGCCGTCGAGCTTTGTCGAGGAACTCTAATGCCAGTTTTAATTCTCTGACCACTTCAGATTCATCAGAGGCTAGCAGTTCAACATTCCTTTGTTCAGCCTTAGAGATCTTGGCTTGCAGCTCCTCGATTTGTTTCCTCCAGTTGGAAATATTTTCTTTGTTGCTTTTGACCTCCAAGTTGTGCTGCTCTTTCATCTTTTCCAATTCTCCTACCCTAGCTTCTGATTCAGAAGCAGCCGTCCATGCAGCAGCATCACTGCCAGATTTGGTCTCAAGTGCATCATTGATCTGAGGCAGCTGTTTAAGATCGGTAGTGACTTGGTCGATCATGGTACCAAGCTCCAGGATGATAATTGCAGTATCAGGGGAGACGGTTTGAAGATTAACCTATTTGAGAAGAGTCTTCAATTGAAGAGAGGCAGTGACATCCGACTCCAGAAGTCTGAAGAGGTTACCTTTGAAGACTTTGTCTTTTATCTTCAGAAGCGCCTCATTTGGAGGTTTGCTCGAAAGTTGATCTCCGGAGGCTGTCGAGGCATTTAAGCTACTCTCGGAAGAACTACCTCATTTTCTAAGGACAATTTTCAGATATTCACGAGGGTTGGTCACCTTGATGCGATTGAGTTCTTCTTCAGAAAAAGAAAAAGCTGCCCCGGTCGAAGGTTTGGTACTCTCAGCAGTTACACCAACCTTGGGAGCAACAATGTGTTATCTTTGGGCCTGTTCTTTGGCAGATTCACTTTCAGCTTTATCTTCGTCATCCTTACCGTCTTCAGCATCATCATTCTTACCATCTTCATCATCATCATTATCATCACCTCCATCATCATCATCATCATTTCCACCAGTTTCAGGATGGAACATTGATTAGTCTTCTTCTTCTTCTTCTTCTTCTTCTTCCATTTCATCATCCTGGACAGCAGTGTCTAGACTAGCATCATTTGGGTCTTTGTTGCTTGAGAGTTCGACCACTGGGGAGTCATTTTCAGAAGATTTCTCAACCGCGGTATTGCCTTCGTCCATAGCTGTTGTTTTTGTATTTACCTATTCAGGAATGCTTTGGTCATGATCCTCCTAATGCTCAGAGCTACTTGTCTGAGATTGTTGAGTGGTGGTCCGTACAGACGAAGTTGGAACTTCTTTCACAACAGGTTTATTGATTAGGTCAAGAAGAGTCGTTGGAGAGGGAGATTTGGTTGTTGGTTGGGTCGAGGTACCTGTATCATCCTGAAATGACAAGTAAATAAGATTAGGTTAAAACAAAAGAAGACCAGCAAAGTAGACAGTTAAGGGAGATTATAATTACCTTAAGCTCTTCGACTCCAGGGCTGGAGTTGTCACTTTCGAGCTGAACCAGAGTTGCCTTCGACATACCCTGAGGAGAAGACTCCAAGTTACTTCGAGTGGTCGACGCTTGAGAAGCCTTTGCTACCTTTACCTTAGGCTGACTTGAAGTCTCAGTGATCCTAAGCTGTTTCTTCCTCTTCTTAGTTTTTTGATCCTCAGGTGGAGAGTGATCATCGTCGTCCGATTCGAGCATAATTTGGGCAGTAGCCCTTTTGGACTTCTCCTTTTGAGGAGTAGGAGGTGGTCGTCGAGAACTCTAAGAAAAAGTCAAAGTATTAGAAGGCATAACAATACACAGCACAAGAAAATTTAAGGAGCAAAAGTTACCTTTGTGGCTGGCTCGTTCTCTTCTTCGACTAGTCTTTTGGCTGCAAGTTTCTTCGGTTTGATAGCTACAAATAAACAAAATAGTTATAAGTCAGTAAGAACAGTCAAGTAAGGGAAATATAAAATTCGAAAATCCTCATGCCACAACTTCATAAATTTCGGATTCGATGCGAACATCTTCGATACCAATATGAAGTGTTCCTTTGAAACTATCTAGGGTGTACTTAGTCGGAACCACCCGCCGAGCCTTTGGTTTCTAATGCTGACGAAGGATCTTTATAGAATCCCCACAGACGAACCAGTCTGGAAATGGAGGGGCAAGGGCCACTCCAAAATTAGCAGATCGCAGTCGAGGAAACTTGAGAGAAAATAATTCAAAAGCCATTTCGTAGCGTCGCTCAGGAAGCACGCACGAAGGGAGTTTCAAACTCTCCATTTTCTTTAAAAAAATCCTTCAGAGTGAGAGCAGCCTCGCGGACGGTTCGACTAAGATCATTTGGGCGATAAATAGTTTCAAAGAACTTTTGGAATGACTGGATTTCCTTGATGTGCGTAGAATTACCTTTCTTGGTTTTCTCCTGCACAGAGAGAAAAGCTTCATCAATCAGCTGAGTGAAGGAAGAAACATCAAAGAACTTCTCAGTGTAGTACTTCGACCACCACTGGTGAAATTCTGGAGTGCAGAGGCAACTAGGCTCAAAGTTGACCGGAGAAAGGAACGCTTTGTATGCATGGTGAGCCATCTGTGTCGAGACCATCTCTTCAGTATAGCTAGTGTGATGGAGAAGGAGATGTCCTTTCTTCTCATATAAGCATCTTGGGAGGGTTTAAACCAAACCAAACTGACGAGCAACCAGATTGGGTTGATAAGCAATTAAAGAAACTTAACCTCTTCCCAGATTGAGTCGAAGGGTCAAAAGTCTTGGTATTAGAAAAGCCTCCCAGATCAACTTTGATTCCTCTTCTTGGGCTCTGTCTGAGGTAGGGAAAGACCTAGTATACCACTCAGGGCCATACTTCCTTCCAGCGAAAGGGGCCATGCTTGAAGTAAACTCATGGCGTTTGGCAAACATATTTATGAAGCTAAGGAAAGTTGGCATGAGTAATTGGCCCTCTTCATTGGGAGTTAGATGCACTAAGCGGGTCCCTTCGACTCGCCGGTCTTTGATTTCTTTGGCACTTTCTTCGATGGTTCCTTTGTTTGGAAGGTTAGCTTCAAAAGAGGCATTTAGCCAGAGTTGAAGTAGCCAAAAAGGCCCTGATAGTAACAGTTTTCCACCTGCATCTAGCTCTTTGAGTTGAGTGACACCTTCACTCAAGGACTCGTAGAGGTGTCCCAAAATCATTTCGCTCAGACAAACGTCTCGACCGTTGTGGAGTTGCGTGGCAAGTGTGAGGAATTTTTTGGCTACTTGCAAGGATCTTGAGCAGAACACACAGTGTGATAGCCAAACAGTAAGAAAAGATATGTGCTCTTGGTCAGTGACATCAGTGTTTTTGGGGTCATAATAGTGTTTGATAAAGTTCGTATAAGTAGGTTTGGCAGATGTAAAGCCTATTTGGTCCTCAGAGTCCAGTTCTGGGTCATAAGGCTTCCCAGTTGGTTTTAGCCCTGTGATAGCGGCTACATCGAATAGTGTAGGGGTCATCATCCCACAGGGGAGATGAAAAGTATAGTGGGTGCTATCCCAGAAGTAAAGAGAGGAAACTAGCATGGTCGAACAATATGCAGACCCTGTTTTTGACAGCATGATAAGGTCATAAATCCCTAAATCTTTCCAGGTTAGGGCTTTAACCTTTTCTACCTTAGTTAGCCAGTTCAGATAAAAATCAGAATCTTTGAAGGATGGAGTTGCCCTAAATATCCTAGATTCGTCGTTCATATAACGTAAATCTATGTTGTTGAGAGTTACAGCGTCAGGAGCATTGGCTTCTACCTTAGACTTATTGGCTTGCCCTATGGGTTTGGTCTTATGGTAGGAAGGGAAATACTAGTTAAGTTTTTCATAATCTGTATCTAGAGCAGACAAGGGCCAGATAAAGTATATGGCTTACCAGAAACAAGAACAGGGATTAATACCTGGGATTCGTAGATACGTCTCTTCTCTTTCTCAAGCGGTTCTGGGATGCATTGTAGATTCTTCACTATCTTTGGCCCAACAAGCGTAGAAAAAGGAGGAAGTTGAGATTGGGTCCTTGGGTCTTTTGGTTTTTGGATTTTCCTGGAGTCTTTGATGTTAGAGGTTGAAGATTCCATGGTTGGAGAACAAGAAATTTGGGATGTTTACTAAGAGTTGAGAAGCTGGAAAGAGAGCAAAGAGTTTGAAGCGTAAAAAGAAAAAATAGTTTAGAAAGAAACTATTTAAAGGCTATGGAATATCAACAAACCTCAAATCAGCATTGAATGGCTAGTGATGCAGTGGGACACGTGTCTCGCTAGGAGCGACAGATGGGACGGTGGCAGTTACTGCCTATACCCCATTATATCCTATGTTTTAGGAGGTATGATGATGGCTAGTGGATTTGGTGCGCTTTGAGGAGATTTTTTCAGAGATTGCCATGATGACCATGACGTCACCTCATGGTTCAGAAGAAACTGAACAGTTAGAACGTGGGAGTTCTAGTTGTATCAACACCCACGTAAGGTGGAAATAAGGCCTCGAGTGCCATTGTCAAAAAATGCCTTTTTCTTCGGTGACGTCAAAAAAGACATTTTTGGGGGGCAATTTGTTAGCTCCTAACTTCGACGCCTGATGTTTGGTTAAGAGTTTTCCCTAAGAGATAGAATTTCTAAAGTTCTATGTGGCTTCGACAGAAATATTGCTATAAGGAAATCTAGTCGAAAGCTATCCTTCTGCAGAGAAGAGAAGGTATAAAAAACTTAGAAATATTTCTAAGAGTTTGGAAGATTTTTCGACCGACGACTAGGGAGTACCGTTCGACGTGAAGATTTTAAATTCAAAAATAGGAAGGAACAGTTACTTCTATCCGATTCTGAAGTGGGACATGTGGCCTTCATCCAAGAGGCCAAGACATGCACGACGCCTTGTGTTTCGCCCTAATTAGTAGCCCGTTAGTGGGTAGTTATTTCTAGCCATTATAAATAGCAAGTCTTAGGAACAGATTTGGGGTGTTCAATTGTACACAAAAAACTCAGTGTGCTCAAAGTACCAGCGTAGAGAAAAGAGCGTGTGAGAATGTATGTTGTAACACCATTTTTACAATTCAATGCAATTTTCTAAGTTTCTTTCATTAAAGTTTCTTTTCATTTCATGCAAGTTAAGCTTCTGCATTTACCAGCCTTTTGATTTAAAACCCCTTTTTAAAGCCTTTTTTACTTTTCAGTTACTTTATATTTCTTGAAAAAGTTCTTTTTCACTTTCTTACGCTGTCGAAGTATTCTTAACATTTTCCAGAAACTACACAAGAAACCGATTTAGCACATGTCATAGGATTTAGTGTGGTTGATCCTGCAAGTTACTCAATTTTACATAAAATTGATAGACCAGCGATTGTTTACTATTTTTCCCAGTAAACAGGTACCTTCTCATTGTTCTTCATGCTAAAATTCCCATACTTTTTACGTAGGGACTAAAGTTTCACCTTCTTCAATGATGTATCACCACCATATCACAGTACCAGTGTGTCCCACGCAATCTTCGCCGTCATCGAATCAACAATCTTCTCAAACACGTTCACATCCACACGCAGATGAATGTAGAACAACGCCTTCTGATCCTTTTTCCTTACATCACGTTGAGCATTCCTCTGTGCATCCGTTGCATTTATAGGAAGTGCAACCAGAACATAACCTTCGTTGATGAGATCAAGAACATATTGAGCGCCAAATAACACACGCATCTGAATCATCCACCGATTCTAGTTCTTGCCATCGAACACTGGAAGCTTAGTAATCAGATTACTATTTCCGTTCATCTTCAACATTGTGCAATTCACTCAGAACTCACCAAACACCAGTGTTTCCCAATCCCACAGAATCAAGAAATGTGATTTATTTACGATTCCGATGAAAAAATTCAACACGAATTCAAGAAACAAAATCAATCACACAATGTCTCACCGTTTACTCATGTTTCCCCGTGTTTGCATACGGATCTGAACCGAAGCTCTAGATACCAATTGTTAGTGCACATGATGAAGAAGATGAATATGGGAGAAGAGAGAGAAGTGAGAGTATTGAATTACAAACTTGTACTACTCTTGAAAAACGGTTATAGTGAATGGTTACAACTACACTATTGAAAGCTACACTTGTTTAAATACAAGTGGGAACAACTAAAAATATTGAATTACCCTTAAATTGAGTTGAGGTCTACGATGCCTCTCCTTGGTGGAGATATGTTTCTTTGCTAGGGATTAAGATTGATTAGGAGTCACATTAGTTTACTGTTGGTATTTTTTAGATAGTGGAAACAGGCTCAAGACTATTTTTAAGAGGATATGTAGAAGGATCAAACTTCTATGAATATATTTAGGAGGTTGGCTTTGGTTTTGAAGTAGAAGGCTCAATTGATTGGGAATATGGGATCTTAGTTAGATGAGGTGGGAGTTTGAGACTTTAAATGACATCAAAGATTGTTGGTTTGGGAGGAAGAGATACTTGTTCATCTGAAGCTCTCTTTGGTGGGGCTAATCAGCTTAGATCTTGAGGATGCTTGGGTTGGGTAGGTAGATAAGAATGTGAGTTTTTCTGTGATGTCTGCTTATAAATATTTCTCCTTGGTCCCAGTCAGCTCGAGTTTAGGTCAAGTAGGCTGATCTAGATTTTGGCCAATGGTTAGCGGAGGGTGGCCTCCCTCCAAAATGGTGGCATTTTCCTAATTACTGTTGCAGGACAATATTTCGTCCAGGGAGAGCCTCCCTCTGCATAGGATCTTACTGAACACTTTTAGGGTGGATTATGTCTTTTGTTTGGTCCCTGTCGAGTCAGTTGATCATTTTTCTATCTTGTGTATGTATGTTTATACTATTTGGTATAAATTTTTAGGTGGGCGGGAAAAGTGGGATCTACCCTCACTCGGCTGGGAGTATATTTGAGGGTATTGAAGAGATTGTTCATGGTAAGGTTTTGAGGATATATCAACTTTTGATATTAAATGTAATTATTTAAACAATCTGAAATGCTCGCCCGGATGTTATCTTTTATAAGAAAATCTTAATTATTGATCATGATGTTAGTTTGAGTATGTATCTTTCTTAGAAGTAAGTTCATACTCATATTTCAAAATTTCCCCATCTATTGGCCTAGGAGCAGGACCCTCTCTTGTGCTTAGGAGAATAAGGGTGTGCATGATGGTATGCTAGCCTCTATTGAATGGTTGGTTGTATTCTTAACCTTCCTTCAACTCGATGTTTTCAAGATGTTTCTTTGTTTTATGATTCTTTTGGCATTTTGCCAGTTTTCTTCAAAGGCTTGTGATTGTGGTTTGGTGGTTGTGGGAGATTCATTCCACTGTTTGGCCATTGTTGGTTGGATTTGGTGGTGTTGTTAGGTGGTCTTTGTATTTTTTTTTTCATTTTTTCTGTTTATCAGGAGTACAATTTGTACCCCGTGTAAGAAATTTTTCGTTTTTTTATAATATCTCTCATTTTACATTCTTAAAAAATCATTACGATTCAATCAATCAAAATCTCCATTGATTTTAAAATTGCTAATGTACATGAGTATTAGAGTATAGTGAAAGTGTGATTGTAAGAATTGGTTTTTCTATGAGGTTAGTGTCATGATTGCTTAACCATATTGAACAAGGTTCAACAGTTAACAGGACGCATGGCTACACTCTCCTAATTCTTTTTTTTTTGTGTGTTGGGGACAAATTCTTTCATTTCTTCGACACCCATAAGAAAAGAGAAAAGTTTAAATAGACCGAGGAGTATTAGAATGCCTTCTCAAAGTTGGAGACTTTCATGGTGACTCCACCGATCATGTCACGCCCAACAGAGGGTGTACAATTGTTTTTGAACTTATCAGTAAATTATTGACAAATGATTTGTGTACTCATCCAAGAAAAGGAGGGCAACGAGCAACCAATTTACTTTGTCAACAAGGTTTTCAAAAGGGAAAAGTTAAGATATCATAGGATAGAGAGATTGGTGTTGGAAATAATGATAACAAGGAAATTGAGGCCTAACTTCCAGAAGGACATTGTGATGGTAAAAACGAATTATCCCATTCTCTAGATCTTGAAGGAACCAGACTTGGTAGGAAGAATGGTATTATGATCTGTTAGTTCTTGTATTGGCAGCAATTTTGGTAAAACTATGTGTTTGTTCAAGATGTCATGTCTGATGTCTTAACACGTGCTTCTAACATTCTGCATGTGGTGTGTTGTTTTGTATTGCAGCTTCTATGCATGATGTCAAGACTGATGTCTTAACATCTGTTGACAGAACATCAGGTTCAGTCTGTTATGTTTTATTAGGGTTGCGCTTTATTTACTGTATCTTGAGGATTGTTTGAGAGATTGCAGGCGAGATTCTTGGAGGATATTTTATCTGATGCAATCGTTTTATATTTCCTATGAAGTATATTCTGTTTCTAGTTTTAAGGCTAAAAGATTTGAAGAGTAATTGTGTTTTAAAGTGAGATTCAAATCTGGGAGTTAATGCTGCCCAAGCCCATGTAGAGAGTTGCTATATAAAGACGTATCAAACCTACTTGCTGTGCAGAGAAGTTTATTGAAGAGCTGCGTTACTTGTGTTAGGGTTTTGAGTCTTTGTGCGTCTTGAGTTAATTGTGAGCCATTCATTCATCGTTTTGGATGTGTGAATTGGACTGATTTAGTTGAGTAGTATTGTGTTCACTCAAAGCTTTTAAGCACGAGTGTTTGTTCTTGATTGAAGCTTTTAAGCAAGATCAAGTATTATCTTTGAAGTGTGTCTTCTATTCTCATTATTGTAAGTTATTATCACTGGTGTGATTGAGGGGGAGTGAGAGGTGTCTCATATCTAAGAGTGTCTTAGGTAGAAGTATCATTGGGTAGTGATTAAGTGAGTAGATTATCAACTTGTATGTTAATTGTGGAGTCTATGAATTGATACTACTGATAGTGATTTTCCTCCCTGGCTTGGTAGCCCCCAGACGTAGGTTGTTAGATCGAACTGGGTGAACAATTCTCTGTGTTGTTTATTGCTTTTAAGTACTGTTACTATTATTGTCTTGTTCATATAACAGATATTGATGTTGTGACATCTCACTTAACATCACATATCTGATACCAGAATTTCAATTGGTATCAGAGCAGGTCATCCTGCTCTGCATCTGGGTGAGATCTAGGGCTGTTACTTTCTGGTGCAATGGACAAGGAGAGTGGTGGATTTGTGAATAGACCCCCTATTCTAGATGGATCAAATTATGACTATTGGAAACCTCACATGGTTGCCTTTTTGAAGTCTTTAGACAGCAGGGCTTGGAAGGCTGTTTTGACAGGATGGAAACACCCTGTCATTGTGGGAAAAGATGGTGTGTCAAAGCTGAAACCTGAAGAGGAGTGAACCAATGAAGAAGATGAACTTGCACTTGGGAATTCTAAGGCCTTGAATGCCTTATTTAATGGTATAGACAAGAACATTTTCAGGCTGGTCAACACATGTGAAGTGGCTAAGGAGGCTTGGGATATTCTAAAAACAACTCATGAAGGAACCTCCAAGGTCAAGATATCAAGACTTCAGCTGCTAACAACAAAGTTTGAAAGCTTGAAGATGAAAGATGAAGAGACCATTCATGACTTTCACATAAATATACTTGAACTGTCAAATGCTTCTAGTGCCCTAGGAGAAAGGATGTTTGATGAGAAGCTTGTGAGAAAAATTCTCATATCCCTTCCCAAGAGATTTGATATGAAGGCGACTGCTATAGAGGAAGCTCAAGACATCATCCAGATGAGGGTTGATGAATTGATTGGTTAACTTCAGACATTTGAATTAGGATTGAATGACAGATCTAAAAAGAAGGTTAAAAGCATAGCCTTGGTGTCTAGTACAGAAGATGATGAGGAAAAGTGTGGTCCTGAAACTCAGGAGGAGCTATCCAATGCCATTGTTCTGCTGGGAAGACAGTTTAATAAGGTGTGGAAAAGAATGGAAAGGAGGCATAAACCCTATGTCAAGAACATCACATCTGACATCAACAGGTCAGGGAATCAGAAGAAAACTAAAGCAGAGAAGACTAATAATGACAAAGGGATCCAATGCCATGGCTATGAAGGTTTTGGTCACATCAGAGCTGAATGCCCTACATACCTGAAACAGAAAAAGGGTTTGTCTGTCACTTGGTCTGATGAGGACACTGAAAGTGAGGATGAATCTGCCAAGCATGTCAGAGCTATGACTGGAATATGTGAGTCTGATGATGGTTCAAGTGATGGAGAGGTTACCTATGAGGAACTAGCTGCATCATATAGAGAACTATGTATCAGAAGTGAAGAAGTGTGTCAAGAAAGGGAGAAGCAAAAGGAACTCATAATCCAACTAAAGGTTGACAAGGCTGAACTGGAAAATGAAGTCAGTTTGCTGAAATGCAATCTTGATCAAATGTCCAAATCTCTCAGAATGTTGAACAATGGAACTGACACTTTGGATAAAATTCTTCAAGCTGGAAATATGGCAGGAGATATGACAGGGCTGGGATTTGATGGCAATAAGAAGAAACCCATCTCAGATTCTAGTTCATCTGGCCTTAAACATAACATGTCCCATCATACGTTTCAACATCATGGGAAAATTCATGGTTCTGGACCTAATAATTGTGCGCCTCAACATCATGGCAAAAGACAGCCTCAACCTTATGGCAGAAGACAACCTCAACATCATGGGAGAAGACACCATCAAGGGAGAAGACATCCTAACCATTTCAGAGGAGGATTTCAAAGATGGAGATGTCATTACTGTGGAAGGTTTGGTCACATAAAACCCTTATGCTTCAGACTACATGGATTTCCTGAACCTCATCCTCAACCTAGAACAAATCAAAGCATTCCTACAAATGGAAAACAATGGGTTCCCAAGGTTGCTGCTAACAGTTTGATAGCTCACATGTCTCCAAGAGATTCTACCACAAAAGATTGGTATTTTGATAGTGGATGTTCGAGACATATGACTGGTAACAAGAACTGTTTGATGGATATCAAATCCTACTTCACAGGTTATGTGACTTTTGGTGATGGAGCAAAGGGAGAAATCAAAGGGATTGGAAAGGGGAACTGTTCAGGAGTTCCTAATATTGATAATGTGCGGCTAGTGAAAGGATTGAAAGCCAACTTGATAAGCATCAGTCAACTGTGTGATGACGGGTTCAAGGTCAACTTCGCAAAATCTGAATGCTTGGTTACAAATGATAAGGGTGAAGCAACCATGAAGGGTGTCAGATCTCTAGAAAATTGCTACTTGTGGGATAAAAGTAAACAGTGTCTTCCACAAGAAATAAATAGGTTCACCTCCTTGGAAAATGTCAGAGGAATACATAAGCTAAAGCTGGAAGAAGGAAGAGGCAGAGGGAAGGAAACTAAGAGTAAGATGTTACACCAGAAGTTTCAACATCTCACTACTTCAAAAGGGCTGGATCCACCTCACTTGGACCTGATGGAATCCAAAGGTGTTGTCATGACCAAACAGGGTACTCAGCAAAAGAAGTCAGAACCTAAGATGTGCCTTGGTGATAAGATGGACGTTTATAAACTTCTAGCTCAGAGTAAGCTGACTAAGTACAATGTCGAGCAAGATGTCATGGCATTACACTATAACATCATGAGAATATTGATCAGAAGTTTTGTAGAAGATAATGTGATAATTTTGAGACTTGTTGACACTGAAAGAAAATTGGCTGAGACTGTGGATGCAAGTAAATTTGAATTCTCAAAGAAAAAATTGGGTATCCACATTTGTGTAAACTTATAGCAATTAAAGGCGTGTGGGAAAATATTTTTAAATTTTAAAAGTCATTTACTGGTTTGTAGAAATATCATTAATTGCCTTCTATGTTTCCAAAAGCAGCCCACCTATTTTAGGCAATCATTTCAACATAGTGCTCCCACACGCAACACACGTCTCACACCTCATTTGCTCTGCTTGTTCATCTTCTCTCCCGGAGAAAGAAGCTCTTCCAACCGTTTGACGATCAACTGCAGGAAAGTAACAATGTCTCAACAACAACCTTCACCATCCAAGAAATCTGCTACAAAGAATCCTTTGCATGCTAAATCTAGGGTTTCTACTAAAAAGGTCTCGCTTGATGATGCTCTGGATATTGCGCCTCTATCTATGGTTCGTCTCTCTGGTTCTGAAAAGATACGACCAAGCAAGCTGCAGGCGAAGAGGTCTACACGTCCTAGTACAGGTAAACCTTCTAATCCTTCTGAGTCTAGAAAGTTTGATGATAGTGAAGCTAGGAGGGTTGTCACTGGAATTTTGTTTGGAGACAAATCTGTTCCTGGGAATTCTACTTCACTCCCTCAAGGTGATAAAAATCATAGTGAGGAAGAAGAGTATTCTGTAGATAAGAGTCTTGACAGGATAGTTACCAAGGTTCTTGAAAAGGGTATTTCTGTGGCTGGGATATCGAGGCCACTCGCTCAAATGTCTGCCTCTCACTCTAAGGATAAGAGAGATGATAGGCAAACTGCTGAAGACAATCTTCACAGGTTGGCTATGTCTGTTCTTGAAGATGCTAAAACTGAAGGTGGAGCTGATGTTGAAACAGATGTTGGAACATCACCTGCTAAGAAAGGTACCTCTAGTCCTAGAGGAAATAGGCCAGTTGATGTGGTGGATGTGGATGATTTGTCAGATAATGAGATTATAGCTAATGTGGTGCCTGGGATAGCAAAAAGGATGAAGACAAGAAAAGAGAAGGTTGTTGCTATGACAGGGTCTCTTGGTAGTGGTAAGAAGAAGTCTGTGGTTGGTCCTACAAAGTCATGGAGCAAGGTGGCTACCAGCTCCAAGAAAAAGAAGGCTAGGTCTGACTCTGACTCAAACTTTGATGTTGAGGAGGATGTCCAGGACATCAATCCTGAGAAGAAGGCTGCTAGTAAGAAGATTGTTAATAAAGTTCCTGATGTCCCTTTAGACAATATTTCATTTCATTCTGTTGAAGATGTGAGAAAATGGAAATATGTTTATCAAAGAAGGCTTGCCCTGGAAAGAGAACTTGGTAAAGATGCCCTTGAGATTAAGGAAGTTATTGAGATGATTAAGTTTGCTGGGCTGATGAAAACTGTATCTGGTTTTTCCAAATGTTATGATATGCTAGTCAAGGAATTTATCGTGAACATTCCTGTGGACATTGCGGATAAAAAGAGTGTGGATTTCAGAAAAGTGTATGTGAGGGGTAAGTGTATTGATTTTTCTCCTAAGGTTATCAATAATTACCTAGGAAGGAATGAGCAAGAAGATAAAGAGTTGGAGATTACTGACAATCAAGTGTGCAAGGAGATCACTGCAAAACAAGTGAAGGTTTGGCCGGTGAAGGGAAAATTGTCTGCTGGTCTACTCAGTGTTAAATATGTTATCTTACACAGGATTGGTACTGCAAATTGGGTCCCCACTAATCACAAAAATATAATCTCTGTTGGTTTAGGGAAGTTTATTTAAGCTGTTGGCACAAAGAAGAAATTTGATTATGGGTCCTATATTTTTGATCAGACTGTCAAGCATGCTAGAACAATGGCTGTGAAGTTACTGTTGGTTGCAGAATAGCGGCAAGCAAGCAAAAATATTTATTTTCGGAAGAATTCCCTCCGGGATTTATGTCGTGTCCACAGAGATCGGTTCGAGGGAAAGAATGCCGTTCGACAATCTCTCGCGTTAATGAGTTTGGATTAAATGGTTTCAAACAAGAAAATAGAAAAGTAAATATTAAAACATAAAAAGAATACATTCTTTGAAGAGAAGAAACCTATCAAGCATGAATATACACTACTCAGAACAAACGTAAACCTATCGATCGGTTGCATTCAACATACAATACTCATCAAAATCATCACGTATCGCTCACAACAAAGGTTATGTCTAACGCACAGTTGAGAGAGCAACCGTATTACTCTCGTCGACGCTCTCACGCACGACGCCTCGAAACACGGAAGACATTAAGTTCCGACACCATAAAGATTATTATCTAAATCTATCTCTAGAGTCTAGACAATAGATATCCATCCTTAATCAAGATTCATGATGTTTATCTCTAACACAACACAAATCCAAACATAAATGCAAAAAGATCAAGGAAGACATCGATAATGATTTGTAAAGCATCTATATTATACAACCATGATCAATACATGTACATAGGTTTAGAGTAACAATACAAACATAACCCACAAAATAGAGAAATACATAGAGAAGAAATGGAGAAAAACCAAACATCTCAAAAGTTGTCGGCTCCGATTCATGAAGGATTCAACTCCGGATCATCCTAATTCATGCTCCAATGTGTTTTCTAGCCTAATTCTGGTCAAAAAATGCTATTGGATGGATTTGGAACTAAAAATATCAAACCCATAACTAAAAAATGATGAAAAATGGCTTAAATGGGCAATTCTGCTTTTCCAGGTTCGCCTAGCGAGTCCCCGTTCGCCAGGCGAACGTAAACCGCCTTTCTGTTGAGTTTTTTTCACGATTCTAGAACTTTTCGTTCACCCCGGTTCGCCTAGCGAACAAGCTAGCGAGTGCTCGCTACGGGGGCTCGCCTAGCGAGCATGACAGAAAACCAGAATTTGTTTTCTTCATAACTCTTGAACCGTAACTCCGATTGACGCACGGTTTGAAGCGTTGGAAAGCTTATTCAATGCTCTTTATGAATATGGAAATATCCCATTGCTGGAACACCTAAAAAATAAATTAAAATCGATTAAACTCAATGATATTTACACGGTAACGCACTATACACCAAAAATGTAAAGTAAACGTATTTACGAACAAAGCGAGGTTTATTCACACGATATTTACCACAAAGCATTGATAAGTGCAACAAAACATATATACAAAAATAGGTACAATTTGCACTTATCAAACTCTCCCCAACTTACCTAATTGTTTGTCCACAAACAAGAATCAAACAAACTTGAAAATGCACAAGCAATATCCAAAGAATGACGAATCAACAGGTTTTGAAAAACGGAAACGAATGAATGGTTCAAATAAAAACGGTACACACAAAAAGTAAATACTTACCACTAAACTGCAACGATAACATAGTCACGAAACAAAAGCAAAATACAAAAATCATGCCAAACATTCTAAAACAACACTAGTTCCAAAGTGAATCACACCTAGCAAAAATAATCATCGGTAGATGAAAAACACACAATAAGGTACTTTACACTCACACAACACTCATGCAAACAAAAGACTAAATTATGCATACATCCAAAAATTCATATTGAACATACAAAGACAAGAATCACAAGGACTTTCAAGGTTGTAACGTGGTCGGGTAAACAAACAAGGGCCAATTTCTAAAGGTAATTGAAACAAAAACTTGCCTAAACCTATGGGAGTGATCAACTCACAAAGATTCAAACACCAAAATTTCAATCAAACTTCTTCTTTCATCCCAAGTGTTACACACAACACAATACTTATTTAGCACAATTATTGAACTCTTTTTGTTTCCTTTTTCAAGGATTTTTCTTTTTTCTTCCTTTTTCACTTTTTTCTTTTCTTTTCTTTGTCATATTTTTCTCTTTTTTCTTTTCTTTTTCAATCCTCATAGAATCCAACCAATGAGTATACAATCATCCTCTCCCCCACTTGAATTCAACCGCACCATCATGTGAATACTCCCTACTTTCTAAGGCAAGGAAAAAAATCCATACAACAAAACATAGTTGAGGTCCAAGAAAAAACAAAATCCATTCAAAAATAAGTGAACTAAATACTCATAGACAAGCATTAAGTTCAAATAAAAACATGGATCAAAAAGCTCAAAGGGGTTACGAATTCTCACACACTCACAAGGTGAATTGACTATTTGGCTAAGGTAGTTGTGCTCAAAATGAAATAATTGCCTTGATCCTTTTCATGCATTCATATAATCAACACAAATAAAAGATTCAACATAATAAAATCCAGTTATAACAAGAATGTTGGTTCTCCGCGCATATATGAACAATAGAAGGCTACCTCACAAAAAGGTGGGAACTAAAGTGATTCACAATAAGAACAAGTATACAAAAGAATGGATGGCATGGAAGTTTGTAAAATTCCTAAGTATCATGAATATGCTACAGTATAGAAAGCGATAAATACATACCTCGGACGTGTACAAAACTTAACAATATCATTACCATACATCCGCAAGTTGAAACGCACCAACTTGGAAAATCACAAAAGCATCCTCAAATAAGTCAATCAAAATCTGTGAGCAAACAACAACCAAAATCTTAGCAGCCTTCGCCTAGCGAAGGAATCATTCGCGACGCGAGCCTTCGCTACATCCTTCGCCCCAGCGAAGTTTGGGTGTTTTCAAAAGTGAAAGTTTCTGCCACCCCTTCGCTGGCACCTTCGCCTCGCGAACACATCAGCGAGCATTCGCTGGCACCTTCGCCCAGCGAATTTACCCAGTTTTCCTACTGAAGGTTTTTGCATACTTTCTGCCACTCCCTCGCTGGCACCTTCGCCAACGTTCGCCAGGCGAACCTTCGCTGGTGACTTCGCCAGAACTCGCTTAGCGAGAACAAGAATTATTAATATAAACAAACGAAAAGAAAGGGAGAAATTTCATTAAACAAGTTGTAAAGTGAAGATTTGAGAAGTTTACGAAAAATCCGAGTACAACTTGTTTAATGAAAGTTCACCACACAACCAAAGAAAATAATACAACATGCTTGTTTTACGTCGTAAGCTCGACGCCTTTACATTGCTTAGCTAGCAAACTCACTTCCTTCATGCCATAGTGATGCCTCACCACGCAAACCTAAAGTAAGTGTCCTAACCAAACATATGAACAAACGGTTACGGGAACAAAATGTATACAACACTTGAACAAACATAATGGAAATAGACAATATATACGATATATACAAAACTCAAAAACAAAGAAACTATCGCAATGCGATTCAATATCAAAACCAATCCCCGGCAACGACGCCATTTTGTTGGTTGCAGAATAGCGGCAAGCAAGCAAAAATATTTATTTTCGGAAGAATTCCCTCCGGGATTTATGTCGTGTCCACAGAGATCGGTTCGAGGGAAAGAATGTCGTTCGACAATCTCTCGCGTTAATGAGTTTGGATTAAATGGTTTCAAACAAGAAAATAGAAAAGTAAATATTAAAACATAAAAAGAATACATTCTTTGAAGAGAAGAAACCTATCAAGCATGAATATACACTACTCAGAACAAACGTAAACCTATCGATCGGTTGCATTCAACATACAATACTCATCAAAATCATCACGTATCGCTCACAACAAAGGTTATGTCTAACGCACAGTTGAGAGAGCAACCGTATTACTCTCTTCGACGCTCTCGCGCACGACGCCTCGAAACACGGAAGACATTAAGTTCCGACACCATAAAGATTATTATCTAAATCTATCTCTAGAGTCTAGACAATAGATATCCATCCTTAATCAAGATTCATGATGTTTATCTCTAACACAACACAAATCCAAACATACATGCAAAAAGATCAAGGAAGACATCGATAATGATTTGTAAAGCATCTATATTATACAACCATGATCAATACATGTACATAGGTTTAGAGTAACAATACAAACATAACCCACAAAATAGAGAAATACATAGAGAAGAAATGGAGAAAAACCAAACATCTCAAAAGTTGTCGGCTCCGATTCATGAAGGATTCAACTCCGGATCATCCTAATTCATGCTCCAATGTGTTTTCTAGCCTAATTCTGGTCAAAAAATGCTATTGGATGGATTTGGAACTAAAAATATCAAACCCATAACTAAAAAATGATGAAAAATGGCTTAAATGGGCAATTCTGCTTTTCTAGGTTCGCCTAGCGAGTCCCCGTTCGCTAGGCGAACGTAAACCGCCTTTCTGTTGAGTTTTTTCACGATTCTGGAACTTTTCGTTCGCCCCGGTTCGCCTAGCGAACAAGCTAGCGAGTGCTCGCTACGGGGGCTCGCCTAGCGAGCATGACAGAAAACCAGAATTTGTTTTCTTCATAACTCTTGAACCGTAACTCCGATTGACGCACGGTTTGAAGCGTTGGAAAGCTTATTCAATGCTCTTTATGAATATGGAAATATCCCATTGCTGGAACACCTAAAAAAATAAATGAAAATCGATTAAACTCAATGATATTTACACGGTAACGCACTATACACCGAAAACGTAAAGTAAACGTATTTACGAACAAAGCGGGGTTTATTCGCACGATATTTACCACAAAGCATTGATAAGTGCAACAAAACATATATACAAAAATAGGTACAATTTGCACTTATCAGTTACCCATTGCATTTCCTTCTTTAATCTGCGGTATTATCTTAAAACAACATCCTGGGATCTTGTCTAGTGCTGATAGTGTTTGCAAAAGGGAATCAGTCTTGTCCCTTCATGAAAAATTGTTTGCAGGTCAACATGTCCCAGACATTGTTGTGACATCTGCTTCTGATGCTAACCAGCCCACTACCAAGGCAAGTCTGATTGTTGAGCTAAAGGAGGCATGCAAAGATCTTGATGCAGTGATTCGTGTAAATACCGAAAGGAAATTCAAACTTGAAAAATTAATCAAGTCTCTGCAATTGGGTGAAGGTGTTCTTGAGGGTGATGACAAAGAGGAAGTTGGTGCTGAAGGGGAGGAATCTGATGGAGATGCTGATGATAAGAAGAACAACCCTGAAGGAGAGGAGGAAAGTGATGAAGGAAGTTCTGAGTTTGATGGGTCTGAAGATGATTAGTTTTTGTTTCGTGGTTCTTTGATTTGTTTTGGTTTTCTCTGGAATTCTGTTCTTGGCACCTTAGTGTGCATTTGTTTTGGTTTGTACTCTTGTTTTTCTGGATTTCTGATGTCAGCCTCAGTTTGCTACGTTTGATGACATTTTTTTTTTCTGGATCCATGGTGTCCTTGGTTGTGTACTGCTATTGTTAACAGCTTCATTTTGTTAATTTTAGTATAGTTCTTCTAGATTTATCTTTCATTACTCTTTGTCCAATTATGGCTAAAAAGGGGGAGAGTTGTATTGTGTTTGTATAACTGAATGGTTTTATTCTTGTTGGCTTAAGGGGGAGTTGTAGTAGTTTTTGAGTGATCAGTGTTAACTCAGAATGTCAGTTTTGTATGTTGCTTCTGCTGCAGGGTTTTCTGGTCTGGTATGTGTGTTTCCTTGGCTTGAGGGGGAGCTTTTATTTTGATTAGTGCTGCTGAATGTTAGTGTTATGGTGTGTTTCTGTTGCTGGTATCTCTGATGTGTGCTGATATTGTTTTAGCCAAAATTAGCCAAAGGGGGAGATTGTTAGTTCTTGTATTGGCAGCAATTTTGGTAAAACTATGTGTTTGTTCAAGACGTCATGTCTGATGTCTTAACATGTGCTTCTAACATTCTGCATGTGGTGTGTTGTTTTGTATTGCAGCTTCTATGCATGATGTCAAGACTGATGTCTTAACATCTGTTGACAGAACATCAGGTTCAGTCTATTATGTTTTATTAGGGTTGCGCTTTATTTGCTGTATCTTGAGGATTGTTTGAGAGATTGCAGGCGAGATTCTTGGAGGAGATTTTATCTGATGCAATTGTTTTATATTTCCTATGAAGTATATTCTGTTTCTAGTTTTAGGGCTAAAAGATTTGAAGAGTAATTGTGTTTTAAAGTGAGATTCAAATCTGGGAGTTAATGCTGCCCAAGCCCATGTAGAGAGTTGCTATATAAAGACGTATGAGAAGTTTAATTGAAGAGCTGCGTTACTTGTGTTAGGGTTTTGAGTCTTTGTGCGTCTTGTGTTAATTGTGAGCCATTCATTCATCGTTTTGGATGTGTGAATTGGACTGATTTAGTTGAGTTGTATTGTGTCCACTCAAAGCTTTTAAGCACGAGTGTTTGTTCTTGATTGAAGCTTTTAAGCAAGATCAAGTATTGTCTTTGAAGTGTGTCTTCTATTCTCATTATTGTAAGTTGTTATCACTGGTGTGATTGAGGGGGAGTGAGAGGTGTCTCATATCTAAGAGTGTCTTAGGTAGAAGTATCAATGGGTAGTGATTAAGTGAGTAGATTATCAACTTGTGTGTTGATTGTGGAGTCTATGAATTGATACTACTGATAGTGATTTTCCTCCCTGGCTTGGTAGCCCCCAGACGTAGGTTGTTAGACCGAACTGGGTGAACAATTCTCTGTGTTGTTTATTACTTTTAAGTACTGTTACTATTATTGTCTTGTTCATATAACAGATATTGATGTTGTGACATCTCACTTAACATCACATATCTGATACCAGAATTTCATGATCTTTAGATTTATCAAAATATGATATTCACTTCCTCCTTATAGGCATCATAAAGCCTCAGATGGTTGTAGATTTTCTAGTATATTTCTGTTCCCAAGTGGGAGAGGAAACTCCTTATGTGTGGGCCATGTCAATAGACAATACGTAAAACCTAAAAGGAAGCGAAACCGGGGAGGTTAGGTCTTGAAAAATATTCTCATAGAGCATTCCCCAAGGTTCAAATTCAAAGCCATTGATAATCATAAAGAATTCGAAGCCTTAATCATCAGGATGACTCTGGCTAGAGAAATGGACTTGAATAATCTTAGAGCCCAGAGTGACTCACATCGAATAACCAACCAAGTCGTCAAAGATTATCGTACAAATGAGGCATAACTCGTCAAAAACCTCCAAAGAGTTCAAGACTTGTCCAACATTTCAAATTCTTCAAATTGGTATATGCACATATGGAAGAAAATGTGTGGGTTGATCTACTATTTAAGTTCGTCATCCTCAAGAATCCCAACCATAATAGTATAGTCATATAAGAGATCATATCCATCCCCAACACCGAGAACAAAAGTGTCAACACAATTTATACCCTTAACTCCCATGGTTGATGACACCAATAGTGCGGTATTTAACTGATATGCACTGCCCTTAAATGAGGGCGAGGAAAATAAAATCAAGAGGTTGGAGGAAAATTCACAATAGTGGCAAGTAAGTTGTACAATATGGGAAAGACCTCCCCGACACTGAGATGTCTGTGAAAAACAAGACCCCTTGGTACACATGGAAGTTCATGAAGGAGTATGTGGAAAGCACTTTGGAGGAAGGCCCCTGGCCCATAAATAGTTGAATGTCGGCTATTACTAGCCAACCATGATGAAAGATTACACAAAATCCACCAAGAAAATGTGACAAATATCAAAGGCATTTGAACCTACATTACACCCTAACGAAAATCCTTCACCATGTGACTTCTTTTTGGCCATTTTATCAACAGGGCATGGTCATCTTGGATTCTTTTTCCCTGGCATTGGGGTAGCTGAATATCTTTCTCATGGGCACTAGCTACTTTACCAGATGGATTGAGGCGGAGATCATGTCCAAGATCATGATAGAGAGAATATGGCGCTTCCACTTAAAGCGAATAATATGCAGGTTCAATCTTCATAGGCACATTGTCTTAGATAATGGAACCTAATTCTCCATCTCAATCATGGTAGAGTTATATGACCAGTCGGGAATCTAAATAAATTTTTTCTTAGTGGTGCATCCTTATGCCAATGGATAAGCCAGATTAACAAATAATGCCATCCTCAATGGAATAAAAAATAAGATGCATGAAATCACGGTAATGTGGGCTGAAAAGTTGCATGAGGTACACTATTTTCTGTTTGTTAAGTGTTAACCACAGACCAGGCTCTAATACCAATTGAAGGTGTGAAAAGTACACAATAAGGGAGAGGGTTGAATTGTGTTTAACATTTTCTTATTATTTAGCTTCTGATCAGAGTCTCTGAATAAGAACTAGTGTTCAGATTCTGAGTTAATTCATTTGGCAGAGGATAGAACAGAAGTAAATAAAATAACAGAAGAAGACACAAAAGATTTATAATGGTTCCTCCCTTAATTGAGAGTAGTCAGGTCCCCTTGCCTCACAAGAGCTTTTCATTATAACCACTTTATGATTATAATCACTTATGATTCTGCATAAGACTTTTACAACTGCTCAGACCAACTGTCTGAGACTTCCCTTGCTTAGAGCTCGTGTCTAAGACTTCCCTTGCTCACACCATCTGGCTGAGCCACCTGCTCATTTGTCTTCTGGTTGAAACTTCTCTTTGCTTAGAGCACATGTCTAAGACTTCCCTTTGCTCACATCCTCTTGCTGAGCAACCTGCTCTTCTGGCCATCCAGACTGAGACTTCCCTTGCTCTTGCCGCACTCGAGACTTCTTGCTCAATCAGACTAGCTGAATAAGACTTTCACAGCTCAAGCACTTAAGCAATGAGAGTTACGTGGCTTAAGCATCTTGGCTCAAGACTTATTGCTTGAACCCCAATGAAACAAGACTTTTTGCTCAAGCACACAGCAGGAGACTTAATCTAAACTACCGAAGGCTCGACATAATAGAGAACAAGGTGTACATAATGCAAGCATTATAGGTACGGGAGATCACCATAACAAAGACCTAAAGCACTTAAGATTTCTAAATATGCACATGGGTAAGAAATCTTAAGGCTTTTACAATTACAACCTAAAACAGAAAATATGCATATTACATAGAGTTGATAATTACTTGATCTTGGTACTCCTTCTACAGAAGAATCCTTGTTAAAAATTCAAGCTTGAATCTTCATCCGTATATATAGGATTTCCAGAAACTAGCCATTGAGAAAGTTACTTGATCAAGTGTCTTTGCTTTTACTCCATAGTACAAGAGACGTTGAAGATGGATGCACATCAGATTTTGAATCCAGTGTGTAACACATTTAACCTTTGATTCTTTCAAGAGGTTATGTACTAATAGAGCCATTGGGAGCAGACATTCATAGAACATACCAGCTTTTCTTGAGCCTTGCAATTCTATAGACTCGAGTTGACAGGATGATAAGACAATACAACTTGCTTTCAGTAGTATGGATAGTCCACAGCTTTATCACCAACTCTGAATGGTACCAGATGTTGATATACAATTACTAAGTGTAGAAACTTGTCTGAAAGCTGAGGCCTTCAGTTCAGAGTCTTCGTCAAACCACACTAGAAATTGTTTTTCAGACTCTGTCACCAGAAGCTAGTAATGAAGCAACTCCAAGTGTGTCTAAGTAAAACAGATTCTGATTATTTATGTACAAGAACAAGAACCTGCATAAATAAAACACACATCAAATAAACCATTATACTTTTAATACTTTTGTTATCATCAAAACTAAAAGATAAAATATCAAGAAGAAATCTTGTTCTAACAAGCACCACTATATTGACCCGTTCATCTCTAGTACATGGTTCTAAAATAACATCTCCCTCATCACCGATAGCATATATATATATATATATATATATATATATATATATATATAAAAGCCTTTATGAGGTGAAGTCATTGTACCCACACTAGTATGGAGAGTTTCGAAGTATCCAACGCCCTATGACTTGTACTACTATTCACAGTTGATAATCATGCTTGTCTTGGGTAAAAATAAGGTTAAAAAAGTCATTATTGCTACCATTATAGTCATTGGAATTAGAACTACTAGTATTATGATCATAACTCACAAACATTCCTAACTCTACAAGTTCCAAATGAAATTTCCATCTGACTGTTTTACATTCTCTACCTAATGCCTCCACATCTCACAAACCCCTTGTGAGTATTGGTTTCATTTACATAGTCACTTTCGTCTAACTCCCTAATAACCGTGATAGTAAAAAATAAAATGGTGAAGAAGAGAAAGATATCAATACCTAAAATAGGTGTGGATAAATAATGAACTTGAAGAAGAAATTTTCTAAGGAAGTGTAGAAACAAACTCAGAAAAATACAATGGAAGGGAAACCCATGACTCAACTATTTATAGAGTTTCACAACCTTTAGGCCATGTAGGTCATTGTTACCCAGACAATATGGTTGCACCTACTGCTATATGGACAAGACATCGACGACCCTCATTATAAGAATTCAAACAAATTGATGGCATATGTCGCTTGGAGTTTCTCGAAAAAGTTCCATCATCATAAAAATGCATTAGGTGCCCTAAAGAATCCAACTCCCACTCACCTTTTCAGGCCTTACGTGAGGGACTTACCCTTCTAGGCCTCGCCTAATGGAGTTTCCCTTCCATACCTCGTCTAAGGAACTCGCATTTCCATGGCCTCGCTGGTAAGATATTATGACGACCCCACTTAAATTACATCACCATTCAAGTCATGTGCTTGAGAGACTATGAACTAAAATGTCTTAACTTAATCATATAACCATTTCAGGCCTTGTGCTTGAGGTGCTGCAAAATGAAATAACCTTCTTTTGGTCTCAAAGAGACTGGCCAATAACACACTCAGCAAGTGAATAATACGGAAAAAAATTAGGCACGAAGGGACGACCTCACGCGATGAGCACGTGAGATTGCCCAGTCCGACCCAATGTACATACATGATCATTCGGTCCATCCCAATGCACTTCAGTTTCAAGGACCTAAAGACGTGTCAAGACATATGTAGGAGAGATAACTACAAAACTCAATCATCCAAGAGAGTAACTGCAATTCTTATATTAAGGGGATGACTGATTCCTTTTCACCCCACGATCTAGCCAGATGGATGATTAGAAACAATTTAGGTTAAAATTCTAGTTTATAAATGCATCATCCTTAAAGTTGGAAGGTGATCAATCACTTTTTAAATAATTAAATCCTAAAAAAAATTTTGCATAGTACAAACTTCAAATCAAACAATTGAATTGACTTTAATTTATTTTTTACTTAAAATTATTCAAGATGTAAATATATTAATTTTTTTTAAGATATAAGTTTTTTTTTTTTTATAGAGTGGTATCCTTCCTTCCGTACCGATTAATCCACCCGAGAGCTTTCGCCCCGCGTAGCCTCCGAAAATTGGACCTAGGCTCCTTTGAACTCAAGACTTCAAGAGGAGCAAACCCTTGAGACCCAAGCACCCTTCCACTAGGCCAACCCTCTCGGGTTTTTTTTAAGATATAAGTATATTAAGTTTGAGATGCGACTTATATAATATTGCGACTTATATAATATAATTATAGGATATACATTACTAGTATTTGAAGTGTAAACGTAGCTTCCAAAGTAAGCCATATCGTGATTTGGTGGGTTTGTTGTTATGGAATTAGAGGATATACATTACTTATATATTATTGTGCCCATTATTGACAAGTCAGTAGCGTATTGGCAATGAAATTATGGGACTCATAGCACGCCCTATGACGCTCATCTTTGAATCAATTCTCATTCATCTATAAATTGAAACCTCAATATCTCAATTTATCCATCCATATAAGTGTAAGAGACCAACCAAACTTTGCCTCACATTTTTCTAGATATGAATTCTCTAATTTTTATTTTTCTTGTGGTCCTAGCTCCTCATGTTGTTCTTTCTAGAGGAATTAGGAGAAGTGAAGAAATAACATTATTTGATCAAAATTACGAGGTTACATGGGGTGGCAATCATGTTATAAACCAAGGAAAAGAAATTCAACTCAATATGGATAACTCATCAGGTTATAATTATCTATTTTCATTTTTCCTTATATATATATATATATATATATATATATATATATATATTACAAGAAATACTGAAGAATACATGTAACCCCTTTGCCATACAATTTGCATGTCATTAAAAATTCTCCACAATTCCATCAACAAGATTATGCTATCTAATAATATAGTTACCTTTTTTTTTATATATCATCTTGCTTTCCTATCTTTTTTTCTTCTTTTATATATAATTGGTAATTTGGTAGATTAGTACCATAAACATAATACTAACTTTTTGTCGTTTGTTTGATTTAATTTCACCTAAAAAAAATAGGATCAGGCTTTGCATCTAAGATAAATTATGGTTCTGGATTTTTCCATCTGAAGATCAAAGTACCAGGTAGAAACTCTGCGGGTGTTGTCACAGCTTATTACGTGAGTTAATTTTTCTCTCTTATTTTTATTTAATATAATATTTAATATTAAATTTTAATTTTCTCATCTCATGTCAAAAGAATAAATTTTAATTACAATTTATTTTGTGTGTAGCTAATGTCAGAAGGAAATAATCACGACGAATTAGACTTTGAATTTTTGGGCAATAGTGAAGGGAAGTCATATTCATTACAGACCAATGTATGGACAAATGGTGAAGGGGGTAGAGAACAAAGAATTCAACTTTGGTTTGATCCCACATCTAATTTCTATGAGTACAAAATTCTTTGGAATCAACATCAAATTGTGTAAGATATATACATACGATTTTTTTCATATAATTTATAATACAATGGTCAAATATATTTTTAGTTAAATTAAAATATACTAGTAAATAAATTTTAATTCTTACAAAATAATATGATTGATGTTTAAAATATTGATCTTATTATATATAAATGTATATAATTACAAATTTTGGATTTACAGATTTTATGTGGACAATATCCCTATAAGGATATACAAGAACAATCGCAATATTGGAGTTGGCTACCCAACAAAAGCTATGCAAATACAAGCAAGTTTGTGGAATGGTGAAAATTGGGCAACAGATGGGGGTCAAACAAAAATAAATTGGACATATGCACCTTTCAAAGCAAATTTTCAAGGATTTGATGTTAGTGGATGTCAAAGTCAAACCCTAATTGATCCAAATTGTGTTTCTAATCATTTTTGGTGGAACAATAAAAGTTTTTGGCAATTGGATTCTACATCACAAAGGCAATATGAAAATGTAAAGATAAAATATGTGACATATGATTATTGTAAAGATAGACAAAGGTATCCTACACCTCCTATAGAGTGCTTACATTGAAAGAATATTTATACATCATTGTAAACATGAACTATATAAGGATATGTTCTAGATATATAGAGGTAAATAGTTATTGTTGAACCTGTAAATAATCATCCACTTACTTTGTTAGAGTTTTGTACCATATGAGAAAATGATAATTGTATTTGTTAGACATTTTAAGATGTGTTCTAGAGTTTAGAGCTAGTTCATATAAGGGGTGAGAAGCTCTATATTCGGTGTATGTGTGAGAATAAGACTGTCCTTCTTAACTTTAATGTTGAAGTATTTATAACGGTATTGGACCTGATTCTTAAACCCTTTGAAAATAACAACCATCCTTGAGAGAATACAAAAGTGGACGATTAATCCACTGTTATTTCGGAGAACATGGGTAAATTCCTCCTTCTGTAACGTTATGGGATATGGTCACGTAATTTCCTTGCATTTCCTCCTCGGGCGACTCCTTCCAGAGGAAGACGGCATATTCAACCAACAGACAATATAAATTATAAACGGATGATCAATTGAATAAGAGACCAGAAGGGTTTTATGGCGGGATGAGACATTATCTGCCTCACCTATAACCTGTCATAGACTCCTTACAAATATACCAATACAATAATGCTTACAAATTAAAATTATAGAGTGTGATTTATGATTAGAATGTGATTGTTAAAAACATGATTGAGAAACTATTTCTCATTTGTTATAAATAAAATCAACTACAAGACGAATTATTATTTATTGTTGGAAATTCTCCACACCCTATGATGATTTCGCTTCAATCTTGATCTCAAGATTGATCACCAACCCACAAACACACGTAATGGCAATGAAGAACAAAGAAAGAAGAAGAAGAACAAACTAACAGCAAGAAACGAGAATGAGAGAGAAGAGAAATATTTGGAGAAAATTGTTACCCACGAACTGTGGGATTTTGAATCTATTGCACTTTCACTTGCTAATCTGCAAACTGTGAATACAATTATTGTTTACAATGCAAGGGTTACTCCCTTTTTATAGATTTAGATTTACAAAGGCCCAAAAACTTTAAAGCCCAAAATATCTAATCTAAATCATATAAAATCTAATCTAATTAAGACAAATCTGAATCCAATCTAAATGAATCTGTCGAAACAACTTCAACAATTCAACACATTGCTTCATCACTTCGACTTTGACTTAGACACTAGGAATTACAATTTAACACACCACCTAATTCATTGTGTCTAAACTGTCTACATTCATCATAGTCCTTAGCTTCTTGAACACTTCGACCTGCACTCCCTTCGTCATGATATCTGCAATCTGATTCTCAGTTCTGCAGTGTTCCAACTTCATCTTCCCTTCTGCTACCTGCTCTCGAAGATAATGGAACCTCATTTCGATGTACTTGCTTCGACCGTGTGCTATTGGATTCTTCGCCAAGTTGATAGCTGACATGCTGTCAATCTTCATGGTAATTACTCCATGATTCTTCCCTGTAATCTCTTCGACCAAGTTCACCATCCAAGTTGCTTGACATGCACAAAGAGAAGCAGCTATGTATTCTGCTTCGCATGATGACAATGCCACTACTGGCTCTTTTCTCGAACTCCAAGCAACTGGTGCACCACCTAACATAAACACATATCCAGCTGTGGATTTTCTATCCTCAGCATCACTACACCAACTAGAGTCTGTGTATCCCACTAACTTGCATTCTTTCCCTTCATCAGCTGCAGGAAATAAAATGCCATAGTCAAGAGTCCCTTTCAAATACCTCAGTATCCTCTTCGTCGCTGTTAGGTGTGATACCTTTGGCTTCTGCATGAATCTACTTACCATACCAATACTGTCTGCTAAGTCAGGCCTTGTGTGACAAAGGTATCTAAGTGACCCAATAAGTCTTCTATATTGGGTTGGGTCGACATCATCTTCGTCTGGATCCTTTGACAGTTGTAGTCTGGTCTCAGCTGGAGTCGAAGTTGAGTTGCAATCTTGCATCTCAAATCTCTTGAGTATTTCGCCTGCATATCTTAGTTGGTGCATCATCAAACCTCTACTAGTCTTGTAGAATTCGATGCCAAGGAAATGTGAGGGATTTCCCAAGTCTGACATTTCAAACTCCCCACTTAGGTCATGTTTGAAATCTTCGATCTCCTTCTTGCAACTTCCTGCTATCAACAAATCATCGACATAGAGACATAGTATAAGCAATTCGCCATTGCTTCTTCTTACATATACTCCATGCTCAGTTGTACACTTCACAAATTCCTTTTCCCTTAAGAAGCTGTCGATTTTCTTATTCCAAGCTCTTGGAGCTTGCTTAAGTCCATACAGGGCTTTATGCAGCCTGTACACTTTTCCTTCTTCACCTTGTTTCACATACCCAGTTGGTTGTGAGACATAAACTTCTTCGTCTAGGGGACCATTAAGGAATGCACACTTTACGTCCATCTGACATGTGTGCCAATTGTTCATATTTGCTAGACCAACAACCACCCTGATTGTTTCGATTCTAGCAACAGGTGCAAACACTTCATCGAAGTCAATTCCTTCCTTCTGAAGAAATCCTTTCGCCACAAGTCTCGCCTTGTGTCAAGTTACTTCTCCTCTAGGATTCACTTTTACCTTGTAAACCCACTTCACATCAATTGCCTTCTTGCCTTGAGGCAATTCGACAAGTGACCATGTGTTGTTGACTTCGATGGACTCTAACTCTTCATTCATTGCTTTCACCCACTTCGAATCTTTCAATGCCTCAGCTGCATTGACTGGTTCGACATCTGCGTAGAAAGCATAATGTACCAGCTCACCCTCTTCATCGACCACATCATCTGATGTAATTACACATTCTTGCAACCTTGCAGGCATGTGTCTTGTTCGTCGAGGTCTGCTTGAACCTGGTTCATCTGCTACTGGTTACTGTCGAACTTCTCTTTCGACTTTAGTGGCTGGTTCTTCACAAGAGATTCTCACTGAATCCTTCTTGGCATTCTCAGTCCAATCCCATTCTTTAAGCTCATCTATGATCACATCCCTGCTGATCACCACCTGCTTATTCACTGGGTTGAACAACTTGTAACCTCCAGTCGAATGATATCCTATCAAGATCATCTGATTCGACTTGTCATCAAGCTTCCTTCTCAACTGATCTGGCACATGTCTATGTGCTATAGATCTAAACACCTTTAAGTGACTGAGACTAGGCTTGTCACCAGACCAACATTCTTCTGGTGTGACTCCTTCAAGCTTATTCGTCGGACATCTGTTCAAAAGATATGTTGTTGGCGAAACTGCTTTTCCCCATAATTCTTTGGGTAGATGCTTTCCATTCAACATACTTCTTACCATGTTCATGATGGTTCTGTTCTTGCGTTCTGCAATCCCATTCTGCTGTGGAGTGTAGGGTGGCACCACCTCATGCACAATCCCTTCTTTTCTACACAATGCATCAAACTCTTTCGACACATATTCTCCACCACCATCAGTTCTCAGAGTTTTCAACCTTCGACCACTCTGTCTTTCGACCATGGATTTGAATCTGACAAATACCTCAAACACATCACTTTTCTTCTTGATAAGGTAAGTCCATAACTTTCGACTGAAGTCATCTATAAACGTGACAAAATATCTGTTGCCACCAATCGAATCCACCTGGATTGGACCACATACATCAGAGTATATGACTTCAAGAATTGCCTTCGACTTCTTTCCTGCATCCTTGCTGAAGCTCTTCTTGTGTTGTTTCGACTGAACACACTCTTCACAGACTTCACTTGGAATGTCGATTTCTGGTAATCCTGAAACCATATTTCTTCTCTTCAGCTCCCTGATGTCATTGAAGTTGAGATGGCCTAGTCGAAAGTGCCATAACCACTCATCTCTGCTGGCTGCTGTTGCTAGACACTTATGCTCCATCACATTGAGTTCAATCTTGAAGGTCCTATTCTAAGACATTGGAGCCTTCAAGATCAACCTACCACCTGCATCGAGAACTCTCATCATCTTGTCTTCGACAACTACCTTGTAGTTCTTTTCGACAAGCTGCCCTATACTGAGCAAATTACTCTTCATGCCTGGTATGTACAACACATTGGAAATTGTTGACCTTTTGCCATCCTTCCTCATAATCAGAACATCACCAACACCTTCAGCTGCTAGAGTATTGTCATTTGCCAACTTCATCGTGTTCTTCGACGAGGGCTTCATGTTGACAAACCAATCTTTCCTCCCAGTCATGTGTGATGAGCATCCTGAGTCCAAGTACCACTGATCTTGGTATCTCTCTCTTCATCTTTTGTTGTGACCATCAGCAACGTCTCTTCTTCTTCATGCTTCGCCAGATTTGCATTAGTTTCTTGATTTTTCTTCTTTTCTGGATAGTTACTAACATAATGGCCATACTTTTGACAATTGAAACATTGAATGTGACTTTTATCTGACTTTCGACCACCACCTCTTCCTCTACCTGCAACACCACCTCTTTGGTTACCTTGGTTCCAAGGTTTCTTCTGAGTCGAATTACTGCCTCCTCTATCTTTGTTGACATTCACATTTCCTTTGCCTTTCCTTTCCTTTTCTGACTGCGCCTGCAAAGCCATATCACTCTTTGACTTTCCTACAGTCCTCTCAGCCATCCTTTGTTCGTGAGACTCAAGTGTCCCTTGAAGCTCTTCTTTCGTCAATACTGACAAGTCTTTCGACTCTTCTATGGCAACTACCACGTGGTCGAATTTTGGAGCCAACGATCTCAAAATCTTTGAGACAACTGCTTTCGTCGTCAGTGCTTCTCCAAATACTTTGATTTGATTCACAAATTTCGTAACTCTTGTGACGAAATCTGTTATACTTTCGTTGTCTTCCATCTGAAGTAACTCTTAGGTTCTCTTGTGAGTTTGTAACCTCACCTCCTTCACCTTCTCTGCGCCTCGAAACGACTTTTCAAGAATCTCCCATGCTTCCTTTGCTGATTCTGCATCGCTAAATTTTTCAAAGTTATCTGGATCAACACATTGATGGATTATAAGCAGCGCTTTATAATCTTTCTTCTTCAATTCTTTGAGTGCAGCCTTTTCTTGATCCATCGCGTTCTCCCCAAGCGGTGTTACTCCTTCCTTCACAAGATCCCACAGATCTTGATAACAGAAAACCACCTTGATCTGCTTGCACCAATTCTCATAATTATCTTTCTTGAGCATTGGTAGGGTCGTCGGAAAGTGCCCATTTGAATGATTCATAGCCATCACGATTTTCCTCCTTGAATCGCAACCGGAGCTCTAGATACCAGATGTTGGAAATTCACCACACCCTATGATGATTTTGCTTCAATCTTGATCTCAAGATTGATCACCAACCCACAAACACACATAATGGCAATGAAGAACAAAGAAAGAAGAAGAAGAACAAACTAACAGCAAGAAACGAGAATGAGAGAGAAGAGAAATATTTGGAGAAAATTGTTACCCACGAACTGTGGGATTTTGAATATATTGCACTTTCACTTGCTAATCTGCAAACTGTGAATACAATTATTGTTTACAATGCAAGGGTTACTCCCTTTTTATAGATTTAGATTTACAAAGGCCCAAAAACTTTAAAGCCCAAAATATCTAATCTAAATCATATAAAATCTAATCTAATTAAGACAAATCTGAATCCAATCTAAATGAATCTGTCGAAACAACTTCAACAATTCGACACATTGCTTCATCACTTCGACTTCGACTTAGACACTAGGAATTACAATTTAACATTTATTTGGTACATAACACGAGGAACTATAATTAGTTAATTTTTTTTTTAAATCATCAATTTTTTTTCTCATAGCTAACTTTCGATTCAAGTATATCACTAAAGTAATTGTCGAGAGATTGACTATTATGAATCCTAAAATCATTAATGAACATCAAAGGCGTTTTATTTATGGAAGAAGTATAGGGAGTGCATCAACGTCACTTTAGAAGCAATTAATATTCTAGACTAAAGAATCATTTGAGAGAAATCTTGATCTTAAAATCATTTTTTATCACACCACCCAGATTTCTTAGGCACCACCTGAATTTCTGGTTTTGCCTTCTGATTTCGGATGTGCACATTCGGACGCACCAATTTTTTAAAAAACGCTGATGCGTTCCGGAAGTGCACATCCGAAAACTTTCCTGATCTGTAGATCCGGAAAACAGCCGAACTTAATTTTTAAAAAAAAACTGGTTTTGTTGTTTGGTCGCATATGTTAATATATCATCGCAACTTAATATACATTTGACAACATCAATATATAAAATAAAATGATATATATATAATAAACCTCTATCAAAATACAGTGCATACATCTAATATAAATAGAATACATCAAACAAAAAACTACTGCGTATGGAGAAGGATCTCTCCTGGCTCCCCTGCTCCTCTGCCCCTACCCGCCATCCTGGATCGATGTCTGCGGTACTGAAGTGCCCCCCGAGTAATCGCAATAATCCTGTCCACGGCAAGTCTGGCACCAGAGCCCTCAGGGAGGTGACCGACCTCAATGGCCTGCTGCGCTATCTGCTCTATCTGACGACAGCGTGGTAGGACATCTTGAGTATGGTCCAGCTGAGACTGCCGCTCCTCTAATATCTCCTGATGATCGGCTGGGTGGCGATCCCTCAGTAGTGGGCACCATGCATGGGTGTGAGACGGTGTAGAACCACACGATGTACCGGCAGCAACGCTCCAGTCTCTCTCCGCTCTGGTCGTCCGAGCCTCTTACGGTACCAAGTGGGACTAGTAGTCATCATATAGCCCATCTATCTGCCTGCGGGTCAAGCCTAGAGGAGCAGACTCATGAGGAATCCTGGGTATCATCTGAGAAAGTTTACCTGTCCTAGGGACATATCAGACGGCCCCCAGGGTAACCGCCTAGCTCATCTAAATCTTCATCAGCGTCAACACCCTCATGTGCTGGGTGATCACCCTCTGGAACAGGAACAGGAACAGGGGAACGAGGAGGAGCAGCTGATGGAGCTGGAGTCTCCCGACGACACCTGCGTGCGGGCTGGGACCCTGATGAACTAGCAGTAGAATCCCGACGCCTCTGAGGTGTAGAATCGGCGGCTGACGGAGGAGTGGCCTGAACCTGTGATGTGGAAGTGGCCTGAACCTGTGATGTGGATGGTTATGGTGTAGGATATGGTGCAGGATGTCCCTCAACTGTAGGGGCTACCCTAACTCCCTCTGCGCCGAAAGCCTCGGCTGTAGACTGCATCCGCTCACGTCAGACAGATGCGTGCTGAGCTGTCCGTCCATGTATGGTACGATCGTCTCTGCCAGCCATCTAATCTGCAAAGCATAATAAATAAATTAGATTTTTTTTTAAATAATTAAACCAAAAAAAACAAATAAACAAAATTAAAAAAAATAGTCTTCCGGATGTGCACATCCGGAAGGACACAGAATTTTTAACGTTGGGTATTTCCGGATGTGCACATCCAGAAACACTCAGAATACTTAACGTTAAAATCTTTCCGGATCCGCACATCCGGTATGTTTTTTGAAGTTTAAAAATGGCAGCCATGGCCACTGTAACATGCAAAATGGCATTTTAATGCCCTGATCATCCGTTTGAAGCAGTAAAAATGACCTACATTGTCTCTAACCTATGTTATTCATACAACCTAAAAATTTCTACACCTAAATATCTACTCTAAATCGATTACTCAAAAATTACTCCGAAACTCTAAAATTTGAAAACTTACTGATTAAAATGAGATACGGAGGATTTGGAGTCTCTTGATCGTTGTATATGTTGCTTTGTGCCGAACTCGAGAAGAAAAAAATCGAGATTTGAGGTGATTGAAAATTCGAGAGTTTGAGAGAGTTTGAGGGAGTTTGGAAATGAAAAAGTGAAGAATGAGGGGGAGGAAGAAGGTCTGGCATGAATTAATAAGAAATCCTTCCGGAAGTGCACATCAAAAATATTTCCGGATATGCGTATCCGGAACACATCAACGTTTTTTAAAAAATTGGTGCGTCCGGATGTGCACATCTGGAAACTGGGGGCAAACAAATAATTTCACGTGGTGCCTAAGAAACTTGGGTGGTGTATTAAAAAATACCCTAAATTTTATATCAAGAAAGTTTTAGACACTTTTAATTCACACTTTCTCATTTAGCTCTTAAAGGTTTTTGGTTTTAATAATATTTTTGTGGCTGGATAAATTGTATTCTCAACTCTACTAAGTTCTCTCTCATTATTAATGGTGAATTTATGGGATTATTTAGCTGTTCTAGAGGTGTTAAACAAAGAGATCCTATTTTATAATGAATTGGAAAATAAGTGCTTAGTAGAAGTCTTTCTAATCTTGTTTTTGTAAAGAAATATTAAAAGCGCGAAATTTATCAAGTATTTTGGCATTATTCTTTCCTCCAGACTCTATATTATTATCAAGATTTTTGGTTTCAATATTGTGGTATTTTAAATTGAACACTAGTGTCGACAATGGTAATTTGATATTTCAACAGGAGTTGTGCATGCTGTAGCCGAAGTCTGTTCAAGTATACTGTCGAAATATATTAACTTGTCATTTAAGTTAGTATGTCGAACTGGATCTTTCTTGTAAGCTCAATTGTTTAAATTAGCTTGTTCCCTAAGTTAGCTTGTGTAATGGGCATGTGTGTAAAAGCTCGTTAGGTTAGTAAATTAGTTTTCTTGTTATGCATGTTGTAGTTGAAGTTTGTTCAAACATGTTGTCGAAATATATTAACTTGTAATTTAAGTTAGTATGTCGAATTGCGTCTTAATTATAAGCCCAATTGTTTAAGTTAGCTTGTTCCCTAAGTTATTTTTATTAATGGGCATGTATGTAAGAGCCCATTAAGTTAGTATGTTAGTTTTCTTATAAATAACATGCTAGTCTCTCATCTTTGTTGTGTGGTGCAAATCCTAATTAGGGTGAGAAAGATTAATTGTTGGTATTCACTTGTAATCGTGAAGGCTTATCAGATCCTGTGAAGGGCCACCAAGAACGTCTGTGATGATGGGTGTGAGAGGAGGAGGAGAGGGTGTACCTGCAAGGCACTCCGACGCTCAAGTAAGAAAGGGTCAAAGAAAAGGACAAGTACAAAGTATGAGTTCCTAGGATGATTATTTGATACCCGACCCTCTCAACCCTCTCAAGTGAGAGGGTTTATATAGTGCCCCCAGCGTGTGGCCAACGGTCCTATTTTTGGGGCGGAATAACCGTTTTCCTGAAGAATAGGTAACTGCCCAAAACTAGCCGTTATGTCGGGCAAAGGCGTAGTTTCAGGCACATGCCCATAGCTGTTCTGCGATTGACGAAGCCATGTGGGACGGGCAACAGTGCCGGGGAGAAGCGATGTAACCATTGCCCAGTTGGAGGGCAGAAAGGTAAACTTCCCCTTCATGGATTGGGATTAGTCAATTGGGCCGTTCTGGGAGCAAAAACGGATTGGGCCATGCCTAGCCATTTGTCCAGTCCAGAACAGGAGCCCCCTAAATCGTTGCTCCCGAACATGAGAGTGATGACTTAAGGATGGCCCGTTGTTCCGGGGGAACAGTAACGGAGTCGTCGTTTGGTGACGGAGGGAATTGTCTCGTGGTGCATATGGGCCCAAGTGTTCGTAAGGCTCGTGACCGTGTCTGGTTTGCCAGTCGTACGAGGAGACTAACGGTTAGGAAGAACTGAAACGTTGGGGCGCCACATGTGCCTCGAGCCCTGTGCTACAGTAACTAGGAAATGATGGCTAGTCTATAACCATTATGACCTATACGAGCGTGCCTCTGCATGTGGTCCTCAGCAGTATAAAAGGAGAGGGAGTCTGGTTATTTTACACTTTCGTTTCTCTTTCTTCTTCTTCGTCTTCTTCAGAGAACTTCGCTCGCCGTCGTCTTAGTCCACTGCCTCAACCACCGCGACAAGCTTCGAGCACCCATTTTTTAGCCTTTCTAACCACGTAAGTCTTCCGATCCTTTGTTTTCTTTCATCTTCTTCCTACTTGTTTAGAATGCATGCGGTTAGGTTAGATTTAGGTGACATAGTGGTGTTATCCTGGTGGCTGTTGGCTGTGGACGGTGGCTAAGCCATCTTCTGCTGTTGATGAGGTCACCGGAGCCCTTTAGAGAACTTGCGGGTAGGGCGGTTTTCGGCGTCGTTGCGATGATGACGAATAGATAACCGTCGCGGCTACTTATTTTTCGGTGCTATGATGAAGTTTTCGGTGAATGTTTGAAGTTTTCGGTGAACGTTTGAAGTTTCCGGTGAAGCTTCAAATGGAGACTGGGAAGTGATTCGAGGATCTCCTCGTTGTGTGACGGACTTGCCCCGAGCGCCTCCTCGTGGGGGAATCTTGTATTTTTGTTTAATTTAGGGCTTAGGCCAGGGATGCCGTCCTCAGCCCTTTGCGCACCCTTTCACTTGACTAGCGGTGGAAGGGTGGATTTGATTTTGCGTCGAATTCACTTTTTTCTCTGCTTTTCAAGTGATGGAGACAGGGCCTGACGGAGAAATTTTAATAGATTCATCCGAGGAGAGCTCCTCGGAGAGTAGCAGTACGGAAGCTTCAACCATCCTCAGCGAAGTCGGGGATGAGGTCGAGGAGAATTCTGTTGAGGAGTGGTCGGTGGCAGAGCCTGCCGAGCACGTATCTATCTTCGCAACCTTCACCAGGGATGTCTTCACGGTCGTTGGACCAGAGGGGGAATGGAAGGTGCATTTCCCCTCCGAGGATAATCGGATCTGTACTGATTTTGGGGAGCGATTCGCTATGTACGAATATGCCTTTAAGGAGCTGGGGTTGAGGTTGCCCTTCACTGACTTTCAGCAGTCTGTTTTCGTGCATCTGGACCTGGCCCCGTCACAGCTGCATCCCAACTCATTGGCGTTCATCCGCGCCTTCGAGTTGACGTGTGAGTTCCTGAAGATAGGAGCTACGCTGCCTTTGTTCTTCACCATCTTCCATCTTCAACGGCAGGTTACGGGGAAGAGATACGGCTGGGTATCGCAGAAGCAGCCCCGCAAGTTGTTCAAGCCCTTCTCGGAGTCGATCCAGACATTTAAAGAAAGGTTCTATGTCATAGAGCCTGTGTCAGAGAAGGCACATGACAGCACGTATGTCTGGGATGTGTCCCTTGACGAGGATGGTAATGACATGCGCGACGAGAATGGGAAACTGATCGGGGACAGAGAATTCAAGTTTCCTTTTCACTAACGAATACGTTGCTCAGCCGCACATGCTGGACGGGCACGATTCGGCCGACTACGATAAGCTGGTGAACTATGTTAACTCTTTCCGGCTTGCTGAATGCTGGACGAAGAAGGGGTCCCTGATTTTCGAGGAGGATGGTAGCCAGCGCGTGGAGTACCGTTTCATCAACACGACTGCGCTTCTGGATTGCAAGACTCTTTCGGATGCTTATAAGCTGCTCGGTAGTCTTAGCTATTTGACTTGCCCGATATATTTTTCCTTCGTCATCTAATATATTTGCTGTGTTTTTGCAGGTGAGATGCCTTCCGCTCATGAAAGAATTGTAAAGAATACTATCGCGAGGAACAAGCCCGGGGCGGCTGCTCCAAAGACTCGAATTGCCCAGCGTGCTCCTCCTCCTCAAACTGTTGTGGGGAGCTCTTCGCCTACTCCGGCCCAGGGATCCCCCTTGCCTCTGGCTTTAAGGTTCAAGCGGTCCAGGGCCAATGACACAGTAGACCTCAGCCGGGCATCAGAGAAAGGGAAGTTTGAGCTTCCTCCTTGTATTCTTGATAGAAAATTCTTCGAGGGGACGTCCCTGGTTGTGCCGCGGGCAGAGTCTCTCCAACTGGAGGGCATGGACCGCCCGACCAAAAGGGCGCTGGTGGCGCAGGACGCCTCTGCGCTGGTCAGAGTTCTGGAAATGGCGGCGATCTATGCCGAGGGGGATTCTTCGACTGAGTCCGAACTCAAAACTACCCGGGCTACCATAGCATCTCTTGAAGAGATGGCGAGGAAGGCCAAGGATGAAGCCAAGAGTGCTGGTGATGCCCGGAAGAAGGCAGACGAGGAGGCTACCAGGTTGAGGGAGGAGAATGACGTGCTGACGGCAGAGAAGAAAGCAGCCGAGGAGCTGATCAAGCAGCTAAGGTCAGCTAGTGTTCCGGTCGAGGATGAACATGAAAACTTGAAGGCGGTGAAGATGAGGGCCGAGCTTATTGCTCGTATATTGAAGGCTCAGGATGATGTCATTGCCATTGGAGAAGAGTCGTTCAAGAATTCCGTGGCCCAACTACAGCTGGTCAATCTTGGGGTTCAGATCTCCACGGAGGGTACTAACTATTTGGCTCATGTCGAAGATGGCAAGATAGTCAGTCCGGGCTCCTTCCTTGTTGTCGACGAGCTTGCCCAACTTCTGAACGAGGGGACCCAGGGGACCGAGCCTAACACCGAGCAGCCTGAGCGGATGGAGGAGTGATTGGGTTTTTATCTTATTGTAATTTATCCGGCCTGCGTGCTGTGTTTTTTGATGTATCTTATTTTCATTTGGGGGCATGGCCCCCGTGTTTTGTATCATGCACAGCTTGTGGCCCTTGTGGTCACTTTTAACTTAATTATGTATATGTCCAGTCATCATGGTCGGCTTTGTATGTTTGTGCATGGCTTCTATTGTTTATTTTTGCTAAGTATTGTAATGTTGCTTGATATGCTTTTATGCCCGTAACAGGGATCATTTTGATTTATTTGAGTTTCAGGGAATTACTCGACGTAGATGTGTTCGGCAGTGAGGGGTACTGGTCGAACGAACAGGGACTCTCCGGGCTAAAGAGCGGAGCTCAGGTCACGTTTGAGGCCTGAGTTCGCGGCGTGAACCTCCCATCGTAAGCTGGGTGTTCTGCCAATCGTGGTACTTTGAGGACGGTGGTGCTCGGTCGAGGGACCGCTGTCGGGCAGGGACCTGGCTCGCTCTTCAGAGGGGTCCTGACATAACTGGTGTGCAACGCTTGTACCTAGGCTTGCATCCTGGTCGGGATGTAACGTTCGTCATTTCGACGAAGTAGACCGACAGTAAAGGCCTTAGCTATAGTATTGCTTTAGCTTTTCGGCGTTCCATGGTCGACCAAGTTCTTCCCCGTTAAGGTGTTCGAGGTAGTAGGCCCCATTCTCCCTTTTTGCTCGAACGCGATAGGGCCCTTCCCAGTTAGCGACGAGTTTTCCTTCGCGGGAGTCTTTGTGGTTCCTTCTTAGTACACGGCTGCCCACCTGGAATTCTTGCCGTATGACTTTGGCGTTATGCCGTATGGAAATTTTTTGTTTTAGTGAGGCTTCGCGGAGGGCTGCTCCTGACCGGACTTCCTCGACAAGGTCGAGTTCTTCCCGTAGCGCCTCGTTGTTCATTTCCTCGCCCAGGGGAGCTTCGGTCCGCCTGAAGGGTATGTGAACTTCCATGGGAATTACTGCTTCTGTCCCGTAGGCCAGGCGGAAAGAGTTTCCCCGGTTGAAGAGTGTGGAGTTGTGCGGTACGCCCACAGGACGCTGTGCATCTCCTCGACCCACGCTTTCTTTGTTTCATCTAGCCTTTGCTTGAGGCCTCGAAGGATAACTCAGTTTGCCGCTTCGGCTTGCCCGTTAGTTTGGGGGTGTTCGACGGATGCAAAGTGTTATTTCGTGCCCAACTGAGCGACGAAATCGTGGAACTTCCTGTCTGTGAACTGTGTCCCGTTGTCCATGACTATTGCCTGGGGAATGCCAAAACGTACGAGGATGTTTCATTTTTAGAAACACAATATGTTAAGGGCTGTTATTTTGGCTAGAGCTTCCGCTTCTATCCACTTTGTGAAGTAATCAACGCCTACTATTAAGTACTTATTCAGGTTTGATCCTACTACGAATGGCCCTAGGATGTCCAGGCCCCACCAGGAAAATGGCCACGGGGAGGACATGGTCTTGAGCTCGTTTGGCGGAGCTAGGTGCATGTCCCCGTGTCATTGGCATTTATCACACTTCTTCACGTGCTCTTTAGCATCTTGTTGCATAGTTGGTCAGTAGTGTCCTGCTCGAAGGGCTTTTCTAGCGAGGGATTTTCCTCTGAGATGTTGGGCGTTGATTCCTTCGTGGATCTTGAGCAGGACGTGGGGGACCATCTCCTCTTCGACACATTTGAGTAGTCGGATGGAGAACCCTCGTCTGTAGAGTTTGTCTTCGATCAGGACATACGAGCAAGCCTTGCGCCTGACTGTGCTGGCTTCTTTAGGGTCGGACAGAAGTTCGTCCTTAGCGAGATAGTTGTAAACGGGGGTCATCCAGCAGTTGCTGTCGCCAATCACCTGTACGTCAAGGGTCGGGGGTGCCTTCTCGATGCTAGGTCGAGAAAGTACCTCTTGAATGACGGACTTGTTCCCGCCCTTCTTCTTCGTGCTCGCTAATTTGGACAATACGCCTGCTCTGACATTGTGTTCGTGGGGAACATGCTTTATTTCCATTATAGTGAACTGAGTTATCTTTTCTTTAACCAGGGCTAAGTATTCAGACAGGTTGTCATTCTTGGGCTGATATTTTCCTCGAACTTGGAGGGCCACGAGCTGTGAATCCGTGCAGATGACGACTTCCTCCGCCCCAAGGTCTTCGGCTAGGCGCAAACCAGCGAGGAAGGCTTCGTATTTGGCCTGGTTGTTAGACGTCGGGAAGGATAAGGTGAGTGAGACCTCCATGATGATTCCTTCGTCGTTCTCCAGTATGATGCTTGCCCCGCTCCCGGCCGAGCTGGAGGCCCCATCCACGAAAATGGTCCATTTGCATGCCCCGCCGGAGGGGGGCTCTGCAAACTTCATTTCGGCGATGAAGTCAGCCAAAGCCTAGGCTTTGAGGGCTTTCCTGCTTTCGTACTGAATGTCAAATTCGGACAGCTCTAGCGACCATTTGAGCATTCTGTCGGCCATGTCTGGTCGTCCCAGAAGCTGCTTTACGGGTTGGTCTGTTCGAACCACGATCATGCGGGCCAGGAAATAGTGTCTCAGTCTTCTGGCGGCGTTGATAAGGGCCAGTGCTACTTTCTCTATCTGCTGGTATCTCAGTTCTGGTCCCTGCAATGCTTTGCTAGTGAAGTATATGGGCTTCTGCCCGTCAGTTGTTTCGCGGATGAGAGCGGCGCTTACGGCCTCAGTTGCGACGGTGAGATACAAGTATACAGTTTCGCCGTTGTCTGGTCGAGATAGGACTGGTGGCTCAGAAAGTGCCCGTTTCAGATGGAGGAGAGCCTGGTCGCATTCCTCCGTCCATTCAAACGATACCTCCTTGCGGAGGAGTTTGAAGAAGGGCAGGGCGTGCTGGGCAGACTTGGCCACGAAACGGGACAAAGACGCGAGCATCCCGTTGAGGGACTGGATGGATTTCATCGAGCTGGGCGTTGGAAATTCGAAAAATGCCCGGCACTTATGGGGGTTGGCCTCGATTCCCCGTTCTGTTAGGTAAAACCCGAGGAACTTTCCTGCCCGTACTCCGAACATGCACTTCTCGGGGCTGAAACGCATCCAGTACTTCCTGGCCTGTTTGAAGACCTTCCTTAAATGGGTTGTATGATCGGTTTCCTCGTGGGATTTCATGATCATGTCGTCCATGTAGACTTCGAGCATGTCGCCAATTTCTCCCCGAGGACCTTGATTATCATCCTTTGGTAGGTCGCGCCAGCGTTCTTCAGGCTGAAGGGCATTACATTGTAGTAATAGTTACCCGATTCAGTCATGAAGGCCGTGTATTTTTTGTCGCTCATGGCCATTGGTATTTGATTATAGCCCGAATAGGCGTCCATGAATGATAAAAGTTTAAAACTAACAGAGTTATCGACAAGTTTATCAATATTGGGGAGGGGGTAGGCATCCTTCGGGCATGCCTTATTAAGATCAGTATAATCAATACACATTCGCCATTTGCCATTAGATTTTTTCACTAGTACAATGTTGGACAGCCAAGTGGTGTACTTGGCTTCCGAGATAAATTTTGCCTCGATGAGGTCTTTTACAGCTTTTTCTGTAGCCTCCGTTTTCTCCGGAGACTGTTTCCCCCTACGTTGTGCTACTGCTTTGACGGCTGGGTCGATCGTGAGTTGATGGCAGACGACAGATAGGTCCAAGCCGGGCATCTCCGCGGCACTCTATACGAACAAGTCTGTGTTCTCGTGAAGGCAGGCTTTGAGATGCTTTCGTGCAATGCCGGGGAGGCCCGTCCCTATCTTCACTCCCCGCTGAAGGTCGTCGCCGAGTAGGACGAGCTCAAAGTCCCCATCCGGGATTGGACGCATCGGATGGGAGTTGCAGCTGGTCGAGGCGGTGGAGCTGCTCGGGCAAGCTTGGTCTTCCCTCTGGTCATCTTCGGCGAAGCGACTGTCGAGGTCGACTGCGTCGACGCGTGGCAGTGGCTTTGCTTATTCTGAGCTGCTGGGCAGAGTTGGCTTGTTGGACGTCTTCGGCTTTGCAGTGATGGCGTTGAGCCCCTTTGTGACTGCCTCGAAGCATCGTCGTGCAACTTCAATGTCTCCGTGCAGTGTGGCAACCATTCCTTTCGAAGTATAGTACTTCATTTTGAGGTGGACGGTTGAAGGAACAACTACCAATTCGGCCAAGGTTGGCCTCCCGAAGATGCACTGGTAGAGAGACGGGCAGTCAATTACTAGGAACTGCACTTTAATAGATCTGGTTGTCTCCGCAGATCCAAAGGTCACGATTAGCTCAACGTATCCCTAGGGTTTCGTGACCGACCCATTAAATCCCTGTAGGTCAGAACCCACATAGGGAGTGAGATGTGATTCGTCCAGCTGGAGTGTTGAAAATAGCTGGGAGTACATAATATCAACCGAGCTGCCTTGGTCAACGAGAATCCTGCGAACGTCAAAATTTGCCATTTGAGCTTTGACGAGCAGAGGGATGCTCGAGTTTGGGGATCCTTCGAGGAGCTCTTCGCGGTAGAAGGAGATGGGGATAGATCCCTTGAGCGCTTTGTCGAGCGTGGTTATCTTGCAGGAGCTCGTGCTTATCAGGTGCTAGAACTTCCTTTTCACGGAGCCCACCATTACTTTATTGAATCCCCCCCGGAGATGACCATTACGGAGGGGAACGTTTCCCATGGGCTGTGGGTCGCGAAGTAACTAGGAGTGCTGAGCTCGTCTGGGACGTAAAAGTCCTCTGACCGCGATACGGACATGGCGACTTGGATGTTGGCTTCTTCTGAGGAAGGCACCTCTTCCTCCACCATCTTCGACTCCTGGGCGTCTTGTCGGGGAGCATCTCTCTTTTTCGTGAACTGTTTCAGGTGGCCATCCCTGATCAGTATTTCTATTGCAACCTTCAAGTGGATGCAGTCTTCCATGGTGTGGCCGTGACTCTTATGGAAACAACAATACTTTGATTTGTCGGCGTTAGGCTTGGCCAGTATCTGTTTAGGGAACCGGAATCTTGCCTGTTTGAACTCCGAGTTGGCACACTTGGAGAGAATTTTTTCCCCGGAGACAGTCAGGGGAGAGTAGTCGTGGAACCGGCCGGAAGGTCCCTTGTGGTCCCTGGACTCTCGGTCACGATTGTTGCGCCTTCTTTCCCCTCGACGGGATGTCGAGGGCTCGTTGCCCTTGGGGGCCCGGGTGCTTTCCTGGTGTCGGGAGGCCCGGGTAGAGTTGGCCGCTTGCTTTTCCTCGTACTGAATGTGCGCCTGCGCCTTGAGGAGGAAGGTGTCCAGGTTTCTAGGAGGTGCGAGACCGACAGCTTTAGAAAACTCGGAGTGTGGTCGGAGTGCCTGTTCGAGCAGAAACTTCTTCATGTCGTCCGTAGTGGGGACCTGTACAACTTCTTTGTTAAACCTCTCGATATATGCTCGGAAAGGTTCGTCCTTCCCTTGGATGATGGCCCCAAGGGAGGCTTCAGTCTTGGGATGGCGGTGCGATGCTGTAAAGTTCCTAGAAAACATTCTGCCCAGCTGCTTCCACGAGGTGATGGATTCTTCGGACAGCTGTTTGTACCAAATCATTGCCCCTTTTCGAAGCGTGGTTGGGAACATGCGACACTTGATAGCACCCTGGACGCCGTGGTAATCCAACAACGCATCGATGTTCTCGATGTGCTCATCGGGGTCAGTTGTTTCGTCGTACATGCCCAAGGACGGGGGTTTCTCCAAGCCTTTGGGTAGGAGAGTAGCCAATATCTCTTGGGACAACAGGACGTGGGCTTGTTGTCGCTGCTGCTGGAACTGGTCTGGGAAGGGGAGCGGATGACTCGCTTGTGGCGGCGACTTCTTCGGGGTGAAGGTGTATGGGCCCGACCCTTTGATCTGACTGGGGGTGACTGTTTATCTCTTCGAGTTCTTTTGTGGCCGGGAGAGTGTCGATTTCGTGGAGAATCGTGATCGCGCTTATGAACAGCATGAGATTCTGGTTCTTGGTGTGCCCGACGGTCAGTGTCCTGCCGGGGTTGCGCACTCCTGGACCGTCGTCGATTCTTCCTCAGAGGAGGGGATCTTGGATAGGCAGATTCCTCTAAATCCTTGATCCTCTCGTTTTGTTGAAGGACCAGAAGGTTAGTCTTGTTAATCGCCTCCAGGAGCGCCACCACGGCCTGGTCGGCATTGGGTGGGGCAAGAACGGGCTGGATGGCCATCTGGGGCTGATCGTTGCCGCGGTCAGCAGGTGTAGGCGAAGGAGAGGCGGTGGCCCCGTCCCTCAGAGGACGAGCATCATAGAAGGAAGAAGTAGATCCATCCACGTCAATCTTGTTAATGGGGACCATAAGAGGGTTTCGAGCATCTTGAGTTTGATCTTGCGAGGCCATGATCGTATCTTGGAAAAAAGAGTGTTTTGGTCTTAGAATCTGAGGTGGATGTTAAGATGGGGAAAACAAAGTTACCACAGACGGCGTCACTGGTCGTGAAGGCTGATCAGATCCTGTGAAGGGCCACCAAAAACGTCTGTGATGCTGGTGTGAGAGGAGGAAGAGGAGTGGGTGTACCTGCAAGGCACTCCGACGCTCAAGTAAGAAAGGGTCAGAGAAACGGGTAAGTACAAAGTATGTGTTCTTAGGATGTTTATTTGATACCTGACCCTCTCAAGTGAGAGGGTTTATATAGCGCCCCCAGCGCGTGGCCAACGATCCTATTTTCGGATCAGAATAACCGTTTTCCCGAAGAATAGGTAACTGCCCAAAACTAGCCGTTATGTCGGGCAGGGTGCCCAAAACTAGCCATTATATCGGGCAAAGGCGTAGTTTCGGGCACATGCCCATAGCTGTCCTGGGATTGACGAAGCCATGTGGGAGGGGTAGCAGTGTCGGGGAGGAGTGATGTAACCCTTGCCCGGTTGGAGGGCAGAAAGGTAAACTTCCCCTTCACAGATTGCGCTTAGGAAATTGGGTCGTTATGGGAGCAGAAGCGGATTGGGCCATGCCTAGCCATTGGTCCAGTCCAGAACAACTTGTAATCTTCGAACGCTTATTGAGAAAGTGAATAGTAAAATAGTTTTAACCAATTATTATTCTTCTTCTTCCTTCTTATCTCCCTTTTGTAAAACCTAATAGGGTTTCTTGTGTTTGTTCAAGAAACTCAATCTTTATCTCATAACTTTGTTTGGTTATTGACGACATCGTTTCACAACAAACCGGTGCGGTGAGCATGGAGGAGAAGATGTCGTCAACAAAGTATGAGATTCAGAAATTCACCGGTGTGAATGATTTCGGTTTGTGTCACTTGAAGATGTAAGCCCTTCTTGTTCAAGAGGGTTTGTTAGAAGCGTTGAAAGGATCGGAGATGATGAAAGCTAGTTTGTTTCCTTATTTGTGTAGAGTGTGTTCCAAGGTGGAAATTTATGGTATTTTGGATCGAACTCTAGTGTCGACAAGGATAAATTGATATTTCGATAAGAGTTGTGCATGTTGCAGTCAAAGTCTATTCAAGCATGCTGTCGAAATATATTAACTTGTAATTTAAGTTAGTATGTCGAATTGGGTCTTGCTTGTAAGCCCAATTATTTAAGTTAGCTTGTTTCCTAAGTTAGCATGTGTAATGAGTCTGTGTGTAAGACCCCATTAGGTTAATATGTTAGTTTTATTATAAATAGCATGATAGTCTCTCATCTTTGGGGTGTCGTGCAAATCCTAATTAAGGTGAGAGAGTTTAATTGTTGGTATTCACTTGTAATCTTTGAACCCTATTGAGAAATTGAATAGAAAAACAAATTTAACCAATTCTCTATTCTTTTTCTTCTTTATTCTCTCCCTTTTGAAAAACCTAATAGGATTTCTTGTATTTGTTCAAAAAACTCAATCTTTACCTCATAACTTTGTTCTGTTATTGACGACATCGTTTCATAATAACTATAGGTTGTCTTTCTCTTAACTATCTTTGGTTCCCTAATTTTAAAGATAAAATAAATTGCATCCATCTTCAACTCATAGTTGATAAAATCAAGGTTAAGTATCTTCTTGGAAAAGACATCTTCTCTCAATGATGGATATAACTCATTTTTTGAAATCTATCACCCAAGGAACACACATTTACAATTTTAAAATTTATCTATGGTCGAAAAAACTTATCAAAAAAATGTAAACGTGGATAAGAAAGTTTATTTGGATATGTTATATTGAAACTAGAAAACTAGTTACCATATCTTGGAACAAGGTTTGTACTCTTGCAAAAGAAGGTGAGTTAGAATTATGACAAATATCAAAGATACATGAAACATGTATAAAATTATGATGGGACATGCTCTTAACTGAATTTCTTACGAAAAATAAGATTGTTAATAGATACATGTATTCCTCTTTGTGATCTGGATTGAAATATCTCTAAATATATATCTTTTTGAAGTGACATCTGGAATGACGGGGTGATTGCTAATTGTTAGAACACAAAAAATCAGATCGAAAGTTTTAAGAATGGTGGAAGATAGAAATTGGGAAGAAGATGAAATTGAGAGAGAAAGAGAATTTGAGAGAAAAGAATAACAATATTGGATGAATATGAATTTTGGCATTAATTTGGAATTGGAATATACAAAGAGTATTTATACATTGAGAGAATAACAATTAAAATCTAAAAATACAACTAAAGTGACACTGCTGTTAAATTTTGTTATTTGCTGAAAAACTAACAGAGGTAATCAATAGAAAAATCAGCAATAACAGAAATTTAACAGCATCAACACACCACCTCACTTTAGTTGCTCCAAGTCCACCATGCTCAAGCACTTCTTCAACCTTTTGAACACATCATTTGTCACACCCTTTGTCAACAAATCCGCGACTTGGTCTTCGCTTCGGCAATAGCTCAATCTAAGCTTCCCATCACCGACCAATTCTCTCAAATAATGAAACCGCATCTCAATATGCTTGCTCCTTCCGTGTGCAATCGGATTCTTTGCAAGATTTATTGCGCAAACATTATCTACAAATAGCATGGTGGCAACATCATCACCACATCCCATTTCCTTCAATAGATTCATAAGCCACATAGCTTGGCACGCACCTAACGACGCCGCAATGTACTCGGCCTCACAAGAAGAGAGTACTACAACCGGTTCCTTTTTCGAACACCACGAGATTGGTGTACTACCGAACATAAAGATGTACCCCGCCGTCGATTTTCGGTCATCTTTATCTCCGCACCAATTAGAATCGGTATAGCCAAGTAAATTGCACTTACGCCCCGTATCCGATGTGGGAAAGAGAATTCCGCAACCAAGAGTACCTTTCACATATCTAAGGATCCTCTTGACCGCCGCCAAGTGAGACACCTTAGGTCTCTCCATGAATCTACTCGCAATACCGACACTAAAAGCCAAATCTGGTCGAGTATTGCACAAATAGCGTAACGATCCAATCAAGCTCCGGTAAAGCGTTGGATCGACATCATCCTCCTCATCACTTTTGGACAGATGCACTCTAGCCTCACAAGGTGTAATAGAAGCATTGCAATGCTCCATATCACACTTTTTCAAAATATCTAGAGCATACCTCCTTTGGTGCATGAGCAACCCCACTTTTGACTTGTGAAACTCTATGCCAAGGAAGTAATTCATGACACCAAGGTCCGTCATTTCAAACTCTCTCATGAGCTCACTTTTGAACTTTGAAGTACTCTTGTCATGGCTGCCCGTAATCAAGAGATCATCAACATACAAGCAAAGTATAATAACACCATCATTCGTATCCGATCTCACATAAACTCCATGTTCGGATAGACATCGTTTGAAACCAATGTCAATAAGAAAGTCGTCAATACGTTTGTTCCAAGCTCTTGGAGCTTGTTTCAAACCATACAACGCCTTGTGTAGCTTGTAATACTTTATTTCTTGATTTTTGATCACGAAACCGAGTGGCTGCCCCACATAGACTTCCTCAACAAGAGGACCATACAAAAACGCAGATTTTACTTCCATTTGGTAAACCATCCAATTGTTGCTATGCGCAATACTAACAACCAAATGAATAGTCTCTAATCTAGCCACCGGTGCGAATACTTCCTCATAGTCTATACCCTCTCGTTGCAAGAACCCCTTCGCCACTAATCGAGCTTTGTGCTTGATTACCTCACCTTTGGGATTTGCTTTAACCTTATAGACCCATCGCACACCTATCGGTTTCTTTCCAAGAGGTAAATCGACCAACTCCCAAGTACCGTTTTTCTCAATAGATTCCAGCTCCTCTTTCATTGCACATATCCACTTAGGATCGCTTAAGGCTTCTTCCTCATTTACCGATTCAGATTCGGCCATAAGCGCGAAATGAACAAAGTCACCATCGTTATTCACTTTGTTATCTTGGAATCTCTCGTAATCTCGGAGTCTATGAGGCAAGGCTCTTTGCCTCACTGGTCTACCATTATTAACAACATCATTTTGCGCTACTGTAGGTGCTGGTACAACGGTGTCGGAAGCTTCCGGATCAGAAATTTCAAAAAACTGCTGCTGCTGATTTTCTGTTGGTAACCGATTACTCACATTGGGGTAACCGTTTACTGCAGCATTTTCTGCACTTTTGACTTCATTAAAGGTCACATCCCGGGTTATGACGATCTTCCGATTTCTTGCATCGAATAACTTGTACCCTCCAGTAGAGTGATATCCTACAAATATCATCTTCTCACCCTTATCATCCAATTTCTTCCTAAGTTGGTTTGGTACATGACGATATGCAATCGATCCAAATACGCGCAAATGATTCAAATTCGGTTTGAAGCCACTCCAAGCCTCTTCTGGTGTGAGCTTCTCCAGTTTCTTAGTGGGACAACTATTCAACAAGTAGGTGGCTGTAGACACGGCCTCACCCCACAATTCCTTAGGCAAATTTTTCCCACATAACATACTACGCACCATGTTCATTATTGTACGATTTTTCCTCTCGGCAGCCCCGTTTTGTTGAGGTGTATACGGAGGCACCACCTCACGTACAATTCCCTCAAGATCACAAAACTTCCCAAACTCACTAGAGGTATACTCACCTCCACCATCCGTTTTGAGAATTTTGAGCTTTCGACCGCTTTGACGCTCCACCATGGATTTGAAATTCTTGAAAACTTCAAATACCTCATCTTTTCTCTTGATAAGGTATGTCCAAAGCTTCCTACTAAAATGGTCAATGAACGTGACAAAATATCGATTGCCGCCATAAGTCTCTACTTGCATCGGTCCGCAAACGTCGGAACAATACACCTCAAGTAAGCCTTTGGTTCTTCGACCAGCATCTTTGCTAAACACATTCTTGTGTTGTTTAGCCTTCACACATTCCTCACACAATTCGGTTGGAATACTAATGTATGGCAGCCCCGTTACCATTTCACTTTGTTGCAACATTTTTAGATCCCTAAAGTTAAGGTGACCAAGACGGTAATGCCATAACCACTCATCTCTACTTGCCGCGGTAGCTAGACAACGATGCTCCATAACCTTTAACTCAACCTTAAAGGTTCTATTGGCAGCCATCGGCGCTTTTAGAATCAACACACCATTAGAGTCCAAAACGCGAAAAATCTTGTCCTCCAAGCGAATTTTGTATCCTCTTTCAAGTAATTGGCCAATGCTTAAAAGATTGCACTTAATTCCCGGTATATACAAGACATCTTTGATCCTTGAATGTCCGCCATTCCTTTTTCCGATCAAAACATCTCCTACCCCTTCGGCGCTTAAAGTGGTGTCGTCGGCAAATTTGACTTTACTTTTTGCCGCTTGATTGATTTGAACAAACCAATCTTTTAGACCCGTCATATGTGTTGAACAACCGGAATCCAAGTACCACTCATATCTCCCTTGGACTTCATCACGAATGGTAACCAATGCATTTCGATCCGAATGCATTTTCTCGCTATTTTTCGGAACGGTACAGCTGCTGTCCCACAAACTGTCACTACCTTAGCTGCTGCCCGAAACATTTATAATGCCATAACTCTCCTCCGTGATCATTACTAGAAGGGTGTTCTCATCATCTACCTCTTCCCTAGCAACCTTGGCTTCATTATTGTGATTTTCATTCGATTTACTACGACATGAAGTTGCAAAATGTCCAAGCTTTCTACACTTGTAGCATTGCACCTTACTCATATCACGCTTCTTAAAACCATTGCTATTACCACTCTCCTTGGAGATACTTTCACCCTTTTCACTCGTCGAATGCTTTGAATTTTGCGAATCGTTTGAACCAAAATTCTGAAAATTTAACTTACCTCTAGCTGCAAATTTTCCTTTCGACCTCTTATTCTTTTCATTCAAACGCGCTTGCAAAGCAATCTCCGGTTTAATTTTTTCGGCGCCTCTCTCATCCATCCTTTGTTCATGCGCCTCTAACGAACTTTGCAATTCATCCTTGCCCAAAGTTGTTAGATCCTTCGGCTCTTTAATAGCCACAACTATGTTGTCGAAACGTGACGTTAACGAACGCAACACTTTCTATACAACATTCTGCTCAAGAATCGTTTCCCCACATGATTTGATTTGATTAACTAACCGGGTAATGTGCGTAATGTAATTGTTGATCGTTTCTTTGTCTTCCATTTGTGTTAATTCAAATTGTCGCTTATAAGTTTGTAACCTTACAACCTTCGCTTTGACGGCACCGGCATATGCTTTCTCCAAGATTTCTCATGCTTGCTTCGCCGATTCACAATCGCCGACCTTCTCTAAATTGTCGTTATCGACACACGAATGAATCAAGAATAGGGCTTTGTAATCCTTCTTCTTCTGTTCTTTATGTGTAGCTCTTTGAATGTCGGTAGCCTCTGCCCCTAATGGTGTAACTCCATTGATGATGATCTCAAGCACCTCTTGATAACCAAACAAGACCTTCATTTGTTTCGCCCATTTATCATAGTTCTTCGAATCAAGAACTGGGAGATTGGTGGGAATTCGATCATTGGAAACGGTTGCCATTGTTACAGCGGATTAGGATCAATAACCAGGCTCTGATACCAAATGTTAGAACACAAAAAATCAGATCGAAGGTTTTAAGAATGGTGGAAGATAGAAATTGGGAAGAAGATGAAATTGAGAGAGAAAGAGAATTTGAGAGAAAAGAATAACAGTATTGGATGAATATGAATTTTGGCATTAATTTGGAATTAGAATATACAAAGAGTATTTATACATTGAGAGAATAACAAATAAAATCTAAAAATACAACTAAAGTGACACTGCTGTTAAATTTTGTTATTTGCTGAAAAACTAACAGAGGTAATCAGTAGAAAAATCAGCAATAACAGAAATTTAACAGCATCAACACTAATGAACTAAATTTTCTTGATTATGTGTGAGTTAGATTGTATTTCATGATTTCATTTATAATGGTCCTTTCTTGATTGATTAATCATCGACCAACCATCTAATCAATAGAATCAATTAGTATCATTCCTCTAACATCTGATACAAATGACCTAGTTTGGAACTGCTCTATCTTTGGAGAGGTCATTTTTAAAGATGTTTATGAAACAAATGTTACTTCAACTCAAATTTATTGATGGGGAAAATTATTTCTAATGTGATTTCTCTTGCATATATTTTGCTAGTTTTGAAAATTGTTCAGACAATCTAAAAAAAATAAAACTTCACTAAGGTGTCTTGTTGTAGCTATTGGATCAATGTTTTTAAAGATTTAAGTTATTCAAGTGAATTCAAATATAATAGGGATGAGTTGTGATAAAAAAAACAATTCAAAACATTTAAAAAATTGATCGGTTTAAGAATAATTTTAAGAAAGGAATATAAGATGAGAATTAAAGCGAAGAGTAAATAGTAGTAAAGTAAAAGATAAGGGGGAGGATCAAGAAGACCAAAGTTTATATTTGTTTGACCTAAAACCACGAGGTATATTCCAATCTTTAAGGATCACTCATTGAGATTCTAACTACCCCAGAGCTTTTAATACGGGCTCAACCATCAACCTTGTTACACCGACATTTCATCTCAGCTTTATCTTGCAATCTTTATCATTTATCCAAGTTCAAGTGAATAACCTTTCTTGTTTTACTATTTCGTATCACAATGATAAAGTAATAGTTACCCAAGCAAACTCTACTAAGGGTTTGCTCTTTTAGGACTTGTTATGTGTCGGCCAAATGCCGAGGGACTCATTGCTCTGCATCGGCCAAATACTTAATAACACGAGGCCCACTTATTCCACATGCTCCATCAAGGACAAGGTATAAATACCTTCACAAAGCGTTTTCAGGTACACAATCTCTAATCTTAACTCTTATTACAGTTATCTCAAACCCTAAAGTGACTTGGGCATTTGAGTGATAATCATGCAAGTACCCCTCTGAATTGTCATATTGGAGATTAGTAACGCCGATTCAAGATTAACACTGATAAATGACATTGATTCAAGATCAATGCTTCAGGTACAATAAGGACCATGATTGCAATCTTTAATCCATGGTACCACATTAAGAAAATCACCGACAAAGCTTAACTCCATCGTGATTTCCACAGTCTCATCTGTTTCTAGTTTAACAACGGAACAATAATGTCGTCTGTGAGATTTGACTTCTGATTCTTGTGATCTCCATGATTTCACATCTAATTTTCAATTCACCAACTCGTGACATCTTCATGACATCAAATTGGGATCGCGCCCAACCTTTTGATTCAATGACCTATGCCAATTTGACACGACGTTCAGTTTATTTGTTCGTGCCTCTGTAGATCTTGAAAGCAACGAGGCGTGGAGGTAAGCACAGAGGTTTTCCAGGGTCTATATGGGTTCAATCCCATCATCAAAATCAACAATCTCCCCAAAACTCTTGTGGATCAACGGGGATTATAATCTTAGATCTAGATCTAGGATCGCGCCAACCTCTGAAGGCAGTCTTTGAGAAGACTGAGTGAAGACAACAACGCTTTTCAGCATGGTGATAAGTGCAAAATGTACCTATTTTTGTATATAAGTTTTGTTGCACTTATCATTACTTTGTGTTAAAATTGGTTGAATAAACCCCGCTTTGTTTGTAATTACGTTTACTTTACGTTTTCGTGTGTATATTACGTATCGTGTAAATATCATTGAGAGTAATTGATTTTCATTTATTTTTACAGGTTTTCCAGCAATGGGATTTTTCCATATTCATAAAGAGCATTGAATAAGCTTTCCAGCGCTTCAAACCGTGCGTCAATCGGAGTTACGGTTCAAGAGTTATGATCAAAACAAGTTCGGGTTTGCTGTCATGTTCGCACTGCGAATGCCCGTGGCGAGCACTCGCTGGCGAGTTCGCACTGCGAACCCGAGGGCGAATGAATAGTTCCTGAATGCTTGAAAAACACAATTTTTGCAGCCCAAAAGGCGGTTTATGTTCGCAGTGCGAACGGGGGTTCGCAGTGCGAACCTGAGCAGTAACTTATGCCTATAAACTTCATTTTTTAGCATTTTTTAGGTGATGGTTTTGGGGATTCTTGCTCCAACTCCATCAAACTTCATTTTTTCAGTAGATTAGCTTAGAAAACATCATGGAAGCTTGCATGCGGATGATCCGAGGTGGATTTCTCATCGATCGGCTCCGACAATCCGTGAAGTGTTTGGTTCATTTCTCTTCCTCTTTGTGTATTCTTTCTTGTTAGGTGTTTGTATAGTTACTCTGAACATTTGTATCTTTGTTGATCATAATATTGTATAAAATCTGCTTTACAAATCATTATCGATGTTTTCCTTGATCTTTTTGCATTTATGTTTGGATTTGTGTTGTGTTAGAGATAACCATCATGAATCTTGATTAGGGATGGATATCTATTGTCTAGACTCTAGAGATAGATTTAGATCATAATCTTTATGGTGTCGGAACTTAATGTCTTCCGTGTTTCGAGGCGTCGTGCGCGAGAGCGTCGACGAGAGTAATACGGTTGCTCTCTCAGCTGTGCGTTAGACATAACCTTTGTTGTGAGCGATGCTGGATGATTTTGACGAGTATTGCAGGTGGAGTATAATTGGTCGGTAAATTTATGTTTGTGACGAGTGGGTTATATGTATGCTTGATAAGTTTCTTGTTGCTGAAGAATGAATTTGTTTTATGTTTTAATGTTTACTTTTCCGTCTTTATGCTTTAAACCATTTAAAACCAGACTCATAAACGCGAGAGACTGTCGAACGGCATTCTTTCCCTCGAACCGATCTCTGTGGACACGACATAAATCCCGGAGGGAATTCTTCCAAAAATAAATATTTTTGCTTGCTTGCCCTATTCTGCATTCAACAAAATGGCGCCGTTGCCAGAGATTGGTTTTGATATTGAATCGCATTGCGATAATTTCTTTGTTTTTGAGTTTTGTAGATATCGTACATGTTGTATATTTTCACTTGTTTATATTGATACTTGTACATTTTGACGTTTGTTCAAGTGTTTAGTTAGGACGCTTGCTTTTGGTTGCGCGGTGAGACATCACCATGGCATGAATGAAGGAAGTTTCTAATTAAGCATCGTAAAGGCGTCGAGCTTACTACGTAAAACAAGCGTGTTTTATAGTTTTTTTTTCCGAATGTTTTTGGTTTTTGTTTGCTCACAGATTTTGATTGACGTACTTGAGGATGCTGTTGTGATTTTCCAAGTTGGTTCGTTTCAACTTGCGGATGTATGGTAATGATTTTGTTAAGTTTTGTACACGTCTGAGGTATGTATTTATCGCTTTCTTGACTTTAGCATATTCATGTTACTTAGGCATTTTACAAACTTTCATGCCATTCATTCTTTTGTATACTTGTTCTTTTGTGAATCACTTTAGTTCCCAACCTTTTTGTGAGGTGGCCTTCTATTGTTCATATACGTGCGGAGTACCAACATTCTTGTTCTAATTGGATTTTATTATGTTGAATCTGTTATTTGTGTTGTTTATATGAATGCATGAAAAGGATCAAGGCAATTGTTTCATTTTGAGCACAACCACCTTAGCCAAATAGTCAATTCACCTTGTGAGTGTATGAGAATTCGTAACCCCTTTGAGCTTTTTGATTCATGTTTCTATTTGAACTTAATGCTTGTCTATGAGTATTTAGTTCACTTATTTTTGAATGGATTTTGTTTTTTCTTAGACCTCAACTTTGTGTTGTTGTATGGATTTTTTTCCTTGCCTTAGAAAGTAGGGAGTATTCACATGATGGTGCGGTTGAATTCAAGTTGGGGAGAGGATGATTGTATACTCATTGGTTGGATTCTATGAGGATTGAAAAAGAAAAGAAAAAAGAGAAAAATTTGTGAAAGAGAAAAAGAAAGAAAAAAGAAGAAAAAGAAAATTCCTTGTAAAAGGAAACAAAAAGAGTTTCAATAATTGTGCTAAATAAGTATTGTGTGTTGTGTAACACTTGGGATTGTGGAAGAAGTTGGTTGAAATTTTGTGGGTGAATCTTTGTGAGTTTTCACTCCCTTAGGTTTAGGCAAGTTTTTGTTTCAATTACCTTTAGAAATTTCCCCTTGTTTGTTTACCCGACCACGCTACAACCTTGAAAAGTCCTTGTGATTCGTGCCTTTGTATGTTCAATGTGAATTTTTGGGATGGTTGCATAATTTAGTCTATTGTTTGCATGGTTGTTGTGTGAGTGAAAAGAACCTCATTTTGTGTTTTTCATCTACCGATGATTGTTTTTACTAGGTGTGATTCGCTTTGGAACTTGTGTTGTTTTAGAATGTTCGGCATGAATTTTTGTATTTTGCTTTTGTTTCTTGACTATGTTATCGTCGTAGTTTAGTGGTAAGTATTTACTTTGTGTGTACCGTTTTCATTTGAACCATTCATTTGTCCGTTTTTCAAAACTTGTTGATTCGCGATTCTTTGGTTATCACTCGGTTTCGTTGAGTTGTTTGATTATTGTTTGAGGACAAACAATTATGTAAGTTGGGGAGAGTTTGATAAGTGCAAAATGTACCTATTTTTGTATATAAGTTTTGTTGCACTTATCATTACTTTGTGTTAAAATTGGTTGAATAAACCCCGCTTTGTTCGTAATTACGTTTACTTTACGTTTTCGTGTGTATATTGCGTATCGTGTAAATATCATTGAGAGTAATTGATTTTCATTTATTTTTACAGGTGTTCCAGCAATGGGATTTTTCCATATTCATAAAGATCATTGAATAAGCTTTCCAGCGCTTCAAACCGTGCGTCAATCGGAGTTACGGTTCAAGAGTTATGATCAAAACAAGTTCGGGTTTGCTGTCATGTTCGCACTGCGAATACCCGTGGCGAGTTCGCACTGCGAACCCGGGGGCGAATGAATAGTGCCTGAATGCTTGAAAAACACAATTTTTGCAGCCCAAAAGGCGGTTTATGTTTGCAGTGCGAACGGGGGTTCGCAGTGCGAACCTGGGCAGTAACTTTTGCTTATAAACTTCATTTTTTAGCATTTTTTAGGTGATGGTTTTGGGGATTCTTGCTCCAACTCCATCAAACTTCATTTTTTCAGTAGATTAGCTTAGAAAACATCATGGAAGCTTGCATGCGGATGATCCGAGGTGGATTTCTCATCGATCGGCTCCGACAATCCGTGAAGTGTTTGGTTCATTTCTCTTCCTCTTTGTGTATTCTTTCTTGTTGGGTGTTTGTATAGTTACTCTGAACATTTGTATCTTTGTTGATCATAATATTGTATAAAATCTGCTTTACAAATCATTATCGATGTTTTCCTTGATCTTTTTGCATTTATGTTTGGATTTGTGTTGTGTTAGAGATAACCATCATGAATCTTGATTAGGGATGGATATCTATTGTCTAGACTCTAGAGATAGATTTAGATCATAATCTTTATGGTGTCGGAACTTAATGTCTTCCGTGTTTCGAGGCGTCGTGCGTGAGAACATCGACGAGAGTAATATGGTTACTCTCTCAACTGTGCGTTAGACATAACCTTTGTTGTGAGCGATGCTGGATGGTTTTGACGAGTATTGCAGGTGGAGTATAATTGGTCGGTAAATTTATGTTTGTGACGAGTGGGTTATATGTATGCTTGATAAGTTTCTTGTTGCTGAAGAATGAATTTGTTTTATGTTTTAATGTTTACTTTTCCGTTTTTATGCTTTAAACCATTTAAAACCAGACTCATAAACGCGAGAGACTGTCGAACGGCATTCTTTCCCTTGAACCGATCTCTGTGGACACGACATAAATCCCGGAGGGAATTCTTCCGAAAATAAATATTTTTGCTTGCTTGTCCTATTCTGCATTCAACACATGGCCGGGATGGCCGTCAAGGGTAATATTAAGCAGGTGTTGCAAGTTCATAATTAATGTCGCTCGTGTGTCGTAAGTTGATATTTAACATCGCACGTCGAACAAACATCGGGGTGCATCCCACATATCTCGTAGGGTTTCTGCTAGATGCACAAGGGCTTCACTGACTGGACAACAAAGCAAGGTCCACTGGAAATTCCCAGGGAAAGATATCTAGATACCTATTTTCCAAAATACCTGTCAGTATCCACATCTGACAGGAGCCCCCGGGTTCTATTTGTGAAGGGGATGAACAAGTTGGAATACATCATCCCTAATCTCTCGAGCCAATCAAGCATCCAAGATGAATAGAAGAAGATTTGAATCCAAAGATATCAGACCAATCCTACCCTAGGAAAGAGAGACAGACATATCCATCAGAGACTGAACGTCTCCCAAGCCGAGGACCTAGCTCTCTAAGTCAGTTGACCATCAAGCCACCTGGAGAACACATCCAATGGCTAGCGATCGGTATATACTTGCGGTCGACCGCAAGATTTATTTAATGTATTTGTAAATTCTTGATATAATAATGAAATATATATATATATATATATATATATATATATATATATATACATATATATATATATATAATATTCTTGTTGCTCTGCTTTCTGCCTTGTCCCTTCTTCTAGACACCAAAACGCAAATGCTTGTCACAACAAACTCGGGTATAACCAATGCAGTTGACACCTAAATCCAGATTCTAGGAGTGTTGTCAAAGACGCTTTTTCGTCAGACCAAAGTAATCAAATATCCTCAGTGCCCTGGGCACCTAAAGATTCCAAGGGTGTTGTCGAAGATGCTTTGGTTGTCTGACTTAAGCAATCAAATCCCCTCAGCGTTGAGCATGCCTTCGAAGTCTAGTGGTGATGTCGGATATGCTTTGCACGTCCGACAACAACAATCAATTCCCCACAGCACCTTGTAAGCATTAAGAATTCCAAGGATCCGTTGGAGACTCTTGCAAATCTGACTATAACAACCAATTCCCCACAGTGCCTTGTGCGCATTCAGAATTCAGGGGAGTTGTCGTAGAATTTTTTCATGTCCGAATACATCTTTCAAGTACCCCAGGTCAAATACCGACATGCAATCCTGCGTAACTGGCGTACCTCCTTTCGGATCTTGCCAATCCAAGAGATGTGATGGGTGGAGCCTGGAGACGTCCACCTCGAACCAAGCTAGCACCTCGAGGAGAGGGACATGGATCCTCTACCCTTGGTCAGGGAATGATCATATGTGATGCAGAGCCTATTTAGAAAAGCATGGAAGCATCTATCCAGTTTCATGTCCCTCTTATGTAAGTATAATTCAAAACATAACCACAATTAACTAGATTTGTGCCTTATCCATTTGAATATCAATAAGGCATGGTCGCGTCTAGCTGGTTTTGTACAAATACTTATATATACAATTGAAAGCATGAATGCTTAATTCCAGTATCAGGTTTCACCAGTATAAAGCCAATGTACACACACATCAAATTGAACCAATACTTTATTTACACAACTACGTTCCAATCACGGCCATGTCCAACCAGCTCTACATCTTGCCCAAAAAACACATACATCTTAATGTAACATGCTCATAAACAAAGAAGCATGCATGACCTCATAAAAGACTTGAGTTTATTTACACTTTAAGTGAATATTATTTTATGCTATTTGGAGCAAACAAATTGTGCAAACTACAAGGCTCGGAAGCAAGCCCTAGCTCTCCTTATATCTCAGTCGGCTGAAAACAACAGTTGAAAAAGCGCAATACAAAACCAAAAAGCACAAGCACGCAAAAGGTAAAAAATATAAATAACAATAAATGTTGTTTACAAATTGAGGCTTGAAGTGTGGAACCTTGTGTTGCAGGTGATTGTCTTTTAACAAGGACATCAACTTTTGATGATGACAACTAATGTCTTATGATAAGTCAAGCATGAACAATTAAGTAGATAAAGATGCATACCTAATCATTAGGGTTTAATGAACTTGACTATTCGATGATGCAAATCAAATGGAATGAAATCTAAAGCCCCATCTCAAACCACTCAAGCAAGTGTTCACAAAAGAGAAAGTATCACATAAGTCATGAAGTACTAGAGAACCTCCTAATTTAGTAATGAGTGAATCTTTGGTAAAACATAAGGACTTTATCGTAGAAGCTCCTGGCTCCTGGCTAAAGCACACACACACACTAAAATGTTTTTCAAAATATTTTTACCAAACAAAATACTTTCAAAAATATCTTGAAGTTGTGCCAGATGAATTAGGAACTATAAAAATAGTTATAGGCAAAATTTTGATTTATCTAATTGATTGTGAAATTTGTCTAATTGATTAGCTCAATTAAAAATTGAACCACAAGCAATTGGGATAGCGCATTAATGATGTGCAACGACTATATATCTTTTCCTTCCTTTTATAAAATTACAATCGATTGTATTGCAAATTTCTTCTAATTGATTGTGAATATATGCCAGTCGATTAGAATGTCATTAAAAACATATTAAAATTTTCTTTTTGAGCCAACCTCGCCTATAAATAGAGTTCCCTTTTCTCATTTCATTTCATCCAGAAACGTGGTTTGACACACCTCTCTCTCTCACTTACTCACACACATACTCTCTCTCTCTCTCTCTCTCTCTCTCTCTCCCCTTCTCTCTCTCTCTCTCTAAAGTTTTATTTAACTTTATCTCAATAATGTTGAGGAAGTTGTTGTTATTGAGCCGTTCACCATCGTCTATAGGAAGGTTCCTGTGGAATCCCCTAAACAGAAGAAGGTGCAACCCATTGTTGTTTTTCCACCAAAGCCGTTTCTGTATCATAATTCTAAAGAGGTACCATGGAAGTATAGGTCTTCTGTGTTTTCTGGAGGTCAAGAGATAAGGTTCTCCGAATCAGAGATCGTGAATGTTACAGCTGGTGGAGGTATGACTCGTAGTGGACGAGTGTTCGCCCCGAAGGTCACTACGAAACCCGTGCAAATTCCAATTGTTGTTTCTCCTAAGGAGACACCTGCATTCGCAACCCCTATGGTTCAACAAGGGGCATCTACGGTCGTTCCAGTACCGACTATCCCGTCTGAGAATGTTTCAAAGAGCAAGGAGACCCTTGATGATCAAGAGTTCCTTAAGCTGATAAAGAAAAGTGACTTTAAGATTATGGATCAGCTGGGTCAGACTCCCTCGAGGATCTCAATTTTGTCCTTACTCATGAGTTCGCCTGCACACAGATCAGCTTTGTTGAAAGTGTTGAACAGTGCCCATGTCATGCAAGATACATCTGTCGTCGAATTCGATGATGTAGTGGCCAACATAACTGTAAGTCGGTATTTGGGTTTTAATGAATCAGAATTATCTCCTGAAGGAACTGCCCACAATAAAGCACTGCACATATCTGTAACCTACACAGACATCCTATTATCTATTGTTCTAGTGGATACTGGTTCTTCTCTCAATGTGATGCCTAAGGGCACATTGAGTCAATTACCAGTCGAAGGAATCGAGATGAGACCAAGTGCCTTAGTTTTCAGAGCCTTTGACGGTTCTCGAAGACAGGTCATTGGAGAAGTGGACTTACCCATCAACATTGGGCCGCATCTATTTACCATTACTTTCCAAGTGATGAATATCAATCCAGCGTATAGTTGCCTTTTGGGTCGTCCATGGATCCACGCGGCATGGGCAGTTACCTCTACTTTACATCAGAAGTTGAACTTCATGTTTGACGATCAGCTTGTCATCGTCTGTGGTGAAGAGGATTTGATTGTAAGCGAGTTATCATCTTTTCGATATGTCGATACAGAAGAAGGCATAGCTGAAGTGCCGTTGCAGTGTCTCGAGTTCGAAGATGTCAGCTCTGCTTCAACTAGTCAAAGTAGATCACCATAATTGACTTTAGCATCTGCTAAGAGTGCTAAAGAGACCATCGATAGAGGTGCCTTGCCAGGCTGGGGGCACGTGATTTATGTGGTTGAGAAGCATAATCGTTTTGGAGTAGGTTATCATCCTGGTCGTTAATCTGGTTCCTCTGATCAGAAGCAAAGCAACTTTGTCAAGTTCCACAGCGCGGGTTTCCAGCAAGGTGACATCGTGGCAGCTGCTGATGATGTTGGTCCCAGTAATCAGATTTCAAGCTTTGTACGCAAGTGTCCGCCGGGTTTCAAGCTCAACAATTGGACCTCTACCGTGATTCCTATGGTTTTCCCATATAACATGTAATGCATTTTGCTTTTTCATTCCCTCGTCCTCGCCCGAGACGAGTGGATATATAGCTTGTAAAGGGCCTCGCGCTTTTGCAATATTATGTGATCAATAAATGAAAGTTTTTTGCATTCAAAATCATGCTCTATTTCCTTTCTTTATTTTAATTTTTCACACAAAACAAATGGCAAAAGTTTCTTTTCTTTTTCACTTTTTAAATAGCTCATTCTGAACATATTCATAAACATGCAGAACTAATAAAAGCATTTATAACAACATGGCAAACATCCATTGTAATTCTGGAATTCCAATTAACCAAGCCGAAGAAGATGGTAAGGAAGATTGTGAATTACCGACTGAACTGGCAAGGCTCCTTGAGCACGAGCGTAGAGAGATTCAGCCACACAAAGAGCCAGTGGAAGTTGTCAATCTTGGTAATGATGAGTTCAGAAGAGAAGTCAAGGTTGGCGCATCCCTCGCAAAGCATGTACACTCCGAGTTGGTCAAGTTGTTGAAAGAGTATGTTGACATCTTCGCCTGGTCCTATCAAGATATGCCTGGGTTGGATGCCAACATCGTTGAACATCACTTGCCACTCAAGCCCGGATGTCCTCCTGTCAAGCAGAAGCTCAGGAAGACTAGACCTGACATGGCACTCAAAATCAGAGAAGAGGTAAAGAAGCAGCTTGACGATGGGTTCTTAGTCACTTCCGAATATCCTGAATGGGTTTCCAACATTGTCCTGGTTCCCAAGAAGGACGACAAAGTCAGAATGTGTGTGGATTATCGAGATCTCAACAAAACAACCCTGAAGGATGATTTTCCTTTGCCTCATACTGATGTCTTGGTAGACAACACTGCGCAGTTCTCTGTCTTTTCCTTCATGAATGATTTTTCAGGATATAATCAGATCAAGATGTCCCCAGCTGATATGGAGAAGACAACTTTCATCACGCTATGGGGTACATATTGCTACAAAGTCATGCCATTCGGTCTAAAGAATTCAGGGGCAACATACCAGCGTGCCATGACAACACTCTTTCACGATATGATTCATAAAGAGATTGAGGTTTACGTGGACGATATGATTGCCAAGTCCAAAACTGAAGATGATCACCTGGTTCATCTGAAGAAGTTGTTTGACAGACTCTGAAAGTTTAGACTATGGTTGAATCCTGCGAAGTGCACCTTCGGAGTCCGATCTGGTAAACTGTTGGGCTTTATTGTAAGTCAGAAGGGCATTGAAGTTGATCCTGATAAGGTTCGGGAAATTCAGAACACGCCGTCTCCCAAAACAGAAAAAGAAGTCCGTGGCTTTCTAGGCAGACTTAATTACATCTCAAGATTCATTTCTCATTTGACGGCTACCTGTGAACCAATGTTCAAATTACTAAGGAAAAATCAATCGGTTGAATGGAATAATGATTGTCAAGAAGCTTTGACAAAATAAAACAATACTTGCAAGAACCACCGATCTTAGTACCACCGGTTCCTGGTAGGCCTTTAATCATGTATCTCACCGTTCTCGATGAATCGATGGGATGTGTATTGGGTCAACATGACGACACGGGCAGAAAAGAACATGCAATATACTATCTGAGCAAGAAGTTCACTGATTGTGAGACCAGATACTCACTCTTGGAGAAAACTTGTTGTGCTCTGGTCTGGGCTGCTCGACGCCTGCGACAATACATGATTTGCCATACTACTTTGTTGATATCCAAAATGGATCCTGTTAGTTCTTGTATTGGCTGGAATTTTGGTAAAACAAAGTTGAACAATGTTGATGTCATATGTCTGATGTCTTAACATTGGTTCCTAACATTATTTGTTGCAGGGTTGAAGTTTTATATGCTGATGTTAAACTTGATGTCTTGACATCAGTTATCTGAACATCAGAACATCAGGCTGTGATGTTTTAGGGCTGCGCGTGAAAGTTTGGTTTGAGAAGATCTGTTAGAGAGATTGTGTGCGAATATCTTGGAGAAGATATTTTCAGTTGCAATCAGATTTGGAGCAGATCCTGTTGTTATGTTTAAGGGTTGTTTGATTTAAAAATATTTGAAGATCAAATCTGTTTTAAATTCTGTTTTTAAAACAAATCAAATCAGATATTTGGAAGATGTCCAAGCCCAAGTGAGAATTCTATTTAAAGCAGCCTCAACCCTTGTTGGAAGGCAACGAAGACAAGAGAGCAAAGATTGAGAGTCAAATTTGTGTTTTCGTGTGTGTTTTGTAAACCTTTCATGGTTGAATAGGTGTTACTATTTTGGGTTGTAAGTGTATTCACTCTAGAGCTTTTAAGCAAGAGTGTATTGTTCTTGATCAAAGCTGTTAAGCAAGATCAAGGTGTGGTTTAAAGTGTAATCTTTGAATTGTATCACTGAGGTGATTTAGGGAGTGAGTGGTTTCTCATATCTAAGTGATCTCTTAGGTAGAAGTGTCATTGGGTAGTGATTAAGATTAGTAGATGTCAACTGGGATTGTTGAGTCTGTAATTTAATACTACTAATAGTGAATTTCCTCCCTGGCTTGGTATCCCCCAGACGTAGGTTGTTAGACCGAACTGGGTGAACAATTCATTGTGTTGATTTACTATTGTCATTGCCTTGTTTATATAGCAGATTGTGTTGTTGTGACATCACACTTAACATCACATATCTGATACCAGAATTTCAATTGGTATCAGAGCAGGCATCCTGCTCTGCATCTGGGTGAGATCTAGGACTGATACTTTCTGGTGCAATGGACAAGGAGAGTGGTGGATTTGTGAATAGACCCCCTATTCTAGATGGCTCTAATTATGACTATTAGAAACCACAGATGGTTACTTTCTTGAAGTCATTAGACAGCAGGGCTTGGAAGGCTGTCTTAAAAGAATGGAAAGCACCTGTTATTGTTGAAAAGGATGGTACAACAAAGCTGAAACCTGAGGAAGATTGGACCAAGGAAGAATATGAGCTTGCACTTGGAAATTAAAAAGCCTTGAATGCCATCTTTAATGGTATTGACAAGAACATCTTTAGGCTGGTAAACACTTGTGAAATAGCTAAGGAAGCTTGGGATGTCTTGAAAACTACTCATGAAGGAACTTCCAAGGTCAAGATGTCAAGACTTCAACTGTTGACTACTAAGTTTGAAAATCTGAAGATGAAGGAGGATGAAACCATTCATGATTTTCACATGAATATTCTTGAGTTGTCCAATGCTTCTAGTGCTTTAGGAGAAAGAATGACTGAAGAAAAGCCGGTAAGGAAGATTCTCAGATCCTTTCCCAAGAAATATAAAATGAAGGTGACTTCTATTGAAGAAGCTCAAGACATCAGCAAGATGAGAGTTGATGAGTTGATTGGTTCCCTTCAAACTTTTGAGTTGGGGTTGAATGAGGAGCCTGAAAAGAAGACCAAAAGCATAACTTTGGTGTCTAATACTGAAGATGGTAAGAAGGAGTGTAATTTTGAAACTCAGGAGGAACTGTCAAATGCTATTGTTCTGCTGGGAAGACAGTTTAACAAGGTTCTAAAAAGGATAGACAGGAGATACAAACCTAATGTCAAGAATATCACATCTGACACCAACAGATCAGGAGATCAGGGGAAGAAAACTAGAGATGAAGAAAAGACCAAAAATGACAAAGGAGTTCAATGCTTTGAGTGTGAAGGGTATGGTCATGTTAAGAAAGAATGTCCTACATATCTCAAAAAGCAGAAAAAGGGGTTATCTGCTTCCTGGTCTGATACTGATAGTGAGAGTGAATCTGAAGAAGAATCAGCTAAGCTTGTTAGAGCTATGATTGGGGTTTGTGAGTTAGATGATGATTCATGTGATGATGAGGTTTCTTATGAAGAGCTTGCTGCCTCTTATAAAGAACTGTGCATGAGAAGTGAATAAGTCTGTCGTGAAGGAGAAAAGCTAAAGAAAATCATAGTGCAGTTAGAAGCGGAAAAAACTGAACTAGAAAATGAAGTCAGTATGCTTAACTCTAAACTGGATTCTATGACCAAAACTGTCAGAATGTTGAACAATGGTACTGATGCTCTAGACAATATTCTTAGTATTGGAAAACTTGCTGGAGAGAAAAGTGGTTTAGGATTCAACAATGGTGCAGCTTCTAATGATGTTATTACCAATTCCAAACCAGTGATGTTACAACAGATGTTTAAACATCCTGACAGGATTCCTTCTAGGAAGAAATTCAGGCACTGGAGATGTCATCACTGTGGGCGTTTTGGACACATAAAGGCTTACTGTTATAAGCTACATGGGTATCCTCAGAAGACACATCAGTATACTCCCAGACAGAAGTTTCACAAAGGTAATAAGGCCTTCAATTCTAAGAAGCAATGGGTTCCAAAAGGTAAAGTTACCAGCTTAATAGCTCACACTTCTCTTAGGGTTTCTACCAAAGAAGACTGGTACTTTGATAGTGGGTGTTCAAGACACATGACAGGAGTTAAGAATTTGTTGGTAGATGTTAAGCTCCATTCTTCAGGTCATGTAACCTTTGGTGATGGTGTCAAAGGAGAAATCAAGGGGATGGGAAAGCTGAATTGTGCTGGTGCTCCTATACTGGATGATGTTCTACTTGTCAAAGGGTTGACAACAAATTTGATCAGTATTAGCCAACTTTGTGATCAAGGATTTAAAGTAGACTTTACAAAATCTGAGTGCAATGTCACAAATGAGAAAGGAGAAGTCATCATGAAGGGTGTTAGGTCTAAGGACAACTGTTATCTATGGGTGCAACAAGACTCAAGTACCTCAACATGTGTGTTTGCTAGAGATGATGAAGTCAAAATCTGGCATCAAAAGTTGGGACATCTTCATCTAAAGGGAATGAAGAGAATCATATCTTCAGAAGCTGTTAGAGGAATTCCTAAATTCAATATTGAAGAAGGAAGAGTTTGTGGAGATTGTCAAATAGGGAAGCAGACCAAGATGTCACAACAGAAGCTTCAACATAACACCACCTCCAAAGTTTTGGAACTTCTTCATATGGACTTGATGGGACCTATGCAGGTAGAAAGTCTAGGTGGGAAGAAGTATGCTTATGTTGTTGTAGATGACTATTCTAGGTACACCTGGGTAAGCTTCATCAAAGACAAAACAGAGGTGTTTGATGTATTTAAAGATTTATGTCAAAGACTCCAAAGAGAGAAAGAGAGCAATGTCATCAGAATAAGGAGTGATCATGGGACGGAATTTGAAAATAGCAAGTTTACTTATTACTGCTCTGCTGAAGGCATCATTCATGAGTTTTCCTCTCCTATTACTCCTTAACAAAATGGAGTTGTTGAAAGGAAGAATAGAACTCTCCAAGAATCTGCTAGAGCAATGATTCATGCCAAAAAGCTTCCTTACCATTTCAATGGGCGACACAAACAAAGATTATTATGTGTGATTGTTTGTTTACACAATGAAGAAGATGAAGATGAAGAGAGAAATGGCATATATCTTTCACGTTTCTTGTTTTTTGAATAATGAGATGACCAAACTATTTATAGGAAATGAAATGACCCACACAAAATAATGACAGAAATAACAGAAGAAAAAATTAAGTGAAAAACACTGATTCAGGAAATCATGCGTCGACCTACAACCCCCATGCGTCGACGCACAGATGCAAATTTTTGTGTCATTTAAAGTTATGCACTTTCCCGCAGGATTTTCTAGGTTAGCGCATGAACTGGGAGGTTAGCGCATGAACTGGGATGGTTAGCGCATGAACTACATTTTTTCAGGAAATTCAATTTTCTGCGCATTTTCACCTGACCAAGTTCAGAAACACATACTAGACACTACTAAAATGATAATGGATATTTATTTATGGGAAAGACAAGGTCCTATGCATCTAGACACATGAACGATAATGATTAGACGCAGTATGCCCGACACGTGAAGTGATATCGCTCAAATTACAATCTAATTTCTCACATATTTGTTGACATCATTAAAACAAAGTAGATAGAAGAATAACCCTCACAGCACGTACATCGAGAGGTTCAATAAAGAGGCAGTGCAGGTATCAACACTCGACAACATGAAGAAGTTCTTGCTCGAGCGAGGACTTCATCCCCGTTTAGAGTTCGCCAAAGCTGTTGGCATTGCACCTCCAAGAACCCTAGATGTCTTCCTCCTCAAGGTCATGGCTTATATTCAGTACGAGGAGAAAGAGGCGGCCAGCTCCGCCCAGGTCTCACGCCATCAAGAAAGTGCTCGAGACTCCAAAAGCGATGAACCCTCGACATCGCGTCGAGGAGAAAGAAGACGTGACGATCGCCCCCGAGAGTCCCGGGACAATAAGGGACCTTCTGGTCGGTTCCATGAATATACACCCCTGACTGTCTCCAGGGAAAAGATTCTCTCAGAATGTTCTTACTCGGAGTTTAAACAAGCAGGGGTTCGATTCCCTAAGCAGGCACCAGCCAAGCCGAACGCTGATAAATCGAAGTACTGTCGTTTCCATAAAAGTCACGGTCACACAACTAAAGACTGCATCCACTTCAAGAATGCCATATAAATACTGATCAGAGTCGGCCACCTGAAGCAGTTTACAAAGAAGAGGGAAACTCCCCGGCAAGACGCCCAAGAGTCGAAGAAAGTCGAGGAAGAGGTGCCTTCCTCGGAAGAGACAAACCTTCTGGTAGCCGAGGACTTCTATGTTCCCGAGGAGCTCAGCGCTCCCGCATATTTCGCAACCCATAGCCCATGGGAAACTTTCCCCTCCGCCATGGTCATCTTTGGAGGGGGCTTCAACAAAGTCACCGTGGGCTCCGTGAAAAGAAAGTTCGAGCACCTGATCAGCACAAGCTCCAACAAGAGTACAACACTCGACAAGGTCCGGGGAGAATCGGTCCCCATCTCCTTATACCGGGAAGAACTCCTCGGAGGGACCCCGAACTCAAGCATCCACTGCTCGTAAGAGCCCAGATGGCAAATTTTGATGTTCTCCGAATCTTAGTCAACCAATGCAGCTCGGTCGACATCATGTACTCGCAGCTGTTTTTAACCCTCCAGCTAGATGAATCGCACCTTACTCCCTACGTGGGCTCTGACCTGCAAGGTTTCAACGGATCGGTCACGAAACCCTGGGGGTATGTCGAGTTGATCGTGACATATGGATCTGCAGAGACGTACAGGTCTGTCAAAGTCCAATTCCTGGTTATCGACTGCCCGTCTCTCTATTAGTGCATATTCGGATGGCTAACTTTGGCCGAGTTGGTGGTCATGCCATCAACTATTCATCTCAAAATGAAGTAATACACTTCAAAGGATATGGTCTCCACCTTACACGGGGACATCGAGGCGGCACGAAGATGCTTTGAAGCGGCCACTAAAGGACTTAACACCATCGCTGCCAAGCCAAAGACGTCCCACAAGCCAGCCTTGCCCAGCAACTCCGAGGAAGCCAAGCCACTGCCACGCGTCGACTCTATCAACCTCGACAGCCGCTTCTCCGAAGACGAGCTGAAGGAAGACCAGACTTGCCCGAGAAGTTCATCCACTTTAACCAGCACCAGCAACGGCTCATATCCGATGCGCCTGATTCCGGATGGCGAGTTTGAACTTGTCCTGCTCGGTGACGACCCTCAGCGAGGAGTAAAGATAGGGACCGGCCTCCCCGGCATAGCAAGGAAACAACTTAAAGCTTGCCTCCGAGAAAACGCAGACTTGTTCGCTTGGAGTGCCACGGAAATGCCCGGCTTGGATCCTGCTGTCGCCTTCCATCACCTCACAATTGAACCCACCGTCAAAGCTGTAGTGCAACGTAGGAGAAAGCAGTCTCCAGAAAAAATAGAGGCTGCTGAACAAGCTGTAAAAGACATCCTCGAGGCAAACTTTATATCGGAGGCCAAGTACACCACTTGGATGTCCAACGTTGTACTTGTCAAGAAATCTAATGGTCGCCACCTCCCCAATATAGATAAACTTATTGATAATTCTGCCAGTTTTAAACCGTTATCGTTCATGGACGCCTATTCGAGCTACAATCAAATACCAATGGCGAAGAGCGACAAAAAGTACACTACCTTCATGACCGAGTCGGACAACTATTACTACAACGTAATGCCCTTCGGCTTAAAGAACCCTGACGCGACTTACCAAAGGATGATGAACAAGGTCTTCTGGGGAGAAATAAGGGACATGCTTGAAGTCTACATGGACTATATGATCGTGAAGTCCCACGAAGAATCCGATTACACGGCCCTTTTGAGAAAGGTCTTTGAGCAAGCCAGAAAGTACCGGATGTGTTTCAACCCGGAGAAGTGCACGTTCGGGGTACGGGCAGGAAAATCCCTCGGCTTCTACCTAACAGAACGAGGAATCGAAGCTAACCCCGACAAGTACCGAGCCTCTTTCGAGTTTCCTACGCCCAACTCAAAGAAATCCATTCAATCCCTCAACGACATGCTCGCGTCTTTATCTCGTTTTGTGGCCAAGTCCGCCCAGCACGCACTGCCTTTCTTCAAACTCCTCCGCAAGGAGGCAACTTTTGAATGGATGGAGGAATGCGACCAAGCTCTCCTCCACCTAAAACAAGCATTATCAAAGCTGCCCGTTCTTTCTCATCCAGACAACGGCGAAACCCTTTATCTTTATCTCGTCGTAGCAACTGAGGCCGTGAGCGCTGCCCTCATCCGAGAAATGCTCGACGGGCAGAAACCCATATATTTCATGAGCAAGGCATTGCAGGGACCAGAGCTGAGATACCAACAGATAGAAAAGGTGGCTCTGGCCCTCATCAACACTGCGCGAAGGCTAAGGCACTATTTTCGGGCCCACACGATCGTGGTCCGAACTGATCAACCTGTAAAGCAACTTCTAGGATGACCAGACATGGTCGGGCGAATGCTTAAGTGGTCGTTGGAACTATCTGAGTTCGACATTCAATATGAAAGCAGGAAAGCTCTCAAGACCTAAGCTCAAGCCGACTTCGTCGCAGAAATGACATTCGCCGAGTCCCTAGCATGCGGGGCACGCAAGTGGACAATCTTCGTCGACGGAGCATCCGGCTTGGCAGGTAGAGGAGCAGGTATAATTCTGGAGAACGAGGAAGGAATTATCGTCGAGGTCTCACTCACTTTATCTTTTCCTACCTCTAAAAATCAAGCTGAATATGAAACCTTCTTCACCGGCCTACGCCTGGCCGAGGATCTAAGAGCCAAGGAAGTGGTCGTCTGTAGCGATTCTCAGCTCGTGGCCCTTCAGGTTCGAGGGGAATATCCGACCAAGAATGACAACCTGTCCGAATACCTGACCCTGGTAAAAAATAAAATGACGAAATTCTCGTCGTTGAAGTAAAACACGTTCCCTGTAACACAATGTCAGAGCAAACGTTTTGTTAAAATTGGAGAGCACGAAGAAAAAGGGCGAAAACAAGTCCGTCATCCAGGAAGTGCTTCCTCAACCCAGCATCGATAAGGCTTCCTCGATCCTCGACGTACAAGTCATTGGTGACAGTAACTGCTGAATGACCCCCGTCTATAATTACCTTGCTAAAGATGAACTACCATCCGACCCAAAAGAGGCCAGCATCGTCAGGCGCAGGGCCTGCTCCTATGTTCTGGTCGAAAATAAGCTATATAGGTGGGGATTATCCATTCCCTTACTCAAATTCATAGAGGAAGAAATGGTCGTCCACGTCCTGCGCGAGATTCACGAATGGATCAACGCCCAGCACCTCGGTGGGAGATCCCTCGCTAGGAATGCCCTTCGAGCAGGAAACTACTGGCCGACCATGCAGCAGGATGCAGAAGAACATGTGAAGAAATGCGACAAATGCCAACGGCACAGAGACATGCACTTGGCTCCACCCAACGAGCTCAAAGCAATGTCCTCCTCGTGGCCTTTCGCATGGTGGGGCCTGGATATCCTGGGACCATTCGTCGTGGAATCAAACCAGAACAAATACTTTATCATGGGCGTTGACTACTTCACCAAATGGATAGAAGCAGATGCCCTGGCCAAAATAACGGCCCGCAACATACTTCATTTCTACAAGCGAAACATCCTTGCCTGCTTCGGTATCCCACAAGCAATAGTCACTGACAACAGGACGCAGTTCACGGACAAAAAATTTTAGGACTTCGTCGCCCAATTAGGCACGAAACAACATTTCGCATCCGTCGAACATCCCCAAACCAAAGGGCAGGCCGAAGTGGCAAACAGGGTAATCCTGCGAGGCCTCAAGCAAAGGCTAGACGAAACGAAGAAAGTATAGGTCGAGGAACTACACAGCGTACTCTAGGCTTACCCCACTACGCCTCACTCTTCGACCGGGGAAACTCCTTTCTGCATAGCTTATGGGACCGAGGCAGTGATCCCCATCGAGATACACGTACCCTTCAGGCGGACTGAATCCCCCCTGGACGAGGATATAAATAACGAGGCACTAAGAGAAGAGCTCGACCTTGTCGAAGAAGTCCGGTCATGAGCGGCTTTCCGTGAAGCCTCACTTAAACAAAAAATTGCAATTAGGCACAACGCCAAGGTCATACGACGAGAATTCCAAGTGGGCAGCCTTGTCCTAAGAAGGAACCACAAGGATTCTTGATCGGTGGTTTTCATACGTTATTTCACTGTTTGTTTTAGTTAATATTTTGTTATTGTGTATTTGTTTTATATCTCGTTTACCGTATTTTATGCCTTGGTTGTGTTCTTTAGAGTTTTCAGGTTCATATAAACATTCAGGAGGAATCGGAGCGAAAAAAATGAGAAAAATGGCAAGATTCGGAATGAAACTGGAATGAAGGCAGTGGCCTGACACGGCTACCCGTGTCACCTGACACGGGCCGTGTCAGGAAGAAGCCAAGAGAACGAAAATATGAAGAAAAACTGTGGCCTGGCACGGGTGCCCGTGTCACTTGACACGACCCGTGTCAGCAAGTCTGGCACTGAAGAGTTTTTATCAGAATAACAGGGAGCCAACACGGCCGCCCGTGTCAGCTGACACGGCCTGTGTTGGCTTGGACACTGCATCTTCTTATTTTCTTAAATTTTTTACCTTTGTGTTCCATGAGGGTATTTTGGGCATTTCCCCATTAATGTATTGGACCTGAGAGTATTTTAGACACTTTCTGAGAAGGAGAAAGGGACTTTTAACATTACGAAAGATTTTACACTGAAGTTTGGATGTTATCAAGTGATTCGGGAAAGGAAGATTTTTCATGAGCCATTGCGAGCGGCTATGAGCGGCTAAACCCCCCAATGCTAGGGGGTGTCCCTGAATTGCATTTGTAATGACTTCTATTTCAATTGTTCTATGAGATATTGCTTTTTCCTTAATCTTTTGTTATTCAATGTTTTTAATGCTTTTTCGATAGGGCAAATTGAAATTGATTTACGACTAGGGTTTAGATCGGACCAACCAACCTAACGCTTTTGCATAATAATATTACAGTAGATATTGCCTAGCAATGGGGATACCCTGTAATAATCGATATATTCTTGATAAAACATAATGCTTGTGATTCTATCTATACTGCTAAGGAATTAGGGTAGAGATTGAATCTCAAAGATTTTTCAGCCAAGGAATTAGGGAAAAATATTCTTAAGAATCAGTAAGGTTGTTTTGAATCATGTCTCGTAGAATAAGGATTGAGGGTTTTTGTAGTGCAATTCATACACTTTCCTCTAACATGCCTTCTCATATCTGTTTTAAGTAAATTTTATAATTCTGCTTATTTTTATTAGTAGTTATAATTTCTCAAACAAACAAACCCCAAGGAAACTTTTGTTTAATTGAATTAGCATCTGCACTTACAATGACGCGCAGTCCTCGAGATCGATTGTGGGGATAACCCCTATTATTACTACATCATAAAAATAGTACACTTGCTATTTTAACGATCAAGTTTTTGGCGTCGTTGCCGGGGACTTCCAAATTATAAGTTTGTGTTAATTCAATTGAAATTTTGTTGCTCTGCAACAAATTTTTTTTTCCTGTTATTTGTATAATTTTTGTTTATAACTATAATCTGTCTAACCTGTGTATGCGAGGCAATCCCTCAGCAGAATTTTCTTTTGGCGCAGAACCCGAAAGATCGTTGCACGCTAGACGCCATCAAGCTAAACAAGAAAGACTGGCAGCGTCAGTTTCAGGTACGGTAATTTCAGATCAAGAAAAAGACAAAGAAGTTTCAGTTTATTCCGAGCATACTAATTCAGGCACAGATACAGAGATAGAAACCGTTATCTTGGCTGCAGATCCACTTCCTGCAGAGAGACTTCTGGGGGATTATGGAAGAGCAAATGCTCCAACAGGCCGGTTGACCATCGTAAATCAACCAGTTAATATTGACCACTTTCAGTTGCACCCATCCACCATCCGACAGCTCGATAAAAGACCTTTCTCTGGAAAAGTTAATGAAGATGCCAATAAGCACCTCCAAAGGTTTTTAACTATGAGCACGTCACTAAAAATTGAGGGACATTCTGAAGAAGCCAAAAAACTGGTCATGTTCCCTTTTACCTTGTCAGATGATGTAGAAAAGCGGTTTTATTCCTTTCCTGCCGGGAGTATCACCACTTGGCAAGAGATGGAGACAACATTTTTGAATGAGTACTTTCCCGCCTCTGTGTACATTCGAAAGAGGTATGATATAGTAAATTTTAAGCAGAAGGATGGAGAGTCACTCAGAGATGCATATAAGAGATTTAAGAGATTGTTGGTTGCATGTCCTACTCATAACATGGATGCAACCGAACAGATACAAAACTTTGTCAATAGCCTCCAGTTGAAGACTAAGCAACTAATTGATACAGCTGTCGGTGGCTCATCTAATTTTACAACAGCCACTGGTATCAAAAAGATCATTGAAGCCATAGCCGCAAACGAGCATTTGGAGTTGTATGATCGCAGTGTGAGCCAACCAGAGAGGATGATTGATTTGAAGCTTACTGAGTAAGTGGTAAAGATGGAAGACCAGATTGCAGTTGAGGTAGAGAAAAGACTTAAGAAGATGAATCTTGGTACTCAAAGTGTGTCACAAGTTCAAACTGGTCAACCCATGAGTTGTGAGATTTGTAGTGGACTCCATTATACTGCACATTATGTTGCAACTCTGCAACAAATTGAAGAGATAAAATTCCTAAAGCAAAATAATCCCTATGCTCAAACTTATAATCCAGGGTGGAAGAATCATCCTAACTTCTCCTGGAAAGATCAGAATCAACAACAATACCCATAGCAGCAACAAGCTCCCCAAAAAGCACAATGGGAGATTGCCATTGAGAAAATGGCAGCTCATAACATGCAATTTCAGGAAGAGACCCAAAATATCCATAGGAATAATACAGCTTCTATAAAAAATCTAGAGGTTCAGATGGGTCGGATAGCACGTCAACTTACCAACGCTCAAACACCAGGTGCCTTACCGAGTGCAACAATGACAAACCCAAGAGATAATCAAAATGTGAATGCCATAATGACTGGAAGTGGCGAGTCAAGTGAGAATTATGAAGAGGAAAGAAATGAAGATGAAGGTTTGATTGAGGTTGTCTTGGAAATAAAAAAAATCATCAAAAACCGCAGGAAGAAGTCAGATCACATGTAAATCCACCTGAAAAGAAGAATAAAAAGGAAGATGAGCCGGCGATTAAGTTACCTTACCCTCAGAGAGTGCGACAGAAGCATAAAAAAGAGAAGGACTTTGAGAAATTTGTCACAATGTTCAAAAAGTTGGAGGTTAATATGCCATTCTTTGAGGCGCTAGAGCAAATGTCGTTGTATCAAAAATTCATGAAAGAAGTGATCACTAAAAAGAGACCTATTGAGGAAGAGCTAAAAATTGTAAATGAGAAGTGCAGTGAAGTACCATAAAACAGGAGAATCCCCGCCAAATAGAAGGATCCTGGATCTGTTGCAATACTGTGCACTATAAAAGACAAAAATTTCAAAAAAGTTCTGATTGATTCAGGTGCTAGTGTTAGTCTCATGCCATTATCTATTTATAAAAAGTTGGGAATTGGAAGGGTGAGAGATGCGGGAACGAATTTAAAACTTGCAAACCACAGAACTGAGAGATCTTATGGGCTAGCTGAAGATGTGTTGGTGACGATCAAGGAATTTGTCTTTTCAGTGGACTTTGAGATCATGGATATTCTAGAAGATGAAGAAATACTTATCATCCTCGGTCGACCTTTCCTGCTCACTAGTCGATGCAATTTCGATATTGAAAAAGGCACGGTGACTTTTAAATCTTTTGATGAGGAAATCACTTTAAAAGTGTTGGATATCAAGAAGCGAAATAAAGGTAAGGGTAGCAAGTTTCACTTGGAATGATCGAAATGGTGGGAAAAAGCATAAGTACGAAACCGCCTCTTAAAAAATTCTCCGGCATCATCTCTAAGGTTGAAGTCTCTCGGGCATATAGTGTATATGTTAACACTTTAAAATCCATTCGTGAAATCAAGAAAAGAAAGAAAAAGAAACATCGAAGGAAGGATAAGGATGTTGGAGTTGACTTGAGGCAAGAAGTAGTTCGTATCTCTGAACCAGGTCGGGTCTCTGTTGCCGAAAGGTCACACAACAAGATATGGAAGCTGAAGTATCCCCCATAACTATGGGGAGTGAACCGTCGAGCCATGCGACGTTAAACGAAGCGCTACGTGGGAGACAACCCACACTTTTATTGATTGGGCACCTTCTTTTTGTTGTTTATTTTGTTTCATTTGTAGGAAATAAATAAGACCTTACGGGTGCGAACTATGATGTAGTAGTTGATGTGGCGTTACCGTCCGCCTCCTCAGTAAGGATATCTATGAGTAACCTCTCTCGCACTTGTTCTAACACATTGGGGCAATGTGTGGTTCAAGTTTGGGGGAGGATTTACTTTTTTTAGTTCTTCCGTTTAGAATTGTTATTTGTGTTTTTGTATGATGTTTTATTGAAACCACTTTGAATTCCCCTCGAATTAGAGCTGAAAATTTTTTTCTTGTGAATGCTGTGATGTGCGAGGTAGTCAGGAAAGTATATAGAGTTCGAGGGAAGAGAAGTTATAACTAGGGACTTTGGGAAAGTCTTAAAACTTAGGAATGACGCGAACACCCTAGATTCCCCAGAGTAAGAAAGCGAGTCCAACGTGTAGATTTGTGCCATAGTACTTGGATTTGAGAAATATTCCTCGATTAGTTCATAGTGATAGTCCGGCATAATTAAAAAGAATTGCATGTATAGGGTTGATTGAGAGAATGACTTAAGGCACCAAAAAAGTGAATAATGGCGATAAAGACAACTAGTCCTTCTAAGTTGGGTAACCCTCACCCGGTTACTTAGCCTAATGGCGGTTGAGTCTCAATTGTCATCCCAAAGTGGACTAATAAATGCCAATGAGCGAGAAAAAAAAGAGATAATGGTGCCTAGATAAACTTTCGATCAATCTTGTACATGTGAGGGAAAACGATAAAAAAAAAAGCCTTAATCTGATTATGCGAATGAAAGGAGTAGAAAACCGAAGAAAAGAATTAAGCCCAAAGCATAGTTGGAGAGGTAACCGAAAGGGGGACTTAGGTCCATGGTTTTACCGCGGTATGTGTTTGTGTAATACCTTCGTTAACGGACGATTACCAAGAGAACTAATTTTAGCCGATCGGAACAAAGGCTCATATATGAGTATCGACACACCTCGCCTTCACAAGTCTTTCATTTGATATGTACCGTTTGATCTAAAAAATATTTATGCAAGCTTGTTGCTTGAGGTCAAGCAACGATTTAAGTTTGGGGGAGTTTGATTAGTGGTTTTCATACGTTATTTCACTGTTTGTTTTAGTTAATATTTTGTTATTGTTTATTTGTTTTATATCTCTTTTACCGCATTTTATGTCTTGGTTATGTTCTTTAGTGTTTTCAGATTCATATAAACATTCAGGAGGAATCGAAGCAAAAAAACGAGAACAATCGCAAGATTTAGAATGAAATTGGAATGAAGACAGTGGCCTGACACGGCCACCCGTGTCAGGAAGAAGCCAAGAGAACAAAAATATGAAGAAAAACAGTGGGCTGAAACGAGTGCCCGTGTCACCTGACACGGCCCGTGTCAGCAAGTCTGGCACTGAAGAGTTTTTATCAGAATAACAGGGAGCCAACACGGCCGCCCGTGTCAGCTTACACGACCCGTGTTGGCTTGGACGCTGCATCTTCTTATTTTCTTGGATTTTTTACCTTTATGTTCCATGAGGGTATTTTGGGCATTTCCCCATTAATGTATTGCACCTGAGAGTATTTAAGACACTTTCTGAGAAGGAAAAAGGGACTTTTAACATTACGAAAGATTTTACGCTAAAGTTTGGATGCTATCAAGTGATTCGGGGAAGGAAGATTTTTCATTAGCCATTGCGATTGAAGATCGAATTCATCCGTTATTCTTGTAATGTCTATCTTTTATTTTGTAATCTCTTTTAGTACTATGAGCGGCTAAACCCCCCAATGCTAGGGGGTGTCCCTGAATTGCATTTGTAATGACTTCTATTTCCATTGTTCTATGAGATATTGCTTTTTCCTTAATCTTTTGTTATGCAATGTTTTAAATGCTTTTTCGATCGGACAAGTTGAAACTGATTTACGGTTAGGGTTTAGGTCGGACCAACCAACCTAACGCTTTTGCATAATAATATTACAGTAGATATTGCCTAGGAATAGGGATACCCTATAATAACCGATGTATTCTTGATAAAATATAATGCTTGTGATTCTTTCTATACTGCTAAGGAATTAGGGTAAAGATTGAATCTCAAAGGTTTTTCAGCTAAGGAATTAGGGAAAAATATTCTTAAGAATCGGTAAGGTTGTTTTGAATCATGTCTCGTAGAATAAGGATTGAGGGTTTTTGTAGTGCAATTCATACACTTTCCTCTAGCATGCCTTCTCATATTTGTTTTAAGTAAATTTTATAATTCTGCTTATTTTTATTAGTAGTTATAATTTCTCAAACAAACAAACCCCAAGGAAACTTTTGTTTAATTGAATTAACATCTGCACTTACAATAACGCGCAGTCCTCGAGATCGATTATGGGGATAACCCCTATTATTACTACATCGTAAAAATAGTACACTTGCTATTTTAACGATCAATTCTCGAGAAGGCAAGCTCGCAGCACCCTATTGCATCCGAGCAAAAATGGAGAATAGGACATACTACCTAGAATACCTCAACGGGGAAGAACTTGCTCGACTATGGAACGCCGAAAGTCTAAAATAGTATTATAGCTAAGGCCCTGATCGTCGGTTCACTTCATCAGAACGGCGAACGTAACATCCCGACCACGATGCACGCCCAGGTATAACCGTCGCATGCCAGCTAAGGCAGGTTCCCACTCAAGAATGAGCAGGAACCTTGCCCGACGGCGGTTCCTCAATCGAGCTTACCGTTGTCAAAGTACCATGACAGGCAGAACACCCAGCTCGCGATGGGAGGTTCAGGCCGCGAACTCAGGCCTCAAACGCGGCCTGAGCTTCGCCCTCATGCCCAGAAGCTACCCAGGCCGTTCGACCAATCCCCCTCACTGTCGAACACATCTACGTCGAGTAAACCTTGTAACTACAAATCACATGAAGTTACCCTTATTACGGGCATACACACGCATCAAGTAAAGTTTCTACACTCAGCGAAAATAAAAACAAATAAAGCCATGCGTGAATGTAGAACATACAAAATCGACAAGGACGGTCGGATACATACATACCAAAATAATTAGTGACCACAAGGGCCACAATTATGCTTGTTACATGATAAAGGGGCCACACCCCATACAAAATAGCAATAAGATTACATAAAACATGGCACGCAGGCCAGAAACATCACAACAACAAAAAGGAGACATCATTCCTCCATCTGCTCGGCCTGCTCAGAGACATTTCAGTTTAGTGCCAGCGAGCACAAAATGTTTATACAGAGGTATTAGCTTGATACTTTTGGTCTCATCATATGGTTTTGATGTTCCTGAATATCCCAAACCTCTGCTTCCATTTCTGCTAACTCCATAGATCATTGAAGCCATTTTGCTTCTATCTATGCTTTTAGCAAGGAAGTTCTGAAAAGCTCTATCATATCTGACCACTTTATTAGTGCCAGTTATGTCAGAGGTAATCTCTTCTTCTAATTTAGAGACTTTACTTTTTAAAGCAGCATTTGATTTTTCTAAGATGAATAATTTTTCATTTAATTCAGAAATGGTTTGCTTGCTTTTAGTAAGGTCTTCGGAAGGAACCGCAAAAGTCTTTTTCAGAGTTTTGTGTTTTCTTAGAAGAAGTTGATATCTTTTCATAAGTTCAGATAATCCTATTTCAAGTTCAGAACGAGATAAGGAAGAAAGTACCTCTCTGTTGTCATCAGAGTCTGATTCTTAATCAAGTATCAGTTCTTCTTCTGATAAGGTTTTGTTTGTGCTGGTCTTAGCCATGAATGCTACGTTGGCATGTTCCCCATCAGAATCTTCTTCTGACTCTGAATCATCCCATGTTGCCATAAAACCCTTTTTGGCTTTCTTAGGTCTTCCATCTTTCTTGAACTTTGGACAATCATTCTTAATATGTCTAGGCTCCTTGAATTCAAAACATGTAACTTCTTTTCCATAAGCTTTCTTTTGACCATATGTAGACTCATGTCCACCTTTAGTTCTTCTTGGTCCTCTGAACTTATTCTTTCTGTATCTCTAGAGTTGGCTTATCTTCCTTGATATGAGAGACAATTCATCTTCATCTAAATCTTCTTCAGATTCTTCTGGTTCTTCTTCTGCTTGATAAGCCTTTTTCTTCTCAGACTTAGCCTTTAGAGCAATAGATTTAACTTTCTTCTGAGGTTCATCTTTTTGAAGGTCTATTTCATGACTCCTTAAAGAACTAATTAGTTCCTCAAGACTTATGTTGTTCAAATCCTTTGCTAGTTTCAAAGCAGTTACCATTGGTCTCCATTTGACAGGCAGACTTTTGATAATCTTCTTGACATGATCAGCAGTAGAGTAACCTTTGTCCAGAACTCTGAGTCCTGCAACAAGCATCTGGAATCTTGAAAACATAGTTTCCACAGATTCATCTTCTTCCATTCTGAAGGCTTCATATTTCTGGATTAGGGCAAGAGCTTTTGTTTCCTTGACTTGAGTGTTTCCTTCATGAGTCATTTGGAGAGAGTCAAAAATAGACTTTGCAGTCTCTTTGTTTGTAATCTTTTCATATTCCGTATATGAAATTGTATTTAACACAATTGTTCTTGCTTTGTGATGATTCTTGTAGATCTTCTTTTGAGCATCTGTCAATGTGCTTCTGGCAATCTTTTTTCCTTCAGAGTCTACTGGGTAACTGTAGCCATCAACTACCAGACCCCATAGATCTAAGTCAAAAGCCAGAAAGTAACTCTCAATTCTATATTTCCAATAGTAAAATTTTTTGCCATCAAAGATAGGAGATTTTGCACTATATGAATCTCTTTCATATTTATCAAAAGTGACAGCAGTAGCACTTGGTTCAGGTGCAACCATTGTTTTTCACACTTGGATCGGTACTGAACACTGTTAAGTGCTTGATAAGTATTCAAACTTTTTATCACCTCAGAACCGTAGCTATGATACCAATTGAAGGTGTGAAAAACACAAGAAAGGGGGGTTTGAATTGGTTTTTCAAAATAAAATCGTTTCTTTAACAACAAATCCCCTTAACAATACTTTCACTTATGAGTAATAATCTTAATGAAGCTAGAAAGAGATAACACAGTATGTTTATAGTAGTTCACTTGAGAAATCCTCAAGCTAATCTAGTCCACCCGCCAAGGTGATTTTGCCTCTCTCAATCTTGGTCTTAATCCGTTAATCAATCAGATTAATACAATGCACAAGCCAAACTGCTGGTGACTAACAACAACCTCTAAGACTCTCAAGTCCTAGACTTCTCAAGAAATCCAACCTTCTCGGTCTTTCTCAAGGAACAACCTCTAAGACAAAACGTACTAAACTTCTCAAGAAATACAACCTTACAGGTATTTCTTAAAGAATACAAACCTAAGTTTGAAAGAGTTCCGTTTACAGAGTAGTGCTTCTTAAACAAGCTGAGATGTAAACAATTTTCCGATCTAAGTGACTTAAGAAAGATATTAGTAAGAGAGTATTTTTGCAGTGAGCTTTTTTTTTGTATCTTTCTTCAAGTCTTCATGTCTTTATATAGCCGTGTAAAATATGACAGTTGTAGAGTGATCATGGCAATTTAGACTGACGGCGGCTTGATGGAGACGTGAAGACAGATAATACTTTTGTGTCCTGTCTTGTCAAGATATCTTCGTTTGTAGTGTTGAACTGTTTTCAAGATATCCTCGTTTGTACCGTTGTACAGTTGTACTTCTTACTTGGTCTTCTTATCTTCTTAACTTCAGAGGCTTCTGTGAGCATGAGTAAGAAGGGAAAACGTAGCTTGGTTCTTAAGATCTTCAAGTCTTGGAGTCTTCAGAACTCCGTCTATAAAGTCTTCAACACTTGGTCTTCAGAACCTTGTCCACTCAGAACGTTGTCTTCATATCTTCAGAGGCTTCTAATGGTATTTAGTTGAAGCATGAGTAGAGACTATAGTTGGGTCTTCAGAACCTTTTATCTAGGGAGCGTAAGTCTTTTTAGCATCTGAACTTGTTCATCAGAACCTCTTTCTTCAGATCTTAAGAACTTGTTCCCTTTAGACATTATATCAGAGTCTTGCAATCTTCAGATTTTCCTGAAGCAGTTACTGCTATTTAGCAGATCAAGTGTAGCACGTAGGCGAAATATTCTCTTTTAACAACATATCCACGCCATTTAACAGAAGCAGAACCTTTTTATTAGATTCTCAATAGTAACAAACATTAGACTTACAAAATTGTTCATAGAAACATACTTGTTTGATATCATCAAAACTCATAGGCAATATAGCAGAACCAAATCTTGTTCTCACAATCTCCCCCTTTTCGATGATGACAAAACTATGTATTTTTATGACGCAATTTTGTACATAACACAAGGGTAATCGAAATAAGAAGTTTAACAAATACTTATCCTTCGCCTAAGATACTCCCCCTGAATCTCAGACTGGGTGAAGATTAAATATCCTGACTTGTGAATTTTTCGGGATGGTCTCCCCCTGATTCCAATAGGTTAGATACTGAAATCTTCATAGTCCTGATTCAATTATAAACTTGATCCTTCAGAGTTTGACATGAACTCAGGTCATCATCTAAGAACCTTGTTTCTATCAAAACTCAAGGACTTGAATTATCAGAGCCAAAATGTTTTGATTTATTTATCAGAGTTCTGATTTGCTGGATCTTGATTTCTTCGAAGATCAACTTTATGAAGTTTAATCAGATCATAATTCTTGAAAAGAAGGACAAAGAAAAGCATCTAACAGAAATAACAATTTATTGGTTAGACTGTAAACAACTTGTTTTACATAGATTGAGTATAAATATCACATTCATTACTTTTACTTCTCCCCCTTTTTGTCATTATCAAAAAGATTTGTAATCCATGGGTGAAAAACTAAGTCTTTAATCCTAAATTCATAGAGCAAAAAAGAAACAACTAAAACTTAGGTGCCTCCAGAGGACATCTTGTCCAGAATCTTTTGAAGCAAGCTCTGAACATTTGCATTGACAACCTTTTGTTCTGCAAAATTTTCTCTAAAAATCTATTGTTCTCCTCTGATTTCTTTAATTGCGTTTTCCAAACGCACCACGTCAGGTTCAAATGAGGAAACAACTAAGGCATCTTGCTTAGCTTTTTCTGTAGCTTCAACTTCTTGTGCCAGTCTGGCTTCCTCTTCTGCAAGAAGTCTCGCTTCTTTATCAGCTTTTTCTTCAGCTTCTTTCTGCTTCGTAGCCAAAAGCTTGAATTCCCTTATCCACTCTTCAGCTTCTGCTCTTTCCTTTGCCAACTGAACTCCAGCAGTTTTAGTGGCGTCTGAGAAGCTTGTAATTCTTGCAAATTCAGAATCTAACCATCTTTGAAAGGTTTTCCAAGAATTCTCAAGCTCTAGAGGCTTGACACTTGTGCTTACTTCTGCTCTTAATTTTACAACCTTCTTTAACGCCTTGTTACGAAACTGACCAATGCATTCTTCAAGGGTTGTTGGAAAGGGTATGTGATAGATGACCAAGGCAAGGTCAGGCTCAGCAGAGTTAGTTTCAGACGGTGCTGGTTGAGATGAAATATTCTTAGTGTGAACAGGTGTAGATGTTGGTTGATCAGTAGGGGACGATAACTCAAGAATTTCTGAAACCGTGAAAGGTTAAGATGTGACAATTTCTAGAGGATTAGAGATGGTTTCCTCAGATCCTAGTTCAATGTTAAGGGTATGAGAGTCAGAGAGTAGGTTCGGCGAACCTAGTTCATTTGGTTGAATGAGTGAAGAGGTTATTGTTGTGGTGTAGGTAGGAATGGCTTCAGATGGAATAGGTGTACTGATTGATGAAGTGGGAGGTGGTTGAATATTAGTAGTTGGAGGAGGAATTGAAAAAGATGGTGGTTTAAACTTTACTTGTGGATTGGAGGTAGGAATGAAAGTAGTTTGAAATGATAATGATGATACAGTAACAGGCTTTGTAACATCCATTGAAATAGAAGTGTTGGTAGTAGACTTACTAGATTTCTCAAAAATAAGAGAATGCAGAGTGGAAGTCTTGTAAGATGCAAACTTGTCATCCTTCTTCTTTTTCTTAAGCTCAGAATCCTCTTCAGTTTGCTTTATCTAGCTTCTGGTAACATATTGAGGTTTAGGAGCAACATCTTCAATTCTGAAGTTGGACATATCATGTCCTTCTTCTCTCATCATATCAACAAATGAAGTAATTGTTTGTATATGATTGCCTCTGTGATAGAAAAGATAGTTTGCTACTGGAATTCTGTGTTTGATCACAGTGTCATGAGAGATAGACAATGGTTTCACTTCAACATTCTTGATCATTTTCATATGCTTAAGGTTCATAGCATTGAAGGCCTCTCATATGCTTAGAGTCAAGTATTCTGTATATATGGCTTCTTTAACTAGATAATTCACTAAGCCACTTTCAACAAAGATATCAGAGAGCAATCTTCCGAAGGGAATGTAAGTTATAATCTTCTTTTCTGGCAATGCTGTTGTTCTTGTCTTGCGCACCATATCCCTTAGATAGTAAAACAGAATAGATGGTAGACACATTTTCTCATTTTTGTACAGATAGTATAGCATGTACTTTTGATTTGCATTGAAGAAGTCTGCAGCACTCTTTAAAGGTCTAGGATTGATACATCCAAGAATAATCTTGTGCCAGATTCTCAGATTATCATGTAAATCCTTGCTTTTATACTCTGTTTTCCCAGATTGATAATTTGTAAAAATTGCTTTATTGATGACAGAGTCAGATTTTTCGTTCTTTCCATAAACTCGTTTGCCTTTCAAGAAATTCATTCCTAACAGATATGAGATTGACCTTTCACTGATAATAATCCACTTTTCCAACAAAAGAGACAACAAGAAGATCATCAGTGTTAGTCTGCCTCCAGAAGTCTTTTACTAGTGCTTCATAGGTAGGACCTCTAAGTCTGTCAAAATAACTTTTCCATCCTTGAATGCTTAGTTGATCATGAAGATTAAACCCATTATCACAAAGATTGTTAAAGTCGACATCTAGTTCTTTGAGAACCGTTAGATCGTCTGCATGAAGAACACAAGTAACTACGTCATCTCTTTGAGTTACATGGTTTTCATCAATCTCAGGAGGTAACGAAGAACTTGAAGCGATGGTTGCGGTGGTTGCAGAAGTTGTAGAAGGTGCAACTGATGAAGATGGTAACTCTTTGGAGGGATTTAGTGACACTTCCATTTGTTTGGCGAAGAGAACGGTTTCTTATTGAATGTTGTTCATCATGATGATGTTTGAGATTGATGAAGATGAATGAGTGATTTGAAGGAGAGAGAAGCGATTTAGGGTTTTAGGGTTTCTAATCGTGTGGAGGTGGAAATAAGACAGTGTGAGTGGGTATATGAAAAAAATGTTTTTGAAAATGAAAGGTTAAACTCAGTACTAGGGATTAATGAATGTAATCATGATTTAAGTCAATTCCAGGAAAATTACTATTCAGTGTGTAAATTAAGTAGATGTAATGATTTTGGTATAATCGAAATTACACGTATTGATCATTTTCTAATTAAGTGACACGTTTTAATGTTCTCAGAACTTGGATGACCCAGGAGTTTCATTTAGATCAGAGACACTTCTGACCGAAGTAGCTTCTGATGGCTGAGATTAAATAGGTACATACTCTGACTAAACACATATGATTCTGACGCACTCTTATTCTGGACAATAGTCCATTTTCAGATGCTTCAAGATAATTTGAAATCTATCTTCAGCTAAGGGTTTTGTAAAAATATGAGCCTATTGATGGTCTGTATCAATAAATTTTAAACACAAAATTCCCTTCTAAACATAGTCTCTGGTAAAATGATGTTTTATTTCTATGTGTTTAGCCCTAGAATGTAAGATTGGGTTTTTACTTAAACAGATAGGAGCAGTATTATCACATTAGATAGGAATGTTACTCTCGTGTATCCGATAATCTTCTAGTTGATTCTTCATCCACAGCATATGCGTACTACATAAGGAAGCGGATATGTATTCTGCTTCTGCTGTTGAGAGAGCAATTGTTGATTGTCTCTTGCTTGACCATGAGATCAGATTTTTCCCTAGGAACTCATAGTTTCCAGATGTGCTTTTTCTTTCCAATCTGTCTCCAACATAGTCTGCATCACAGTAACCAGAAAGAGTGTACTCTGATGCTTTCTCATACATTAAGCCAATGTTAGTAGTTCCTTTCAGATACCTTAGAATTCGTTTAACTGTAGTTAAATGAGATTCTCTGGGATCTGATTAAAATCTAGCACATAGATGGACGCTGAATAGGATATCAGGTCTAGAAGCAGTTAGATATAGAAGAGAGCCTATCATACCACGATAGAGCTTCTGACAAACCTTACCACTTACTTCTTCTTTCTCCATGATGCATGTTGGATGCATTGGAGTCTTTGCTATTTTACAATCTATCATGTTGAATTTCTTCAAAAGTTCTTTAGTGTACTTACTTTGATGAATGCAAGTAGCTTCTGGTTTCTGATCAATTTGAATTCCCAGGAAGAACTTCAACTCACCCATCAGACTCATTTCGAACTCTGCTTGCATTAACTTTGAAAACTCCCCGCATAGATAGGGATTAGCAGAACCAAAAATAATATCATCAAACGTAAATTTGAACTATAAGAATATCATTTTTGTACGATTTAAAGAAGAGAGCGGTGTCAACCTTGCCTCTGGTGAAGTCATTTTCTAAAAGAAAATTGCTCAATCTGTCGTACCAAGCTCTGGGAGATTGCTTCAGACCATAGATAGATTTTTTGAGTTTAAAAACAAAATCTAAGTTTTCTGAGTTTTCAAATCCAGGAGGTTGTTTGACATAAACTTCTTATGATATATAACCATTAAAAAATGCACTCTTAACATCCATTTGGTATAAGATGATGTTATGATTTACTGAAAAGGAAATTAACAAGCGTATGGCTTCTAGTCTGGCGACTGGAGCAAAGGTTTCATTGTAATCTATCCCTTCTTGGTGACTGTAACCTTGTGCCACAAGTCGTGCCTTGTTTGTGACAACTTCTCCCTTTTCATTGAGTTTGTTTCTGAATACCCATTTTGTTCCAATTATATGGACACCTTTAGGCTTTGGAACAAGATCCCATACATCATTCTTTGAATATTGGTTAAGTTCTTCTTCCATTGCCAGAACCCAATCCTAGTCCATTAGAGCTTCATCAACTGTCGTTGGCTCAACTAAAGACACCAATCCTAGAAGCGTTTCTTCAAAAGGTTTGAAAGCTGATTTGGTTCTAATGGGAGCGTCCATGCTACCCAGAATTAGTTCTTTAGGGTGTGACGTTGAGATTCTCCTCTTCCTTTGTTGTGGAGTATCAGACGATACATCAATAATATCTGAAGTGGGAACTTCTAGAGCTTTAACTTCTTCTGCCTTTTCTTTAGGTTCTGAAAAGATGATTTCCAATTCTGCAAACTTTTCAACTAGCTTTGACTTTTCAGGGTCAAGCTTATCATTGAATCTGGCATGAATTGATTCTTCCACAATCTGTGATTCTGTGTTAAAAACTCTGTATCCTTTTGAGTGTTCAGAGTATCCTAACAACAGACACTTATGTGCTTTGGGATCAAACTTGCCAAGATTTTCTTTAGTGTTTAACATAAAACAAATACAACCAAAAGGATGAAAATAGGAAATGTTGGAAATTTTATTCTTCCACAATTCATAAGGAGTTTTACTCAAAATAGGTCTAATGGAGATTCTATTTTGAATATAACATGTTGTGTTAATTGCCTCTGCCCAGAAGTGTTTAGCCATGTCAGTTTCTTGGATCATGGTGCGAGCCATTTCTTGTAAAGTCTTATTCTTTCTTTCTACAACTCCATTTTGTTGTGGAGTTCTACGACAGGAAAAATCATGAGATATCCCACGCGAATCGAAAAGTTTTTCAAAGTCTTTGTTTTCAAATTCTCCACCATGATCACTTCTGACTTTGACGATTTTGCAATTCTTTTCATTTTGCACTTGGGTGCAGAAGGAAGCAAACACATAATGTGACTCATCCTTGTGCCTTAAGAATTTTACCCATGTCCAACGACTGTAATCATCAACGATGACTAGTCCATATTTCTTACCATTGATAGAAACAGTTTTCACTTGTCTAAATAGATCAATGTGAAGAAGTTCTAATGGTCTAGAGGTAGAAACAATATTCTTTGATTTAAAAGAAGTTTCTGAAAACTTGCCTTTCTGACATGCTTCACAAAGAGCATCTGAAGAGTACTTCAGATTTGGCAACCCTCTGACAAGTCCTAGCTTGTTCAGCTGAGAGATTCTTCTCAAGCTAACATGACCCAGACGTCTGTGCCAGACCCATTTCTCTTCATTGACAAACAGAAGACACTTTACATTCTGATGTTTTAAATCTGATAATTTAATTTTGTAAGTATTGTTCTTCCTCTTACCATTAAACAGAACTGATTCATCCTTCTGACTAACAGCCTTACAAGACGTTTGATTGAAAATAACATCATAATCATTGTCACTAAGTTGACTAATTGACAATAGATTATGTATTATACCTTCAACTAAAAGAACATTAATAATAGAAGGAAGTTTACCATTGCCAACAGTTCCGGAGCCAATGAGTCTTCCCTTCTGGTTTCCTCCGAAACCGAAGACACCTCCTGGCTTAAGTTCCAAATCTTGGAACTCATGCCTTTCTTCCATCATGTGTCGCGAGCATCCACTGTCCAGGTACCATGACTGGTGTTTCAGTGGCGCCATTAAGGATAACTGCAACATAAATTATCTTATTCTTAGGTACCCATTTTGTGGGTCCTTTCTCATTAGTATTTCCAGAGGTTCTGACACGTTTGGATTTTCGTACAGCAGGATAATAGTGTGGAATTTGTGCATGATACTTAAGCTTAGAAGTTTTCTTTCGTGTCTGTGTTTGTGATGTAACAGACTTATAACTTTCTGGTTCTGGACATTTCAGTTTAGTGCCAGCGAGCACAAAATGTTTATACAGAGGTATTAGCTTGATACTCTTGGTCTCATCATATGGTTTTGATGTTCCTGAATATCCCAGACCTCTGCTTCCATTTCTGCTAACTCCATAGATCATTGAAGCCATTTTTCTTCTATCTATGCTTTTAGCAAGGAAGTTCTGAAGAGCTCTATCTTATCTAACCACTTTATTAGTGCCAGTTATGTCAGAGGTAATCTCTTCTTCTAATTTAGAGACTTTACTTTTTAAAGCAGCATTTAATTTTTCTAAGAAGAATAATTTTTCATTTAATTCAGAAATGGTTTGCTTGCTTTTAGTAAGGTCTTCGGAAGGAACCGCAAAAGTCTTTTTCAGAGTTTTGTATTTTCTTAGAAGAAGTTGATATCTTTTCATAAGTTCAGAACGAGATAAGGAAGAAAGTACCTCTGTGTCGTCATCAGAGTCTGATTCTTCATCAAGTATCAGTTCTTCTTCTAATAAGGTTTTGTTTGTGCTGGTCTTAGCCATGAATGCTACGTTGGCATGTTCCCCGTCAGAATCTTCTTCTGACTCTGAATCATCCCATGTTGCCATAAGACCCTTTTTGGCTTTCTTAGGTCTTCCATCTTTCTTGAACTTTGGACAATCATTCTTAATATATCCAGGCTCCTTGCATTCAAAACATGTAACTTCTTTTCCATAAGCTTTCTTTTGACCATATGTAGACTCAGATCCACCTTTAGTTCTTCTTGGTCCTCTGAACTTATTCTTTCTGATATCTACAGTTGGCTTATCTTCCTTGATATGAGAGACAATTCATCTTCATCTGAATCTTCTTCAGATTCTTCTGGTTCTTCTTCTGCTTGATAAGCCTTTTTCTTCTCAGACTTAGCCTTTAGAGCAATAGATTTACCTTTCTTCTGAGGTTCATCTTCTTGAAGTTCTATTTCATGACTCCTTAAAGAACTAATTAGTTCCTCAAGACTTATGTTGTTCAAATCCTTTGCTAATTTCAAAGTAGTTACCATTGGCCTCCATTTGACACGTAGACTTCTGAGAATCTTCTTGACATGATCAGCAGTAGAGTAACCTTTGTCCAGAACTCTGAGTCCTGCAACAAGCATCTGGAATCTTGAAAACATAGTTTCCACAGGTTCATCTTCTTCCATTCTGAAGGCTTCATATTTCTGAATTAGGGCAAGAGCCTTTATCTCCTTGACTTGAGCGTTGCCTTCATAAGTCATTTGGGGAGAGTCAAAAATAGACTTTGCAGTCTCTTTGTTTGTAATCTTTTCATATTCCGTATATGAAATTACATTTAACAGAATTGTTCTTGCTCTGTGATGATTCTTGTAGATCTTCTTTTGAGCATCTGTCAATGCGCTTCTAGCAATCTTTTTGCCTTCAGAGTCTACTGAGTAACTGTAGCCAACAACTACCAGACCCCATAGATCTAAGTCAAAAGCCAGAAAGTAACTCTTAATTCTATCTTTCCAATAGTCAAATTTTTCGCCATCAAAGATAGGAGGTTTTGCACTATATGAATCTCTTTCATATTTATCAAAAGTGACAGCAGTAGCACTTGGTTCAGGTACAGTCATTGTTTTTCACACTTGGATCGGTACTGAACACTGTTAAGTGCTTGATAAAAATTCAACCTTTTTTATCACCTCAGAACCGGAGCTCTGATACCAATTGAAGGTGTGAAAAACACAAGAAAGGGGGGTTTGAATTGGTTTTTCAAAATAAAATTATTTCTTTAACAACAAATCCCCTTTACAATACTTTCACTTATGAGTAATAATCTTAATGAAGCTAGAAAGAGATAACACAGTATGTTTATACTAGTTCACTTGAGAAATCCTCAAGCTAATCTAGTCCACCCGCCAAGGTGATTTTGCCTCTCTCAATCGAGGTCTTAATCCACTAATCAATCAGATTAATACAATGCACAAGCCAAACTGCTGGTGACTAACAACAACCTCTAAGACTCTCAAGTCCTAGACTTCTCAAGAAATCCAACATTCCCGGTCTTTCTCAAGGAACAACCTCTAAGACAACACGTCCTAGACTTCTCAAGAAATATAACCTTACAGGTATATCTTAAGGAATACAATCCTAAATTTTAAAGTGTTTCATTTACAGAGTAGTGCTTCTTAAAGAAGCTGAGATGTAAACAATTTTTCGATCTAAGTGACTTAAGAAAGATATTAGTAAGAGAGTATTTTTGCAGTGAGCTTTTTTTTTGTATCTTTCTTCAAGTCTTCATGTCTTTATATAGCCGTGTAAAATATGACCGTTGTAGAGTGATCATGGCGATTTAGACTGACGGCGGCTTAATGGAGACGTGAGGACAGATAATACTTTTGTGTCCTGTCTTGTCAAGATATCTTCGTTTGTAGTGTTGCACTATTTTCAAGATATCCTCGTTTGTACCGTTGTACAGTTGTACTTCTTGCTTGGTCTTCTTGTCTTCTTAACTTCAGAGGCTTCTGTGAGCATGAGTAAGAAGGGAAAACATAGCTTGATTCTTAAGATCTTCAAGTCTTGGAGTCTTCAGAACTGGGTCTTCAGAACCTTGTCCACTCAGAACATTGTCTTCATATCTTCAGAGGCTTCTAATGGTATTTAGTTGAAGCCTGAGTAGAGACTATAGTTGGGTCTTCAGAACCTTTTATCTAGGGAGTGTAAGTTTTTCAGCATCTGAACTTGTTCATCAGAACCCCTGTCTTCAGATCTTCAGTACTTGTTCCCTTTAGACATTATATCAGAGTCTTGCAATCTTCAGATTCTCCTGAAGCAGTTACTGCTATTTAGCAGATCAAGTGTAGCACGTAGGCGAAATATTCTCTTTTAACAACATATCCACGCCATTTAACGGAAGCAGAACCTGTTTGTTAGATTCTCAATAGTAACAAACATTAGACTTACAAAATTGTTCATACAAACATACTTGTTTGATATCATCAAAACTCAGAGGCAATATTGCAAAACCAAATCTTGTTCTCACAATCTACCCCTTTTTTATGATGACAAAACTATGTATTTTTATGACGCAATTTTGTACATAACACAAGGGTAATCGAAATAAGAAGGTTAACAAATACTTATCCTTTGCATGAGATACTCCACCTGAATCTCAGACTGGGTGAAGATTAAATATCCTGACTTGTGAATTTTTCGGGATGGTCTCCCCCTGATTCCAATAGGTCAGATACTGAAATCTTCATAGTCTTGATTCAATTATAAACTTGATCCTTCAGAGTTTGACATGAACCCAGGTCTTCATCTCAGAACTGATTTTTATCAAAACTCAAGGACTTGAATTATCAGAGCCAAAATGTTTTGATTTATTTATCAGAGTTCTGATTTGCTGGATCTTGATTTCTTCGAAGATCAACTTTATGATGTTTAATCAGATCAGAATTCCTGAAAAGAAGGACAAAGAAAAGCATCTAACAGAAATAACAATTTATTGGTTAGACTGTAAACAGCTTGTTTTACAGAGATTGACTATAAATATCACATTCATTACTTTTACTTCTCCCCCTTTTTGTCATTATCAAAAAGATTTGTAATCCATGGGTGAAAAACTAAGTCCTTAATCTAAATTCATAGAGCCAAAAAGAAACAACTAAAACTTAGGTGCCTCCAGAGGACATCTTGTCCAGAATCTTTTGAAGCAAGCTCTGAACATTTGCATTGACAACCTTTTGTTCTGCAAAATTTTCTCTGAAAATCTGTTGTTCTCCTCTGATTTCTTTAAATGCGTTTTCCAAACGCACCACGCCAGGTTCAGATGAGGAAACAACTAAGGCGTCTTGCTTAGATTTTTTTATAGCTTCAGCTTCTTGTGCCAGTCTGGCTTCCTCTTCTACAAGAAGTCTCGCTTCTTCAGCAGCTTTTTCTTCAGCTTCTTTCTGCTTCGTAGCCAAAAGCTAGAATTCCCTTATCTGCTCTTCAGCTTCTGCTCTTTCCTTTGCCAACTGAACTCCAACAGTTTTAGTGGCGTCTGAGAAGCTTGTAATTCTTGCAAATTCAGAATCTAACCATCTTTGAAAGGTTTTCCAAGAATTCTCAAGCTCCAGAGGCTTGACACTTTTGCTTACTTCTGCTCTTAATTTTGCAACCTTCTTTAACGCCTTGTTACGAAACTGACCAATGCATTCTTCAAGGGTTGTTGGAAAGGGTATATCATAGATGACCAAGGCAAGGTCAGGCTCAGCAGAGTTAGTTTCAGATGGTGCTGGTTGAGATGAAATATTCTTAGTGTGAACTTGTGGATTGGAGGTAGGAATGAAAGTAGTTTGAAATGATAATAATGATGCAGTAACAGGCTTTGTAATATCCATTGAAACAGAAGAATTGGTAGTAGATTTACTAGATTTCAAAAATAAGAGGACGTAGAGTGGAAGTCTTGTAAGATGCAGAATTGTCATCCTTCTTCTTTTTCTTAAGCTCAGAATCCTCTTCAGTTTGCTTTCTCTTGCTTCTGGTAACATATTGAGGTTTAGGAGCAAGATCTTCAATTCTGAAGTTGGACATATCATGTCCCTCTTCTCTCATCATAGCAACAAATGAATCAATTGTTTGTATATGATCGCCTCTGTGATAAAAAGGATAGTTTGCTACTGGAATTCTGTGTTTGATCACAGTGTCATGAGAGATAGACAAAGGTTTCACTTCAACATTCTTGATCATTTTCATATGCTTAAGGTTCATAGCATTGAAGGCCTCTCCTATGCTTGGAGTCAAGTATTCTGTATATCTGACTTCTTTAACTAGATAGTTCACTAGGCCACTTTCAACAAAGAAATCAGAGAGCAATCTTCCGAAGGGAATGTAAGTTATAATCTTCTTTTCTGGAAAAGCTGTTGTTCTTGTCTTGCGCACCATATCCCTTAGATAGTAAAACAGAATAGATGGTAGACACATTTTCTCATTTTTGTTCAGATAGTATAGCATGTACTTTTGATTTGCATTGAAGAAGTCTGCAACACTCTTTGAAGGTCTTGGATTGATACATCCAAGAATAATCTTGTGCCAGATTCTCAGATTTTCATGCAAATCCTTGCTTTTATACTCTGTTTTCCCAGATTGATAATTTGTAAAAATTGCTTTGTTGATGACAGAGTCAGATTTTTCGTTCTTTCCATAAACTCGTTTGCCTTTCAAGAACATCATTCCTAGCAGATCTGAGATTGAACTTTTAGTGATAATAATCCTCTTTTCCATAACAAAAGAGACAACATGAAGATCATCAGTGTTAGCCTGCCTCCAGAAGTCTTTTACTAGTGCTTCATAGGTAGGACCTCTAAGTCTGTCTAAATAACTTTTCCATCCTTGAATGCTTAGTTGATCATGAAGATTAAACCCATTATCACAAAGATTGTTAAAGTCAACATCTAGTTCTTTGAGAACCGTTAGATCGTCTGCATGAAGAACACAAGTAACTACGGCATCTCTTTGAGTTACATGGTTTTCATCGATCTCAGGAGGTGACGAAGAACTTGAAGCAATGGTTGCGGTGGTTGCAGAAGTTGTAGAAGGTGCAACTGATTAAGATGGTAACTCTTTGGAGGGATTTAGTGACGCTTCCATTTGTTCAGCGAAGTGAACGGTTTCTTATTGAATGTTGTTCATCATGATGATGTTTGAGATTGATGAAGACGAATGAGTGATTTGAAGGAGAGAGAAGCGATTTAGGGTTTTAGGGTTTCTAATTGTGTGGAGGTGGAAATATGACAGTGTGAGTGAGTATATAAAAAAAATATTTTTGAAAATGAAAGGTTAAACTCAGTACTGGGGATTAATGAATGTAATCATGATTTAAGTCAATTCCAAGAAAATTACTGTTCAGTGTGTACATTAAGTAGATGTAATGATTTTGGTATAATCGAAATTACACCATTGATCATTTTCTAATTAAGTGACACGTTTTAATGTTCTTAGAACTTGGATGACCCAAGAGTTTCCATTAGATCAGAGACACTTCTGACCGAAGTAGCTTCTGATGGCTGAGATTAAATAGGTACATACTCTGACTAAACACATCTGATTCTGACGCACTCTTATTCTGGATAATAGTCCATTTTCAGATACTTCAAGATAATTTGAAATCTATCTTCAGCTAAGGGTTTTGTAAAAATATTAGCCCATTGATGGTCTGCATCAATAAATTTTAAACACAAAATTCCCTACTGAACATAGTCTCTGATAAAATGATGTTTTATTTCTATGTGTTTAGCCCTAGAATGTAAGATTGGATTTTTACTTAAACAGATAACAGTAGTATTATCACAAAAGATAGGAATGTTACTCTCGTGTATCTGATAATCTTCTAGATGATTCTTCATCCACAGCATCTGCGTACTGCATAAGGAAGCGGATATGTATTCTGCTACTGATGTTGAGAGAGCAATTATTGATTGTCTCTTGCTTGACCATGAGATCAAATTTTTCCCTAGGAACTAAAAGTTTCCAGATGTGCTTTTTCTTTCCAATCTGTCTCCAACATAGTCTGCATCACAGTAACCAGAAAGAGTGTACTCTGATGCTTTCTCATACATCAAGCCAAGGTTAGTAGTTCCTTTGAGATACCTTAGAATTCGTTTAACTGCAGTTAAATGAGATTCTCTGGGATCTGATTGAAATCTAACACACAGATGGACGCTGAATAGGATATCAGGTCTAGAAGCAGTTAGATATAGAAGAGAGTCTATCATACCACGATAGAGCTTATGACAAACCTTACCACTTAATTCTTCTTTCTCCATGATGCATGTTGGATGCATTGGAGTCTTTTCTATTTTACAATCTATCATGTTGAATTTCTTCAGAAGTTCTTTAGTGTACTTACTTTGATGAATGTAAGTAGCTTCTGGTTTCTGATCAATTTGAATTCCCAGGAAGAACTTCAACTTACCCATCAGACTCATTTCGAACTCTTCTTGCATTAACTTTGAAAACTCCTCGCATAGAGAGGGATTAGAAGAACCAAAAATAATATCATCAACATAAATTTGAACTATAAGAATATCATTTTTGTATGATTTAAAGAAGAGAGTGGTGTCAACCTTGCCTCTAGTGAAGTTATTTTCTAAAATAAAATTGCTCAATCTATCGTACCAAGCTCTGGGAGCTTGCTTCATACCATAGAGAGATTTTTTGAGTTTAAAAACAAAATCTAACTTTTCTGAGTTTTCAAATCCAGGAGGTTGTTTGACATAAACTTCTTCTGATATATAACCATTCAAAAATGCACTCTTAACATCCATTTGGTATAAGATGATGTTATGATTTACTGAAAAGGAAATTAACAAGCGTATGGCTTCTAGTCTGGTGACTGAAGCAAAGGTTTCATTGTAATCTATCCCTTCTTGTTGACTGTAACCTTGTGCAACAAGTCGTGCCTTGTTTCTGACAACTTCTCCCTTTTCATTGAGTTTGTTTCTGAATACCCATTTAGTTCTAATTATATGGACACCTTTAGGCTTTGGAAGAAGATCCCATAAATCGTTCTTTGAAAATTGGTTAAGTTCTTCTTCCATTGCCAGAGCCTAGTCCTTGTCCATAAGAGCTTCATCAACTGTCGTTGGCTCAATTAAAGACACCAATCCCAGAAGCGTTTCTTCAGAAGGTTTGAAAGTTGATCTGGTTCTAATGGGAGCGTCCTTGCTACCCAGAATTAGTTCTTCAGGGTGTGAAGTTGAGATTCTCCTCTTCTTTTGTTGTGGAGTATCAAACGATACATCAATAATATCCACGCCATTTAACGGAAGCAGAACCCGTTTGTTAGATTCTTAAAAGTAACAAACATTAGACTTACAAAATTGTTCATACAAACATACTTGTTTGATATCATCAAAACTCAGAGGCAATATTGCAGAACCAAATCTTGTTCTCACAAAGACATCCCCGATATATGAAGCAAAGAAGGAGGCATGCTCAGCGGGCTCCGCAACTGTCCATTCCTCCGCAGAAACATGCTCGGGAGTCTCCTCGACTTCGTTGAGGGCGGTTGAAGCCTCGGTGTCACTACTCTCCGAGGAGCTCTCCTCGGACGAGTCTATAAGAATCTCTCTCTCTCGGGTTCGCGTTCCATCTCGATCACTTGAAAATCAGAGGACAAAAGTTGATTCGACTGCAAAATCAAATTCACCCTTCCACCGCTAGTCAAGTGAAAGGGTGCGCAAAGGGCCAGGGATGACATCCCCGGTCTAAGCCCTAAATTGAATAGCACGAGGGTGCAGCGCGAGGAGACGCACGAGGAGAAACCCCCTGCACATACGGGGAGATTCTCCCCGGGTCACTACCCAGTTTTCCGTTTGAAGCTCCATCGAAAAACTCATAAACTCATCGGAAAATTCATAAGTACGGTGGAAAAGTCATGTGTAACACCCCCAATCTATAACCCGGGCAATTAAAGCGATAACAGATAATCAAAGTATAATTAAAACATTCATGGCATAGACGGGAGCGTCACATCAAAATGATGAAATAAAATAACCTGCTCAAATAGATATGCAACAACCAGGTAGCAACATAAGCAGAGGAACTCAGTTCCTATCACCCACTATTCAGATACAGAATAAAAGCGGAAAATCTGCAACTGAAATCTCATATATATAAACATCAAAGTTTGTCTGTTATACACAGAGTCATACATGTAAAATCCAAAAAAAATATATATACATAAAGTCACATAGTCACACAACGATCTCCCCGACTACCCGATGCTACATATCAGAGCCGACCGACAAAAGAATGAAGACATAATCTTCACAAAAAGACCTCCAGCATCTAATCTGCAATGCCTCATAGAGCATTCAAAACAGCAGAAGGGTGAGAAACACAATTATAATATAGTTGCATACAAATATATAATGACACAAAATACACATGTAAAACATTCTCACCACAACTTACACCATAATTAAAATACAAAACACCACAATCCATATCTCATACATCCATCACAACGGCATATCAATCATGCTCAATGCATTTATCACCAACATATATATATATATATATATATATATATTTCAACTCATCAATTCCATTCACAATTCCACACACAATCAATCCATTCATGACTTATGCAAATGCACAGAGACCGACACAACGACTCTATGCAATGCAATGCGGTACCGTCCATCCATCATCTCATCATTAATTCACTCAGGAATTATTGGAATCATCGCTTGTTACTTAGTGTAACTCCCCGTCGGGCAAACGATGTTCCCCGTCGCTTTAGGTCCTCTTTGTATAAGGCACACGACGTTTATGGATCGCTTTAGGTCCTCTTTATATAAGGCACACGATCCGATCGCTTTAGGTCCTATTTGTATAAGGCACACGATCGTCTGTAACGTCGTTTTAGGTCCTCTTTGTATAAGGCACACGACCGTTACAGCAGATTCCCTCTGGAATCGTTTCGTCGCTCACACCCACTAGGGCACACGACATCACAAGAATGCATATCATGATGCTTGGCATACAATGACTCATGACAATCAAATGCATAACATACATAACCATGTGAACCATTCCAACATCCATAATCATACATATACAATCAAACCCAAAACAATGCATTTATTTGCCATAAGGCCACAAACCATCATCACAACATTTCATTACATGCATTCACATCATATAACAACACACAAGCTATACGTTATATATATCAAAACATATTGCATGATAACACATCAATCGCACACAATTACGACGGTAAAAGTCGACAAAATGATACATTTTCAATTACCCGACACAATTAAATCAGCCACCACTCTCCAAACCATTTTATAAGAAATAACATTTCCTTAGCTTCCCAACGCATCCAACCGCGCCTCGATTCGAGCTACGGATCAAAAGTTATGCACTTTCAAAGAAAACAGAATTTATTGAAAATCCCCAAGAGGGCCCGGCAGTACCAACTTTCGCCCGGCGGTGCTCCCTTCGCCTCTGCATCGCCCGGCGAAGCAGCGGCGTAAAACCTCCAACCAAAACTTAAAAGAGTCAGCAGCGTGACAAGCTGCACCTCTTGGGCATCGCCCGGCGGAGCAGCGGCGCAACCCATGCGACGCCCGGGGCTCAAAGCACCGCCCGACGCCCTACACCAGAAACAGAAAATTCTGCTGCATTTTACACGGTTCCAAAATCCCAAAAATCCCATTTTCCACTCCAAATCAATTCCAACAGCAAAACAAGTATCAACGATTGTTCATAAACACAGTGTGATCATACAACGCAATTTATATCGAATTCCGAACGTGAAAACATCGATTTCTACTCGTTTAGCTCATTTCAACCTATAATTGAAAAACTAGTAAAACTTCCAACACACATATACATAACCATACGCAAACATAGAATAACCGAGTTTCGCACCCTTACCCGATTAATCGCGCTTCAAAGTGTCGGTTGAATCGATTTCTTACACTCCAAGTTTTTCCTCTTTTTCTTCTTTCCTTTCTCTTTTCCTTCTTTTCTTTCTATTCTCTCTATTTTTCTCTCTATTCCCATTTTATAAAAAAACAATAACCCACCAAGCCAAAAAGACCAAAATACTCCTACACTCAATTTTCTCACAAACGTTCCCAAAACGCGATAAAGCATAACAACGAAGAATAAAATAATATAAAGACCAAAAATAATTAAATCGACTCGATTAAATAAATCTAACAAAAACCAGGGTGTCACATCATGAGCTCCACCAGTTACGCTCACGCTCGTCATCGCAACAACGTCGAAAACAGCCTAAATCTACAGTTCCTATAAGCTCCGGTGACCACGACGATGACAGAGAATGGCCAAGCCACCATCCCCCACCAACAATCACTGGAAACCAATATGGTAACTACCTAAAGTTATCCTAGCCACATGCATTCTAACAAAATGAAAGCAAAAAGCTGGAAACAAAGCTAGAAATGGGTAACTTACGTTCGAAGAATATTTGCAGGGTCGAAGAACTTGCTCTGAGCTTTGCACAGTGGCCGATACGGTGGCTGACGGTGGCGACATACTGGAAACTCAGAGAGAAGACTGAAGAAGAGAGAATAGCGAAAAGCCCAAATGAGCAGCTACTCCCTCTATTTATAAGCACTCTGAGGGCACGTGCACACCCACGCGCGGCTAGGGGCATCATCATGACCCTAGCCTAGCCATAATAATGCAATTAATGCTGCACAAGGCTCGAGGCACATGTGACGTCATGTCTCTTCAGACTCCCTCAACCGTTGGTCTCCCCGCACGCCGGGCGGACCAAACAACTTTACGCATCTCGCGGGCACCAAACCCCCGAGCATCACAAGACGACTCCACCACGTCGACAAACGATGATCCCTTCAGAACTTCCCGGGGCTGCGAGATATCCTTAAGTCATCACTCCCGTGCTCGGAAGCAACGACTTGGGGGGGCTCCTGTTTTGGACTGGACCAATGGCTAGGCATGACCCAATCCACTTCCGCTCCCAGAACGACCAAATTGCCTAATCCAACCAATGTGGGGCAGGATTTACCTTTCTGCCCCTCTATTGGGCAAATACAACAGACGACTCCACATGTCACCTGCCCTCCCCGGTACTTTTTGCCTGTCATGCACGGTTCTACCATCCAGAAACAGTCACAGCGCCCGTGCCCGGAACTACACCTTTGCCCGTGACAACAGCTAGTTTCGGGCACCTCTGCCCGTCCTAATGGCTAGTTTCTGGCAGTTACATGTTCAATCAATTAACCATTCCATTTTTGAACTATTCTAATAGATTAACCATTCCATGTCAATTGATTAACCAATTTCACTTTTCATATAATTAACTTATGAACGTTATGGAATTATTAATCGATTAACCTCTGTACCAAAGTGAAAAATTTTGAACTTATGCATCACCTATTCATCTCTAATGATCATAGAAACTTTTCATAAATATTATTATTTATCATAAACATTTTTGAACCATTTTTTTTTAATTCAAGAGGTACATAGTTCATTATAAATATAAGGTTTTTTCAAATTCAAAATCTTCCTTCATGAATAATTGTCTATTTTTCAAGTGTCTTCAATATTTAACAGAAAAACTTTTTCCTACATAATTTTCATTCATATGTGAAAAAGTTTAGTGAAAACACTTGAGCACTTAAATTTTTATATTATCTTGATTTTTTCATTGAATGAGAATATTAAATTTTCATATATCAGAAAAGTAGCGAAATCTCAAGATTGATTAAGTCTGCTACAAAGCCTGTCTGTATAATATTTTGTATGTTTGCTATATTTTTCACCAAGTGTGTGGTGATTTTATCTGTAAGGAAATTGGTTTTACTTTCTACAGGTGTTTGCAAATAGGAAGAGTTGTCTTTCTATTTGTTGTAAAAGTCCTTTGAATCAGGGAGGTTCAAAGTCCACCATAGTTGTTGTGTTGTTGGAAATCAAGGAAGTGGTGTGCTTCTTTGTTATTGTTAGAAGATTGTAGGAGAAGTCTTGGTGTGAGGCTTGTACAAAGATCTAACAATACTTAAAATCTCTCACGGAGTGTGGGGGGACTGGAGTACTCTTTTTTGGAACTAGAACATATCTCTGTGTTAGAACAAGATTTGATTCTGCAAGATATCTCTAAGCTTTGATAATAACAAAGTTGTATTTGTGTGAGAACAATTTTGGTACTCTAACGTTTATTTTCTAAAGTATTGACAAACAGGATCTGACTCTGATAAAGATAGCTCTGACTATGATAGAGATCATGTGGAACGTCACTCTCAATTAATTAAAAGTCGCTTCTGCGTCAAAGAAGCTAGTTTGCTTCTGATCTGCTTCAGAAAGATTCTAAGAAGACAATATGTTGCTACTGCAATGTTCTCTTGGATTCTGGCTCTGAATATAACTCTGATATTTATTTTCTGAAGACTAAGTGCTAAAGACTCTGAAGAAAAGGTTCTGTTGAACAACGTTCTGAAGACTCTGAAGACTTAAGTTTCTGAAGACTAAGTGCTGAAGACTATGAAGAAAAGGTTCTGCTGAATAACATTCTGAAGACTCTTAAGACTTAAGTTTCAGATAACCAAGGGTTCTGAAGAAGGAATGCTGAAGACTCTGAAGACAAGGTTCTGCTGAACAAGTTCTGAAGACTCTAAAGACTCAAGACTCTGAAGACCCAGTGATCAATATTTTTGATCATGCTTCAACCATATCTACTCAGAAGCCTCTGATGAATAGAAGAAGATGAAACGTTTACGAGGGAAAATAGTACATAGTACAAATCAAACAGATTCTTTTCCACTACCATTCCATTACCCTGATTTGGTGGTACAAAGGACAACTTCAGTGTACGATTTTCATCCCAACATAACAAAATTATTTCAAGTCGCCAGCAATTTTACTGATATTCTTGATCTGCCCTTCAACGGATCTTTTTCTGGCTATATAAGGACTTGATCTCTCGAAGAAGTGTAAGAGATTGATACATATACTGAGACACTGATTCATTCGAGAAAGAAACACAAAAATACAAATAAGAAAAATCCATGAGTGAACAGTAAAGTACTACAATACAAAGAAGAATATTGTTCATACTGTATAGATTTTCTCTAAGTTACTTTGAGCTAGAAATTGTGTTTGTATCAGCTTGTGTAGAAGCATTTCATTGTAAACATTATATTTGATCACACAGTTATTTGTATTCCTTAAGGGACTAGTTGGGTTAGAATCTTTAAGAAGAGACGGTTAGTCTGTGTATGTTAGTCACCAGCAGTTGCTAGTGCAATTGTAATCAGTTTGGTTATAGAGGATTAAGTCCTTGTGTATAAGGCGAAATCACCTTGGCGGGTGGACTGGATTAACTTGATAATTTTCAAGTGAACCAGGATATATCATGTGTCTTTCTCTATTGCTAGTATATTTGTGATTTTTGTTTGAGTTTCACAAAAAGCTTTCATTTTGGAAACCCAATTCAAACCTCCATTTTTTGTGTTTTCTCACACCTTCATCTGTGTTATTCACTTTTCCGCACTTTATTTTCCTGCATTTCTATCATTATTAAACCACAAAAATAAAAGAGATATTCATCTTCAAAAATAACCGAATAATTTTATAAAACCTAATCCCCCTTTAAGTTGTGCACTCTGAACTTACACCTGCCACCACTCAAGCTTCTCCGATTTCCTCTAGTCAAGGACAGTCTTATGTGGGGATTACATCATAGGGTCGAAAGCTTAGCTTGCATCCCCCTGTTAATTAAAAAATTATAAAAATACTTTTGATAAAAGTGTTTTATGTTTAAAAATATATAAGAATAATATAATTAGTTATCGTAATTCTTAAAATGTAACAAATATATTTTTTCTTGAATTAAATGTGGGTATACTAAATAAGTTACAATGAAATTAATCTATTCCATTAATTTCAATTGATTGAAAATTAATGGTTATAATAAAATATTTTTATTTCTCACAATAATCAATTGTTCTTAATTATATATATATATATATATATATATATATATATATATATATATATATATATATATATATATATATATATATATATATATATATATATATATATTAAAATTTTCATTAATTTAATGCAAATTTTATTTAAGACTATTTGTATGCAAAATTGATATGATTAACTATGACTATTATTTTTAAATAAGAGATTGATAAAATTTAACCAATTAAAAAGTAAAAAAAAAACGGAATGGAATGGAATGTAAAAGATATAAATATTCAATAGAAGAAGGTACATCATTTCAAAAAGAATTAAGTGTTTAAAAAATAACAGTAATTAAATATGTCACACGTGAGTTTGAAAATTTTAAATTTTAATTTTAGGTCGATTTTGTTTCCTTGAATTAAATTTTTAGTGAAATCTCTTTTTTAGGTACAAAATCAATTAAATATTTTTTATGCTCTAAAATTTTGGTCTATAATAACGGAGAATTGAGATATATATAGAAATTATCTAACTAAAATTGAAGTAAACCAACTATCCTTATTTTAAAATTAAAAATTAGTTTAATTGAGTTTTAGATTTCGCTTTTGTATGGCTACAAACAAAATAAATCTATTGTAACTTATTGATCGAGATTTTAGATTTTAGTATCAAATCTTTTTTATATTTGCATAAAAGTTTGGCCTATAAAAATGGAAATGATAAGATACTACTAATATTTTGTTTTTAATTTTAAATCTCCATGAATGCTATAAATACACACTTTATAAACATTTAATCAACACAACCCTAACCACACATTATTGAAAGAGAAAAAAGAAAGAAAAGAAACAATGGTTATAGAGAAGAAAAGTGCAATGTTACAAAATTTAGAAGTCGTGATGAAAAAAAGAGTTACAGCGGTTGAGAAGATCGATGCCTATATGAAAAAATTGGAAACCATGAAAAAGAAATTTGATCCATTACCTCATTTTACTTTGCATAAAGTGTTATCTCAAGTTTCCCCACAATTTTATACCAAAGATGAGTTAACACAAATCGAGAAAACCAATCAAGTTTTGTTTCAAGAAACAAATCATTCTCTTATTTCTGAAAATAAAGTGGAAAGAGTAGAAGTCAATGATTTAAAAATGTGTCGCCCAAGTAATGAAGGTAGTATGTCTGATGAAGGGAGAAGAGTGAAACCAAAGCTCGCAATTAAGAGGAAATTAAGAAATCATGGAAAAGAAACTCTACCATCACCACCACCAGAATTACCTAGTCATATTAGTATCTTGATCGAAGTGTTGGATGGTACTGATATTAAATATATCATGTGTAAGACGTTGTTTAGCTCTGATCTCAGTTCTAATCACAATCGTCTTTCAATGCCAATTTCACAAATTAAATCTGATTTTCTCACTGAAATAGAAAAGGAAACTTTAGAAACAAGAGATCAAGAAGGAAAACCAACTAGTTTAAATGTGATTGTGTTAGATCCAGATTTTAATGAATTCTCATTGTGTTTGAAGAAGTGGAATATGAGCACTACTAGTGTTTATAATCTTGCTCAAGATTGGACAAAAGTTTTATCAAAAAATAATTTTGAGGAAAATCAAAAAATTGACATTTGGTCATTCAGAGTTGACGACAAGTTATACTTTTTACTCGACACTAATGAGCCAGAAGAAATTGAAGAAAGTGGAGAACTGAAGAATTCGATTGTAATTTCGAAAAGTGAAGAAAAACGAAGAAATGAAAGGGTAAAGATTGCTAACTCCAAATTGAAAGACTTTGAATAAGGTTTAATTAGTTATGATTTATTGACGATACATAATTATTTATTATGGATGTTTTATTATTTTAGGTATAATTTTTATATGGTTATATGTCTGCCTCATATAAGATTATATGCTTCTAACTTTCATAATTTTTTAGTAGAGTCAATTTTTATTATGTTATGGATATGTCAAAATATTGAAGCATTTATTATTTTATTTCTATGCTGTCTTTCACGGGATTAGGATTTCTTGTTTTTATTTTAGAAGCATATGTACGCTACTATGATCGTATATTATTAAGTAAATAAAAATAAATTGTCCTTGTGATATTTATTTTTTGATTAGAATATACGATTTTTTTTTGTTAAATTTTCCTTTTTAACCGTACATATATTATTTTCAATAAATTTCATCCAGTTTTATTTAGTATCAAAACTTAACAGAAAAATTTATTACTTTTATCTTATTCAATAACTTTTCTAAAATTTTATATTAGTATGTAACTACTTTTAAATAATTAAATAATATCTAATTTATTTTAACATACTTTGATTTAGTAATTTACTATTTTATTCAAATAAATATTTATTTTATTTTTTAGTATTGTACATATGTGCTACTTAGACATTAACCATTTTAAAATTAACAAACTAATTTTTATATGTAGCATAAAAATCAACAAACAGACATCTAATACTTTGGATTAAAATACCACATTAGTATTAATTAAATAAAAAATTATCAAGTTAAATTGTTTTTTTCAAATTTTCTTCTAGTTGTTTTTATTTTTAGTGTATACCAATATTGTACATGTTTGGAGTAAATAAGATATAAATGCATCAAAGATTCATATCAATATTCGATTTGTAATATAATTGGTTTAAAAAATTCAATTATCATCAAATATTTTGTAAAATTCAAGGGGTAATATCGGTTTTTAAAAATTGACAAATATATATATATATATATATATATATATATATATATATATATATATATATATATATATATATATATATATATATATATATATTAGATTATTTGAAAATTGTGGTATAGATTTTGATTGCCATCAAACATTTCGAAATAATATGGCATTGTGTTTTTATAAAATATACATTTGATTTTTTTTTTTTAATTCAATTTAGTAACGTAAAGGAGATATTTTTATTTTAAGCAAAAAAGATGTAGAAGAGTATGTTTCACTGAAAATAAATTTAAAAAACAGAAATCTTGCAAGCAAATCGAGGGATAGAGAACTAAATCAGACGAAAATACAAAACAAACACAATCTAAAGAAAATTTGAGTTAATAGCCACACTCAAGCATGATGTGTACATTTCAGCAAACTCACTTAGGAGCACAAAATTAAATTGCAAAAAGTGAAACGAAAAATGACCAGCACCGAAATCACATTTTGAAAACGACGAATAAATTCGTCCACCAACACGGTAATGAATTCATTAACCAACAACTCGCTCAAAAACTACAGTAAGCAATCTCGACCATTTCTGGTCAAGCAGACCAAGACATTAGCGGGAAGACCTCTCACCACAACATGGTACTAGTGGTACTGATTCATCACAATAACAATAAAAAAAACGTCAAGCTAATTCTTTAAAAAGAGTTCTTCAATAACATTTCAACACTACTAATTTTTCCATTTCTTCCAAAACATGATTGGACCAATAATCATTTTGAGTCCAGAAACCAATCCCAATTCTACACTTAAAAAGTTTCAGTTTATTGAACAAACTAATTTTTCACATGTTGGTTGTGGATGCAAGTCCTTCCCCTCTTGCTTGTTTTTATTTATTTTTTTGTCTGTTTTGGCAAACTATTCCATTTTGAGAACCAATACGATACCTAGTTTATAATAAAAGACTGTGAAAAAAGATGAACCTCTTAAATTGAGCACAATATATTAATATTTCTCCATGAAATGGAAAATCCTTAGAATAAAAAGTAGTTTTTGGAATCACATGAAGACACAAATCACTGTTTTTTCTGAAAATGAATAAAAATATACAAACTATATAATCCACGCGTTGCTTTATTGTATGATAATGATATATTGTTACATGAGTGATGATTATCACTGTTTATTCGTGTGTTGATTCATTTCAGTTTCATTGTTGAAATATTGTATACTTCTCGATGTTCTTGCTCAGAGTTGTTCTGTACTCAAGAAGGTGATACCCATCAATGTAAAATCACCTGGTTCTTGTGATTGCCTCAGCAAGTACTTCACTAACATTGTATATTTAAATGGATATTCTTTATGCATTTGACAATATTGTGCTTTGCAGGACTTAATCATTTAGGCTTTCTTTGGAAAAACTACTTATGCTTTGAAATTATCTGCTGCTATTAGAATTATTTTATATATCCTAAGGCTTAGTTGCTATTAGAATTATTTTATATATCTTAAGGCTTAGTTTCTACTGAATGTGAACATTCAATGAAACCATAAAATTTGTTCTTCTGCAAAATCAAGACAAACATTGTTGAAATGTTATTTAATATTACAAAAACAGTCATTTTCAATCATTGTTGAAGGAGTATATGCAAGGAAAAATCCTAAAAACAAAACAAAACCTTCAATTGGAAAATCCTAGAAAGATTATTCAGAAGTTGTTTGATGAAATGTCTGAGAGAATTTAGGCATTTAGGGGAGGTTTGTAATTCCCACAATTTAACTAAAGTTTTTAAAGTTAATTTTAAGTGACGTAGTGTAACACGTCAGCTTTCGTTAAAAAAAAAAATAGACGGCAGAGACAAATATTGGGGACGGAAAACTTTAGGAGGACCATTCTTTGAAGAAAAATTTATAGGAACTAAAATTGAATGTTGGGTTATTTATAAAGACGTAAAACATATTTAACCCTAAAATAAATGTCATTTATTGTTGTTATTATCATTATGTGTTAAATTTAAAACTATTTTTTGTCTTTAAAAGGGATAAAATGTTTAATTAATTAGATTATTTAAAAAAAATATTTAAATAATAGCATCCATGGATATCCGTAAATACTCGTGGGTATCTCAAAATCCACGGATACCTATCTAGCGTATACCCGCACGAGTATGGGACGAGTACGAGTATCATATTTACTAAACGGGACGGGTAGCGGGGGACTTTTACCCGTAACCATGGGTACCCATTGCCATCCCTAATAGAGATTCTGTTTTGCAAACAATTTGTTCATGAGTGTCTTGGACATATACTGATTTCCCAATTTATCTTAAACATCCTTCAAAGTTGTGAGGTCCATGATATGATTTGTTATGTCATCATAAACGTAAAGTCTTATCAAACCTTCCGCCTACTCCTTCACCTCGTTCAAATCAATGGTTGTGAAGTCTACTGGTTTCTCATTACAAAGCGTGTAACACCCTACTCCCCGACTCGATAATTAAATCAAATAAAACATATATAATACACAATTCTCCAAGTAGGATGTTACTCACATCAAAACCATCGTCCAATCTGAAACATTTATTCATAATTAAACCATTCAATACGCAGTCGAATTTTGTTTTGAAAGTATCATGGCATTAAAAGCCTCATCAACAAGTCAAAATTAAACATGGTTCATCTCTAAAACAAAAGAAAGATATGTAACATAACTTAAACAAAGAACAACCCGTTCCCCCTGGTGTTACATATCAAGAAACTTCACTAAAGGACTCGATCCACGGGAAACTAAGGAGGCACAACATTGTCCTCAACCTCAAGCTCTTACTCAGGTACCTGATTGTCTGTACTCTAGAGGAGCACAGACGCAACAACACAAACATGGGGTGAGAATGCATTCAAATAATTAACGACGCGTACTAATCAAAGTAGTTCACTACATATAGGTTCACATAGAAATCAATCATGCACCACATTCACAAGTATTCATAACTCACCCACATCATCATCATATGCGTCTATCCATGCAATGCAACTCACAACATATTAAGGACTCGTATGCATGTGGTACCGACCTCAACAATAATTCTCATTATGAACCATGTTCCATCTACTGAACCTATGAGCCCCACACTGAGCTTGGGATAGTCACAAGTCCCCTCACCGAGACTCGTAGCCTGCCTCTTTCACCAATAGAAATAATATAAGATTCATGAATGAATGAATGCATCATCACAACTATTCAACAATAACTAACAGTATCACATCGAACTGTACGATTCTTGTACAACAACCATAAGGTAGTTTCCTCAATCAAGCAACATATCTCAACTCAGCATGTTATCATTATATGTATAACAATTCTTCTCATAATCACATCAACATTATCACAACAGCCGCAATAATTCATTAACCGAACATATGAACAAAAACTTCAAAAACACAGTAGGCATAAGGAAAACACTTAAACAATTCAACTATCACTATCATGTTATAGCTCTAAGCATCAGCTTCCTAACACCTTAAATGACACGTTAATTAAATACATGGTTAAAAAGTTAGGAGTTAAAACGTCAAAGCATGTCATAGTTCAAAATAGGAAATTTTCAAAATTGATACAGTGATAACCGATTGACACAAAGTGATAACCGATTGTCACCAAGCACATTTAGCCTCTTCCAAACCCAAAATCACATTTTGAAGGCATGACAACCAATTGACATTTTGGCACAACCGATTGTCATGAGTGAAAATTTCCAAATTTTACACTAGTGCAATCGGTTATCATTTGGGAACAATCGATTGTCACTGTGTGTTTTCCCAAAAATTCCATTTTTACTATTACGTGATAGTGCCCAATTTTCCAATCGCTCGGTGTTATACCAGACCTAGGTACAAGCTTCTAATTTACTCCGATTCATGATCTATCAATATTATCACACATATTTTATTCTATAGATCCTAAACATATTAAGTTTTTTTTATGAATTGCTCATTTAGATTTACCATCTACGAATAACTCAATTCACCACAAAACTTAAGATTTCAACACAACAGCAATCACATATCAGCATAATTCAATGGCAGATTTTACAACACATCACAATAATTGAATCACGCATACAACCACAAAACACATCATTATTTATCAAATTCGTAAACATCAAAGAACACACAAGTCCTAATGGAATCCAAGGGATACCTCCATACCCTTTCATGATATAGCACCCATAAATGAATAATCTCCCCTCCCCTTACCTAATTATTCTAGCGAAAATGAAAGAATCCTTAAACTTTTTCCCTAAGTTCTTCTTATCCTTCCTCTTGCCCTAGCCCTTCTTTTCTTTCTTCCAAGTTTTCATGTACTATGAAAAACTTACTCTTTCCCCACTTCTCTCCTTTTTCTAATAACCCTAATCCTCCAATTTATGTTTTCTCTCTATTACCCCCAACTCATCCCCCACAATTTACTAGCTTACCCTTAATTCCTCTACCCATCCGTATTTTCATTATTTCTTTAATATTCCAATATATTCACCTAATTAAATAAATACTCTTATTATTTAATCACTAAAAGAACTCTAAATAATTCCATTAATTTCTACACCACTTAATTATTTTATTTGACCCAACCCATCAATAATTAAAAGCACATAAAAATACACCTAATTCACAAATAATTCAATAAAAACAAATAATTGAAAATAGGGTGTTACAAAGTGCCTTCTATAAACCTTATTTACCCAACAATCTTTAACCCTCATTTGCCATAAATCGAAAATGTTTGTTTCGTCGAACCAAGTCACTTCGAATTTCGCACCTCTATGATTAAGCATCATCTGATACCCATTATTTGAACAACTACGTGAATAAAGAACAAAGTAGAGAGAAACACACAAAATATTTGTTGAGGAAGTTCGGCCAAATTATCTACATCCGCGACTATAGAGCAGCTATAGTTCTGTATTTTTCATTTGTTCTAAATTACCCACTTTATGGTTTCAATGTTACAAGCATATATAGGGACCCTAATGATCCATGTTACAATAATACCTCTAAACTGTACCATGTCGGGCTAAGCCCCCCACACACCCCAGTCGCCCCTCAACAAACATTTAGGCCAAATGCAAGGGCAAGACTCGTGATCGCTCCGAGGCCCCGGTCCCTACCCACTTGACATTACCTATGATCCAAACTCAATACATACACATCATGAAACCATTACCATATTCACAACATCATTCACACATATAAACATCATAAAACCATTATCATACTCACACGTATAAACATCAAGAAACCATAAAAATAGCATGTAAAAATCATGTAATTTCAAAAACAAGGCATGATATGGATAGAATCAAACATGCAACATGAATTAAAGCTCAAAAATAATTTTACATAGCATACATTTGTTCATGCATCTTGTTCAAAAACATTCTTATCTAAATAGCCCCAAAATCATGTTTTCTACTAGTCATACCTCAAATTCAAATAATTATTTAAAATATCAAAAAAATTAAGAATCAAGTGAATGAAAATATTTTCAAAAGCTTAGAATGTATATTTTAATACTATGATTTATTTTTTGAGAGTTAAGGTCCTAATTGGTACATTTAAAGTGAACAATTTGGACTGGTGCATAAACAGGGCGTAATATTTTGTCCAACCTGTAACTAGTCTTTCACCTACTGTAGTTAATGAAATGGGACACTTATTAAGTCTAGAGGATAAAAAAATTGTATATTTTCTTATGATATAAGTTTCACTCTTAAAGGACTTGTGTAGATTGAGTTGTATCCAAAATACTAACAGTATGTCAAATGATTATGCTGCAGAATTTCGAGACAGTAATTGAACTTGCAGTTTGTCTTTCTAAACTTTTCCACTACTAAATTAATCCAAATCAAAGTCTATCTCGTGCTAAATCTTGTCTAGTTTTTAACGGTTTTTTTTTCACTCCTAAAAGATATAGGTAACTAAAGTTATATGCAAATGACTAACAGGGTATACTAATCGCAAGTTGAGAATTTTAATCTTAACTATTTTTCACTAATTCCATATAATTACTACTCTATACAAATATTCAATATTCACAATATTTTTCATACACACAATTGTCATTAAACATTTACCATAATATAGGTATGTGCATGACTTTACCAAGTATCATATAGTCAATAAGATTCCTTATTCAATAAGTGTTATCACATGCACTAGAAGGATTACATTGGAGATTCAATTATTTTAACATAAATATGGAATACAGACATCATTTTAATTCACAATTGGATAGATTTTTGAACTAGATGTCCAACGCATTCGAACGCGTCTAAATCGAAGTTACAAAATTCATTTTATGGTGGTTTCAGGGTGCACAACCTGTTGCACAAAACACATTATTGGTTACACACCGATTCTGCCTCATATTTTTGCCAATTTCGAGGATGGTAACTTATTATAGATAGAGTATAACTTGTTACACCATGTGTATTTTTTATTTTTTGATTTTCCCTAATGGATCTATTTCTTCTTTGTTGAGTTGCGGTATTTGACTGCTATAGGTTTTTGTACTTGGTACTTGTCTGAGACCATGACCTAAAATTTCTTCAGACATCTGCTTGTCTCAGGCATTAAGGTAGATCACTTAGATTCTTTCTCAATTTCTTCAGGCATCTGCTTGTCTCAGCCTTGTTATTGAATCAATGTGTATTTTAATAGTTCAACTTGACTGGTAGCTACTTTATTGTTCCCTTCCAAGCATTCTTTCCTCGAATGATCCAAGGATGGTTTCTTTATCATGTATAATAGAAATTGGTTCTGAAGATATGCCTTACTTCATAGAATATTGACGAATTCGCTGAATGCATAGGTTTTTTCTCTTCTCTGATGGTGAGAAAAACATAAGAAGGGGACGTTGAGTTGTGTTGACCTTTTCTCTTTTAAGCTTTTTCTTCTTCTACTTCTGATGAATCTCAATCAGATTTTGAACACTTAGTTCAGAGTCAGAGTCATTAAAACTTGGTTTACTTCTGAAAGTCCTGATCAGATTCTGAACCAGAATCTGACTTAGAGTATCAGAGTTGACAGGAGCGGAATGATAAGTACAGAAGCAAGGAAAGTAAAAGCAAAGACATAAGAAGTTATCTGGTTCCTTTAAAAACTTGAGAGTAGTTCAGTCCCCTTGTACTTCCAAGAGATTTCCACTATAACCAAACTGATTATAAAATGACCAGGCTTTTGACAATTGAAGCATCCTTTCTGATCATCTTTGTTAACTATGGAGCTTGTTCCTCTAGATTCAAATCTTCTTCCAGAGAACCTTCTGTTCTTGTTGGAAAGATAATGAAATCTCTTTATGATGAAACCCATTTCATCATCATCATCTGAATCTTCTTCATAATCTTCAGCATGAGTGGCTTCTTTATGCTCCTATGTCTGTGAAGATTTAATAGACTCCCCAACAAATTTCAAATCCAAAGACTTTGATTTCTTGATTGGTTATTCATCTCCATTGAGTTCTAACTCATGGCTTTGGAGATTACTGATTAGACTTTCTAGACTGATATTGTTTAAGTCTTTAGCTTCCTGAATAGTTGTCACTTTTGGTCTGTATTTGACAGGAAGTCTTCTAAGAATCTTCTTGACATGATCAGAGGTAGTGTAGCTCTTGTTTTGAACCTGAAGTCCAAACACAAGAACTTGATACCTTGAGAACATGGTTTCAATGTTTTCACCCTCTTTCATTTTGAACAGCTCTTATTGCTGAACCAGAAGATTAGATTTGGCTTCTTTAACTTGTTGGTTTCCTTCATAATTATCACATAAACTCAGAAATAGTTTTGGTATTAGACTTATCAATGATCTTTATGTACTCAGAGTGAGGCAAAGCATCTACAAGAATGCATCTCATTCTATGGTATTTTCTGTAAACCTTCTTCAGAGCAGGTGTGAGATTTTTTCTATCGACTACCATTTCCACTCCATTCACAACAATATCATTGCCATCTTCAAGAATGTCCCATAGATCATCATCAAGACCTATGTGTCATACCCCAAATTTGTCCCACCTGTATAATATTTCCCATATTTGTGTTTCTGTTTACTAACCATTATTCAAAAATCCAAAAATATGTTGCTTTTGCTTTCTTTTTTTCTTATTTCCTAAGTCCAAGTTGTTGCAATGTTGAATTGGGTGTCGGCAAGGCTATCAGGTCAGGTGTGTGTGCAATATTGATTGAGGTTTAATTGTTTTTGACCGAATCTCAGTCAAACAAGAGTTTGTTTTATGATCAAGGCATCAGGGTGTGATATAACTTCGAATGCTTCATGATTGAGGATCATCAATGACCAGTTCATTTCAATTAGGGTTTTATGCTCTGAGTCATAGTGTGTTAATTTCAAGGCCTGTTTATTTAGTCCATAGTGAAGATTCTGATTTATCATAATACAAGTGGCTATGTGTTCAAGATCGATTCATTTGTGGATCCATTCCTCAAGGTATGATTATTTTTGGTCATGACATTGTCAAAGAGTTTTCAAGCACACAATTTGGTTCATGTTGAGTTTTTATTTGATCAAGTGATGTCCAAAGCCTTTTTGTAAGGGTGATTAGGATTGTTTAACATGGAATCAAGTCTTTATTCGATTTCAAGAGAAGATTCAAGATTGGTGATTTTTTTGGAGTCAATTCAAGGCATTGCAAAATAAATTCAAGGGTGCAAAAATCAAATTTCAAGATTACCATGTTAAAGCCCATATGTTAAACAAAATAGAAGAAGTGGAGTCCATTACATCACCATACATTATAAAAAAAATTTACAAAAAGAAGAAAACTTCATGAAATTTCCACAAAAGAAATATGAAACAAATTCTAGTCTATTGCTTTACAACCCAATTAACATCTTGGAACAAGCCCATTTGACAAAAAAAATTGCAACAAAGAAATTTACAAAAAAAAAAAAATAGGGGAAAGTTCCTTCATAAAGCCACGACCCACTCACCTTCATGCTTCAACAATTTCAGCCATCATTACAATATCAAGCTAAGTGAGTGACACAGCCAAGTCATTTCACATATGTTGCAACCTCACTTTCCTAGCCTTATGAACAATTGACAAGCCAAGGAGAAATTCAAGCCAATACCTACCAACACTCCCCACACGCCATTCATCCTTCCACTCAGTGTTTTAAAAACCGGACCGGTCATCAAACTGGTGAGGGTACTGGGTCACTGGTTTATCGGTCGAACCACTGGGTCATTGGTCGAACCGCATGACCAAACCGGATTAAACCGGATAACTCGGTTGAATAAACCTGTCATTATAATAGGTATAAAACCGGTAAAACCGGTCGAACCGGATGATTCAGTCTCTAAAAAATATAACTAGTACTTAAATTTTTTGAAAATATCATATCATAAATTCATAGGTTCATAATTTAAATTCAAATTTTAAACAGAGTCTAATTGTAAATTTTAAACAGAGTCTAAATTAAACAGAGTTTAATTTAAATTCATGGTTTTAATGTTAATAGAAAATCAGTTTTAATGTTAATAATTAAAACAATACAAATATTAATATTATTCTAAATAATAAATTTTCCAAGTCTATATATATATAATGGAAATCAGTTAAGTCTAAAATTATATTATATTTAGTTTTTTAATCCGTGTTCTTAAATTTCTATACAAATATTTGTATGATGGTTTTTCAATCAATATAAATACAAAATAGTAAAAATAGTTTTGTGGATATTACGAAACTTAATTTGTGTATCACTTGAATCAAATGAGTGATCACTATTATTCTTGGAGAAAAGTTCCTATGTATTTGAGTAAAAAAAATTTTAAAAAAAAAAATTTTTTTTTTTAAAAATAAGCAGTTGAACCGCCGGTTTGCGAAAACCGCCGGTTTTCCCGGTTCGCACCGATTCACACCGGTTTGAAGACATGGCCGATCGAGTAAGTGAATCCGGCCGGTTACCTGGCCGGTTCCTGGTCCAACCGGCCCGACCGGCCGGTCCGGTCCAGTTTTTAAAACTATGCTTCCACTACACAAATTAACTTCATCAGCCTACAATTAAATAACAAATCTTCAGCTACACAAGCCAAATCAAGTGAGTTTCAAACAACCAAAACTGACCCCACAAAGTGTTACTTCAGCCAACAAATTTCCCATCCACGAAAATACGCACAAGCCATAAACAAACATGAAATTATCACACCAAGCCATAACTTGCAACCATAGTTTTAAAAACCGGACCGGACCAGTCGGTCGGACCGGTTGGACCGGGAACCGGCCAGGTAACCGGCCGGGTTCACTTACTCGATCGGCCATGTCTTCGAACCGGTGGGAACCGGTGTGAACTGGTGCGAACCGGGAAAACCGGCGGTTCAACTGCTTATTTAAAAAAAAAAAAAAATTTAAATTTTTTTTAAATTTTTTTTACTCAAATACATAGGAACTTTTCTCCAAGAATAATAGTGATCACTCATTTTATTTAAGTAATACACAAATTAAGTTTCGTAATATCCACAAAACTATTTTTACTATTTTGTATTTATATTGATTGAAAAACCATCATACAAATATTTGTATAGAAATTTAAGAACACAAATTAAAAAACTAAATATAATATAATTTTAGACTTAACTGATTTCCATTATATATATATAGACTTGGAAAATTTATTATTTAGAATAATGTTAATATTTGTATTGTTTTAATTATTAACATTAAAACTGATTTTCTATTAACATTAAAACTATGAATTTAAATTAAACTCTGTTTAATTTAGACTCTGTTTAAAATTTACAATTAAACTCTGTTTAAAATTTGAATTTAAATTATGAACCTATGAATTTATGATATGATATTTTCAAAAAATTTAAGTGTTAGTTATATTTTTTAGAGACTGAATCATCCAGTTCGACCGGTTTTACCGGTTTTATACCTATTATAATGACAGGTTTATTCAACCGAGTTATCCGGTTTAATTCGGTTTGGTCATGCGGTTTGACCAATGACCCAGTGGTTCGACCGATAAACCAGTGACCCAGTACCCTCACCGGTTTGATGACCGGTCCGGTTTTTAAAACACTGCTTGCAACGATACACAAACATCATCCAAAAATAACAAAAGCAATCCCACAACGAACACGCACACACTACTTAGCTATGCACCATTCCAGCCTCACAAAATAACAAATATCCAAGCTAATACCATGCTTCAGCTTCACGCAGCAAACCACATCAATACGCACATAACACGCACTGAAAACAAACCGCAGCAATGTCAGTACGCAATGAATTGCAAAAACAAAAATTCATAAGTGAATCAGGGAGAAAGAGAGAAAACGGAGATTGAGAGAAACTGTGTGAAGTGAACGAGATCGAGAGGGAGATGAGATGAAGACGAGTTGAGACGCGAACGAGTGAGGTGAAATAGCAGAGATAGTTGCAAAAGAAAGGTTTGGATGTATGAAGCTCAGTTGTCGTTTCTCCAATTTCATAGTCATTTTCTGTCCGTTCTGACATAGTGATGAGAGAAAAGGTTCTTTCCTCTTTTTTGTGTTTGCTGTTTTTTTTTAAAAGGGTTACTCTCTTGTACATGGATTGGGCTGTCAAGGCCGTGTCATCCTTCTATGCACACACCCTTTATTTCAACTTGGCAGTCCCTCTCTATTTGTTTTATTTTTTACTTTTTTTCCTTTTCTTTTTTTTTGTATTATTTGCTATTTAAGAAATTTTTCAATATATTTGGAATGTATTCTTGACGTTTTTGCTTATTAATTTTTTATCTATACTCTTATTTTATTTTCATTTCCGTTTTGTTCTTATTTTCTTTTTCATTTTTAGTCAATGAAGTCTGGATATCATAAAATATTGGTTATTGAAGTTGTTTAAGCTTCATTATTTCAAATCTGTGGACGAATGATTATTTGGATCATTTTCTATACTTTGGGATAGTGATCGTTTACCTTTGATTAATTGATGGAAGTTATTGATTAAGACGAGATTATTCTCTTTTTCTTTTCATGTGGCACAACTTTAGGAGAATGATCTACATATCATTTCTCTATCGTGTTTTAACAAAAATATTGTTATTGACCAGCTTCCCATAGTATGATCTTCCCCGTAGATTGTGCTATGATTGCTTAACATAGCGCTAAATTGATCCTGATTCGAGAAAGTGATCATCTGATCAATGACAATTAACAACTAACATCTAACTCTTACGTTTCCGCTCTTTACTATTCTTGATATTTACTTTCCGCCATTTACTTTTTTGTAACTTATATCATTGTTCATATATTTAATCTGTTCATATATTTCATTGTTCATCTTATTCATCTCATTAAAAAGCACAAAAACATGATAAAATGATTGAAAACCCTAAAAAACTTTCTAATCTTGGACTATGGTTACTATCCCTTGTACCATGGAGATTTGGACCTTTTAATTAAACCCTAGCAAATGAGGCGTTGAGATTGGACTTCTCTTTTATCTTTGTCTTAGCTTAGGACACCATTACACATCAATCATAGCTTACTCTTAGATTTCTTACAATGAGGCTTATTCGATCAATTACTTCTAGTTGGTCGTCTAAAAGACTAGCCCACTTTGCTAGTACAATCACAGTTTATCATTTGGGTTGTGTGTTTATTGCTTATTCCACCCCCATTTGGAAAAATGTATCCTCACTCCCATGACGTGTAATAACTTTTATCACTTACTCTTTGCTTGCAAGTTGCTTAGGCTTTCCTTATTGCAAGAATAAAATCAATCACCACTTTTCAAAAGATCACAAACAATCTTGATACAATGTCAAGCATTTTTCATAAAAATCAAATATAATAGGTTTCCATCACCATCAATCCTCAACCAATCACACTCCATTTTGCATTCACCCTTTGTAAGTCGATTTCCTTTTGTATCGCTATCAACCGTCCCGTTGACCAAAACATTTTCTTAATCAACCAAACAAACCCTTGATCCAACATCAAGTGGTTTTTTCTAAAGCAAAATCAAAACACAATAAGATACGATTAAGATTGTGGGCCACGAGCTTTAAGTGGTGGAGAAGGAGTGAGAATGGAGCTTTCCTACTCTCACTCTGATGATTTTGACACAAGACGTTTGGCTTGGTAGCTCAAAATGATCACCTCTACCCATAGTCTTCAGTGCAATCCTAATCAAGAACAATCTATTCTCAAAACCTAAAAACAACATCAACTCATCAAACTTCTCTTTTTTGCACCTTAGGGCCTCACTCCGAAAATCCTTTTTCAAGGTAAAATCAAACCACAAACAATCATTTTTTAAGTTGAACTACGAAGTTCTGACTTCCTCATTGCACTATGAGGGTACGTAGGCACGAGGCCAAAGCCGAGGCGAGCACCCTAATAAAAATCACCTTTTTCCCTTTAGCAGATAAACCTTTAGACAAACAACCCTTTTCATGCATAGACAACCTAGATGGTTCCTATTGAGTACAAAGGATGTAGGGGTGCTAATGTATTCCCCTTGCATAACCAACTTCCAAACTTTGACATTGGTTGCGACGACCGTGTCCTACCCTTTTCGTTTCATAGGTTTTATCAATATTTTACCTTTCCCTCTTTTGGGAATAAATAAAGTTTGGTGGCGACTCTTCTGTCAGTGCATCCGTGAGCTTTCCTCGTGAGGTCGTATTATCTTTTTTTTTCGAGATACGACAGATTAGTGAATCTGCTTATGACTGATTCTCCCCTAAGCAAGTCAAGCCTAGTCTAGGCTTTCTTCGCATGTTTGGGTGTTCATCTTTCTGCTTTATCTGCTTTTATTTATTGCCTTTTGTTGTAAATATTTGTATCTTATCTAGTATCTTATGGATTGGATATTGAGGTTCCAAGCCCTAAGGGAAAGGCTCTCTTACCGGTTCTAGAGTGTAAATATAAGATATGAGAGGTTGAGTAGTATGGGGCACCAAGAAGCTTTTCTCATGTAGTTCGATATGAGAACCTCGCTTAGAGTAGATTCTATTGAGAATATTGACTACCGTCAAACTTTTGGCATGGATGATCAATGTTTTCCTTGGAATCCATGACTCTGAGGACCTTTGTAGAACCTTGAACCATTGTCCAAGCTAGGATTGATGGTCACGTAGTATAGGGCACCGAGGTGCTTTCCTCGTGTCGTTTGATACAAATATCTCATTCAGAATATATTCCCTTGGTGGAGTCGTTGCCTGGCAATGACTGACATACGCAATGAATAGTCAAGGAAGTCTATGACTCTGAAACCCTTGTTGAAATTCTGGTACCAGATATGTGATGTTACGTGTGATGTCACAACAACACACTCTGCAATGGACAATGTAAAACAACAGTAGAGAACACAAAGAATTGTTCACCCAGTTCGGTCTAACTACCTACGTCTGGGGGCTACCAAGCCAGGGATGAATTTCACTATCAGTAGATTTAATTTACAGACTCAACAACCCAGTTGACATCTCCTAAACTTAAACTCTACTTAACGAACCTTCTACCTAAGAGACCACTTAGGTATGAGAACACTACTCAATCCCTAAATCACTTCAGTAATATAATTCAAAGATCACACACTTTGAATAACACAACTTGATTCTGCTTCACAGCTTAGATCAAGAACAACTCAAAACAACAACACCAATTCACACTAGAATGGTTTACAACACATACACGAAGACACAAACGAATCTCAATCTTTAGCTCTCTTTCTTCGTTACTTTTCCTTCAGGATTGATGCGCTTTATATAGCTATTTGATCTGGTCTTGGACCTGCTACAATATCTGACCTGTTTTGTTATTTAAAACTGAATCTTCGACAGATTTTCTCTCTCAAAATCTTCTTAAATTTTCAGCCTTTAAACACTCCTACAAATCTGCATCAAATCTGTTTGTAACAGAAAATATCTCCTCCAAGATATTCGCATCCAATTACTCTGCCAGCTCTTCCAAAATCCAGCTAAAACTCAAACCCTAACAACATCACTAAACCTGATGTTATTAATCTTCTGCAGACCTGATGTCACAACATCGCATGTGACATCAGACATCCAACTTAAGCACTTAACATAAACCAATGTTAAGACTCAATGTTAAGACATCACCCATGTGACATCAACATTGCACAACTTTGTTTTACCAAAATTCTAGCCAATCCAAGAACCAACAATCTCCCCCTTTGGCTAATTTTGGCTAAAACAATCTCTGCGACATCATAGACTTCAGCAGCGGAAAAAATTTTTAAAACAGTTAACAGTTAGCAGTACTTTCTCAAAACAGCTCCTATTTCAAAACCAGAACCAGCATAACCAGCTATTCAACATGCACTCCCCCTCAACATCTGCACCACACCATATCTTAGATAGGTCACACTCTACACACAAAGGCTAGGCTAACTCTCCCCCTTTTTAGCCACAATTGGACAATCACCAAACACAATGTCCTGACATAATAACTGACACAGTCAAACACCAAGCTTTTCCAAAAAAAAAACAAGTTCCAACACCTTGACTGGTCAGGCGATACAAACAATGCTCCTTGTTTGCATTATAAAAACAAGCCTTCTTCCTTCTAGCAGCACCACACAACAACCAAGAATGAGCCAGTCAAACTCCAAAGATGCAGCAAAGAACCTCAAGCAGGAGGACAAGAAACCAGATCCACTGAAGAAGAAGAGCAAAACACAGACAACAACTAGAACTTCTTCAGGAGCAACAAGAACAGGCAAAACATCAGAAACAACCATGAAACCAAGCAAGAAGCTTCCTGTGCAACAACAAGCTGCTGATGATGATTGGGATGAAGACTGGAAAGCTTTTCTAGATGCAGAGGGTTGGGAAAATCTGTAACTAACAATGTACTTCAAACCTGTATGCTTTCAGCAGTTGAATAAAATCAATTTCTAATAAAGAATACAACTGTTTAATACACTCTCTAGCACATTTAATCTTCATAAATGCAAATTCCCAATTCACTTCTCAAACTTTCAAATTGGTTTGCATCTGGGCTTTAGTAAAAATGTCAGCTAATTGTTTATCTGTAGCAACATGTTCCAAGGCAACTACTTTGTCTTCAACCAAATCTCTTATAAACTTATATCAATATGCTTGGTTCTGCTATGCTGAATAGGATTCTTAGAGATATTGATAGCACTCAAATTATCACACTACAATGTCATGACATCTTGCTTGACATTGTATTCTGTTAACATTTGCTTCATCCAAATAAGTTGAGAATAACTACTCCCTGCTGCTATGCACTCAGCTTCAGCAGTAGAAAGGGACACACGGTTCTGCTTTTTACTAAACCATGATATCAGATTATTCCCTAAGAAGAAACAACCTCCTATCAGCACTCCCAGCCCAGTCAGCATCACAATATCCCCTTAACTCAGTCCCAGATCCATGACTATACAACATCCCATAGTCACTAGTGCCATTAACATATTTCAGGATCCTCTTTACTTGATTCAAGTGACTAACCTTAGGCTCAGATTGGTATCTGCACAAACTCCAACAGCAAAAGCAATGTCAGGTCTGCTAGCTATGAGATACAATAGACTCCCAATCATGCTTCTATATAAACTTTGATCCACACTGACCCCATGTTCATCCTTGGATAATTTTAGATGAGTAGGAGCAGGAGCCTCTTGTGATTAGCATTCTCTAGACCAAACTTCTTCACTATGTTCTTTGCATACTTGCTCTGAGAAATGAATATGGAGTCCTCCATTTGTCTAACTTGTAGACCAAGAAAATAGTTTAGCTCACCAACAAGACTCATTTCAAATTCAGACTGCATCTGTTCCACAAAATGTTTCACCATTGCATCTGACATCCCACCAAATACTATGTCATCAACATAGATTTGAGCTATCATCAGTTTTCCTCCTTCCTCTTTAACAAACAAAGTCTTGTCAATCCCTCCTTTTCTGTAGCCCTTCACAACCAGGAATTCAATAAGCCTTTCATACCAAGCTCTTGGTGCTTGCTTCAAACTATATAGAGCTTTCCTTAGTTTGTACACATGGTCAGGAAATGTTGGATCAACAAATCCTTTTGGTTGATCAACATATACATCTTCAGTTAAGTATCCATTCAAGAAGGCACTTTTAACATCCATCTGAAAAAGCTTGAATTTGAAATTACAAGCCACCCCTAAGAGCAATCTGATAGATTCCAGTCTTGCCATAGGAGCAAAGGTTTCATCATAATCAATTCCTTCAACCTGAGTGTATCCCTGAGCAACTAATCTGGCCTTGTTTCTGGTGACCACTCCTTGTTCATTAGATTTATTCTTGTAGATCCACTTGGTGCCAATCACATTAACTCCATCAGGCCTAGGTACAAGCTCTCATACTTCATTCCTCTTTAATTGCTCCAGCTCTTCATGCATTGTATTTATCAAAAACTCATCAGTCAATGCTTCCTTGACATTCTTTGGCTCAATTTTGGAGACAAAACATGAACTTGCTATAACATCTCTTGACCTAGTCCTCACTCCAGAGGTTGGATCACCTATAATGAGCTCCTTTGGGTGGTCCTTCTGCACTCTGATAGAGGGATCTTTATGAGGTTGCTCAGTTTCAGGCTCAGCAGCAGCAACACTGGGAGTTGGTCTTCTGTCTTCAGTTTCTGGTGCAACTTCACCAACTAATGTTCCAACATCATCTAGGACATCATCATCTTCCTGCTTATCATTATCATCAAACACCACATTGATGGACTCCATCATCACCTTAGTTCTAGAATTGAACACCCTATACGCTCTACTGTTGGTAGAGTATCCCAAAAATATTCCTTCATCACTTTTGGAATCCAATTTTCTTCTCTGTTCTCTATCAGCCAGAATATAACATCTACTTCCGAAAACATGGAAGTATTTAACACTAGGTTTTCTTCCCTTCCATAGTTCATACAGAGTGGATGACGTGCCTCTTCTCAGGGTAACCCTGTTGTGAATGTAGCAGGCAGTATTCATGGCTTCAGCCCAGAAATGATAGGGAAGTTTCTTGGCATGGATCATAGCTCTAGCAGACTCTTGGATAGTTCTGTTCTTCCTCTCAACTACTCCATTTTGCTGAGGAGTAATAGGAGATGAAAACTCATGACTTATACCTTCAACAGAGCAAAATTCTTCAAACTTGCTATTCTCAAACTCTCTTCCATGGTCACTTCTTATCCTGATAACATTACTCTCCTTTTCTCTTTGGAGTCTTTGACAGAGATCTTTAAAAACATCAAACACCTCTGATTTGTCTTTGATGAAGCTCACCCAGGTGTACCTAGAATAGTCATCAACAACCACATATGCATATTTCTTTCCACCCAGACTTTCCACCTGCATAGGTCTCATCAAGTCCATATGAAGTAGTTCCAAGACTTTGGAGGTGGTGTCATGTTGAAGCTTCGGATGAGACATCTTTGTCTGCTTCCCTTTTTGACAGTCTCCACACACTTTTCCTTCCTTAATATTAAGTTTGGGAATTCCTCTGACTGCTTCTGAGGAGATAATTCTCTTCATTCCCTTTAGGTGAAGATGTCCCAACTTCTGATGCCATATTTTGACATCATCTTCTTTAGCAAAAACACAAGTGGAAGAACTTGAGTCTTGTGGCACCCAAAGATAACAATTGTCCTTAGACCTGGCTCCCTTTATAATGAATTCTCCTTTATCATCTTTGACAATGCATTCAGACTTTGTAAAGTCTACTTTGAATCCTTGATCACAAAGTTGACTAATGCTAATCAAATTTGCTATCAGTCCTTTAACCAGAAGAACATCCTCCAGTCTAGGAGCACCAACACAGTTCAGTTTACCACTCCCCTTGATCTCTCCTTTGACCCCATCACCAAATGTAACATAGCCTGAAGAATAAAGCTTCACATCTACCAACAGATTCTTTACTCCAGTCATGTGCCTTAAACACCCACTGTCAAAGTACCAATCTTCTTTGGTAGAAACCCTTAAAGAAGTGTGAGCTATCAAGCTGGTAACCTTAACTTTAGGGACCCATTGCTTCTTAGGCTTGGTAACCTGCCTTCCTTTATAACAGTTCTGTTTGTGAACAACCTGATGAGCCTTCTGAGGATATCCATGTAGCTTATAACAATAAGCCTTAATGTGTCCAAAATATCCACAATGGTGACATCTCCAGTGTCTGTATTTCTTCTTAGATAGAGTTCTGTCAGGATGTTTTAACATCACTGTGTAGCGAGCGATTTTGGACGCGGTTCTTAAGCGCTGGTCGATCTCTGCGGTTTGAGCTTTAAACTACAGGTCGATTCATTTTTTATCCTATTGTGAGCTGAATAAGGAAGGGAAATAGATGTCTCCAATTAACCCTGCTTGCATACTGAGTTTAAACAGCGGTTTGTTAGGTTACGGATGCTATCAATGTGGGGGGGGCTTTGTACTGGTTATTTGTATTTTCGTCAATACGGTTCTCTTTCTTTTTTACCTGGGCAGAAGGTTTCTGGAGGGGAATAAGGATTAGGATGTTAGGACTGATGCTTTTGATTTACTGCTTTTGATTGATGGAGATATGGGATTTGGTTTTTTTGTTAATTGCGCTCGCTAAGATCTTTTCTTTCGATCTTATGCCTACGTATTCCCGTTTACCGAAACAGGAAAATCAGAGCGTTCGTAGTTCCTCCTATTCTATGGGAGGAAAGGGGTGTTTTGGTGTCTTGTTCAAATCCCAAGACATGAAGTGAAAGGTGATTTGTATCTTGTTCAAAGCCCAAGATGTGAAGCTAAAAGGTCTATTTGTGTCTTGTGCAAAGCCCAAGACGTGAAGCTGAAAGACCTCGACTTTAGAGAGAATTTGTTATCTCTAAAGAGGGGGAAGGAGAATTACTTTAACTGGGATACGCGGATCCGAGCAATGCCATAATTTCCGAAGAAAGGGTTTTTAACCTGAAGGAGAAGACTTTAACTCAGTGTAGAGCAATGCCATCTTTCCTTAGGAATTTCTCATGCTAAAAGAGGGACAGTGGCATGGATATAGATGATCCAGAGGCTTGCCGCTTACAGCGATTAGATGAAAGGAAAGGAGTTGTTGATGTTTGTGTACTGCGAACGAGGCACAACTTTGATGCTAAAAGGTCGATTGGATCAACCAGTGGTTTTCTTATACAAAGCCTAAGAGGAGGCTAATTTCCGCTAGGAAAATCATTATACAAAGCCTAAGAGGAGGCTATTTTGTGTCTCGTACAAAGCCCGAGAGAGAGGCTAAAAGTTTTTGACCCAGTGGGGCATATCGTTATACAAAGCCTAAGAGGAGGCTAGCAAAGAGTTGACTCAGTTGGAGAATCTTTTATACTCAGTAATAGAGTGTTTTTGTATCTCGTACAAAGCCTGAGAGAGAGGCGAAAAGGTTGTTTTGACTCCACTGGGGAGAATTTTGGTATCTCGTACGAAGCCCGAGATGGAGGCTATGGTAACTGTTTCAGTTGAGTGACAGATCCAATATACTGATTTTAAAAGAGAAAATCAGTTCTTATATGAGTAACACTGTACACAGGGATTTAATTTGAGGATCAGGGATATTTCCTTCTCTTTGAGGAAACGGGAAATCCAAAGGGTATCGAGACTATCTGAGTCTGCGGGTTTCCTTCCTATTTAACGAAGGGTGCTTGAGAATGTCTTTGAGACTCAAGGAAGTTAGACTGTCCGTGTCTAGAGTTTTATCTTTTGTACTATGCTTCGAGAAACAGTAGTAGACTCTATGAAAGGACTGTTCTATGAGAATGACTAGGTTCTGTTCCTATACCTCTAGGAGGTCGTCGGGATAATTTGTACGAAGCCCAAGAGGAGGCTGGAAACTTTTAAGAAGCCGACGGGTCCTTGTACGAAGCCCAAGAGGAGGCTATCATTCCCAAAGGAAGAGATCATTATACGAAGCCTAAGAGGAGGTTGTGAATACTTCTAAGAAGCCGTAGGGTCCTTGAATAATGCCCAAGAGGAGGCCGATGCTTTTAAGAAGCCCGTGGGTCTATCATCTCCTTTCCATTAGGAGAGATAACTCTTTTAAAGATGAAAACCACTGGTAAACGTGCGAGGTTTACTATCCAGTGACTTTTAACTTTTAAAGAGGGTTCCTTAGTTAAGGTCCAAGATTATGACCGTAGTGGGTACCCAAACCCCGAGACATTCAAGGCAAGCTATCCACAAGGAATAAATCAAGTCAGGAAAGTTCGAGAATTGGGAAGAAACTCAAAGATGCCATTCACGGAGAATACATTCATCTTGGGGAGTAGAGCTTCTTGACGATTCCTAAGGAGGACAGCCGAAGAGAAGACTGTATCTGGTGCTCCTATTGGGGATCTAGGCGTCTATTTCTACGAATAAGTGAAACGGTGTCACCTAGTTCTAGACGTAGTTGCCGGGGAAACTCGAAATATCTATACTATTATTACACAGTAGATATGAGTTTATGAAAGGAGACTTACAGTGAGCAGCCCCACAATACAGTTATATATATATGAAAGCGGTAAATGAAAGCGATAACCACTTACTCGGTTGTAGTGCTTTCATGCTGTTTGGTTAGTTGTTCAACAAAGAAAGATTGAAAACAACAGTATATTCAAAATCAAAGGAGAAAGTGCTTTGAAAAAGAAAGATTTAGGGCTTACAGCTCAAGGAGAGGCCCAGGGTTTTATCAGTGAGCGCACTGTTTGAATTTGTACAGAGGGACTTATACAAGTGACTGGGGCCCAAAAAGGTTTTCTGTACAAAGGGATGGGTCTTACACTCTCTCAAGAGGCCTAAAAAAGGTTTAAAGAAAAAAGAGTGGGGCTTATAACACGAGGGTAGGCCCAAATGATTTTTTCGTTTAAAAATGGCGATCGCGCCGAGATTTTCTTTTAACGCCGGGGGACTTATACAATAAGTGAGGCCCAAAATGTTTTGGTTAAAAGGGGGATTGGGTCTTACACTCTAATAGAGGCCCAAAGTGTTTTGAAGAAAAAGAAATGGGTCTTACTACTCGAGGGTAGGCCCAGATGGTTTTTATTTTTAAACGGGCGACGATCGCGCCGTTTACTTGTACAGAGGGATTTATACAATGAGTGAGGCCCAAAAAGTTTTTGTACAAGGGGGGATGGGTCTTACACTCTCTCAAGAGGCCCAAAGAGTTTTGAAGAAAAATAAATGGGTCTTACTACTCGAGGGTAGGCCCAGATGATTTTTGAAAAGGCGACGATCGCGCTGTTTGTTTTTTGACGGTATCGGGACTTATACAATAAGTGAGGCCCAAAGATGATTTGGTCAAAAAAAAGGATTGGGTCTTACACTCTAATAGAGGCCCAAAGTGTTTTGAAAATGATTTATGAGGGTTGAATTAATCCAAAACCCTAATTTGTTTTCAAAATGTATTTAATTGAAAAAATTCAATTAAAATGATCAAAAATTGTTTAACACATGGAAAACAAATTGTGATCTTGGATTAATGCTTCAAAAATTAAGTATTGACCTACAAAATAATTAGAAAGCATTAAAAGTTGCAAAATCAATGTAGAAAAAATATTTAAAATGCCAAAAACAATCAAAATATTAATTCTTTACAAAAATATCAATTATATGAAATAAATAATATTTTTGGGATTTTTTGTGAAAATAAAATATTTTAACATTTTTGTGAATTATTAAAAAAAGAATCAACTCAAAATCATTAAAACTCAGAGAGAAATTAATTTTTGAATCAATTAAACAAAATCACAAAATTCAAATATTTGAATTTGAAAAAAAAAGGCGCCAAGAACAAGCTGAAGAACACGCGCGTGTTCTTGGTTTCTCAGATTTGCGTTTTCTATCCAATCTCCATGAATACGTAATCATATCATGCAATCCACATATCATTATGCTCGTCTCAACCTCACGATCATGTCTATGTACTTTAATTTCATTTAAATTAAACATACAACAAGAAATCACGAAGAGACCTCAAGAACCCTAATTTCTGCATGAAGGCTAGGGTTTTTGATACACGATTCAAACAATGCAATTAATTGAGGGAAAACATTCCATGCATGATTATGAACATATGGCCAAATTATTGTGCGAGGAAATATGCATAGATTGAGAGATGACCAAGTATGTGCTTACCTCCAAGCCGTGACAGCAAGTTCAAAGTGATTTTTGATTTGGAGGTGTTACAGATGAGTTGTGATGATCTGGACAGCTTCCCTACACCCTATGGATTGTGTTTGGATGGTTGGACTTGATTGAAATTGGCTGGATCATTTTGTGGTACCTCAGCTGCACCTTGTTTGAAAATTTGAGCGACCAGCTGGTGATTTCATGAAATTGATGTTTCAGAAGTTATGTGAGTGTTTGATCAGCTCATATGTGATGTATGTGAGGTGTGTGAGTGATTGGTTTGTGCAGAATTTCTCTCAAACTCAAAACCCGATAGCTACCTTGCTAAGAAAGGCATTTTTGCCAAGAGAAAGAGATTTTGAGGAAAGCATCTGTTAGATGGCTTTGGTGTACTTAAACTGACCATAATTGAGCTCTATTTATAGTAGAGCAAGTTTGTTTTGCAAGGAATAGTGCATGGCAGCTGGTAAGTAGGTTTGGCCAATGTTGGTAAATGAAAATCCAAGTCTCCTCTAGCCATTGACTAGAGGTTAGGGCACAGAGCTTTGGTCCCCTTGGTCTTGGATAAGTCTTGACTGATTTCAGATGAGAATGGCTCAGTCCATGCCACCTTGATGGTTCCATTGAATGCCTCATTCCAAATTTGAAGTCTTGTCTCTATTTTGGCCATTCTAGGTTCAACATGCTATTTCTTATTCCATGGACTTTGGAGGCTTGGCTCAGTGATTGTCCCCTTTGGATTCAATCCTCTGAGGTGTCCAAGTGGATAGGAACTATTGAAATTGGCTGATTTTGGCAAATCGAGCCAAAGTGCAAATTCTGCCTTGCCTTGACAGATTTCAGCAAGGCAACTTGGCAATGTTGTATCTCATGGTGTAGGTTGAATTTGGCAATGTTCTTGGCCATTTTGGAAAGCTCTTACATGATACAACAACTGTTTGAACAAGTTTGGTTTTGATATCTTTTGATTCCAAGTGAAAAATCCCCCTACATTTGGCAAAAAGTGAAGGCAAATTCTGACTTAGTGAAAATTTCACTAAGTGTTGGAAAAAGTGACATTTTCACTTTTCAGCCACTTTGATCACTCCATAACTCAAAATCCTTAATGAATTGGAATGACTTGTAGTTGAAGTTTTTGTAGGTGATAATGAGGGCTACAAATCCATCTTTGTATGAGAAAAAATGGCCTTGTGGTTTAGGAGTTATGGTCCTCCAAAGTTGGTACCTTTGCCACTTTATTTTTAACTTAGAAAAATTTCTAAGTTTTATGGTTACCCCTTTTACAAGTTATCTCACTTTTCTTGATTTTTCTTGATGAATGATTATTCAAATCATACATTAACATCATTTTAGGGTTAAAAATCCATTTTGGTGAAAAATCTCAAAAAGTCAAAGTTGACTTTTGTGCACAGTTGACTTTTTATCAGATGAATTCCAAACTGTGCAATTCTTCAGGAAATCATGTCCTTGACCTAAATCAAACTTTATGGACATGTTCCATGGGTGTCATAGGGTATATTCAATCATGTATTAGGGTTTGGGAGCATGTCTTGGTCAAAAGTCAAAGTTACAGTTGACTTTTCCCTTAAAACCCTAATTGTGGTGCAGATGAAAATGAGATTTGTTGCTCAAGCTTCTTGGATCAATCCATTGTTCCAAATGGATAAATATGGTGTATTAGAGACCCTCAAATCATATCTTGAGGTCTTGGCTCATGGTTTGTCCCAAAAGTCAACTTAGGGGTGAATTAGGTCAAGAAACCCTAATTCCTGATTTTTTATGAATGCATCCCCTGAGGCAAAATTGACTTGATGCATGGGTTCATGAGGTTCCATGAAGTATATTAGGTTATGTTTTGGATCATTGCCTTGTGCCCAGATGAAAATTTCCATCTGGAGACCCTGGTCGACCAAAACCTGAATTTGGTGACACCGTCGATCTTGAGACTTGATCCACCTAGAAGGGAGCAGCCTTGTGCTTAATCCTTGAAGTGGGAGTCCTTTTTGATCCATTGTGGATGTTTGAGAGATTATACAAGTTGAATATCATGTCATTTCTTGATTGATCCTTTGTCTAAGCACTCAAAGAGGGCTTGAAACCCTAATTTTGATTGTATTGGATGCTCACCCATCTTTGGGGAGACTGATGAAGCATGATGGTTCATCCATATTGTGATGATGATTTTCACAATGATGGGAAATCTAAGTGGTCAAAATTTGGGGTATTACACACTGGTTTGGAGGTGATAGAACCTGCATCATTGGTGAATCCCAAACCACATTTATCTGCAGCCATCTTCCCAATACTAAGAATGTTGTCTAATGCATCAATACCATTGTTCAACATTCTGATAGTTTTGGTCATAGAGTCTAGTTTATAGTTAAGCATACTGACTTCAGCTTCAAGTTCAGTCTTTTCAGCTTTTAACTGTACTATGGTTTTCTTCAGCTCTTCTCCTTCAAGACACACTTGCTCACTTCTTATGAAGAGATCTTTATAAGTGACAGTAAGTTCATCATAAGTAACCTCATCATCACAAGAATCATCATCTGACTCATAAACCCCAACCATAGCTCTAACAAGTTTAGCTGAATTTTCTTCAGATTCACTCTCACTGTCAGACCAAGAAGCTGATAACCCTTTCTGCTTCTTTAGGAAAGTAGGACATTCCTTCTTGACATGTCCATACCCTTCACACTCAAAGCAATGTATCCCTTTGTCATTACTGGATTTTTCTTCATCTTTAAACTTCTTCCCTTGTTCTCCTGATCTGTTGATGTCAGAGGTAATATTCTTGACATTGGGATTATAACTCCTATTTATCCTCTTCATAACTTTGTTGAACTGTTTACCCAGGAAAGCAATAGCCTGAGACAGCTCTTCCTGAGAATCCTCCTCTTTCCCTTTCTTGGCTTCTTCAGAACTGGAAGCCAAAGCTATACTCTTGGACTTCTTCTCAGGTTCCTCTTCACTTAACCCTAGCTCAAATGTTTGAAGAGATCCAATAAGCTCATCAACTCTCATTTTGCTGATGTCTTGAGCTTCTTCAATTGCAGTCACCTTCATCTTGTACCTCTTGGGAAGGGATCTAAGGATTTTCCTCACCAGCTTTTCTTCAGTCATTTTTTCTCCAAGAGCACTAGAGGCATTGGACAGCTCAAGAATACTCATATGAAAGTCATGAATAGTTTCATCTTCTTTCATCTTTAGACTTTCAAACTTTGATGTCAGAAGTTGAAGTCTTGACATCTTAACCTTTGAAGTTCCTTCATGAGTAGTCTTCAAGATGTCCCAAGCTTCCTTGGCAACTTCACAAGTATTGATCAACCTGAATATGTTCTTATCAACTCCATTGAAAATAACATTTAAAGCTTTGGAATTTCCAAGGGCAGACTCATCTTCTTCCTTGGTCAATTCTTCTTCAGGTTTTAGTTTTGAGCTTCCTTCTATTTGTTTCCCAGGATCATCCTTCTCAACAACAACCGGTGCTTTCCATTCTTTTATGATAGCCTTCCAAGCCCTGCTGTCCAAGGATTTCAAAAAGGTAATCATCCTTGGCTTCCAATAATCATAATTAGAGCCATCCAAAATAGGGGGTCTATTCACAAATCCACCAACTTCCTTGTCCATCTTTACCAGAAAGTATCAGCCCTAGATCTCACCCAGATGCAGAGCAGGATGCCTGCTCTGATACCAATTGAAATTCTGGTACCAGATATGTGATGTTACGTGTGATGTCACAACAACACACTCTGCAATGGACAATGTAAAACAACAGCAGAGAACACAATGAATTGTTCACCCAGTTCGGTCTAACTACCTACGTCTGGGGGCTACCAAGCCAGAGATGAATTTCACTATCAGTAGATTTAATTTACAGACTCAACAACCCAGTTGACATCTCTTAAACTTAAACTCTACTTAATGAACCTTCTACCTAAGAGACCACTTAGGTATGAGAACACTACTCAATCCCTAAATCACTTCAGTGATATAATTCAAAGATCACACACTTTGAATAACACAACTTGATTCTGCTTCACAGCTTAGATCAAGAACAACTCAAAACAACAACACCAATTCACACTAGAATGGTTTACAACACATACACGAAGGCACAAACGACTCTCAGTCTTTAGCTCTCTTTCTTCGTTACTTTTCCTTCAGGATTGATGCGTTTTATATAGCTATTTGATCTGGTCTTGGACCTGCTACAATATCTGACCTGTTTTGTTATTTAAAACTGAATCTTCGACAGATTTTCTCTCTCAAAATCTTCTTAAATCTTCAGCCTTTAAACACTCCTACAAATCTACATCAAATCTGTTTGTAACAGAAAATATCTCCTCCAAGATATTCGCATCCAATTACTCTGTCAGCTCTTCCAAAATCCAGCTAAAACGCAAACCCTAACAACATCACTAAACCTGATGTTATTAATCTTCTGCATACCTGATGTCACAACATCGCATGTGACATCAGACATCCAACTTAAGCACTTAACATAAACCAATGTTAAGACTCAATGTTAAGACATCACCCATGTGACATCAACATTGCACAACTTTGTTTTACCAAAATTCTAGCCAATCCAAGAACCAACACTTGTCTAGAACCCAATGTCAATGGTCACGTAGTATGGGGCACCAAGGCGCTTTCCTCGTGTAGTTCGATACGAAGACCTCACCCAAAAGAGATTCATATGATGGAGTTATCAACCGACATGCTTATGTCATGTGTGATGAACAATCATGTGGATTCATGACTTTGGGGTTTCCTTTTCAACTCTAGATCCTACCTGGTGAGATCCTTGTGATGAGAGCAATCAGCCTTATCCTCCATCCGCTCCTCAAACTTATGAGACCCTGTACATGTGATCCTAGAATCTTGCATTAGCATTGTATCTATGTCATGGCATCACATTTTCAAAAAAATTGCATTCCATATGCATCAATTGTGCATCTTGCATTTCATTCCAAAAACTAAAAACTCATTTCACCATCCTTCATCTCCAGTAAACCAAGTTGATTCCTCGACACCAGTACGCTACTCGAGCCAATACCAAACGAATGATGGATCAAATTCAACAAGATCAAGATGCCTTCAGAGAGGAAATGGACTATGTAAAAAGCAAGATTGATCAGATTTTCGAGACCATAATATCTATGGCCAGAAGAGAAGATAAATTGCGTGATACTACTGCTGCAAAGAACAATGTCCACGTTCAAGGATTCACCTCTCACTCAAGGCCTTCAGTTCCTATTCCCAATCTCATCATCTATGGAATGCCTATGAACTACACTCTTGTCGTTGAAGGAGTCTCTTCTCAACCAATCCCTACATCTAGAGTTACTGTTGGAGCTATCCCGCAAGTGCAACATGTTGTCACTCAGATTCCCATTCCTCGTGCTGAAGAAGAGCTACAAGATGAGTATGAAATGCAAAACTATCATAATGTTGTTCCAATTTCCAATCTTACTGTTGCTCAAGATTCTGAAGCCATTAAGATGTGTCGTGATTTGGCTGAGAAGTTCCGAGTCATGGAAGAGCACAACTCAACTGCTTTAAGTGCCTTGGAAATGTGCTTGGTTCCAGATGTTATGATTCCTCCGCATTTCAAGGGGCCAGAATTCCCAAAATATAAGGGGCTTAGTTGTCCTTACATTCGTCTGAAGATGTACTACCAAAAAATGGCTGCCTACGCCAGGGATGGGAAGCTTATAATCCATCGTTTCCAAGATAGCCTGTCTAAAGTGCCTCTAGAATGGTACATGTAATTGGAGCGAAGCAGTGTACGTACTTGGGTTGAGTTGGCTAAAGCATTGGTTAAGCAATACAAATACAACACTGACCTTGCTCTGAATCATACTCAACTTCAGAGTATGGCTCAAAAAGACAACGAATCCTTCAAAGAGTATGCACAATGTTAGAGGAAGTTAGCTGCAAGAGTGCATCCATCGTTGGTTGACCATGAATTGATTGACATCTTCATGGGTACCTTGCAAGGGAAATACTATGAAAAGTTGATCAGCAGTGTGTCTTCAGGATTCTCAAACATGGTGATTGTTGGTGAGAGAATTGAAGAGGGTCTAAAAAGTGGAAAGAATTAAGGAGATTCTAGCAGCCAGATTGGATTGAAGAAACCTTTCAATGAATTCAAGAAAATGGATGGCAAAACAAATGTTATCTCTTCTCAAAGGGGAAAAGTATAACAGATGACGCCTGCTCCAATACCTTACTTCCAGTATCCGTGTGTTGCAGCTGCGCAATATGCTCCTGTGCCTTATCAGCAAACTGTGCCAACTCCAAATCCTACTCAAATACATCAGCAACATGCCCCTCAGCAATGCACTCCTTAAAAACACAATCCATAACAACTTTAACCTAATTAACAAAGGATGAAGAGGCTAGAAAGACATTTTGATCCTCTGTCTGTGTCATATGCACGTATCTTTCCTTATCTGCTAAAGTATGGGTCGATTACCTTGAGAGAAATAGCTCCTTCAACTGTTATTCCTCCATATTATGATTCCAATGCTCAATGTGAGTATCATAAGGGCGCCCCAGGGCACACAATTGAGAATTGCAGAGCTTTCAAGCACAAGGTTCAAGACTTGATCGAATCTAAGGCTCTCACCTTTACCCCAAGAGTCCCAAATGTCACAACAAACCTCAGGCCGCCACCAAGCTAGTTCTGCAGCAGATCATGAAAAATAGTACATTTCCTCAAAGAAGGCAATCATTATGCCATACCATCATTTTGCATTATTGTATTTTGTTCTTGTTTGTCTAAGTACTGTTTGCTTTAAACATTGTCGTTTGTACTTGGTTTTATTAATGAAATGGTTATGCATGTTCTGAATTAGTCTTGTCATTTTCACTCATTTTCCCATTTATTGCAAAGCACAAACACATAATTCTCCACTTCACTTTCTTTATCAAATTGTTGTTTTAGCAAAGATTGGAGGGAGGATGATGAAAACAAAATACCCATAATTGTTTACTGTATGCTTTTAGATAAAAATCCCATTGATGATGTACATGCATTGTTTCAAATCCCCAAACACTAGAGAGATAAGGAGTTAATCCCTAGTTAACTACTTCGAGCCTAGAAGTAGGAGTTTCCTTCGGATTTCCAAATCCTTACGCTTAACCCGTGTCAGGGTAGTGTTCATTTAACCTGATTATGCGCTCAAATCAGAAGGCGAAATCCAAAAGACATGTCGGTTGTTCTTCAATAACCAATGACTTGGCAGTCACAATCCTTCAGCAAAATCGGAAGAAAAAAAAAAGAAAGCCTGCTAAGTGAAACACCCAAAGAGGCGACTTAGGCAAAAATTAGGGCAATCTCGGTGGACTTGAGAAACAAAATTAGTCCAGGAAAAAGTTAAGGATCAAAAGAAAAAAAGTCAAATTCTCAGCAAAAAAAAAACAGGATTCAGTGACCACCATATCAAAATCAAAGGGTTACCGACATCCATGACAAAAACAAAATAAGGTGACTGCCATTTCAAGCGAACCTTGAATCACCACCCTTACACCGTCAACCCTTTTGGAAGAAGAATGTGTGTACGATTAACTGAACGTATGACTGGAGTTCATCAAGAAGAAGGGGTGGGTACAAACCAAGTTTTGAGCCTTACATACTTTTTTTCAACAAACTGTGAATCAGACCACGTTACAACCCTCAAAAGACCTAATTGAGGCAGGGTTTATTATGAAAGAATGCTACTGCAAGGTTGTGTAAACTGACTCCTAGAGATTTGCTAATATTGAATATTGATGTCATATTCTTGATGTATCTTTCACACACTAGCTAAATCAGCACTGCGTTTGGACTAATGGTCCACTCGCCTCAAACTGTCACATCATTCCAATAAATGACTTTTATAAAGCTTGCATGAGCATCGCATTAAAATCCCCATTTGTGAATGAACAAGTTTAACTACAAATCAGTGTTTGACATCAAAGAAATCTCAACAAGGGGTAATCAAAGAGGAACTTGAAATTTCACTTGTACTGACCCGAATCAAGGTTACCTAAAAACCATTTGAATTTGGGGAAAAATCCTCAAAAGCTCAATCAGGGGCAAGTCATCTTAGGAGCTCAACTTTCAAGGATTAGGCCATTTCGAGAATTGGTTAATCAGGGGCAGACAACTACCATATTTAAGACACTGGGGCAAATCATGTCATGATAACTCCTAAGAGCTCCCGTTCAAGGAGTATTCTTTCAAGAACCCTTCAAACTGGGGAAAAACAAGTTTTAAGAGGGTAGATCCTTTCTGTACTTTCAAGTTAGACAAGCAGAACATTAGCAACCATTGAGTTCAGAGCAAAAGCACAATCATTATGTGTTGATCACGTTGCTACGTTCATTTTCAGGCCATCCTTACCATCAGGCATAATAGTTGTGGTTCTCTTATGAACGAACATACGAATTATGAACAAGTGATCAAACTTGGAGACTGAGAGCATTTTTGTTTACCTTTGATCATGGTGTCGTCAAGGACTGAGTGTCGTGGAATCAATCCTTTAACCAACCAAAGTCCAATCCGCATTGGTAACTACCAAAACAAAAGTCCACCTTGCTGGCACCTTCATACAACCTGTCCAATCACCTTTCTGCATTCACATGCATCATACACATCGCATGTATCATACACATCATATCCATCACATGCATACATGAATAAAATTATATATATCCCCAACATTAGCATCAAGACTTGCATCTCAGTGCGTCAGCATTTGCATCAATTTACATCCAAAGTGGTGTACCTTGTAACGCCCCAGTTTTGTCAGTTTTATTTATTTGAGTCGTTTTGAGTATTTTATTATTATATTATTTTATTTCTGACTTTTATGTGAACATATGTTATTTTTCATCGTGAATATATTTTGTCGCGTTTTGGGAACATTTGCGAGATATTTGAGTGTAGGGGTATTTTGGGCATTTTGATTTATTTTGTTAAGTAGGAATATAATAGAAAATAGAAAGAGAGAAAAATAGTAAGAGAAAGAAAAAGAAGAGAAGAAGAAAAGAAAAGGAGAAGAGAAGAAAATAGAGAATTTGGAAAACTTGGAAATCAATCAACCGACTTTCTAGAACACGATTAAATCGGGTAAGGGTGTGAAACTCGATTATACTATGTTTGTGTATGATTATGTATGTGTTTGCTTGGATGTTTTCTCGCTTTTCCATAGCTTTGAGTTCTAGGTTGGAAATGAGAATTTTGTTAGAAATCGATGGTTTCGCGGTTGAAAATCGGTGTAAACGTAGTAGAATACTTATTATCATGATTGAGTTATGTTTTGATTGTCATATGTTGGTTTGGAAATGTTTGGTTTGAGAAAATATCATTTTTGGGTGATTTGGTGCGCTGCTGGGTTTTGCTGAAATCGCAGGTTCGCACTGCGAATGGCCAGCGAATGGGTGGCGAGCTGTAGCGAGCGATTTTGGACGCGGTTCTTAAGCGTTGGTCGCTCTCTGCGGTTGAGCTTTGACTACAGGTCGATTCATTTTTTATCCTATTGTGAGCTGAATAAGGAAGGGAAATAGATGTCTACAATTAACCCTGCTTTGCATACTGAGTTTAAACAGCGGTCTGTTAGGTTACGAATGCTATCAATGTGGGGGGGCCTTTGTACTGGTTATTTGTATTTTCTCCAATACGGTTTCTTTCTTTTTATCTGGGCAGAAGGTTTCTGGCGGGGAACAAGGATTAGGACTGGTTCTTTTTGATAGGTATGTGAGAGTATGGGATTTTGGTTTTTTGTTGATTGTGCTCGCTAAGATCTTTTCTTTCGATCTTATGCCTACATATTCCCGTTTACCGAAACAGGGAAATTAGAGCGTTCGTAGTTCCTCCTATTCTATGGGTGTTTTTGGTGTCTTGTTCAAAGCCCAAGACGTGAAGAGAAAGGTGATTAGTATCTTGTTCAAAGCCCAAGATGTGAAGCTGAAAAGTCTATTTGTATCTTGTTCAAAGCCCAAGATATGAAGCTGAAGGGCCTCGACTTTAGAGAGAATTTGTCATCTCTAAAGAAGGGTTTGTCTGTCACAACTGTTGGGTGACTGGTTATAAAGGAGAATTACTTTAACCGGGATACGCGGATCCTAGCAATGCCATAATTTCCTTTAAAGAAGATTTTAACCTGAAGGAGAAGACTTTAACTCAGTGTAGAGCAATGCTATCTTTCCTTAGGAATTTCTCATGCTAAAAGAGGGACAGTGGCATGGATGTAGATAATCCAGAGGCTTGCCGCTTACAGCGATTAGATGAAGGGGAAGGAGTTGTTGATGTTTGTGTACTGTGAACGAGGCACATCTTTGATGCTAAAAAGTTGATTGGATCAACCAGTGGTTTTCTTATACAAAGCCTAAGATGAGGCTATTTGTATCTCGTACAAAGCCCGAGAGAAAGGCGAAAAGGTTGACTCAACAGGAGAATCTTTTATACTCAACAAGAGAGTGTTTTTTGTATCTCGTACGAAGCCCGAGATGGAGTCTAAAAGTTTGATTGGCTCAACAAGAGAGCCTTTGTATTTCGTACGAAGCCCGAGATGGAGGCTAAAGGTTTGATTGACTCAACGAGGAAGTCTTTGTATCTCGTACGAAGCCCGAGATGGAGGCGAAAGGGGTGATTGACTCAACGAGGGAATCTCTTATGTGTCTCGTACAAAGCCCGAGAGAGAGGCTAAATGTTGTTTGACTCCGCTGGGGAGAATTTTGGTATCTCGTACGAAGCCCGAGATGGAGGCTAAACATTTGCTTCGCTGGGAAGAATCATTGTACAAAGCCCAAGAGGAGGCTATGGTAACTGTTTCAGTTAAGTGACAGGTCCAGTATACTGATTTTTAAGAGAAAATCAGTTCTTATATGAGCAACACTGTACTCAGGGATTTGATTCAAGGATACGGGTTATTCCTGTTCTTTAAGGAAGCGGGAAATCCAAAGGGTATTGAGACTGTCCGAGTCTGCGGGTTTCCTTCCTATTTAATGAAGGGGTCACTTGAGAATGTCTTTGAGACTCAAGGAAGTTAGACTGTCCGTGTCTAGAGTTTTATCTTTGGTACTATGCTTTGAGAAACAGTAATAGACTCTATGAAAGGACTGTTCTATGAAGATGACTAAGTTCTGTTCCTATACCTCTAGGAGGTCGTCGGGACAATTTGTACGAAGCCCAAGAGGAGGCTAGAAGCTTTTAAGAAGCCGACGGATCCTTGTACTAAGCCCAAGAGAAGGCTATCATTCCCGGAGGAAGAGATCATTATACGAAGCCTAAGAGGAGGCTGTGAATACTTCTAAGAAGCCGTAGGGTCCTTGTACGAAGCCCAAGAGGAGGCGGGGTTGCTTTTAGAAAGCCTGCGGGTCCTTGTACGATGCCCAAGAGGAGGCGGGGTTGCTTTTAGAAAGCCTGCGGGTCCTTGTACGATGCCCAAGAGGAGGCCGATGCTTTTAGGAAGCCCGTGGGTCCCCAAACCCCGAGAAATTCAAGGCAAGCTATTCACAAGGAATAGGTCAAGTCAGGAAAGTTCGAGAATTTGGAAGAAACTCAAAGATGTCATTCACGGAGAAGACATTCATCTTGGGGAGTAGAGTTTCTTGACAATTCCTAATGAGGACAGCCGAAGAGAAGACTGTATCTGGTGATCCTATTGGGGATCTAGTTGTCTATTTCTACGAATAAACGAAACGGCGTCACCTAGTTCTAGACATAGTTGTCGGGGAAACTCTAAATATCTATACTATTATTACACAGTTGATATGAGTTTATGAAAGAAGATTTACAGCGAAACAGCCCCACAATACAGTTATATGTATATGAGTTTATGAAAGGAGACTTACAGTGAAACAGCCCCACAATACAGTTATATACATATGAAAGCGGTAAATGAAAGCGGGTAAATACTTACTCGGTTGTAGAGCTTCCATGTTGTTTGGTTAGTTGTTCAACAAAGAAAGATTGAAAACAACAGTATATTCAAAATCAAAGGAGAAAGTGCTTTGAAAAAGAAAGATTTGGGGCTTACAGCTCAAGGAGAGGCCCAGGGTTTTATCAGTGAGCACACTGTTGAATTTGTACAAAGGGACTTATACAAGTGACTGAGGCCCGAAAGGTTTTCTGTACAAAGGGATGGGTCTTACACTCTATTAGAGGCCCAAGTGAGTTTTAAGAAAAGAAATGGGTCTTACTACTCGAGGGTAGGCCCAATGGTTAATTTTGAAAAGGGCGACGGTCGCGCCGAGGTTTTGGAAACACCATGGGACTTATACAAGTGACTGAGGCCCAAAATTTTGGTATTTACAAAGGGGTTGGGTCTTACACTCTATTAGAGGCCCAAAGAGTTTAAAGAAAAGAAATAGGGCTTACAACACGAGGGGAGGCCCATAGTCTTTATTTTCAAGATGAATATTCACTTTTAAAATGCTTAAAAACAATTTAAAAATGAATTTATTCACAAAAATACCAACTATATTAAATAAATAATATAAATTTGATTTTTTTTTTGTAGAATGAAATATTTTACTATTTTTGTGATTTTTCAGAAAAAGAACCAATAAAAAATAATCAAAATTGAGGGAGTTATTAATTTTCCAAATCATTAAAAAACAATATGAAAAATGAGAAAATATAAAAAAAATGGGGTTGGGTCTTACACTCTATTAGAGGCCCAAAATGTATTTTTGTACAAAAGATGGGGCTTACAACTCAAGGAGAGGCCCAGAATATTTTCAGTTTGAGAATGGCGATCGCGCCGAGATTTTTAACGAATCGGGACTTATACAATAGCTGAGGCCCAAAATTGTTTCGTTAAAAAAGGGTTGGGTCTTACACTCTAATAGAGGCCCAAGTGTTTAAAAATGAAAAGAAATGGGACTTACAGCTCAAAGAGAAGCCCAGTTGATTTTCGTTTGAAAATGACGATCGCGCCGAAGTTTTCTTTTAACGCAGAGGGACTTATACAATAAGTGAGACCCAAAATTGTTTTTGTTAAAAGGGGATTGGGTCTTACACTCTAATAGAGGCCCAAAGTGTTTGAAAAAGATTTGTTAGGGTGAAAATCCAATAAAACCCCAATTTCATTTTTTAGGCATTTTTCCAAGAAAAATTAAGTAAAAAATGATAAAAATATCAAATAAAATCATTAAATAATGATTAAAGTTTATGAAAAAAAATATTTTATCAACATAAATATTTAAAATCATTTTGGTTTTAAAAATCAAGAAAAAAAAAAGAAATCATTTTAAAAGCATTTAAAACAATATAAAACACTATTTTTAAATATATTAAAAATAATACTTTTTTTTTGTGATTTTTTGTGGATTAAAATATTATGGGGTATGAATTGGAAAATGATGATTTTTTGCTATGTGAAAAAAATTGGTTGAGTTTTGAAAATAAAAAGTAAGAAAAAGAGGAAAGATATCAAAATATCATCTCCGACATTTCTTTTGGGGTAAAAACGAGTACCGAAACTTTAATTTTCAACACGTTTTTATCAAATTTCAAACACTCATAACTCTCTCAATTTGTATCGGAATTAAGATCCGGAAGAGCCTATCCTGACCGATTTTTCGCAAGGAATCCGATGGTATTACTCACGCACACGGAAAATCGACACACAAAACGCAGAAATTAAAACCAAAACTGCTATCGTTTTGAAAACATCGTTTCGCGTCGAATTTCCAACACGCGTAACTCTCTCGATTTTTAACCGAATCAAGATCTGCAAGAGCCTATCCTGGCCGATTTTTCGCAAGGAATCCAATGGTATTACTCACGTACACGGAAAATTGACGTACAAAACGCAGAAATTAAAAAACAAAAACTGATATCGTTTAAAAACATCGTTCCGCGTCGAATTTCCAACACGCGTAACTCTCTCGATTTTTAACCGAATCAAGATCCGCAAGAGCCTATCCTGACCAATTTTTCGCAAGGAATCCAATGGTATCGCACATGCACGCTGAAACTCAACGTACTAAACGCAGCGATAAAAAAACTAGAGCTGCTACGTTGTAAAAACGTCGTTCCGCGTTGAATTTCCAACACGCGTAACTCTCTCGATTTTTAACCGAATCAAGATCCGCAAGAGCCTATCTTGACCAATTTTTCGCAAGGAATCTAATGGTATTACTCACGCGCACAGAAAATTAACACACAAAACGCAGAAATAAAAAAACCAAAACTGCACGTGTTTTCGACGTCGTTTCGCGTAAAATTTCCAACGCGCGTAACTCTCTCAATTTTCATCGGAATTGAAATCCGTAAAAACCTATCTTGACCGATTTTTCACAAGGAATCCAATGGTATTATTCACGTACTCGGAAACTTACTGTATAGAACACACAAAGCGAAAAAACCAGAACCGCTATCGTTAATTCGACGTCGTTTCGCGTAAAATTTCCAACGCGCGTAACTTTCTCAATTTTCATCGGAATTGAAATCCGTAAAAACCTATCTTGACCGATTTTTCGTAAGGAATCCAATGGTGTTACTTATGCAAACTAAAACTTAATGTATAGAACACACCAATGAAAAAAACAGAACTGTACATGGTTTTGAAATAACCAAAATTCCACATAAAAACATGTCAAAATGCAAACAGTGGGAGGATCACAACATACACATTAAGGACTACATTTTTGCTTCAAGAATTGTTCAATATGATGCATGTATATGGACAACAAAGGAAAGCATGATTCAAAGAATTCAAGTTGTGGATTTTACCTCTTTTTTGGAGATTTTGGGCAACCTACCAAGTGCTTTGTTCCAGAAATGATTTGATGCTTTGGACAACCTCAAATGACCTCTTAGAAGCTTTTAGGATGGTTGGAATCGGCTGGAAACCTCTGGAGCAAGTTTGTGCGCTTTCTCGCGAAATGGTCAAAAACGGCCAAAATGTCAACTCTCCAAATGGTGTTCCAGATGTGTGGCACCATTTGGGACAGTTCAAGGATGGTATTTAGAGTGTGTTTGAGGTTTTACCTGGCTTGGAAAGTGACTGAATCAAGACATGGCTTGAAAAATGCAAAACAGTGTCATTTTGAGGTTTTGAGAGGTGACTTTGTGATGTTGTGATTACAGGTCACTTTTGATGGTTTGCACAGCTTACATATGATATATATGAGGTGTGTGTGTGATTAGTTTGAGTGGAATTGCTCTCTAGCTCAAAAACTCAGAATTTCCTTACTAAAGAAGGCATTTTGGAGTGAAAGAGAGAATTTGAGGAAAGCATCTGTTTGATGGCTTTAGTGTACTCAAACTGAGCACAAATGAGCTCTATTTATAGTGGAGCAAGTTTGTTTTGGGATCCACAGTGAATGGTGGCTGCAGCAGAGGTTTGGCCAATGTTGGCCAATGAAAATCCAAGTCTCCTCTAGCCATTGACTAGAGGTTAGGGCTCAGAGCTTTGGTTCCCTAGTTGTTAGATAAGTCTTGACTCATTTCAGATGAGAATGGCTCAATCCATGCCACCTCTAAGCATCCATTAAATGCTCCAAACCAAAATTGGAGTTTTGTCCCTCTTTTAGGGATTTCTAGGCTTTGGCATGCTTTTCTTTGTTCCTTGGACTTTGGAGGTTCATGGATCAGATCATCCCACTTGGATTTGATCCTTAGATGTGTCCAAACTGATGACAAGGCTTGAAAATTCGTGTGGCACACAAAATGTGCAAATCTGCCCCTGAAAAATTCAACTTCAGCAAGCCCTTTTGTAAGATCCATAACTCCCTGCTCGAGTATGCTACATGGACGTTCAAGGACTTTTCGGAAAGCTTAGATGACGTACTTCAACTTTGATGTTTGGCCCTAGACCTGGTTCAACTTGGATCATGGAGAAAAACAGCCTTGAAGTTGGGACATTGTGCTAAAATTACAAGGCAGATTTTGGCTAAGTGCTGAAAAATGTCAATTTTAAGTTTTTAGCCATTTTGATCCAAGCATAACTCAAAATCCATGATGAATTGGGATGAAGTGTAGTTGACACTTTTGTAGAGGGGCATGAGGGCTACAAATCAAGCTTTGGATGGGGAAAAATGGCTTTGTGGTTTAGGAGTTATGATCCTCCAAAGTTGGTACCCTTGCCACTTTTTTTCATAACTTAGAAAAATTTCTAAGTTTTTATGGTTACCCCTTTTACAAGTTATACCACTTTCTTTGATTTTTCTTGATGAATGATGGTTCCAATCACACATTAACATCATTTTAGGGTTAAAAAACCATTTTTATGAAAAATCTCAAAAAGTCAAAGTTTGACTTTTGTGCACAATTGACTTTTTATCAGATGAATTCCAAACTGTGCGATCCTTTAGGAAATCATGTCCTTGACCTAAATCAAAATTGATGGACATGTTCCATGGGTGTTATAGGGTGTATTTAATCGTGTCCCACGGCTTGGGAGCATGTCCTGGTCAAAAGTCAAAGCTACAGTTGACTTTTCTCGCGAAACCCTAACTGTGGTTCAGATGAAATTGAAACTTGTTGCTCAAGCTTCTTGGGTCAATCCATTGTTGCAAATGGATCAACGTGGTATGTTGGAGACCCTCAAATCATGTCTTGAGGTCTTGGCTCATGATTTGTCCCAAAAGTCAACTTAGGGGTGAATTAGGTCAAGAAACCATAATTCCTGATTTTTTATGTATGCATCCCCCGAGGCTAAATTGACTTGGTGATTGGGTCCATGAGGTTCCATGGAGTATATTAGGTTATGTTTTGGATCATTGGCTCATGCCCAGAGGAAAATTTCCATCTGGAGGCCCTGGTCGACCAAAACCCTAATTTGGTGACACTGTCGATCTTGAAGCTTGATCCACCTAGAAGGGAGCATCCTTGTGCTTAATCCTTGAAGTGGGAGTCCTCTTGATCCATTGTGGATATTTGAGAGGCTAGAAAAGTTGAAGATCATGTCATTCCTTGATTGATCCTTTGTCTAAGAGCTCTGCGAGGGCTTGAAACCCTAAATCCTGTTTGTAGTGAATGCTCACCCATCTTTGGGGAGACTAATGAGGTATGATGGTCCATCCACATTGTGCTGATGATTTGCACAATGATGGGAAATCTTAGTGGTCAAAATTTGGGGTATGACACGAACGTTCGCGTGATGTTCGCACTGCGAACGTTGTATTATTTTTCATTCTGCCACTATTCGCTGGAGGATTCGCATTGCGAATGGGGGTAGCGAGCATTCGCTGGATGGTCGCACTGCAAATGTTGGGAATTTTCTAGGCTATTTCACTTCTGCCACTGTTCGCTGGGACATTCGCACTGCGAATGAAGAAGCGAAGGACTTGCTAAGAGGTTCGCATTGTGAACATGACAGCTTTTCCCAATTTGTTTTCTTTGTAACTTTTGATCTGTGGTTCGGTTTGAGGCGTGCTTTGATGCGTTAGAAAGCTTGTAGCATGTACTTTCTTATGATGATGGTTTTGAGATTGTTGGCCGATTAAATTATGTCAGAAATTAGAAAATGTGTTGTTTTGTTGTCGACTTTTGCCGTTTAATTGTGTGAACTTGATGTGTATGTGCAATATGCTGTTGGTATGGATATTGTATGACTTGTGTACTGTTGAGTGATGAAATTTCATGAAATACATATTGTGATGATGGTTGGTGGCCTTACGGCAAGAAAATGCGATGTATGGTAATTGTTGATATATGCATGATTATGGATGTGTATATGTATGCATATTAAATGTCATGAGTCATTATATGCCAAACATCATGATATGCATTGTTGTGACATCCTGAGTGGCGGATTGATTCCAGACGAAATCTGCTATAACATCGTGCGCCTTAAAAATAAGAGGACCTAAAGCGATTTGATATATCGTGCGCCTTAAAAATAAGAGGACCTAAAGCGATGGTTATAGATGATCGTGTGCCCATGTGGGGTGTGAGCGATCGGATTGTGCGCCTTATACCGAAAGGACCTAAAGCAATCCATAAACGTCGTGCGCCTTATACCAAGAGGACCTAAAGCGACGGGGAACATCGTAGGCCCGACGGGGTGTTACTTGAGTGATCCTCAGTAACGAGCGATGATTCCAGCAGAGTTCCTGAGTGAACTAGTGATGAGAAATATTGGAAGTTGGTACCGCATGGCATGTGCATAGAGTCGTTGTGTCAGTCTCTGTGCATTTACATAAATCATGGATTAATTGTGCATGGAATCGTTAATGTGATTGATGAGATGGAATATGTATAATTGTATTGATGATGAGTGTATTGTGTATGACTGATGTGCATTGTTGTGGAATACTTGATAAGTGTACTGTGTTGTGTTGTAATTGATTGTGGTGCAATTATGGTGAGAATATTTGACTTGTGTGTTTCTGTGTTAATATATAATTATATGCAACTGTATTATGATTGTTTTTTTCACCCTTCTACTGTTTTATAATGCTCTATGAGGCATTGCATATTAGAGTTGCTGGAGGTCTTTTTGTGAAGCATTGCGTCTTCATTCTTTTGTCAGTAGGCTCTGATATGTGACACCGGGTAGTTAGGGTGGCCGTTTGTGATTATTTTGTACTATGTATATGTATCTTTTGGATTGTACATGTATGATTTGATGTATGATAAACTTTCATGATATATATATGTTGATATTCAGTTACGGATTTTCCGCTTATATTCTGTAAATGGATTGTGGGTGTATTACTACCTGAATTGTTGCATATCTTTATGAGCAGGTGTTGTATGTTTGTTTCAAATTGATGTGACCCCTCGGTCTATGCCGTGTATGTTTAATTATACTCTGATGAAACTTTGAATTTTATTTATCGCTTTAATAGCTTGGGGGTATAGAAGGGGGTGTTACATTAAGTGGTATCAGAGCCAGTCCGTGTCAGTCCGTGTCAGTTGGTGTCTGGGTGTGTTAGTCTTTGTCGGTGTTGGCGTTTGGATTAAGCTGTTTGTTTAACCATAGTTTCTGTTATTGGAAATGAACAGAATATGGCTGGTAGGAATGATGCTGCTTTGGCTGCTGCTATGCAAGCTATGGCTCGTGCTGTGCAGGGTGCACCTAATGCTGCGGGTAATGATGAGTTCAGGAAGAACAAACCGCATGTCTTCAAAGGGAGACATGATCCTGATGGTGCTCAGATTTGGTTGAAATAGATTGAAAGGATTTTTCGAGTTATGGATTGTGCGGAGGACAGTAAGGTGAGACTGGGAACTCACATATTGCAGGAAGAAGCTGATGACTGGTGGGTTAGTGCTCGTCAGGTGTTAGAAGCGGGGGATGAAGAAGTTACTTGGGAATTGTTTAGCCAGGAGTTTCTAAGGAAGTATTTTCCCGAGGATGTTAGAGGAAAGAAGGAAATTGAGTTCTTGGAACTGAAACAAGGTAGTATGTCTGTTGTTGATTATACTGCTAAGTTTGTGGAACTTGTGCAGTTTTATCCTTCTTATGCTGAAGCGACTGCAGAGTTTTCTAAGTGTGTGAAGTTTGAGAGTGGATTGCGTCCTGAGATTAAGCAGGCAATCGGTTATCAGAGGATAAGAAGGTTTGCTGATTTGGTGGAATATTGTAGGATTTATGAAGAGGATAGTAAGGCTCGTTCTACTCACTACAAGAGTGTGAGTGACAGAAAAGGGAAGCAACAGTTTCGTAGTGGTCCGTATGTAACACCAGCGGATAAAGGTAAACAAATGGGTACTTTTGATTGAAGGTCAGGTGGAGGAGGTATGTCTAATTCTCCGAGATGTTTTAAGTGTGGTGAGTTGGGGCATCGTCAGTTCGAGTGCAGGAAAGATGTGAGAAAATGTTCTAATTGTGGAGGTGTCGGACATGTCGTAGCTGATTGTAAACGGAAGAATATGGTGAACTGTTTCAACTGTTGTGAACCTGGTCATATTAGCACAAAGTGTCAGAAACCGAAGCAAGCTCCAACTAGTGGGAAAGTTTTTGCCTTGGCAGGGACTCAGACTTCAAGTGCAGATCGTCTGATCAGAGGTACTTGTTTTATTAATAGTACGCCTTTAGTTTCTATTATTGATACTGGAGCGACTCATTCGTTTATTTCGTCTGAGTGCGCGAAACATTTGAATCTTGTGTTGTCTTTGATGGATGGTGAGATGGTTATTGATACTCCAGCAATGAGGTCAGTAACTACTTCTTTGGTGTGTTTGAGTTGTCCTTTGACCATTTATGGTAAAGACTTTGAGATGGATTTAGTGTGTTTGCCGCTGGAGGGTTTAGATGTGGTTCTGGGAATGAATTGGTTGCAATTCAATCGGGTTCATATTGATTGTTATCATAAGCTAGTAATGTTTCCTTCTCTTGAGGAAGACGAAGACTCGAGTTTCTTATCTACCAAAGAGTTGAAGAGACTTTTGGCGGAGGAACCTCAGTTGTTCGGGTTGTTTGCATCTTTGACTGTGGATAGTCAAGTTTCGCTTGATGTGTTTCCTGTTGTGTGTGATTTTCCGGAAGTGTTTCCTGAGGATATTTCAGATGTGCCGCCGGAGAGAGAGGTGGAGTTTTCTATAGATCTAGTTCCTGGTACTAGACCTGTTTCTATGGCACCTTATCGTATGTCGGCATCTGAGTTGGTTGAGTTAAAGAAGCAGTTGAATGAATTATTGGAGAAGAGGTTTGTGAGACCAAGTGTGTCGCCTTGGGGTGCTCCAGTTTTATTGGTGAAAAAGAAAGACGGAAGTATGCGGTTGTGTATTGATTATCGCCAGTTGAATAAGGTGACGATTAAGAATAAGTATCCTCTTCCGAGAATTGATGATCTGATGGATCAGTTGGTTGGTGCTTGTGTGTTCAGTAAGATTGACTTAAGGTCGGGGTATCATCAGATTAGGGTGAAAGAGAAAGATATTCAGAAGACGGCTTTTAGGAAACGTTACGGTCATTATGAATATTCTGTGATGCCGTTCGGGGTTTCTAATGCGCCAGGTGTGTTCATGGAGTACATGAATCGTATTTTCCACGAGCATTTGGATCGATTTGTTGTTGTGTTTATTGATGATATTTTGATTTATTCTAAGTCTCGGGAGGAGCACGTGGAGCATTTGCGTATTGTTTTGCAGCTTTTGAAGGAAAAGAAGCTTTTTGCCAAATTGTCTAAGTATGAATTTTGGTTGTCGGAAGTGAGTTTTCTTGGACACGTGATTTCAGGTAATGGTATTTCTGTGGATCCATCTAAAGTAGAAGCAGTTCTACAATGGGAGGCTCCGAGATCTGTTACTGAAATTCGAAGCTTTTTGGGTTTAGCCGGATATTATCGAAGGTTCATTGAAGGTTTTTCTAAACTAGCACTTCCTTTGACCCAGTTGACTTGTAAAGGACAAGCGTTCATTTGGGATATTCGGCGCGAGGAAAGTTTTAATGAGCTGAAGAGAAGATTGACGACAGCTCCGATTTTGATTTTGCCGAATCTTAATGAATCGTTTGTGGTGTATTGTGATGCGTCTTTGATTGGTCTAGGTGGTGTTCTGATGCAAGAAGGTAAGGTGGTGGCTTATGCTTCGAGGCAGTTGAGAGTGCATGAGAAGAATTACCCTACGCATGACTTGGAGTTAGCGACTGTGGTTTTTGTGTTGAAAATTTGGAGGCATTATCTTTTTGGTGCGAGGTTTGAAGTCTTTAGTGATCACAAGAGTTTGAAATATTTGTTTGATCAGAAGGAATTGAATATGAGACAACGTAGATGGTTGGAATTTTTGAAGGACTACGACTTTGGCTTGAATTACCATCCTGGTAAAGCTAATGTGGTAGCCGATGCGTTGAGTCGAAAATCGTTGCATATGTCCGCTTTAATGGTTAAGGAGTGGGAGCTTTTGGAATCGTTTAGAGATTTGAGTTTGGTATGTGAAGTGTCGTCGGATAGTGTGAGGCTGGGTATGTTGAAGGTTACTAATGATTTTCTGATGACGGTGAGGGAGAAACAGAAGTTGGACGTGAAATTGGTGGATTTGATGTTGGTCGACGGAAAAGAGGCGAGTGGTGATTTTCAAGTGGATATTAATGGTGTTTTGAGGTTCCGAGGTCGAATTTGTATTCCTGATGATGTGGAGTTGAAAAAGATGATTTTGGAAGAAGGGCACCGGAGTAATTTGAGTATACATCCGGGAGCTAATAAGATGTACCAAGATTTGAAGAAGATTTTCTGGTGGTCGGGATTGAAAAGAGATGTAGCTCAGTTTGTGTATGCTTGTTTGACGTGTCAGAAGTCGAAAGTGGAACACCAGAGGCCGAGTGGTTTGTTGCAACCGTTGGATATTCGTGAGTGGAAGTGGGATAGCATCTCCATGGGTTTTGTGACGGGGTTGCCGAATACACAGCGAGGGCATAACACTATTTGGGTGGTTGTTGATAGGCTGACTAAATCGGCTCATTTCATTCCGATTGACATCAGTTTTTCTTTGGAGAGGTTGACTGAGATTTACATCAGTGTGATTGTGAAGTTGCATGGGGTTCCATTGAGTATTGTTTTGGATCGAGATCCGAGGTTTACCTCGAGATTTTGGGAAAGTTTATAGAAGGCGTTGGGTTCTAAATTGAGATTGAGTTCGGCTTATCATCCGCAGACGGATGGGCAGTCGGAGAGAACGATTCAGTCTTTGGAAGATTTATTGAGAGCGTGTGTTTTGGAACAAGGTGGTGCGTGGGATAGTTATCTTGCGTTGATTGAATTCACGTATAATAACAGTTTCCATTCTAGTATTGGAATGGCACCATTTGAAGCACTGTATGGACGAAGATGTCGAACACCGTTGTGTTGGCACGAATCAGGTGAGAGTTCGGTAGTTGGACCAGAGATGGTGCAGCAGACTACGGAAAAGTGAAGCTTATTCGTGAGAAAATGAAGGCTTCTCAGAGTAGGCAAAAGAGTTATCATGATCGGAGAAGAAAAGATCTTGAGTTTCAAGAGGGCGATCATGTATTTCTAAGGGTTACGCCGGTAACAGGTGTGGGTCGTGCATTGAAATCGAAGAAACTTACTTCTCGGTTTATTGGTCCTTACCAGATATCTGCGAGAGTGGGTGTTGTGGCTTATAGGGTGGCGTTGCCGCCGAGTTTGTCGAATTTGCATGATGTGTTCCATGTTTCGCAGCTTTGGAAGTATGTTCCGGATCCGTCGCATGTGATTCTGATGGATGAGGTTGAGGTAAGGGAGAACCTTACGGTCGAGGCATTACCAGTTAGGGTTTTGGATCGCGAGGTGAAGCGGTTGAGAGGCAAGGATATTGCACTTGTGAAAGTGGCGTGGGGAGGCGCTGCCGAGGGCAATTTGACTTGGGAGTTAGAGAGTCGGATGCGGGAGTCGTATCCAGAGTTGTTCGTCTCAGGTATATTTTCGAGGACGAAAATTTCTAAGTGGGGGAGAGTTGTAACGCCCCAGTTTTGTCAGTTTTATTTATTTGAGTCGTTTTGAGTATTTAATTATTATATTATTTTATTTCTGACTTTTATGTGAAAATATGTTATTTTTCATCGTGAATATATTTTGTCGCGTTTTTGGAACATTTGCGAGATATTTGAGTGTAGGGGTATTTTGGGCATTTTGATTTATTTGGTTAAGTAGGAATATAATAGAAAATATAAAGAGAGAAAAATAGTAAGAGAAAGAAAAAGAAGAGAAGAAGAAAAGGAAAGGAGAAGAGAAGAAAAGAGAGAATTTGGAAAACTTGGAAATCAATCAACCGACTTTCTAGAACACGATTAAATCGGGTAAGGGTGTGAAACTCGATTATACTATGTTTGTGTATGATTATGTATGTGTTTGCTTGGATGTTTTCTTGCTTTTCCATAGCTTTGAGTTCTAGGTTGGAAATGAGAATTTTGTTAGAAATCGATGGTTTCGCGGTTGAAAATCGGTGTAAACGTAGTAGAATACTTGTTATCATGATTGAGTTATGTTTTGATTGTCATATGTTGGTTTGGAAATGTTTGGTTTGAGAAAATATCATTTTTGGGTGATTTGGTGCGCTGCTGGGTTTTGCTGAAATCGCAGGTTCGCACTGCGAATGGCCAGCGAATGGGTGGCGAGCGTTCGCGTGATGTTCACACTGCGAACGTTGTATTATTTTTCATTCTGCCACTGTTCGCTGGAGGATTCGCATTGCGAATGGGGGTAGCGAGCATTCGCTGGATGGTTCGCACTGCGAACGTTGGGAATTTTCTAGGCTATTTTGCTTCTGTCACTGTTCGCTGGGACATTCGCACTGCGAATGAAGAAGCGAAGGACTCGCTAGGAGCTTCGCATTGCGAACAGGACAACTTTTCCCAATTTGTTTTCTTTGTAACTTTTGATCTGTGGTTCGGTTTGAGGCGTGGTTTGATGCGTTAGAAAGCTTGTAGCATGTACTTTCTTATGATGATGGTTTTGAGATTGTTGGCCGATTAAATTATGTCGGAAATTAGAAAATGTGTTGTTTTGTTGTCGACTTTTGCCGTTTAATTGTGTGAACTTGATGTGTATGTGTAATATGCTGTTGGTGTGGATATTTTATGATTTGTGTACTGTTGAGTGATGAAATTGCATGAAATACATATTGTGATGATGGTTGGTGGCCTTACGGCAAGAAAATGTGATGTATAGTAATTGTTGATATATGCATGATTATGGATGTGTATATGTATGCATATTAAATGTCATGAGTCATTGTATGCCAAACATCATAATATGCATTGTTGTGACGTCTTGAGTGGCGGATTGATTCCAGAGGGAATCTGCTATAACATCGTGCGCCTTAAAAATAAGAGGACCTAAAGAGATTTGATATATCGTGCGCCTTAAAAATAAGAGGACCTAAAGCGATGGTTATAGACGATCGTGTGCCCATGTGGGGTGTGACCGATCGAATTGTGCGCCTTATACCGAGAGGACCTAAAGCAATCCATAAACGTCGTGCGCCTTATACCAAGAGGACCTAAAGCGACGGGGAACATCGTAGGCCCGACGGGGTGTTACTTGAGTGATCCTCAGTAACGAGCGATGATTCCAGCAGAGTTCCTGAGTGAACTAGTGATGAGAAATATTGGAAGTCGGTACCGCATGGCATGTGCATAGAGTCTTTGTGTCGGTCTCTGTGCATTTGCATAAATCATGGATTAATTGTGCATGGAATCGTTAATGTTATTGATGAGATGGAATATGTATAATGGTATTGATGATGAGTGTATTGTGTATGACTGATGTGCATTGGTGTGGAATACTTGATAAGTGTACTGTGTTGTGTTGTAATTGATTGTGGTGCAATTGTGGTGAGAATATTTGACTTGTGCGTTTCTGTGTTAATATATAATTATATGCAACTGTATTATGATTGTTTTTCTCACCCTTCTGCTGTTTTATAATGCTCTATGAGGCATTGCAGATTAGAGTTGCTGGAGGTCTTTTTGTGAAGCATTGCGTCTTCATTCTTTTGTCGGTAGGCTCTGATATGTGACACCGGGTAGTTAGGGTGGCTGTTTGTGATTATTTTGTACTATGTATATGTATCTTTTGGATTGTACATGTATGATTTAATGTATGACAAACTTTCATGATATATATATATATATATATATATATATATATATATATATATATATATATATATATATATATATATATATATATTGATATTTAGTTACGGATTTTCCGCTTATATTCTGTAATTGGATTGTGGGTGTATTACTACCTGAATTGTTGCATATCTTTATGAGCAGGTGTTGTATGTTTGTTTCAAACTGATGTGACCCCTCGGTCTATGTCGTGTATGTTTAATTATACTCTGATGAAACTTTGAATTTTATTTATCGCTTTAATAGCTTGGGGGTATAGAAGGGGGTGTTACATACCTTCACAAAATGAAACATGCATACATGCGTGAGTCAGGATCTAGGATCAATCATGAGATTCCAGGCCAATCCTCATCCTAGCCAGTGGCATTTCTCTGAGTCAATGGGCGCTCCCTATTGAGTTATTTTCTTCAACCTTTTGTTAATGAAGTTGCTATCCTCAGAGCAGTCAGTGGTGTTTCTCTGAGAGAGTTCTTACCATGCGTTGTTCAGTAGGCGTTCCCCATTGAGTTATTTTCTCCAACCTTTTGTTGATGAAGCTGGGATCCTCAGCTCAGCCAGTGGTATTTCTCTGAGTGAGTTCTTACAAAACTTTGTTTAGTGGGTGTTCCCCATTGAGTTGTTGTCTCCAACCTTTTGTTGATGAAGTTGTTATCCTCATACCAGTCAGTGGTTTTTCTCCAAGTAGATTCCTACTTTCCTTGATGGGCGTTCCCCAGTGAGTTGGTTCCTTTCAACCTTTTGTTGATAAAGATGGTGTTCCTTGGTGACTTCTTTGCTTCAACCTTTTGTTGATATCTCCAAACAAGTCTTACTCATTAATATATCGATATTCCTCTAGCAAGTTTGCTTTTTTGACCTTTTGTCAATAATCTTACTAGCATCCTTTTGGTGATAGCAAATGGTGCTTCAATCTAACCTGCATCCTTTTGGTGATGGTGATTATTGAAGTTGGGAAATTACTATCATCCTTTTGATGATAGCAATTTGTGTTATACCGCCATACTTTTGGTGTCGGCAATCCTTAAAGCTTTGGTCTATTTAATGTTATCCTTTTGGTAATAGCAAGTTGTGTTTTGATCTTACCCTCATCCTTTTGGTGATGGCGATCATTGAGTGTGTGCTTACTATTATCCTTTTGGTAATAGCAAGTTGTTTTGTGTACTTATTATCATCCTTTTGTTGATAGCGAGTTGGGTGTGTTCACTATCATCCTTTTAGTGATAGATTTGTCATCCTTTTGGTGTTGGAAATATGTGGTGAGCTTACTATCATCGTTTTGGTGATAGTAAGTTGTGTGTGTTTACTATCATCCTTTTGGTGATAGATCCGTCATCCTTTTGGTGTCGGAGATCTTGGTGTGTGTTCTATATCATCCTTTTGGTGATAGATCCTTCATCTTTTTGGTGTCAGAGACCTGTGTGTGTGTGTGTGCTTACTATCATCCTTTTGGTGATGGCAAGTTGTATGCATTCACTATCATTCTTTTGGTGATAGATCTGTCATCCTTTTAGTGTCAGAAATCTGCGTGTGTTCTCTATCATCCTTTTGGTGTCGGAAATATGTGTGTAAGTACTATAATCCTTTTGGTGATAACGAGTTGTGTGTGTTTACTATCATCCTTTTGGTGATAAATTTGTCATCCTTTTGGTGTCATAAATCTTTGTGTGTACTTACTATCATCCTTTTGGTGATGGTAAGTTTTGTGTATTCACTATCATCCTTTTGGTGATAGATCCATCATCCTTTTGGTGTCGAAAATCCTTGTGTGTGTTTACTATCATCCTTTTGGTGATAGATCTGTCATCCTTTTAGTACCGGCGATCTTTGGAGTTTTGGTTTGTGTATCATCCTTTTGGTGATGACAACCTCTGATACCATTATGTACTTACTATCATCCTTTTGGTGATAGCAAGTTTTTGACCTCACTTTCATCCTTTTGGTGAAGAGTCATTGAGTTATGTGCTTACTATCATCCTTTTGGTGATAACCAGCTTTGTTGACCTCACTGATATCCTTTTGGTATCAGCGACATTCAAAGTTTTGATGTTACTGTCATCCTTTTGGTGTTGGTAACTTCTGTCATTCTAATCTCATCGTCCTTATGCAAGTTATACAGCATCTACTCAAGGGTCGACATTGATTTGATATCCTGTTTCCCAAACATCTTTCTTTCTTTTGAGACAAATTCAGAGTCTTTTGTATCTAATTGACTTCTACCTTGAAAGTGAACACTGTGGCAGGTCACCTTACTAGGTTTAAGGCAATTAGATAGGGGCAACTGTCATACCCAAAATGTTTCCAACCTGTATAATATTACCCTCATTTGTATTTCTGTTTACTAACCATTATTTAAAAATCCAAAAATATGTTGCTTTTACTTTCTTTTTTTCTTATTGTCTAAGTCGGAGTTGTTGCAAGGTTGAATTGGGTGTCAAACAAGGTTATCAGGTCAGGTGTGTGTGCAGTATTGATTGAAGTTTAATTGGTTTTGACCTAATCTCGGTCGAACAAGAGTTTGTTTTATGATCAAGGCATCAGGGTGTGATATAATTCAAATGCTTCATGACTGATGATCATCAATGACTAGTTCATTTCAATTAGGGTTTTATGCACTGAGTCATGGTGTGTTAATTTCAAGGCCTGTTCATTTAGTCCATAGTGAAGATTCTGATTCATCATAATACAAGTGACCATATGTTCAAGATCGATTCATTTGTGGATCCATTCCTCAATGTATGATCATTTTTTGTCATGACATTGTCAAAGAGTTTTCAAGCGCACAATTTGGTTTATGTTGGGTTTTTATTTGATCAAGTGATGTCCAAAGCCTTTTTATAAGGGCGATCAGGATTGTTTAACATGGAATCAAGTCTTTATTCGATTTCAAGAGAAGATTCAAGATTGGTGATTTTTTTGGAGTCAATTCAAGGCATTGCAAAATAAATTCAAGGGTGCAAAAATCAAATTTCAAGATTACCATGTTAAAGCCCATATGTTAAAAAAAATAGAAGAAGTGGAGTCCATTACATCACCATATATTCAAAAAAATTAGAAAAATAAGAAAACTTCATGAAATTTCCACAAAAGAAATATGAAACCAATTCTAGTCCATTGCTTTACAACCCAATTCACGTCTTGGAACAAGCCCATTTGACAACAAAATTGCAACAAAGAAATTTACAAAAAAAAAGGGAAATATCCTTCATAACTAAAGCCACGACCCACTATTATTCATGCTTCAACAACTTCAACCATCATCACAATATCAAGCCAAGTGAGTGACACAGCCAAGTCGTTTCACATATGATGCAACCTAACTTTCCTAGCCTCATGATCAATTGACAAGCCAAGGAGAAATTCAAGTCAATACCAACAAACACTCCCCACACGCCATTCAGCCTTCCACTACACAAATTAACTTCGTCAGCCTTCAATTAAATAACAAAGCTTCAGCTACACAGGCCAAATCAAGCGAGTTTCATACAACCAAAACTGACCCCACAAAGTGCTACTTTAGCCAACAAATTTCCCAGCCACGAAAACACGTACAAGCCATAGACAAACATGAAAATATCACTCCAAGTAACAAATTGCAACGATACACAAATATCAGCCATAAATAACAAGAGCAATCCCACAACGAACACACACATACTACTCAGCTACGCACCATTTCAGCCTCACAAAACAACAAATATCCAAGCCAATATCATGCTTCAGCTTCACGCAGCAAGCCACAACAATACGCACACAACACGCACTAAAAACAAATTGCAGCAATGTCACATATGCCACACGAACCCACACAACAAAGCCAGTACGCAATAAATTGCAAAAACAAACATTCTACACAAACAAATTCCAAATCACATCTCACCTTCACTATAAATAAGCCTCTCCTCATTTCATTTCACCAAGCTCTTTTGAGCCAATGAAACGCTGCCTCTATCCCTCTGCAAACTTCATTCTCCAAACCTTCAACACACAAACCTTCAAATCAATAATAACAATCCATCTCTTCCCTTTCAAACTACAAACACAAATTAACAACAACACCTTTTCAGAAGCGAATCAGGGTGAAAGAGAGAAAACAGAGATTGAGAGAACCCGTGTTAAGTGAACGAGATCGAGAGGGAGATGAGATGAATAGCAGTTGAGACGCGAACGAGTGAGGTGAAATAGCATAGAGAGTTGCAAAAGAAAGTTTGGGATGTATGAAGCCATGTTGTCGTTTCTCCAATTTCATACTTGTTTTCTATTCGTTCTGACATAGAGATGAGAGAAGAGGTTCTTTCCTCTTTTTTGTGTTTGCTGTTTTTTTTTAAGGCTTACTCTCTTGTTCATGGATTGGGCTGTCAAGCCCATGTCATCCTTCTATGCACACACCCTTCTATTCTTTTTTTTTTTTGGTATTATTTGCTCTTTAAGAAATTTTTCAATATATTTGGAATGTATTCTTGGCATTTTTGCTTATTAATTTTTTATCTATGATCTTATTTTATTTTCATTTCCATTTTGTTCTTATTTTTTTTAATTTAGGTCAATGAAGTCTTGATATCATAGAATATTGGTTATTGAAGTTGTTTAACCTTCATTATTTCAAATATGTAGGTGAATGATCATTTGGATCATTTTCTATACTTTGGGATAGTGATAGGTTACCTTTGATCAATTGATGGAAGTTCTTGATTAAGACGAGACTGTTCTCTTTTTCTTTTCGTGTGGCACGACTTTAGGAGAATGATCTACATATCATTTCTATATTGTGTTTTAACACAAATATTGTTATTGACCAGCCTCCCATAGTATGTTCTTCCTCGTAGATTGTGCTACGATTACTTAACATAGCGCTAAATTGGTCTTGATTCAAGAAAGTGATCATCTGATCAATGGCAATTAACAACTAACATTTAACTCTTACATTTCTGCTATATACTATTCTTGATATTTACTTTCCGCCATTTACTTTTCTGCAACTTATATCATTGTTCATCTATTTTATTTGTTCATATATTTCATTGTTCATCTTATTCATCTTTGTTCATCTCATTAAATAACACAAAAACATGATAAAATGATTGAAAACCCTAAAAAACTTTCTAAACTTGAACTATGGTTACTATCCCTTGCACCATGGAGATTTGGACCTTGTAATTAAACCCTAGAAAAGGAGGCATTGGGATTGGACTTCTCTTTTATTTCTGTCTTAGCTTAGGATACTACTTGCACATCATTCATAGCTTACTCTTGGGCTTTCTTACAATGAGACTTATTTAATCAATTACTTCTAGTTGATCGTCTAAAAGACTAGTCCACTTTGCTAGTACACTCATAGTTTATCATTTGGGTTGTGTGTTTATTGCTTATTTCATCCCCGTTTGGAAAAATGTATCCCCATTCACATGACGTGTAATAATTTTTACCGCCTTCTATTTGCTTTCTAGTTGCTTTCTAGTTGCTTAGGCTTTCTTTAATGCAAGAATAAAATCAATCACCACTTTTCAAAAGAACACAAATAAGCTTAATCCAACGTCAGACATTTTTCATAAAAATCAATTACAATAGGTTTCCATTACCATAAACCCTCAACCAATCACACTCCATTTTGCATTCACTCTTTGTAAGTCGATTTCCTTTTGCATCGCCATGAACTGTCCCATTGACCAAAACATTTTCTTAATCAACCAAACAAACCCTTGATCCATCATCAAATATCTTTTTCTTAAGCAAAATCAAAACACAATAAGATACAAATAGGATTATGCTCCACGAGCCTTAAGTGGTAGATAAGGAGTGAGAATGGAGCTTTCCTACACTCACTCTGATGATTTTGACACAAGACGTTTAGCTTGTTAGCTCGAAATGATCACCTCTACCAATAGTATTTAGTGCAATCCTAATCAAGAACAATCTCTTCTCAAAACCTAAAAACAACATCAACTCATCAAACTTCTCTTTTTTGCGCCTTAGGGCCTCACTCCGAAAATCCTTTTTCAAGGTAAAATCAACCAACAAACAACCATTTTTTAGGTTGAACTACGAAGCTCTGACTTTCTCATTGCACTATGAGGGTACGTAGGCACGAGGCCAACGCCGAGGCAAGCACCCTAATATAAAACATCCTTTTTCCCTTTAGTAGATAAACCTTTAGATAAACAACACCCTTTCATGTGTAGACAACCTAGACAGTTCCCATTGAGTACAACAGATATAGGGGTGTTAATACCTTCCCCTTGCATAACCGACTTCCGAACCCTGACATTGGTTGCGACAACCATGTCTTATCCTTTTTGTTCTGTGGGTTTTATTGATATTTTCCCTTTCTCTCTTTTGGGAAAAAATAAAGTTCGGTGGTGACTCTTCTTTCAGTCCATCTGCGAGCTTTCCTCGCGAGGTCGTATTCTTTTTTTTAAGGTACGACACTATGATATGTATGTACATCTTGCTATTCCACCATTCAAATTCAGTAGAGTCTCCACTAAATGTTGTAGGTCTAGCAACATAGTTATTCTTTTCATATGTACTATAATCATGATTAACATCACCAAGAGGAGTAACTTGTGTATTAGGAATACCATCACTAGAGTGATATGTTTCAGAATCATAATCACTCATGGTAAAGAAAGTGTTTTTCTCAGGATCTTTTCAGCACCAATGTTAAGTGTATATCACATACCTTGCTTTGATGCCAACTGAAGGTGAGAAAAACATAAGGGGGTTGCATTGTGTTGGCCTTTTATCTTCTAAGCTTTTTCTTCTTTTGATTCTGATGAATCTTAATCAGATTATGGACACTTGGTTTAGAGTCTGACTCAGAAAAACTTGGTTTACTTCTAAAAGTTCTTATCAGATTCTGAACTAGAATCTGATTTAGAGTATCAGAGTTGACAGTTGTGGAATAATAAGTACAAAAGCAAGGAAAGTAAAATTAGATACAAAAGCAATTATCCTAGTTCCTCTCACAACTTAAGAGTTGTCCAGTCCCCTTGCATTTCTAAGAAATTTCCAATATAACCAAACTGATTATAAATACTCAAGCCCTAAGCAAGAAACTTACAATGCTCTAACCCACAAGTAAAAGACTTCTATGCTTAAGCATACAAGTAAGAGACTTCCAACGCTCAAACCCTCAAGTAAGAGACTTCTATGCTCAAGCCCACATACAAGAGACTTTAAATTCTCAAGCATTAAAGTAAGAGACTGCTTACTCTATAACAAAAAGTTAAGAGATTTGAGTAACAACTACACTTGATATACAATTAGAGGTGTAGACAGAATACAACTTAGAAATACTTTAACCTTAAGAAATTATAAAGTATACACAATGTTAAGATGTTCTAAGTCTAGCTTATTTTTTATAGAGCAACTTCTCTTTGAAATGTCAAGGTTCAGAGTCTTGCATAGCAGTGTGTTGTATTGGTTGATCTTCTTCTTCAGGATTCCTAATCCTTATATAGAGAGGAAGAAAAAAAAACGCTGAAGACTTTCACCAAAAGGTTGTGCTAGCTTTCTACTTTATTTGGCACATCAAGAAAGCGCATTTCTGCAAGAACAATTATCGGTTGAGGCTCAGACAATAAAGAAGATATTTTTCCTTAAGTCTTCATGTGATCAAAAGGTCTATGAGTCTATCAAAGTTTCCTCGATTGAAGAGAATATGCTTTAGAGGTTGATTTTCTTTAGAGTTCACTCTTTAGAGGGTGATCTCTTCAGAGTCTGCTTCTTGGTTTATGAAGCTTTAGAGTCTGGGTCACCTGAGGCTGAATTTCTTTAGATTATGGATCTTCATCAGATCCAGAGTCTTCAGAAGTGATCTTCAGAGCCAGAGTTTGAACTTCAAATTCAGAATCCTCAAGCTTCACTTCATATGTTCTCAGTCTTATAATCCTGCATTCTTGAACATATGTTAGAATACTCAATTGTTCTTTAAATACTTTATTATCATCAAAACCCAAGGGATATGGTATCAACAAATTGTGTTCCAACATTCTTATCCCACCTTGGCTTGCGCACTCAAAATCTACCTTCACGTTCCTCTCGAGCTACGCGTGGATCAGGAAAGCTTCCACTGCAGTTCGAGTATTCTGGATTGGTGCGACCTATCACCATAATAGAGACGAATTTCAAACCTTGCGTTAGAGGTTCGTTTGTTATGTCGCGATATCATAGATTCTTTTGGTTTACTTCAGAATTCAGGAGATTGTTGTTGTTGTAATGTTTCCTCCTCGGTCTCCTTAGTTCCATTAATCGGAAGATGTTGGCTTTGGAGGTTTTGAGGAGTTCCTTGGCGCCAGGTTGGGGATAGACTCCTCTTTCTTGTTGTGATTTCATTCTATTATACCAAAATTTAATTCACATTATTTTTTTAAAAAAATATGTATATTTGTTGCATTTTAAGAATTATGATAACTAATTATATTATTTCTTTTATATTTGTTAACATAAAATACTTTTTATTGATACTATATTTTATTTTTTTAATTAATATACAAAAATATTTTGGAAAGAAATTAAATGTTATTTCAAAAACAGTTAATTCAATTCAATTTTATTGGATTTAGGCAAAGCCAAGCTCAGCTCAAAAAACAAATGAATAAAACAAAGCTAGTTACACTAGTGCAGAAAGAGTAATTTACACCTGTTTTTTTTACATTTAACACCCGTTATTAGAGGGTGTGAATTCAACGGGTGAGAAATGTCTGACGAATTTACACCCGTTTTAAAACGGGTGTAAATAGATGGTATATTACACCCTTTTTTTTGTTGAAATTGGGTGTAAATGTTTACATATATACATTTATAGATGGTATATTACACCCTTTTTTATAGAAATTGGGTGTAAATATTTACATGTATACATTTATAGATGATATATTACACCCTTTTTTGTTTAAAATGGGTGTATTAATATGTAATATTACACCCTGTTTTAGAAAAGAGGTGTAAAATTTTAAATAATTGCATTTAAATTAAACATATTTACGCCCCATTTGATAAAAATCAGGTGTAAATGAGCAATGTTTAGTCTGGATATTGGCAAGTTTATACCCTATTTTCTTGTGATATATTACACCCAATTTTACCATAGATGTTGACAAATTTACACCATATTTTCATGATATATTACACCAGATTTTATCATAGATGTTGACAAATTTACACTCTATTTTCTTTAAATAAAATATGTTTGTTTTATTTTCATAATTATATTATAATTAATTTGATTTAAACATATTACATTTAATCAAATATTTTTGTATACCGCTAAACATTCGGTAAACAAAAAAACACAACAAAAACAAATATATTCCAATATATATATATATATATATATATATATATATATATATATATATATATATATATATATATATATATATCATTTCCTAACATCATATTATCCATCAAAATCATATTAATAAAATTTAAATTAGGAATTAGATTGATAACTTGTAAGTTGTATTTGATTTATATTGTTAGGAGACTAGTCAAATCAATTGTAAACCCCGTTATAAATTAGTGAGCCAAATTTGCATAATCATAAAAAGGACAAAAAAAAAACAACACCATTATGCCTATATAAATTATAATCCATGTGCTACTACCCTGTTTTGGCATGTTAGTATAAAATAGTGTTCTCTTTATTAGACGCATGAAAAACAACTAGCTTGTAGTTAATACATTCGTTGACATGTAAGGTGATATGCATCCTTGGACCTGAAAAGAAATTTTCTTTTACATGAGTATATAATCATGATTCATGATAATATAAAATAGAAAAAATAATAATAAAAAACCCCAACCCACGTATTGATACTAAGAAAAAGTTGTTTGGCAAAACTTTTTTAACGAGGCATCTATTATTTTCTACAAGTCAATGATGAGAAGATGGAACAACTCCATAAAACAATTTCTTACCTGCAATAAACAAGAAGGAATTTGGATATAACCCTGAAGAAAGAGATTGACTTTTTTCAGAGAACCAAATGGCAGAGGTGTAATCACATCGAGCATGCCTTTGACTGTGTCAATGGCCTTTACAATGCCTGAGTCACAATAAATCAAGATGTTATTAACAATAATGATGCTTAGAACAACTCAGATGTGTTTGTGTTGTGGATATGACTTTATTCTTTTTCTTGTGTTTGTGGATGTTTGATACCATCAAAAGGTAGTTATCCTTTAAGATGTGTTACAACTTAAGATATTGTAAAATTAAGAAATTCTGATACATCCATTACAAGCAACAGAATATAATTTAGTCATTATTCGTTAATTAGTTTCTTGATCTGCCTTAGGTTCTCTCGTGTATATAGAACACCCATTGGTGTTCTGTTTCGGATGAATAAAGGATTCATATTCTTTAAAATTTTGAGAAACTTTATTTCAGAGCAAGATATACGAGACATTTTGGAATTTGGAAGTCGGCCAAGTTACCTACCATAATCAAGGGTGAATTTTTAGCTCCTTCAGATTCAACTGCTAAGCCAACAATATTAGCATTTGATCATAACTCTTGCAATACCAAGAATTGCAACATGACTTAACTCCTTGGCATAAGTGGTGTTTGACATCAATTTTTCACAATACCAAGAATAGCAACGCAAAACTACTTTATAGGCAATTTAAAACCTTGTCGGTTGGAATAAGTGGTGTTTGACATAGTTTTCACAATATCAAGCATGGCAGCACAAAACTACTTAATAGCCAATATGTATTATTTCAACAACTTTCTTTTTACGGGCTTAAAGACATGACTTGTATTTACGATTAAGCACTAAAAAAGGAGAAGGAAGGACTTATTTGAAAAGGGTATGAGCAGATTTAGAGGAGCCATTAAATACAAATTTGCTCTTAGAGTAAGCAACGATATTAGTCACTAAACATGTAAAACTCCAACATATTTATAAAAAAATCACAATAATTGTTAATAACGTGTTTGGCAACAAATTCGGGATAGTTATCTTGAGGCAATTGAAGCGCCTGATTAGTAGCTTGTCTAAGCTCCTTCTTAACAAATCCAGGAGAATTTTTAAGATTATTAATTTGAACAATAGTTGCGATACTAGATGGAGAAAAGTCGAGTTTTCTCACACTTTTCTCCAAAGACTCAATCCTCCAACGGATAAACTTGTTTCTCTTCTCATCATCAGAGAAACTTTTTTGATACAATTCCTTGTTCTCAAACTCACCAAAAACATTGTAGTAAACAGGATGACCTTCTTTGTCATAACCATCAGTGAAAACAACTTTGTCCCAATCACTTCCAAGATCTTCTTGAAGAAGTGCTTCAATTCCAAATTCCTTTTATCAGAGACACAATAAGTTAGTAACTACATAATAACAACAACTTATTAACAAAATATGATCATGTTATGCTTGAGTTGACTTGTTTGAGCTTATCTAATCGCATAAACACGAAAGACGATTTGAAAGAACTTATGAAAATAGTTGATATTTTATTATCATAAGCTATCCTAAATAGGTTTATGAAAACAACTTATCTTCGTAAATTTATCTAAACATGAATCACTTTATCTTCAACTAACTTATAGCTATAATCAATTTTACATACTCAATTCATTTAAAATCAATTATTTTCACCGCAGAACCAAACACCCGTTTAATAGCTAAGTAATAACAAACTATCATCTCACAAAACTATGTCTTTAATTACCTTTCTCCAAAGAACAGTTTGTTTGATCATTGTGAAAGCTTCCTTCACCTTGAAATCCCTTGCTCTAAGGAATTTGAGAAGAATCACATCGCTTCGTTCATCAGCTAGCAATGGAATTCCCCATATATCAACAAAATATTATGCAGACATTTCCTTACCAGGAACTCCCTTTACAGAACATTCATAGCCTGGATCCTGATATTCAAAACAATTCTGCATTAGATTTGTCTTCTCCTTCCATGAAGGCACCTCAAGTGAGCATTATACCCTGTTGGAACAATGATTCATCAGCTCCAAAACCAAACCTTTTTATTCTGCATGAGTATAAATGTAAATAAATCATTGAAGGGAAAAACAAAATAAACACCAATCCCATCACTAATCAAGTCATGCGAGAAACCATTGGATCCAAGAAAATGTACCTTTTCTATTGAATCATAATTTCCTGTTCCATGTCCGATTGTTTAAACCATTAATATTGGACTCACCCACCAAAGTGGTTTGGACCAGATTCCATTGTCTCAATTTACCAAAAAGCATGTTTTGTTTTGCACTAATTACTACCATATAAATTGAGAACTTCTAGCTTCCAAACTTCTAGCAGAACACAACACTCTCAATTACCTTCTAGTAACTCTCAATTACCATATAAAATGGGAGGAAACAACAATCAAAGGAAATCAAAGTCATCATGGTCTGTTTTCAATATTTTCAAATTTAACAGTAACAAACAAAGAGAAGGAGGATACTATGATCACGCTGCTTATGATAACAAAGTATGGCCAAGTGATGAAGACAAAGGTAGTTGGGGTGTTGCAGATCCTGTCATTGATATGAGAGCTACACCTTTCATTGCTCAATATAGGAAACGAATTTCTGAGTCTGAAATTCATCACTGGCAACCTCAATCTGACCAGTAGGCTTTAACTTTTCTGTTATGTATTTTATATTGGAATGTTCCTCTATGTTGTAAATTGTAATTAGTTATTCATTATTTTTATCATCCTATGATATGCTATGAAGCACCGACACCTCTGAAAAATGGCGTGTCCGTGTCCGTGTCGGGTGCCGACACCTTCACCGACACTTGTAATTACCTTTAATTTATTCATTTTTTAAATTTTTATCGATATTGTCGTGTCGGTGTCGGTGTAAAGTTAAATATCAATTATCTTTCAAGTTTCATTTTCGCTGGTTCAAATTCTAAGTTGATATCAATTAATGAGTATTAATTTTAATTCTCATGTAGAGATTCATGCAAAGTATGTATTGTAGATAACATATTTCTTTTGTTTTTTGTCACTTTTGTTCCAAGGAACTTCAATAAAGAGATAAACAATAAGTTAAAACGGTTTAACCATTTTAATCCATGGAGGCATGGAGGTAGATATGGTTTACTACTCTTATGCAGTATATTGACATTATCCAGAACCTTTGAAGCAGAAACTTTCTGAGAAACAGAATTTGTGTGAAGACATAAAGAGAACCTTTAAATGCTTTTGTTAAACAATTTACAATATTGAAAGATGGCACATAAGTAATAACAAGAAGATAATCAAATAACAGTATATACCTGATTCACTATAAGGTGAGGGTAGGAGATCAAGCGAACCATCGAAAACACTGATCAAGAAAAAAGAGTTACAAATTAAGCAGTCTATACATAAACAATACACAATGTAGATAGAAGAAGGTTTATTGTTACCAAGACATTGCAAACTGAATCTCCTTTGATAAATTCGGCATTCTGTAACTACCAGAACCTGGCGGAGGATTAAAGGCAATAAATGTTATTGTCTTAAGGATTAAAGGCAATAAATATTGGCAGCTGGCGGAGGTCCCTCAAAGCGACACAAAACCTGAAATTCAACAATAATTTGTTACAATAATGATTTGAAACAGAATATATTATCATAAATAAGAAAATCTAAGATACACTAGTACTGAGTAATATAATTTGAATCTCCACCTGAAATATGACATTCTTCAAATGCTACTATATTCTTCATGTATGACTCCATATCAACATTGACATTAAAACATGGCATTTTGAACACACCCTTATCATCAAAATTCAAGTCAAGTAAGCATTTACTTTCACTTACTTCAAATACTAATCCTGCTTTTGATAGTTGACCCGGGGATTTGTGCCACCTCCATTTAGCAAGTTAACATCTCGGTAATCATCTGTCTTGTTAAAGGTCACAAATCCCTGGTCCTGCTGGTATAGATTAGTTGCATAGCTTCCAGGTGAATTTCTATAAAGCCTATTCATCAAAGAAGATTCAAGTCCAATGGAAGCCAAACTGGAGCCACTGATCGACACTTCCCTTGAGTGGTGTGGATCCCCGTCTGAGTCTCGGTGGTGGATGTCATTTGTCTCGACGAAACCATTAGGCAGGTGCACTGGTTTCATGTCATCGGCAACATAAACACTATGAGGAAGCCTCTCTGCCAGATCTTTGAGTTGAAATAACAATGTGACATGTCAATAAAAAAACACATTTATCTTTCAAAATACATGAAAATCATCCTTCAAAATAATCTTTCGAGATAAGTAAATTAACCTGTGTTGTAAGTTACTTAATAACTTCTTTTGCAACGTTCAATTTGGCGGATTCCTCATTCGCCAGTGGCACTGCTTCCTAAGTCTTTTTTGCCAACTATTTAAGCTCTAATTCTTGCAACTCACATCTCTGTCTCAGGGTCTCAACCTAATGAGATTTACTTTAGATTCTTCTGTATACCATAATAGGTAAAGCCATAATTGTAAAAAAAACTTTACATGTGTGGTGTAAGCAATCCACGTGTTTTATATTGTTCATTTGATAGACTCGAACTTATTTATTATAGGAAAGAAATTTAAAACCGAGTAATGATATGTAGCATAATATGTACTTGAGAACGCAACTTCAGCAGTTCTTGATCCAAAAGTTCATTTGTTTTCTTCCAACTATCAGTAATGCTTTTAGAGAAGGTAAGTCCGGATGTTATTGGAATGGGCGTAACTGAACGAGGAGGGCTTGATTTTCTATAGAAAGGTGAGACGGACCTGGAATTAACTCTAGACGGTGTAAAACCAGGTCTCAGGACTGTGTATTTTACATCTATAGCAGTAGCTAAGACAACATCGTTCAGCTGTAGCAAAGACAAAGCTTGTGAAGCGCGAACCTATAAGCTTTTTTCCCTTAATGTTCTACCTAAAAAATTAAATCCTGATATTCTATCTAAAAATTTAAACCCTAATTGAAAAGATAAAAAAGACAAACCAATTAGTACGATTTCTTCGCCATACATGTCGTCATCGAGCTGTGAGAATGACTGTGCGATGATTAGAGATGAGAAAGGTTGTATTCTGATTGGGGAAATCAAGGTTTCTCGGATGTGAGATGAGAGGATAGATGGGCAATGGAAATCTGAGATTTCCGAGAAAAATGGCCGTGTGATGATGAGAGATAAGAAAAGTTGTGTTTTGATGATGGAAATCTGGGTTCTGTGCGATGCAAGGAAGAAGATGAAGCTATTGGGTTTCAAAGAGAATGAGTTTAGAGAAATGGGTTTTGAAAAAAAGTTTTGATCATCCAATATTTGTAATGTGTTTTTTTTATTATTTTATTTATACAATATTAATTTAATAAATTTACACTTATTAATTCATTTATTTATTCAATTAACACTTAATAAAATATATTGTGTTTTATTAATATGTTTAAGATTAATATTTAGAGTTATTAAAATAAATAATTTTTTTTTGTCAATCTAAATTTATATCCGTTTTATTTTTAACGGGAGTAATAGAGATTTGACTATAATAATAATTTTAATTTATTATAATAATATTTTTAATTTACACTCATTTTTTAAAAATAGGATGTCTATTGTCAGGTGCTAATACTTAAAATATCATTTTATTTACAAATTTGTTACCGAATTACTTATTTACACCAATTTTTCGTATAATATATGTAAATTTTAAAATTATATTTGTCACTTTACACTAGTGTTATTCAATACTAATAGTTTCTATCCTAACATGCTTACTAAGTTTTTACATCTCATAATAATGTTCATCATAATGGTTATTGTGATGGCGAAATCGATTGGAACCTGTGAGAAAACTACTTCATTTCTAGCTATCCATAGAGTAAATTGTTTCAGCAACAAATAATTTCAATACTTGTCTTCGCCAATCTTTGTACTATTTCTAGTAAAGCCAATTCTGTATAGAATTGCATCCCAAACTTTTCTTGTAATTTTGCATTCAAAGAACAGATGGTTGATTGTTTCAGCCTCTTGACAGAAGCTGCAAATATTATCGTTCCTAACTCCAAATTTAAGTAACCTATCCTTCGTGGGTAACCTTTCCGTAAGAGTTAACCAAATAGTGAATCTCGCCTTTGGCTTGGCACTTGTAAATAGGATTCTTGTACATAATTGCAGTCTTGTATTTTCCTTGTTTCACAGCTTCATCCTAGTATTCATTTTGGATAACAAGGTCTATGCACCTCAAAATTTTCTTGAGCATCCAAGAGCAGTTGCCCGGGGCTTGCCATTGCATTATATAATATTCATCAACCCATTTGATCTAAAATTTGTCAGCTTTTGCCTACAAATTTTAGAGTTTTAGAATTGTGCCTTAATTCCACTCCATCAAAGAAGTAATGTTCATGCCACCAACATTTTTGGAATCACGCAGTTTGTCCCAAGCCACATAGGCATTCTTCCTTTTTACCACTCTAAAAAGACATTATGCAAATGAGCTCAATTTGCTTGAACACTTCTTCGGCATGTAAATGATATATAAATATTTATTGTTATTGTATAAAAAGCAATTAATACATTAATTAAAACCATCAATATAATAATACAATAATCTAAAAAATTTTTGCTAATAACATATATATTATCGTTGTATTAAAAAAAAAATTAATAAATTAATATAACTACATATTAATCAAAATTATTAATATAACTATAAAATAATTTTTTAGTTCTCTTAAGGATTTCAATTATTATAAATTTATAATATTTTGTAGAGTATATTAACGGTTTTAATTAAGATGTTAATTGTTTTTTGTACACTAATAATAAATAATTTCATTTTAATTATAAACTAAAAAATTGATAAAATTATTTTATGTTATTAAAAATATATAAAAAATTTAATAAAAAAATTATTTGTTGCATATTAAGAATAATAATAATCGATTAAATTATTTATATTTATTTTTAAACATTAAATAATTTTATCAGTGGTGTTTGTTATTCTATAATTAAAATATAAATATTTATTGTTGCTGAATAAAAAATAATAATGAATATATTATTTAAAACAAGTAATAATGTTATATATTGATCCAAATTTTTTATAAGTGTTAATGTATGTATTAATTGTTATTTTACGATACAATGACAATAACTATTTGTATATTAATTAAAAAAAGGCTTAAATAGTGTTTTCGTCCCTGTAAGTTAGTGAGTTTTTGGTTTTCGTCCCTGTAAATTTTTTTTTTTTGTTTTAGTCCCTATATCTTACTTTTTGCTTGCTGTTTAGTCCCTAAAGCCAAAATCCGCAGGAAAATACAAAGGTTTCCTGCGGGTTTTTTCTGCAGATTTTCCTGCGGATTTTAGTTTTAAGGACTAAAACAAATGCGAATGTGAAATATAGGGACTAAAACCAAGAAAAATAAATTACAGGGACGAAAACCAAAAACACGCTAACTTACAGGGACAAAAACACTATTTAAGCCTTAAAAAAATAAAAAATACTTTCAATAACATTGTTTTATGTTAAAAAAAATATAAGAATAATTTAATTGATTATCATACCTCTTAAAATGCAATAAATATATTTTTTCTTAAATTATAATATGAATTAAATTTGGGTATATTAAATAAATTACAATAAAAAAATACTATGAAAAAAGAAATTAATCTATTCCATTAATTTCAATTGATTGAAAATTAATGTTTATGATCAAATATTTTTATTTCTTACAATAATCAAGTATTCTCACGTGAGTTATATATATATATATATATATATATATATATATATATATATATATATATATATATATATATAATCGGAGATGATCAGACTGGATCATCGTGGCCTTCGTGTAGGGCAGATGAAGATGCTTGGAGGAGAGGAAGGGGGTTGTACCTGCAAGATACTCTGATGCCAAAGTAAGTAATTGGGCAAGAGAAGGAGCAAGTACAAAGGTAAGATTTTAAGTATTGAATATTGAATTCTTAGGATGATTTTGGATACCTGACCCTCTAAAATGAGAGGGCATTTATAATGTCCTCAGCGCGTGGCCAACGGTCCCTATTTTCAAGGTGGAGTAACTGTTTCCTGAAGAATAGGTAACTGCCAAAACTAGCCGTTATGACGGACAGCTGTGCCCAAAACTAGCTATTGCCATGGGCAATGGCGTAGTTTCGGGCATAGGCGTCATGACTATTCCTAGATGATGGAGCCGTGCGTAACGGGCAGAAATTCCGGGGAGAGGCAAATGACCTTGAGGTTCATATGTCCATATATGCCCGGTCGAGGGGCAGAAAGGTAAATGTTGCCCCCGCACCAGCTGGACTTAGGCAATTGGGTCGTTTTGGGAGTAGAAGTGGATTGGGTCATGCCTTGCCATTGGTCCAGTCCGGAATAGGAGCCCCCAAGTCGTTGCTCCCGAGCATGAGAGTGATGACTTAAGGATAGCTCGCAGCCCCGGGGAGCTCTGAAGAGGTCGTCGTCTGTCGTCGAGACGGGGTTGTCCTTAGGTGCCCGGGGGTTTAGTGCCCGCGGGATATGTAACGTTGTACGGGCTGCTCGGCCTGCGGGGAGACCAACGATTGAGGGATTCCGAAGATACGTGACGCCACGTGTGCCTCGAGCCTTGTGTAGCATTAACTGCGTCATGATGGCTAGGCTAGGGTCATGATGATGCCCCTAGCCGCGCGTGCTCGTGCACGTGCTTTTAGACTGTATATATAGGAGGGAGAGCTGCTCATTTGTGTTTTCGCTTCTCTCTCATTCTTCATTCTTCTCAGAGCTCTCAGTCTGTCGCTGCCGTCAACCGCCACGTCAGCCGCCGTTCGTAGCTTCGAGCAAGCTCTTTGGTCCTTCACACTTTCTTCGACCACGTAAGTTGCATGTTTTCCTCTTCATTTCTAGCTTTTTCGTTTCTGTTTAGTTAGAATGCATGTGGCTAGTTTGAACTTAGGTAGGACTGTCGTGTTTTTCCGGCGTCTGTTGGTGGTAGACGGTGGCATGGCCATCATCTGTTGCTGATGTGGTCGTCGGAGCTCCCTAGAGACCCTAGAGTTAGACCATTTCTGACGTTATCGCGACAATGGCGTAGGTGTAACTGGTGAAGCTACCCAGTTTTCTGGTGCTCAGAATAATTTTCTGATGAACATGTGAATTTTCTGGTGGAGCCTCAAACGGAAACTGGGTAGTAGGTCGGGGAGATTCCTCGTAAGCGCAGGAGGGGTTGCCTCGGGGCATCTCCTCGTGGGAGACTCTTGCGTTGTTTAATTTAGGGCTTAGGTCGGGGACGCCGTCCTCTGCCCTTCTCCTGCCCTTTCACTTGACTAGCGGTGGAAGGGTGGATTTGATTTTGCAGTCGAATTCAATTTTGTCCTCTACTTTTCAAGTGACCGAGATGGCGTACGAGCCCGAGCAATAGATTCTCATAGACTCGTCTGAGGAGAGCTCCTCGGAGAGTAGCGATACTGAGGTTTCAAATGCCCCCAGCGAAGTCAGGGAGGATCCTGAGCAAGATTCCGCGGAGGAATGGACTGTAGCAGAGCCTGCCGAGCACACGTCCACTTTCGCGTTCTATACCAGGGATGTCTTTACGGACGTAGGGACATAGGGGGAGTGGAAGATACACTTCCCTAGTCAAGACGACCGTATATGCACGGACTACGGGGAGAGGTTCTCAATGTATGAGTACGCTTTCAAGGAAATAGGGCTGAGGCTGCCCTTTACTGACTTCCAACAATCCATCTTCGTTCATTTGGATTTAGCCCCATCACAACTACATCCGAATTCGTTGGCGTTTATCCGCGCCTTCGAGCTGACTTGCGAGTTTCTGAAGATAGGAGCTACGAAGCCTTTATTCTTTACCATCTTCCACCTCCAAAGGCATGTCTCGGGGAAGAGGTATGGCTGGGTTTCGCTGAAGCAACCAAGAAAACTGTTTAAGCCTTTCTCGGAGCCCATCAGGACCTTCAAAGAGAGGTTCTATATCATCGAACCTGTGTCAGAGAAGGCCCAAGATACCACGTATGCCTGGACGGTGACCACGGACGAGGATGGCAAGGACATGTATGACGAGGACGGGAAGCTGCTGGAGGAGAGGGTGTTAAAGTTCCCTTTTCGTTGGAGTGGGAGCCACTTCACTCGGGGTACCGGCCATTATCTTGCACAGCCGGATATGCTGAACGAGCAGGACATAGCCGGTTACAAGGCGTTGGTCAACTATGTTAACTCTATTAGGCCCGCAGAGTGTTGGACGAAGAAGGGGAACCCTATCTTTGAGGATGATGGCAGACAGAGAGTGGAGTATCGTTACATAAATACGAAGGCGCTTCTAGAGTGTAAGACCTCTGCAGATGCTTTTAAGCTACTTGGTAGTTTTATTCTTTTTTAGCTTGTCCAAATTATAACTTCCTCGATGACTAACATGTTTGTTATGTTTTTGCGGGTGAGACGCCTTCTGCCCATGAAAGGATGGTGAAGAATGCCATGGCAAGGGGCAAAGCCAGTGAGGCCACCTCGAAGTCTCGGTTTACACAGCGTGTGCCTCCTCCCCAACCTGCTGCGGGGAGTTCTTCGCTCGTTCCTTCATCTGCCCAGGGGTCTCCGGTGTCTGGGGCTTTGAGATTCAAGCAGACCAGAGCTAATGAGTTGGTGGACCTTAGTCGGGTGGCTGAGAAGGGCAAGTTTGAACTTCCTCTGTGCCTTCACGACAAGAAGTTTTTCGAGGGGACGTCCCTGGTGGTTCCTCGGGCGGAGTCCCTCAAGCTTGAAGGCATGGACCGTCCAAGCAAGAGGGACATGGTGGCGCAGGATGCCTCTGCGTTGGTTCGGGTCCTGGAAATGGCGGCGGTGTATGCTGAGGGGGATTCCTCCTCAGAGTCCGAACTCAAGAAGGCCCAGGCGACTATATCATCCCTGGAGGAGACGGTGAGGAAGGCTAAGGCTGCCAACGATACGAAGAAGAAATGGATGAGGAGGTTGTCAGGGTGTGATGGGAGAACGACACTCTGGTTGCAGAAAAGAAAGTTGTTGAGGATCTGGTCGAACAGGTGAGGGTTGCGGCGGCACGGGCTGAAGATGAGCCTGAGGGGGTGGGGGAGTTAAAGACTAGGGTCGAGCTTGTTGCTCGTCTTCTACGGGCAGAGGACGATATTATTGCCATTGGGGAAGATTCGTTTAACAACGTCGTGGCCCAACTCTGGCTGGTGAACCCAGAGATCCAGATATCCACGGAGGGTACTAACTTCTTGGGCCATGTTGAGAATGGCAAGATAGTTGCCCCAGACTTCTTCAACATTGATGATGAGTGTAACACCCCAATTTCCATCTAGCGTATAAATAATACATAATTAAATCAGAATGCATTAAAAAAAATTCGGCGGAAATAAGGGTGCCACATTTGAGAAAACCTAATTCACCTGCTCCTAACTTTGACACATAACACAAAATGGAATAAATAATAATAAGAAACTTTTCCAACAAAAGGAAAGTTCAATTATGGAATAAAGCGGAACGATCCATAATTGATTCGTTTTACAAAATAAGTTGTTCCATAACATCAAAATCTACGTACAAGTTATCCAAAATATATACACATATATATATATATATATATATATATATATATATATATATATATATATATATATATATATATATATATATATATATATATTCACATATATGAACATAAATAACCAAAAACGTCCCCCCCCCCCCCCCCCGACTCTCGTGTTACGTATTAGAGCAGACACCGCCGATCTAAGCAAAATGAATATCTAACTCTTCCACTTACCTCCACGCCTCTACAGCGGCTAATCTGCACTATGCCATAAAAACATATTCCAGCAGAAGGGTGAGAAATAATAACATAATCAAGATTGCATAATAATATGTAATCAGATAATTCACATATATTCTTCAACTCACCCACACCCCACATGCTAACACATATAGCATACAACGGTATCATATATTCATATACACAAGTTATGACATACATACATACATATATATATATATATATATAAACACACCAACACATCACATAAATTCATATTCACAGATGTGACATATAAATAACACATCAAAAGTGGTTCCTCAATAACCCACCAATTCCCGCTGGAAACACGGATACATCGCTATACTCCCCACTGGGCTCACGATGATCCTGTACAACCAAACATAATAATGCAATGCAACTCAATGACACAATGCAATGTAACTCAATGACACAATGCAATGCAACTCAATGCAAGTGGTACCATACAACATGGTTCATTCAATCGAACCCGGATAAATCACATACACCCCTACTTGGTAATGATTTATCCCACCACACTCCACAATGGAGTTCGGATGAATCACATACACTCCTCTTGAGCAATGATTCATCACCACCGACACCATGAATGCACGACAGTAAATATGCATACAACACACATGTATGACAACAATCATACATCTTCACGGTCCTCCTAATCACACGTAGGCCATACGCTTACCGTAATTCACAATAGTATCATCACAACTATCCAATCGATTCCACATAACACATACATAACACGAATTATGCACAAAACATATATATCAATCAGTTATACATATACATGATCCTCCTGATCACACTAGTATTACTACAACTGTCAAATTAATTCCTCATAATACACACAATTAAGGAAAATACCCCACGAGGCCTTAATTAGTTAATTATCTAATTAATCCACCTACATTCAATTTTTTAATTATTTCCACCACCAATCCAAGGTTCAACAAGTTCTGACACCTACCCCAACCTCTCAGACCAAAAAGGAACCGCATCGAACGCGAAATCGGGAAAGAAATTGCGAAACGGCAAAATTCGGCACTCTCACTGGTCATACGCGTATTGCCCAAACCCATACGTGTATTGCTCAGCTCGCTCGCCCTTCGTACGCGTATTGCCCAAAGTGTTACGCGTATAAGCAGAGACTGTTTTCTCTCAAAAATTCCATCTTGTTTCCATATTAAATCCATTACGCGTAATGCCTACCTCTTTACACGTAATGCCTTGCCCCTTACGCGTGCCATTACGTGTTTCAACAGAAGGCCGTGTCAAATGGGATCCATACGCGTAACGTCCACATTTCGCCCTTGCCATACGCGTATTGCCCTACCCAATACCTGTATTGCCTTGCACATTACGCGTATGGGCAGCGAATACCCAGAATTTCCGGCATAGTTTCTGCTATGGGTTTCACTCAATTCCTCTCCAAATCTCATCTAAACATCACTATACTACGAATTAAATACAAAGCAACCTATAACTATCATGTATCAACAATTAGGAACCTTAACTCATGATTTCAACTCAATTTACCATTTCTAACAAACGTTAAAACTCTAACATTTCACCCAAAATTCCAACCAAACAAACACATGCATATACATATACAATCAAGTTATAATTGGAACTTCTCACCCTTACCCGATTAATCGCGATTGAAACGGAGATCTCTTCAATTTTCCTCTTCCTCCTCTTCTCTCTTTTCCTCCTCTTTTTTTCCTTCTTTTCCTTCCTTCCATCTTTTTCTTTTCTAACAAATATATATATATATATATATATATAATACTTATTATATAATATTATCCAACAGGGTAAAATACCCCTAATTGATATTTTGTCATTTCAACCCAATTGATCAATTATTAGTGTTAACTTAAAATACTCTCTTGGACTAATAATTATTGATCTGTCTCTTTCATTTAATAATAGATCTCTTCAGAGTTCTCCAGCTGCTCTATTGGTCCCAATCCGTTAAGGACACTACACCTCCGCGCTCAACTACACACACCCTAAACCGGCCATACAAATAAAATAACACACGACGATTAAATAAATTAAAATGGGGTGTTACAACTCTCCCCCACTTAAAATATTTTCGTCCTCGAAAATGTAGTTGAGACGAACAACTCCGGATGCGACTCTCGCATCCGACTAACCAACTATCATGCCAACACTAGGCACACCACGAATAACACAAACTGACAAACCACCTTGCTAACAGCAACAACAACAACGACAAGATGCAATGCCCATACACTGCATTTGACGATTAACTCACGACTCCAAGAATACCCAAGTTACGAACACATAGGTTCATTCTAGAACCAGAATACAACAAGATCGTTACCCTCACCTTAGGTAACACTCCCCTAATTCCCCACATAGGAATTAGCCACTCGCACTCGAACCATCACGATGGAAATGAGGCAACAACAAAAACAAGAACATAAAGTTCCACGACACCACATCACTTCAAAAACCTCTACTTAACCATTATACCAACATCCTTGACACATAACATTATTACACAATGCTACGATTCACCAATCGAACATATAACCAAAACATCCATCTACATAATAGCCCATGAATAATATTTAAACTTTCACCTAACACTTCCATTCTGAAACGTCCAATGGTCTCATCACTCCTACACGTTTCAAATGTTCAACCTATGAACTCTTACCAGTCACACACGCATATACGAAATGTGTCACCTCACGCTTCCGCTGCGCACTCTGATTACTCGCAACAATCAAATCTACCAATTTCATATCCAACTTTTGACTCTCACTAGTATTCACCAGAAAAATCATAGTTCCTTTCTAATATACCCAACCTCACACTCTACAGTGTTATCCCACACACCAGACACAAGTCTTTGAACTGCCCAAATAATCCTAATCCTTTGACCATCAACACGGACATGCATAAAAACTTTCGACTTAACTCATCAGGAATTCCAACCATCCTCGTTGTCTCATACTCTCTTATTCCCGACCCAACAGGTACTCAATATTCTTCTAATTTACTAAACACCTCAAACTCAAAATCATAAAAATAATACCTCCAGATTCTCAACACAAAAGTAACCGCAACCATCTTGAAATCATGAATCCTTAATTGTCGTAAAGCATAAGCCACGACATTACCATCTTGCATTAACACACTGACTAAACTCATCATAGACGCATCCCAGCACCTCACAAACGGTTTATTAGGATCACGCATAATCAAAACTGGAGCCGTAGACAAATTCTACTTTAGCCCTTTCAAACCTTCCTCACAATGAACATCCAAGGCAAACGACTTACCCTTTGCAAGTCAACTGAAGTAACGAAAATGCTAACTTGGAAAAGCCTTCCACAACCTCCGGTAACAACTAACTAAAGTCCAAAAAGTCTCTAATCACCTTAACCGACTTCGGAGCCTCTCATTGTAGAACTGCATCTACTTCCGATGGATTCATAACAATACCCTCATCGGAAATAACATATCCAAGAAAACTAACATTTTCAACCAAAATTCTCACTTGAATAATTTAGTATAAAAATTCCTTTCTTTTCAATACTTGCAACTCGATCTCAAACATCCTGCATACTCTCCTTCTGATTTTATAATAAATCAGAATATCCCCAAATGAACACCACTCCGAACTTATCCAATTAGATGTGGAAGATACGATTCATATACTCCACAACCATTCCAGACGCATTACGAACACCGAACAACATCATTGAACATTGTAATGCCCAACCAAACCAACCCTCATCCAAACTTGTCCATACTCACATACAAGCTTAATCGAGTAAATAACAACTTATTCTGATGATAACAAACATAACCAGTCACATGAAATCGATCCAAGCCTCAACTCACACAAATTCACCACTCTTATCAAACGTTCCAAACAATTGTGATTCCAATCATCTATTCTCGAAAGTGGACACTCATTACCAATCGTTACCTTATTCAACTATCAGTAATCCATACACAGTTTCATTCTATGGACAATCCAAATTCCACAAATGCCAATATGTATCAACCATCAACCAAAAAGAACTCTCAAAACTCATCAAAACTCTAAGTTTTGCTCTCCATAGCCTTAATACCATTATACACATCTTGCTTGTTATTCCATCTGGAAACACATTTGGAAATCACACACCACTGGAAGCCCTTCACTGTGGCTTTCCTGTTAATTCCAAAACACTATTATCACAAACATCTTAGTCTCATCTTCTAAGAGTTTTCTACTTACTTAGTAGATATAAACCTTAACTATTCACCTACGTCCAATTTAAGTTCACTTTCTACTCTCTGAGGAGCAACCATCAAAATGCCTGATCGTTCTTCCTCAGAGACATCCTGACTTGACCAACATACCAAAGCCTCTAATCCGCCTCATCTTCTGATATAAGAATCTTCATCGACTCATCGAAATAATCCATAATCATTTTCTTAACTCCCAACTATTCATTACACACACTATCTAATCCGGAAAGACATGCCTATTCCACCCAACATAATCCCGTCTACTATCAACAAGAGATTAAGGGTGACCAGTTCCTTAATTTTTCGATAGACCGCCGATAATCATGATGGGGCATAGACCATCTTTACCATACCGTAATAGCATTCCTTGCATCTTGTGCACAAAACTACCTAAGGCGCAGATCCTTAGTCGACATAAACCTTACCTCCGCATTCCCCCTGGAATCGGAAACAACACTGTCCAAATAACACGTATAATTTTGCAACCAACGACACACTAAGCCAACGCTCCACCACTGAAGCAACTTGGAGAAGCACCAGCTTCTCCCCCACTTAACTCATTCTCAATCTTGAAGACAAGGATTAGAAACCAAAAAGCACTGACAGTGTTTCACACACATATCATGTACTAAGAAACAAACAACATCAACAGTTTTCAACTGTCATTCCACACCGACTCAACAACTTGGTCGGACGGACCGACCTGCTCTGATACCAATTGTAATACCCCCAATTTCCATCTAGCGTATAAATAATACATAATTAAATCAGAGTGAATTAAAAAAAAATCGGCGGAAATAAGGGTGCCACATTTGAGAAAACCTAATTCACCTGCTCCTAACTTTGATACATAACACAAAATGGAATAAATAATAATAAGAAACTTTTCCAACAAAAGAAAAGTTCAATTATGGAATAAAGCAGAACGATCCATAATTGATTCGTTTTACAAAATAAGTTGTTCCATAACATTAAAATCTACGTACAAGTTATCCAAAATATAAACATATATATATTCACATCTATGAACATAAATACCCAAAAAAAGGTTCCCCCCCCCCCCCCCGCCTCTCGTGTTACGTATCAGAGCAGACACCACCGATCTAAGAAAAATGAAGATCTAACTCTTCCACTTGCCTCCACGCCTCTATAGCGGCTAATCTGCACTATGCCATAAAAGCATATTCCAGCAGAAGGGTGAGAAATAACAACATAATCAAGATTGCATAATAATATGTAATTAGATCATTCACATATATTCTTCAACTCACCCACACCCCACATGGTAACACATATAGCATACAACGGTATCATATATTCATATACACAAGTTATGACATACATATATATATATATATATATATATATATATATATATATATATATATATATATATATATATATATATATATATATATACACACACCAACACATCACATAAATTCATATTCACAGATGTGATATATAAATAACACATCAAAAGTGGTTCCTCAATAACCCACCAATTCCCGCAGGAAACACGCATACATCGCTATACTCCCCACTGGGCTCACGATCATCCTGTACAACCAAACATAATAATGCAATGCAACTCAATGACACAATGCTATGCAACTCAATGACACAATGCAATGCAACTCAATGCAAGTGGTACCACACAACATGGTTCATTCAATCGAACCCAGATAAATCACATACACCCCTACTTGGCAATGATTTATCCCACCACACTCCACAATGGAGTTCGGATGAATCACATACACTCCACCTGAGCAATGATTCATCACCACCGACACCATAAATGCACGACAGTAAATATGCATACAACACACATGTATGACAACAATCATACATCTTCACGATCCTCCTGATCACACGTAAGCCATACGCTTACCGTAATTCACAATAGTATCACCACAACTGTCCAATCGATTCAACATAACACATACATAACAAGAATTATGCACAAAACATATATATCAATCAATTATACACATACACGATCCTCCTGATCACACTAGTATTACTACAACTGTCAAATTAATTCCTCATAATACACACAATTAAGGAAAATACCCCACGAGGCCTTAATTTGTTAATTATCTAATTAATCCACCTAAATTCAAATATTTTATTATTTCCACCACCAATCCAAGGTTCAACAAGTTCTGACACCTACCCCAACCTCTCAGACCAAAAAGGAACCACATCGGACGTGAAATCGGGAAAGAAATCGCAAACGGCAAAATTCTGCACTCTCGCTGGTCATACGCGTATTGGCCAAACCCATGCGCGTATTGCCCAGCTCGCTCACCCTCCATACGCGTATTGCCCAAAGTGTTACGCGTATAAACAGAGACTGATTTCTCTCAAATATTCTATCTTGTTTCCATATTAAATCTATTACGCGTAATGCCTACCTCCTTACGTGTAATGCCTTGCCCCTTACGCGTGTCATTACGTGTTTCAACAGAAGGCCGTGTCAAATGGGATCTATATGCGTAACGCCCATATTTCGCCCTTGCCATATGCGTATTGCCCTACCCAATACGCGTATTGCCTTGCCCATTACGCGTATGGGCAGCGAATACCCAGAATTTCCTGCATAGTTTCTGCTATGGGTTTCACTCAATTCCCCTCCAAATCTCATCTAAACATCACTATACTATGAATTAAATACAAAGCAACCTATAACTATCATGTATCAACAATTAGGAACCTTAACTCATGATTTCCACTCAATTTACCATTTCTAACAAACGTTAAAACTCTAACATTTCACCCAAAATTCCAACCAAACAAACACATGCATATACATATACAATCAAGTTATAATAGGAACTTCTCACCCTTACCCGATTAATGGCGATTAAAACGGAGATCTCTTCAATTTTCCTCTTCCTCCTCTTCTCTCTTTTCCTCCTCTTCTTTTCCTTCTTTTCCTTCCTTCCATCTTTTTCTTTTCTAACATATATATATATATATATATATATATATATATATATATATATATATATATATATATATATATATATATATATATATAATACTTATTATATAATATAATCCAACAAGGTAAAATACCTCCAATTGATATTTTGTCATTTCAACCCAATTGATCAATTATCAGTGTTACCTTAAAATACTCTCTTGGACTAATAATTATTGATCTGTCTCTTTCATTTAATAATAGATCTCTTCAGAGTTCTCCAGTTGCTCTATTGGTCCCAATCCGTTAAGGACACTACACCTCCGCGCTCAACTACACACACCCTAAACCGGCCATACAAATAAAATAACACACGACGATTAAATAAATTAAAATGGGGTGTTACAATGAGCATGCCCGGCTATTGAACGAGGAGACCCAGCAGCCCGAGCCTAACCAGCAGCAGCCTCATCAGATGAAGGAGTGATCTCTTTTTGTTTTGTTGTAATGTATCTGGCATGCATGCCACTCTTGATGTATTTTTATTTTGTTAGGCAGTATTTTGTTCGGCAGGGGCGTGACCCTTTTGCCTTGTAATATGCACACTCGTGGTCCTCGTGGCCACTTTATTTAAATGTATGTATCTGGTCATCATGGCCGGTTTTGTATGTTGTATGTTCGCGCATGGCTTTCTTTGATTATTTTTGCTAAGTGTTATATCTTTGCTTGATATACGTGTGTGCCCGTAATAGGGACCACTTTGATTTGTTAATTGTTTTCAGGGGATTTCTCGACTTAGATGTGTTCGGCAGTGAGGGGGACTGGCCAAACGTCCTGGGGGATTTTCAGGCATGATAGCGGAGCCCAGGTCGCGTTTAAGGCCTGAGTTAGCGACGTGAACCTCCCATCGCAAGCTGGGTGTTTTGCCTATCATGGTACTTTGACGGCGGCACGCTCGGTTGAGGAACCGCTGTCGGGTAGAGACTCAGCTCGATCCTGAGCGGGGTCCTGCCTTGGCTGGCATGTGACACTTGTACCTGGGCGTGCATCGTGGTCGGGATGTTATGTTTGTTGCTTTGACAAAGCAAACCGATAGTTAGGGCCTTAGCTATAGTATTGTTTTAGCTTTTCGGTGTTCCATGGTCGAGCAAGTTCTTCTCCGTTGAGGTGCTCTAGGTAGTAGGCCCCATTCACTGTCTTTGCTCGGACGCGATAGGGTCCTTCCCAGTTAGCGGCGAGTTTGCCTTCTCGAGAGTCTATGTGGTTCCTTCTCAAGACAAGGCTACCCACTTGGAACTCTCGCCGTATCACTTTGGCGTTATGTCGGATGGCAATTTTTTGTTTTTACAAGGATTCACGGAGAGCTGCCCCTGACCGGACTTTTCGACGAGGTCGAGCTCCTCCCTCAGTGCCTCGTCATTAATTTCCTCGTCCAGGGGCGACTCAGTCCGCCTGGATGGTACGTGTACTTCGATGGGGATTACAGCCTCGGTCCCATAAGACAGGCGAAAGGGAGTTTCCCTGGTCGAAGAGTGTGGAGTCGTGTGGTATGCCCATTGGATGCTGTCCAGCTCCTCGACCCAAGCTTTCTTCATTTCGTCCAGCTTCGCTTGATGCCTCGAAGGATTACTTGATTTGCTGCTTCGGCTTGCCCGTTAGTTTGGGGGTGTTTGACGGATGCGAAGTGTTGTTTCGTGCCTAGTTGAGCGACGAAATCCTGGAACTTCCTGTCCGTGAACTGTGTCCCATTGTCTGTGACTATAGCTTGGGGGATGCCAAAGCGTGTGAGGATGTTACATTTGTAGAAACGAAGTATGTTAAGGGCTGTTATTTTGGCCAGAGCTTTCGCTTCTATCCACTTTGTGAAGTAATTAATGCCTACTATTAAGTATTTGTTCTTTCTACTACGAATGCCCCTAGGATGTCCAGGCCCCACCAGGAGAATGGCCACGGGGATGACATAGCTTTGAGCTCGTTAGGTGGGGCTAAGTGCATGTTGTTGAATGCAGAATAGGGCAAGCAGCAAAAATATTTATTTTCGGAAGAATTCCCTTCGGGATTTATGTCATGTCCACAGAGATATGTTCGAGGGAAAGAATTTCGTTTGACAATCTCTCGCGTTAATGAGTTTGGATTAAATTGGTTTACAAGTAAATGCAGAAAAATAAACATTAAAACAAAACAAGAAATTCATTCTCAGAGACAGGAAACTTATCAGGCGTGCACATAATCCACTCCTCACAAACTTAAACTTACCGACCAGTTATACTCAACCTACAATACTCCTAAATATCACCTAGCATCGCTCACAACACAGGTTATGTCTAACGCAAAGTTGAGAGAACAACCGTGTTACCATTGCCGATACTTTCGCACTCTAGCTCAAGGCACGAAGGCATTAAGCTTCGACGCCTATTAAAGATTGTTAGCTCTAAATCTATCTCTAGAGTCCAGAAACTAACAGACATCATCCCTAATCGAAGTTTGTGAGGGTTATCTCTAACGCAACTCAAACCCCGCGCATAAAGCGAAAATCAAAGACAATCACCAATAAAGATTTGTAAAGCAAGTTTTATACAACGCCATGGGCGACAAATATACATGAGTTCAGAACAAATACATATACAACAACCCAAAATAAAAGAAAAACATAAAGAAGAAGAGAAATGAACCAAACATCTCGCGGTTTGTCAGAGTCGATCGACAATCAATCCACTCGGTTCATCCGTATGCAAGCTTCCATGTTGTTTTCTAAGCTAATCTACTGAAAAATGAACTTTGATGGAATTGTAGCAAGAATCCCCAAAACCATCCCATAAAAAGTAATTGAAATGAATTATATACATTTCAAATTCTGCACTGTTCGCTAGGCGAACAGATCATTCACTAAGTGAATGGCTCAAAAAATGGCACTTAAGTGCCTACAAAAAGTTAAACCGCGTCTTGCTGTCTTCAGAAGTTCGCTAAGCGAACGATTTATTCGCCTAGCGAATGCTCGCTAGGAAGTTCGCTGAGCGAACTTTGGTCTCTTTGTCCCCTGTCCAACTCTGGACTCCTTCACTGGGGACTTCGCTGGCCTTTGCAAAGCGAACATTCGCTGTCACACTCGCTAAGCGAACATGACAGCAAAATAGCCCCTTATTTTGACCACAACTTCAGAACCGTAACTCGGATTTACTCACGGTCAAAAGAGCTGGAAAGCTTATTCAATGCTCTTCAAGAATATGGTAAGATAGCCTTTATTAATTACCTACAAAAATGAGATAAAATCAATTAAACTCAATGATATTTACACGATACGCAATATATACACTAAAACGTAAAGTAAACGTATTTACACATAAAGTGAGGTTTATTCAACCAATTTTAACACAAAGTAACGATAAGTGCAACAAAACTTATATACACAAATAGATACAATTTTCACTTATCAAACTCTCCCCAACTTACATAATTGTTTGTCCTCAAACAAGAATCAAACAACTCAACGAAACAGAGTGAAAACCAAAGAATCACGAATCAACAGGTTTTGAAAATCGGACAAATGAATGGTTCAAATGAAAAATGGTACACACAAAGTAAATACTTACCACTAAACTACAACGATAACATAGTCACGAAACAAATGCAAAATACCAAAATCATGCCAAAACATCCTAAAACAACACAAGTTCCAATGTGAATCACACATAGGAAAAATAATCATCGGTAGATGAAAAACACTAAATGAGGTTCTTTTCACTCACACAACAATCATGCAAACGATAGACTAAATTATGCAACCATCCAAAATTCATATTGAACATACAAAGGCAAGAATCACAAGGACTTTTCAAGGTTGTAGCGTGGTCGGGTAAACAAACATGAGGCAATTCCTAAAGCTAATCGAAACAAAAACTTGCCTAAACCTAAGGGAGTGATCAACTCACAAAGACTCAAACACAAAATTCCAATCAACTTCTTCCAAAATCCCAAGTGTTACACAAAACACAATACTTATTTAGCACAATTATTTGAACTCTTTTTGCATCCTTTTTCAAGGATTTTATGTTTCTTTCTTTTTCACTTTTTTTCTTTTCTTTTTCAAAATTTTCTCTTTTTTTCTTTTCTTTTTCATCCTCATGGAAAACAACCAATGAGTAAACAATCATTCTCTCCCCAACTTGAATTCAACCACATCATCATGTGAATACTCCCTACTTTCTAAGGCAAGATAAAAATTCATACAACAACACAAAGTTGAGGGTCCAAGAAAAAACAAAATCCAATAAAAATAAGTGAACTAAATACTCATAGACAAGCATTAAGTTCAAATAAAACATGGATCAAAAAGCTCAAAGGGTTGCGAAATATCACACGCTCACAAGGTGAATGACTATTTGGCTAGGTAGTTGTGCTCAAAATGAAACAAAATGCCTTGATCCATTTCATGCTTTCATATAATCAACACAAACAAAAGATTAAGCATAATAAAATCCAGTTAGAACAAGAATGTTGGTACTCCGTGCATATATGAACAATAGAAGGCTTCCTCACAAAAAGGCTGGGAACTAAAGTGATTCACACAAGAACAAGTATACAAAAGATAGAATGGCATGGAAGTTTGTAAAAAGCCTAAGTATCATGAATATGCTAAAGTCTAGAAAGCGATAAATACATACCTCAGACGTGTACAAAACTTAACAAAATCATTACCATACATCCGCAAGTTGAAACGATCAAACTTGAAACATCACCAAATTTCCTCAAGCTACTCAAATCAAGTTCATTGACAAACACAAAAACTATTAATATTAACAAACTAAAAAACCGGCAAAAATTCATTAAACAAGTTGTAAAGTGAAGATTTGAGAATTTTACGAAAAATCCGAGTACAACTTGTTTAATGAATACTCACCACACTACCTAAACTAAACAACAACAAAAGAAAAGAATACACTATGCTTGTTTTACATCGTAAACTCGAAGCCTTTACAATGCTTAGCTAGTAACTTCCTTCCTTCATGCCATAGTGATGCCTCACCGCGCAAACCAAAAGCAAGTGCCCTAACCAAACACTTTAACAAACGTTACAGGAACAAAATGTATACAACACTTGAACAAACATAATGGAAATAGACAATATATATGATATATACAAAACTCAAAAACAAAGAAACTATCGCAATGCGATTCAATATCAAAACCAATCCCCGGCAACGACGCCATTTTGTTGAATGCAGAATAGGGCAAGCAACAAAAATATTTATTTTCGGAAGAATTCTCTCCGGGATTTATGTCGTGTCCATAGAGATCGGTTCGAGGGAAAGAATTACGTTCGACAATCTCTCACGTTAATAAGTTTGGATTAAATTGGTTTATAAGTAAATGCAGAAAAATAAACATTAAAACAAAACAAGAAATTCAATCTTCAGAGATAAGAAACTTATCAGGCGTGCACATAATCCACTCCTCACAAACTTAAACTTACCGACCAGTTATACTCAACCTACAATACTCCTCAATATCACACAACATCGCTCACAACACAGGTTATGTCTAACGCAAAGTTGAGAGAACAACCGTGTTACCATTGCCGATACTTTCGCACGCTAGCTCAAGGCACGGAGGCATTAAGCTTCGACGCCTATTGAAGATTATTAGCTCTAAATCTATCTCTAGAGTCCAGAAACTAATAGACAATTATCCCTAATTGAAGTTTGCGAGGGTTATCTCTAATGTAACTCAAACCCCGCGCATAAAGCAAAAATCAAAGACAATCACCAATAAAGATTTGTAAAGCAAGTTTTATACAACGCCATGGGCGACAAATATACATGAGTTCAGAACAAATACATATACAACAACCCAACATAGAAGAAAAACATAAAGAAGAAGAGAAATGAACCAAACATCTTGCGGTTTGTCAGAGCTGATCGACGATCAATCCACCCCGATTCATCCCTATGCAAGCTTCCATGTTGTTTTCTAAGCTAATCTACTGAAAAATGAAGTTTGATGGAATTGGATCAAGAATCCCCAAAACCATCCCATAAAAAGTAACTGAAATGAATTATATATATTTCAAATTCTACACTGTTCCCTAGGCGAACAGATCATTCACTAAGCGAATGGCTCAAAAAATGGTACTTAAGTGCCTACAAAAAGTTAAACCGCCTCTTGTTGTCTTCAGAAGTTTGCTAAGCGAACGATTTATTCGCCTAGCGAATGCTCGCTAGGAAGTTCGCTGAGCGAACTTTGGTCTCTTTGTCCCTTGTCCAACTCTGGACTCCTTCACTGGGGACTTCGCTGGCCTTTGCAAAGCGAACATTCGCTGTCACACTCGCTAAGCGAACATGACAGCAAAATAGCCCCTTATTTTGACCACAACTTCAGAACCGTAACTCGGATTTACTCACGGTCAAAAGAGCTGGAAAGCTTATTCAATGCTCTTCAAGAATATGGTAAGATAGCCTTTATTAATTACCTACAAAAATGAGATAAAATCAATTAAACTCAATGATATTTACACGATACGCAATATATACACTAAAACGTAAAGTAAACGTATTTACACATAAAGTGGGGTTTATTCAACCAATTTTAACACAAAGTAACGATAAGTGCAACAAAACTTATATACACAAATAGATACAATTTTCACTTATCAAACTCTCCCCAACTTACATAATTATTTGTCCTCAAACAAGAATCAAACAACTCAACGAAACAGAGTGAAAACCAAAGAATCACGAATCAACAGGTTTTGAAAATTGGACAAATGAATGGTTCAAATGAAAAATGGTACACACAAAGTAAATACTTACCACTAAACTACAACGATAACATAGTCACGAAACAAATGCAAAATACCAAAATCATGCCAAAACATCCTAAAACAACACAAGTTCCAATGTGAATCACACATAGGAAAAATAATCATCGGTAGATGAAAAACACTAAATGAGGTTCTTTTCACTCACACAACAATCATGCAAACAATAGACTAAATTATGCAACCATCCAAAATTCATATTGAACATACAAAGGCAAGAATCACAAGGACTTTTCAAGGTTGTAGCGTGGTCGGGTAAACAAACAAGGGGCAATTCCTAAAGCTAATCGAAACAAAACCTTGCCTAAACCTAAGGGAGTGATCTACTCACAAAGACTCAAACACAAAATTCCAATCAACTTCTTCCAAAATCCCAAGTGTTACACAAAACACAATACTTATTTAGCACAATTATTTGAACTCTTTTTGCATCCTTTTTCAAGGATTTTATGTTTCTTTCATTTTCACTTTTTTTCTTTTCTTTTTCAAATTTTTCTCTTTTTTTCTTTTCTTTTTCATCCTCATGGAAAACCACCAATGAGTAAACAATCAATCTCTCCCCAACTTGAATTCAACCACATCATCATGTGAATACTCCCTACTTTCTAAGGCAAGATAAAAATTCATACAACAACACAAAGTTGAGGGTCCAAGAAAAAACAAAATCCAATAAAAAATAAGTGAACTAAATACTCATAGACAAGCATTAAGTTCAAATAAAACATGGATCAAAAAGCTCAAAGGGTTACGAAATATCACACGCTCATAAGGTGAATGACTATTTGGCTAGGTAGTTGTGCTCAAAATGAAACAAAATGCCTTGATCCTTTTCATGCTTTCATATAATCAACACAAACAAAAGATTAAGCATAATAAAATCCAGTTAGAACAAGAATGTTGGTACTCCGTGCATATATGAACAATAGAAGGCTTCCTCACAAAAAAGCTGGGAACTAAAGTGATTCACACAAGAACAAGTATACAAAAGAATGAATGGCATGGAAGTCTGTAAAAAGCCTAAGTATCATGAATATGCTAAAGTCTAGAAAGCGATAAATACATACCTCGGACGTGTACAAAACTTAACAAAATCATTACCATACATCCGCAAGTTGAAACGATCAAACTTGAAACATCACCAAATTTCCTCAAGCTACTCAAATCAAGTTCATTGACAAACACGAAAACTATTAATATTAACAAACTAAAAAACCGGCAAAAATTCATTAAACAAGTTGTAAAGTGAAGATTTGAGAATTTTACGAAAAATCCGAGTACAACTTGTTTAATGAATACTCACCACACTACCTAAACTAAACAACAACAAAAGAAAAGAATACACTATGTTTGTTTTATGTCGTAAACTAGAAGCCTTTACAATGCTTAGCTAGTAACTTCCTTCCTTCATGCCATAGTGATGCCTCACCGCGCAAACCAAAAGCAAGTGCCTTAACCAAACACTTAAACAAACGTTACAGGAACAAAATGTATACAACACTTGAACAAACATAATGGAAATAGACAATATATATGATATATACAAAACTCAAAAACAAATAAACTATCGCAATGCGATTCAATATCAAAACCAATCCCCGGCAACGGCGCCATTTTGTTGAATGCAGAATAGGGCAAGCAACAAAAATATTTATTTTTGGAAGAATTCTCTCCGGGATTTATGTCGTGTCCACAGAGATCGGTTCGAGGGAAAGAATTACGTTCGACAATCTCTCACGTTAATAAGTTTGGATTAAATTGGTTTATAAGTATATGCAGAAAAATAAACATTAAAACAAAACAAGAAATTCATTCTTCAGAGACAAGAAACTTATCAGGCGTGCACATAATCCACTCCTCACAAACTTAAACTTACCGACCAGTTATACTCAACCTACAATACTCCTCAATATCACACAACATCGCTCACAACACAGGTTATGTCTAACGCAAAGTTGAAAGAACAACCGTGTTACCATTGTCGATACTTTCGCACGCTAGCTCAAGGCACGGAGGCATTAAGCTTCGACGCCTATTGAAGATTGTTAGCTCTAAATCTATCTCTAGAGTCTAGAAACTAACAGACAATCATCCCTAATTGAAGTTTGAGAAGGTTATCTCTAACGTAACTCAAACCCCGCGCATAAAGCAAAAATCAAAGACAATCACCAATAAAGATTTGTAAAGCAAGTTTTATACAACGCCATGGGCGACAAATATACATGAGTTCAGAACAAATACATATACAACAACCCAACATAGAAGAAAAACATAAAGAAGAAGAGAAATGAACTAAACATCTCGCGGTTTGTCATAGCCGATCGACGATTAATCCACCCCGATTCATCCCTATGCAAGCTTCCATGTTGTTTTCTAAGCTAATCTACTGAAAAATGAAGTTTGATGGAATTGGAGCAAGAATCCCCAAAACCATCCCATAAAAAGTAACTGAAATGAATTATATATATTTCAAATTCTACACTGTTCGCTAGGCGAACAGATCATTCACTAAGCGAATGGCTCAAAAAATGGTACTTAAGTGCCTACAAAAAGTTAAATCGCCTCTTGCTGTCTTCAGAAGTTTGCTAAGCGAACGATTTATTCACCTAGCGAATGCTTGCTAGGTAGTTCGCTGAGCGAACTTTGGTCTCTTTCTCCCCTGTCCAATTCTGGACTCCTTCGCTGGGGACTTCGCTGGTCTTCGCCAAGCGAACATTCGCTGTCACACCCGCTAAGCGAACATGACAGCAAAACAACCCCTTATTTTGACCACAACTTCAGAACCGTAACTCGGATTTACTCACGGTCGAAAGCGCTGGAAAGCTTATTCAATGCTCTTCAAGAATATGGCAAGATACCTTTATTAATTACATACAAAAATGAGATAAAATCAATTAAACTCAATGATATTTACACGATACACAATATATACACTAAAACATAAAGTAAACGTATTTACACATAAAGTGGGGTTTATTCAACCAAATTTAACACAAAGTAACGATAAGTGCAACAAACCTTATATACAAAAATAGGTACAATTTGCACTTATCACATGTCCCCGTGCCGTTGGCATTTGTCGCATCTTTTCACGTGCTCTTTAGCATCCTGCTGCATGGTTGGCCAGTAGTACCCTGCTCGAAGGGCCTTCCGGGCGAGGGATCTCCCCCCGAGATGTTGGACGTTGATTCCTTCGTGGATTTCGCGCAGGATGTAACACCCCAAATTTATTAGAATATTTATTTAATTTATTAAATATAATATTTGTGAATTTTCGGTAAATTTTGGTGGTTTGTGTTGACGTTGGCATTTTGGTGGAGTTTTGGTTATTTATCTAAATAATAATATATAATATGAATATATTAGTATTATTATTAATTTAAATAATATTAGAGGAATTAAGGGTAAGATAGACTTTTGAGGAGGATTAGTGAGGGTATTATTGGGAAAGCCCATTTTAGGAGCCCAAGGGTTTAACAAAAAAGAATTGGGAGGAATAGGATTCATTTGGCTAGATCGTGAAAATAAGGAGAAAGGTGCAGAGATCTGAGGAAAAAGGGAAAGGCAAGGATTCGAGAAGGTTTCCGAAGACTCAATAGAGAAAACTCTAAATCGACAATCTAAGGTATGGGGAGTATTACCTTTCATTATTTTCAATATAGAGATTCGATGTATTTTAAAGTGGATTTTGAGGTTTTTTTGGGTTTTTGAAGGGTTTATGAGTTATTGATGATTTTGGGGTATTTCTGAGGATCGATGATGGATTATTAAGGGTTGAATTGATTCGGGTAAAAATAAGCCTTCGAGACTAAACCTTTTTTATGATATGTGGGATCTTGTATGAGAAAGAGATTTATGGGGTTTATGAGAATCTTGAGGGTTTGTGAAGGTTTAGGTAATTTTGAGTTAGGATATCGGAATTAATCGACTTAAATGTCGTAGGTTTTATGCCTTTGATTGCCATGATGCCTTGGGAAATGTTTTGGGGATGTTTTGGGTGAACTGAGGTTGAAATCGTAAGGTGTTTGGGTCTGTTATGCTACTGATGCGTAGCAGTGATATCCTAAAATCAGGAGATCGCAAAGCAAACAATTCCTTCGCAAGACGAACACTCGCCTCAGGCTCGCAAAGCGAGCAGGGCAGCGAATGCGCGATGATTTTGTTGGTGAATACTGGATGAATTCTGAAGCGTGATTTCTAGCTCGCAAAGCGAATGTCCCAGCGAGTGGATTCGCAAAGCGAATTAGGGTGGCGAGCGAGAGATAGAATAGGAACTCTCTGGTTTTTGTGTGGGATTTTAGGGTTCGCGGGATGCTCGCAAAGCGAACAACCCAGTGAACAGGTTCATACGGTGAACGCCTGCTATTCGCAAAAATTGTTTCATGATACTGTGTTGTCTTGATGTTTTGATGTTGTGATTTTTCTAATAATTTACCATGATGTTATTGATGATCATATGATGATGATTTCGTGATGTTTTAATGAAATATTTGATGATATGAATTACCATGATGTATATTGATGATTATGAGCTGTTTATACCTGATGTTTGATGATTAAATACTGATGTGAATTACCATGAGCTATATTGATGATTATAAGATGATGATGTATGATGTTTTGATGAATAAATAACGATATGACAAATATGAGATTTTGATGAATGATGATGCTCGTAATGACTTTATTGATGATGATGATTATGACGTTGTGCATCATGCATTCATAGCATTTCAGTGATGATGTTAGACTTCGGTCTATTGTGGCTTCCATCCCATTGTATGGATGTGAAGTGGTTTATGACGTGCTCCGGTTCTTGTATGGAACCGATCCTAATGACGGGGATCTTTAGAGGGTGATGACCTAAGTGTCCATCGATTGTGATGATTGGTACCACATATATGAGTCTTGTTGTGCATTGCATTTATGTGGCATTATTGATGTGAGTTTATGATGTTGTGACTGTTGACCCTGTTGACCACTCTGATGATGTTGTTTATGATTATGATGTTATTTTATACATATCTTGTTTTTATATTGATTATAATGAATTGTGATTACTCACCCTGCCTGTTTGAATGTTGCCTCTACGTGGGTAACGTGCAGGTGATCAGGATTAGCCGTGGATGCTTTCGAGGAACTTTTGAAGTTTATTTGCATTTTGGTCGATGTAGAGGGTCTTGCTCTGATAGTGTAACATCGGGTCGGGTCGTTGAGTCGAACCATGTTGAGTTTTTATTTGGCTGTTATTTTGTTGTTATTTGATGACTATGGTTTTACTTTAATAACCCTTTTGTGGGATTTTGTGGTTATGGTGGTTCTGCTACCCTTTGAAGGCTTTTGAGTTATTTTGAGGAAAAACCCGTTGTTTACGGAGCAATTTTGTTGATTTGAATTTATTGTGAAATGTGCACCCTTTGAGGTGATTCTGATTTTACTCTGATATTTTGTTTAATCTGCTGCGATAATTATGGAGTAGAAAAGGGTGTTACATTAGTGGTATCAGAGCAGGTCGGTCCTTCCGGCCAGGTTGTCTAATGTTGTCTATTCTCTAGTGTGCGATATGTGTGTGAAAACACTGTCGATGCTTGTTTTGTTTTCCATTTGCAGGTCAGGAATGATACAAGTGGGGGAGAAGATGGTGCTTCTCCAAGATGCTTCAAGTATGAAGCGATGGCTAAGTGTGGTGTTGGACGCTACGACAGTTTGGTAAAGATAATTTGTACTGCCTCATGATAGTCGGTTGTTATTGAAAAATTGAGGAACTGATCACCCTTAATCTCTTGTTGATAATAGACAGGATCATGTTGGATGGGATAGACGTGTCTTGCGAGCTTAAGTAGTGTGCGCAGTGAATTGTTTGGAGTTAAGCCAACTGCTTACAGATTGTTTTGATGAGTCGATGGAGGATGGTGCTGAGATGTTTATGTTGAGGGCTGATAAGTGCAAATTGTACCTATTTTTGTATATATGTTTTGTTGCACTTATCAATGCTTTGTGGTAAATATCGTGCGAATAAAACCCGATTTGTTTATAAATACGTTTACGATACGTTTTAGTGTATATATTGCGTATAGTGTAAATATCATTGAGTTTAATTGATTTTTTCTCAATTTTTGAAGGTATCCAAACAAGGATGTCTTGCCATTTTTGTATAGAGCATTGAATAAGCTTTCCAGCGCTTCAAACCGTGCGAAAAACAGAGTTACGGTTCAAAAGTTACGAATAAAACAATGCAGGACTTTTGGTTGTTCTGTCAAATTCGCCTCATACTCGCAAGGCGAGTCTGTGGCGAGTCAGACAGCCAGAAACGTGGAAAAAAGGCCAGAATAAGCCTCCTAACTTGCCAGGCGAACCAGAATTTCGCCAGGCGAATTTTGACGAACAGAAACACATTTAAGGCATAAAAACACAATTTTTTAGGGATGGTTTTGGTTTTTCTTGATCCCAACTCCATCAAACTTCATTTTTCATTGGCTTAGCTTAGAAAACAACTGTGGAGCATGCATACGGATGAACCAGGGTGGATTGATCGTCGACCGACTTTGACAATCCGCGAGATGTTTGGTTCATTTCTCTTTTTCTTTGTGTTTTTCTTTATGGTTGGGTTGTGTATATGTATTTGCTGTAAACTCATGTATATTTGTTGCCCATGGCGTTGTATAAAACTTGCTTTACAAATCTTTATTGGTGATTGTCTCTGATTTTTTCTTTATGCGGGGGTTTGAGTTGCGTTAGAGATAACCTTCACGAACTTCGATTAGGGATGATTGTCTGTTAGTTTCTGGACTCTAGAGATAGATTTAGGAGCTAACAATCTTCAATAGGCGTCGAATCTTAATGCCTTCCGTGTTTCGAGGCTTCGCTCGCGAGAGTGACGAAGAGAGTGACACGGTTGTTCTCCCAACTTTGCGTTAGACATAACCTGTGTTGTGAGCGATGTTGGGTGATGTTGAGGAGTATTGTAGGTGGAGTATAATTGGTCGGTAAGTTTAAGTTTGTGAGGAGTTGATTATGTGCATGCCTGATAAGTTTCTTGTTGCTGAAGAATGAATTTGTTTTATGTTTTAATGTTTAATTTTCCGCATTTATTCTTGTAAACCATTTAAACCCAAACTCATAAACGCGAGAGACTGTCGAACGACATTCTTTCCCTCGAACCGATCTCTGTGGACACGACATAAATCCCGGAGGGAATTCTTTCCGAAAATAAATATTTTTGCTGCTTGCCCTATTCTGCAATCAACAAGGGCAACTTTTAGTATTAGTGAAGGTGGAGAAGTTGGTGTTCTGTCTTTTGTTTGTGAAATTTCGGAAGTGTTTCCTAATGACGTAAGTGATTTGCCTCCAGAGCATGAGGTAGAGGTTGCGACGGATTTGATACCAGGTATGAGTCTGGTGTCAATGGCTCCTTACCGGATGTATGCATCTGAGTTAGGAGAATTGAAGAAACAATTGGAAGAGTTGCTTGTGATAAAGTTTGTTCAACCGAGTGTTTCTCTGTGGGGTGCTCCTGTGTTGTAGGGGAAGAAGAAAGATGGTACTATGAGATTATGTGTGGATTATAGACAATTGAATAAAGTGACGATCAAGAATAAGTATCTGCTTTTGAGAATTGACGATTTGATGGATCAGCTGGTAGGCGCTGTGTGTTCAATAAGATTGATTTGAGGTCTGGTTATCATCAAATTCGTGTTAAGCCTGATGATATTCCAATGACGACTTTCAGGACAAGGTATGGTCACTATGAATACATTGTGATGCCGTTTGGTGTATCTAATGCACCTGGTGTTCATGGAGTATATGAATCGTATTTTTCATGAGTATTTGGATAAGTTTGTGGTGGTGTTTATCGATGATATCTTGATATATTCTAGATCTGAAGAAGAATATGCTGAGCATTTGAGAATTGTGTTGCAAGTATTGAAGGAAAAGAAGTTGTATGCAAAGCTGTCCAAGTGTGAGTTTTGGTTTAAGGAAGTGATTTTTCTCGGCCATGTGATTTCAAGTGGTGGAATTGTTGTAGATCCTTCTAAGATTGATGTTGTGTTACAGTGAGAGACTCTGAAGTCTGCTACTGAGATCCGAAGTTTTCTGGGATTGGCGGGTTATTACCGCAAGTTTATCGAGGGCTTTTCTAAGTTGGCATTACCTTTGACTCAGTTGACTTGAAAGAGTCAAGCTTTGGTGTGGGATGTAGTTTGCGAAGAGAGTTTTGTGGAATTGAAGAAGAGGTTAACGACCGCTCCAGTGTTGATTTTGCCTAGTCCGAGTGAATCTTTTGTGGTGTATTGTGATGCGTCAAAGATGGGTCTTGGTGGAGTATTGATGCAGAATGGACAAGTTGTTGCCTATGCTTCGAGACATTTGAGAGTTCACGAAAGGAATTATCCTACGCATGACTTAGAGTTGGTCGTTGTGGTGTTTGTGTTGAAGATTTGGAAACTTATCTTTTTGGCTCTAAAGTTGAAGTGTTCAGTGATCATAAGAATCTGAAGTACTTGTTCGATTAGAAAGAATTGAATATGAGGCAGAGAAGGTGGTTGGAATTATTGAAGGATTATGACTTTGATTTGAGTTACCATCCGGGCAAAGCAGATGTAGTGGCCGACGCGTTGATCAGAAAGTCATTGCATATGTTGATGCTTATAGTGAGAGAATTGGAATTAATCAAACAGTTTTGAGATTTGAGTTTGCTGTGTGAAGAGACTCCTGACAGTGTGAAGTTAGGAATGTTGAAGCTGACAAGTGATATTTTGGAGGAAATCAGAGTGGGTCAGCAAGTGGATTTGAAGTTGGTGGACCAATTGACGTTAATTAACCAAGGTAATAGAGGTGAATTCCGGATTTATGAGAATGGTGTGATGAGGTTTCGAGATAAAGTGTGTGTTCCAGATGTTCCAGAAATCGAGAAAATTATTTTATGAAGAAGGATATTGCCGAGTTCTTTTATGTGTGTTTGACTTGTCAGAAGTCGAAGATTGAGCATCAGGAGCCTTTAGGTACGATGCAACCGTTGAACATTCCAGAATGGAAGTGGGATATCATTTCCATGGATTTTGTGTCGGGATTGCCGAGGACTGCGAAGGGAAATGATTCCATTTGGGTGATTGTGGATAGATTAACTAAATCAGCTCATTTCTTGCCGATGAAGATTAATCATTCTATGCAGAAGTTAGCCGAGATGTACATTGAGGAGATTGTGAAGTTGCATGGGATACCTTCGAGTATTATGTCAGATAGAGATCCGTGATTTACATCTAGGTTCTGGAAGAGTTTGCATGATGCTTTGGGTACTAAGCTGAGGATGAGTTCTGCCTATCATCCGTAGATGGACGGTCAGACAGAAAGGACTATCCAATCCTTAGAGGACTTGCTGAGAGCTTGTGTGCTGGATCACGGAGGATCTTGGGATATCCATTTTCCGTTGATCGAGTTTAACTATGACAACATTTTTCATGCTAGTATTGGGATGACGCCATATGAAGCTTTGTATGGGAGGAGGTGTAGGACTCCTTTGTGTTGGTATGAGTCGGGCGAGAGTGCTGTACTCAGACCTGAGATTGTGCAAGAGACGACCAAGAAGATTAAGATGATTCAAGCAAGGATAAGAGCGTCGCAGAGTCGCCAGAAGAGCTATCATGATAAGAGGAGGAAGACACTTGAATTCCAAGAAGGAGATCACGTGTTTTTGAGGGTGACGCCAGTGACTGGTGTGGGACGAGCTTTGAAGTCTAGGAAGCTCACTCCACGTTTTGTTGGTCCATACCAAATCTCACAGAGGATAGGAGAGGTAGCCTATCGAATTGCCTTACCGCCGTCACTTGCGAATTTGCATGACGTGTTTCATGTGTCTCAGTTGAGAAAGTACGTTCCAGATCCGTCGCATGTGATTCAGATGGATGATGTACAAGTGAGGGAGAACCTAACAGTGGAAGCTTTACCTGTGCGGATTGACGGTCGAGAGATGAAGCAAATGCGGGGTAAAGACATAACTTTGGTGAAGGTGTTATGGGGCGGACCAGCTGGCGAAAATTGGACTTGGGAACGTGAAGATCAGATGAGGGAGTCGTATCTGAATCTATTTCTTTGAGGTAATTTTCGAGGGCGAAAATTCTTTAAGTTTGGGAGAGTTGTAACACCCAAAATTTATTAGAATATTTATTTAATTTATTAAATATAATATTTGTTAATTTTCGGTGAATTTTGGTGGTTTGTGTTGACGTTGGCATTTTGGTGGAGTTTTGGTTATTTATCTAAATAATAATATATAATATGAATATATTAGTATTATTATTAATTTAAATAATATTAGAGGAATTAAGGGTAAGATGGACTTTTGAGGAGGATTAGTGAGAGTATTATTGGGAAAGCCCATTTTAGGAGCCCAAGGGTTTAACAAAAAAGAATTGGGAGGAATAGGATTCATTTGGCTAGATCGTGAAAATAAGGAGAAAGGTGCAGAGCTCTGAGGAAAAAGGGAAAGGCGATGATTCGAGAAGGTTTCCGAAGACGAAATAGAGAAAACTCTGAATCGACAATCTAAGGTATGGGGAGTATTACCTTTCATTGTTTTCAATATAGAGATTCGATGTATTTTAAAGTGGATTTTGAGATTTTTTGGGTTTTTGAAGGGTTTATGAGTTATTGATGATTTAGGGGTATTTCTGAGGATCGATGATGAATTATTAAGGGTTGAATTGATTCGGGTAAAAATAAGCCTTCGAGGCTAAACCTTTTTTATGATATGTGGGATCTTGTATGAGAAAGGGATTTATGGGGTTTATGAGAATCTTGAGGGTTTGTGAAGGTTTAGGTAATTTTGAGTTAGGATAGCGGAATTAATCGACCTAAATGTCGTAGGTTTTATGCCTTTGATTGCCATGATGCCTTGGGAAATGTTTTGGGGATGTTTTGGGTGAATTGAGGTTGAAATCGTAAGGTGTTTGGGTATGTTATGCTACTGATGCGTAGCAGCGATTTCCTAAAATCGCGAGTTCGCAAAGCGAACAATTCCTTCGCAAGGCGAACACTTGTCCCAGGCTCGCAAAGCGAGCAGCGCATCGAATGCGCGATGATTTTGTTGGTGAATACTGGATGAATTCTGAAGTGTGATTTTTAGCTCGCAAAGCGAATGTCCCAGCGAGTGGATTCACAAAGCGAATGAGGGTGGCGAGCGAGAGACAGAATGGGAACTCTCTGGTTTTTGTGTGGGATTTTGGGGTTCGCGTGATGCTTGCAAAGCGAACAACCTAGTGAACAGGTTCGCATGGCGAACTCTGCAGCGAACGCCTGCTGTTCGTGAAAATTGTTTCATGATGTTGTGCTGTTTTGATGCTTTGATGCTGTGATTTTTCTGATGATTTACCATGATGTTATTGATGATCACGTGATGATGATTTCGTGATGTTTTGATGAAATATTTGATGATATGAATTACCGTGATGTATATTGATGATTATGAGTTGTGTATACCTGATGTTTGATGATTAAATACTGATGTGAATTACCATGAGCTATATTGATGATTATAAGATGATGATGCATGATGTTTTGATGAATAAATGACGATAAGACGAATATGAGATTTTGATGAATGATGATGTACATAATGACTTTATTGATGATGATGATTATGACATTGTGCATCATGCATTCATAGCATTTCAGTGATGATGTTAGACTTCGGTCTATTGTGGCTTCCATCCCATTGTGTGGATGTGAAGTAGTTTATGACGTGCTCTGGTTCTTGTGTGGAACCGATCCTAATGACGGGGATCTTTGGAGGGTGATGGCCTAAGTGTCCATCGATTGTGACGATTGGTACCACATACAAGAGTCTTGTTGTGCATTGCATTTAGGTGGCATTATTGATGTGAGTTTATGATGTTGTGACTGTTGACCCTGTTGACGACTCTGATGATGTTGTTTATGATTATGACGCCATTTTATACATATCTTATTTTTATATTGATTATAATGGATTGTGATTACTCACCCTGCCTGTTTAAATGTTGCCTCCATGTGGGTAACGTGCAGGTGATCAGGATTAGCCGTGGATGCTTTCGAGGAACTTTTGAAGTTTATTTGCATTTTGGTCGATGTAGAGGGTCTTGCTCTAATAGTGTAACATCAGGTTGGGTCGTTGAGTCGAACCATGTTGAGTTTTTATTTGGCTATTATTTTTATGTTATTTGATGAGTATAGTTTTATTTTAAAAACCCTTTTGTGGGATTTTGTGGTTATGGTGGTTCTGCTGCCCTTTGAAGGCTTTTGAGTTACTTTGAGGAAAACCCCGTTGTTTATGGAGCAATTTTGTTGATTTGAATTTATTGAGAAATGTGCACCCTTTGAGGTGATTATGATTTTACTCTGATATTTTGTTTAATCTGCTGCGATAATTGTGGGGTAGAAAAGGGTGTTACACAGGATGTGGGCGACCATCTCCTCCTCGACGCATTTGAGCAATGGGATGGAGAACCCTCGCCTGTAAAGTTTATCTTCAACCAGGACGTAGGAACTGGCCCTGCGTCTGACGGAAGTTCGTTCCTAGTTAGGTAGTTGTAAACAGGGGTCATCCAACAGTTGTTGTCGCCGATTACCTGTACGTCGAGGTTCGAAGATGCCTTCTCGATACTGGGTCGAGGAAGCACCTCCTGGATGACGGACTTGTTTCCGCCCTTTTTCTTTGTGCTTGCTAGTTTAGATAACACGTCTGCTCTGACGTTATGTTCACGGAGAACATGCTTCACCTCTACCGTAGCGAACTTCGTCATCTTTTCTTTGACTAAGGCTAAGTACTCGGACAGGTAGTCATTTTTGGTCTGGTATTCTCCTCGAACTTGAAGGATCACGAGTTGCGAATCTGTGCAGATGATGACCTCTTCTTCCCCTAGATCTTCGGCCAGGCGCAGGCCGGCGAGGAAGGCCTCGTATTCGGCTTGGTTATTAGACGTGGGGAAGGATAAAGTGAGTGATACTTCTACGATGATTCCCTCGTCGTTTTCCAAGATGATGCCTGCCCCGCTCCCTGCCGAGCTGGATGCTCCGTCCACGAAAATGGTCCACTTGTGTGCCCCGTAGGTAGGGGAATCTGCGAATGTCATCTCTGCGACGAAGTCAGCCAAAGCCTAGGCTTTGAGGGCTTTCCTGGTTTCATACTGAATGTCAAATTCGTACAGCTCTAACAACCATTTGAGCATTCTGCCGGTTATATCTGGTCGCCCCAGCAGTTGCTTTACGGGCTGATATGTTCGAACCACGATCGTGTGGGCCAGGAAATAGTGCCTCAGTCTTCTCGCAGCGTTGATGAGGGCCAGCGCTACCTTCTCTATCTGCTGGTATCTCAGCTCTGGTCCCTGCAATGCTTTGCTGGTGAAATATATAAGCTTCTGCCCATCGGGTGTCTCACGGATAAGGGCAGCGCTTACAGCCTCGGTTGCCACAGCGAGATATAGATACAGAGTTTTGCCGTTGTCTGGTCGAGAGAGGACTGGTGGCTCTGACAGTGCCTGTTTCAGATGGAGGAGAGCCTGGTCACATTCCTCCGTTCATTCAAACGCTGCCTCCTTGCGGAGGAGTTTGAAGAAGGGCAGGGCATGTTGGGCAGACTTGGCCACAAAACGAGACAAAGACGCGAGCATCCCGTTGAGGGACTGGATGGATTTCTTTGAGTTGGGCGTTGGAAATTCAGAGAATGCCATGCACTTGTCAGGGTTGGCCTCGATTCCTCGCTCTGTTAGATAGAAGTCGAGGAACTTTTTCGCCCGAACTCCGAACGTGCACTTTTCTAGGTTGAAACACATCCTGTATTTCCTGGCCTGTTCGAAGACTTTCCTTAAATGGGTCGTGTGATCGGTTTCCTCGTGGGATTTTATGATCATATCGTCCATGTAGACTTCGAGCATGTCGCCTATTTATCCCCGAAAAACCTTGTTCATCATTCTCTGGTAGGTCGCGCCGACGTTCTTCAGGCCGAAGGGCATTACGTTGTAGTAATAATTGCCTGATTCGGTCATGAAGGTCGTGTATTTTTTATCGCTCATTGCCATTGGTATTTTATTGTAGCCCGAATAGGCGTCCAAGAAAGATAAAAGTTTAAAACCGGCAGAGTTATCAACAAGTTTATCAATATTGGGGAGGGGGTAGACATCTTTTGGGCATGCCTTATTAAGATCAGTATAATCAACACACATGCGCCACTTTCTATTAGATTTTTTCACGAGTACAACGTTGGACAACCAAGTGGTGTACTTGGCTTCCGAGATAAATTTTGCCTCGATGAGGTCTTTTACAGCTTGTTCTGCAGCCTCCGTTTTCTTCGGAGACTGCTTTCTCCTACGTTGTCCTACTGCTTTGACGGAGGGGGTCAATCGTGAGTTGATAGCTGGCGACAGCAAGATCTAAGCCGGGCATCTCCGCGGCACTCCAGGGGAACAAGTCTGCGTTATCTCTGAGGCAAGCTTTGAGTTGTTTCCTCGCGATGTCGGGGAGGCCGGTCCCTATCTTTATTCCTTACTGAGGATCGTCGCCGAGCAGGACGAGCTCAAAGTCTCCATCTGGGATAGGGCGTGTGACGCCCCCCCAATCTATACCCCTAATTAACACGCAATTAAGGCGGTAAAAGAAAATTCAAAAAAATTGATCAGAGTATATTTGAAACATCATGGCATAGAAAGGGAGGATCACATCAAAGTAACCAAACATACACATAACATGCCACACCTGCCCATAATGATATGCAACGGCGGGGTAGCAATTATACAGAGGAAACTTTGTTCCTTACACCCACTTTTCAGAAATTAGAATTAAAGCGGAAAGATCTAAAATCTGAATAATACATATACATATAAATAGTTTGTCATACATCAGGTATCATATGTACAACCAAAATACATCATCAGATATACAAAACAATCATAAACGGCCACCCTATGCTACCCGGAGTCACATATCAGAGCCGACCGACCAAAAATAATGAAGACGCAACGCTTCACAAAAAGGAATACCTCCAGCAGCTCTAATCTGCAACGCCTCATAGAGCGTTATAAAACAGCAGAAGGGTGAGAAAAACAACCATAATATAATTGCATAAAATTATATATTAACGCAAAAATGCACAAATAACATATTCTCACCACCAAAGCACCCAGATAAATTATAACAACACACAGTACAATTCACACGTATCAATTACCACTGCACATCAATTATTCACAATACAATCACACATGTTCCATTTCATTAATCACATTCACAAATTCACACACAATTAATTCATGATTTATGCAATGCACATAGACCGACACAATGACTCTATGCACATGCCATGCGGTACCGACTTCCATTGTCACGTCATGTCACGTCATTAGTCCACTCAGGAACTATTGGAACCATCGCTCGTTACTGAGAATCTCAAGTAACTCCCCGTCGGGCCTACGATGTTCACCCGTCGCTTTAGGTCCTCAGGCATCGCCTCATATTTTCGAGGCACACGACGTTAAGGATTGCTTTAAGTCTCCAAAGGAGCCCACAATCGTCTATACCCATCGCTTTAAGTCCTCAGGCATCGCCTCATATTTTCGAGGCACACGATGGTATAGCATATTCCCTCAGGAATCAAACCGTCTCTCAGGACGTTTCCACAATGCACATTATGATGCTTGGCATACAATGACTCATGTCACTCACATTGCATCCATGCACACATTCACAATTATGCATATATCATCAAATACCACACTTAGCATTTTCTTGCCTTACGGCCACAAATCATCATATAAGGCATACATATCCAAAGCACAACATATAGCATAATACATGACAATTATGCATCATTAAAACGACAAAAGTCGACCATTGACACTATTAACATTCACCGACAAAATAAAATCGGCTAACAAATTCTAAACCATCATAATAAGAAAGTACAGCTCAATGGCTTTCCAACGCATCAAACCACGCCTCAAACCGAATCACAGATCAAAAGTTATGCAGAAAACAAAATTACACGAACATCACTGTTCGCTGGGCGAACCTCCCTCGCGAGCATTCGCTAGCTCCTTCGCTAGGCGAATGTCCCTCACGAGCATTCGCTAGCTCCTTCGCTAGGCGAATGTTCCAGCGAACCACCTGTTAGCTAAAAACAGACACAAAGTTCGCTAGGCGAACACTTGGCGAACCAAGTCAGAACCAAACAGAACCAAAAACACCCAAAGTTCGCTAGGCGAACACTCTAGCGAACATTCTCTCATGCCTTCGCTAGGCGAATACCCGTAGCGAACCTTCGCTACCCTTCGCTGAATGGTTCGCTAGGCGAACCCGCGAAAATCTCACTCGCTGCCACCTTCGCCCCAGGTTCGCTAGGCGAACCAAGGAAAACCCAACATTTTTCTGCGCTGTTTGAAACCCCAAAAGTGATATTCTCCAACCCAACCCATTTCCAAATCAACATATTTCAATCAAAACCTATTCTAATCATGTCAACAAGCAAACTACCACCTACATCGATTTCCAACCGTTAAACCATCGATTCCCACAATCCGACCTAAAATCAAAAGCTATAAAACACCACCAAAACACATACACACACATACATAACCATACCCAAGTATAATATAATCGAGTTTCGCACCCTTACCCGATTTAATTCGATTCTAGAAGTTGATCTTGATGATTTTCACACTTTTTCTCCACTTTTCTCTCTTCTCCTCTTTTCTTCTCTTTTCCCTTCTTTCTTCTTTCTTTCTCTCTATTTTCTCTCTTCCCAATTCTATCTTACTAACTTAGTAAAAAATATCTATGAAATGTCTAAAATACCCCCACACTCAAATATCTCATAAACGATCCCAAAACGCGATAAAATATATTCACGACTAAAAAATAACACATTTTCACACAAAAGTCGAAATTACAATAAAATAATAATAAAATAATCCAAAAACGACTCAATAAAATAAAATTGGCAAAACGGGGCGTTACAATTCTCCCCCACTTAGAAATTTTCGTCCTCGAAAATCTTACCTGATACAAACAACTCCGGATACGACTCCCGCATCCTACTTTCCAACTCCCACGTCAAATTACCCTCAGCAGCGCCTCCCCATGCCACTTTCACAAGTGCAATCTCTTTGCCTCTCAACCGCTTCACCTCGCGATCCAAAATACTAACCGGTAAAGTCTCGACCGTAAGGTTATCTCTTACCTCAACCTCGTCCATCGGAATCACATGTGAAGGGTCCGGAACATACTTCCGTAGCTGTGAAACATGAAAAACATCATGCAAATTCAACAGATTCGGCGGTAACGCCACACGATACGCTACAGCACCAACTCTCGCAGATATCTGGTAAGGACCAATAAATCGAGAAGTAAGCTTCTTAGATTTCAAAGCACGACCAACACCCGTTACCGGCGTAACCCTCAGAAATACGTGATCACCTTCTTGAAACTCAAGATCCTTCCGACTCCGATCATGATAACTCTTTTGTCTACTCTGAGAAGCCTTCATTTTCTCATGAATAAACTTTACCTTTTCCGTCGTCTGTTGCACCAATTCCGGTCCAACCACAGAACTCTCACCAGTTTCGTGCCAACACAACGGCGTTCTACATCTTCGTCCATACAAAGCCTCAAAAGGTGCCATTCCGATACTAGAATGGAAACTGTTATTATACGTGAACTCAATCAATGCAAGATAACTGTCCCACGCACCACCTTGCTCCAAAACACACGACCTCAACAAATCCTCCAAAGACTGAATCGTTCTTTCGGTCTGACCATCTGTCTGCGAATGATAAGCCGAACTCAACCTCAATCTAGAACCCAAAGCCTTCTGTAAACTTTCCCAAAATCTAGATGTAAACCTAGGATCTCGATCAGAAACAATACTTAAAGGAACCCCATGCAATTTCACCACCACACTGATATAGATCTCAGCTAACCGTTCCAAAGAAAAACTGATGTCGATCGGAATAAAATGTGCCGATTTAGTCAGCCTGTCCACAATCACCCAAATAGCATTATGCCCACGCTGAGTGTTCGGTAATCCCGTCACAAAATCCATCGAAATGCTATCCCACTTCCACTCAGGAATATCCAACGGTTGCAACAAACCACTAGGTCTCAAATGTTCCACTTTCGATTTCTGACAAGTCAAACATGCATACACAAACTGAGCCACATCCCTTTTCAAACCAGACCACCAGAAAATCTTCTTCAAATCTTGGTACATCTTATTCGCACCCGGATGAATACTTAAATTACTCCGGTGTCCTTCCTCCAAAATCATTCTTTTCAACTCCGCATCATCAGGAATACAAATACGACCACGGAATCTCAAAACACCAAAATTATCAACCTTGAAATCCACATCCTCATTCATCATCAAATCAACAAATTTCAAATCCAGCTTTTGTTTCTCACTAACCGACTTCAAAAATTCATTCGTAACTTTCAACATTCCAAGCCTCACACTAACCGAAGTCACTTCACATACCAAACTCAAATCTCTAAACGATTCCAAAAGTTCCAACTCTTTCACCATCAATGCGGACAGATGCAACGATTTCTGGCTCAATGCATCGGCTACCACATTAGCTTTACCAGGATGGTAATTCAAGCCAAAGTCGTAATCTTTCAAGAATTCCAACCATCTCCGCTGTCTCATGTTCAACTCTTTCTGATCAAATAAATATTTCAAGCTTTTATGATCACTAAAGACTTCGAACCTAGCACCATAGAGATAGTGCCTCCAAATCTTCAACACAAAAACCACAGCCGCTAACTCAAGATCATGAGTAGGATAGTTTTTCTCATGAACTCTTAACTGTCTTGAAGCATAAGCTACCACTTTACTTTCCTGCATCAAAACACCACCCAAACCAATTAAAGAAGCATCGCAATACACAACAAACGGTTCATTAGGATCAGGTAAAATAAGAATCGGAGCTGTCGTCAATCTTCTCTTCAGCTCACAAAAACTTTCTTCACATAGAATATCCCAAATGAATGCCTTGCCCTTACTAGTCAATTGCGTCAAAGGAAGAGCAAGCTTAGAAAAACCCTCAATGAACCTCCGGTAATAACCAGCCAAACCCAAAAAGCTTCGAATCTCGGTAACGGATCTAGGAGCCTCCCATCGTAGAACTGCTTCTACTTTAGATGGATCCACAGCAATACCATTACCTGAAATTACGTGCCCAAGAAAACTCACCTCAGACAACCAGAATTCACACTTGGACAATTTGGCAAAAAGCTTCCTTTCCTTCAAAACCTGCAAAACAATACGCAAATGCTCTGCATGCTCCTCACGAGACTTAGAATAAATTAAAATATCATCAATAAACACCACCACAAAATGATCCAATTGCTCGTGGAAAATCCGATTCATGTATTCCATAAACACACCAGGCGCATTAGAAACCCCGAACGGCATCACCGAATATTCATAATGACCGTAACGTGTTCTAAAGGCCGTCTTCTGAATATCCTCTTCCTTCACCCTTATCTGATGATACCCCGATCTCAAATCAATCTTACTAAACACACAAGCACCAACCAACTGATCCATCAGATCATCAATCCTTGGAAGCGGATATTTGTTCTTAATCGTCACCTTGTTCAACTGGCGATAATCAATACATAATCGCATACTCCCATCTTTCTTTTTCACTAACAAAACTGGAGCACCCCAAGGAGAAACACTTGGCCTCACGAACCTCTTTTCCAACAACTCACTCAACTACCTTTTCAACTCCACCAATTCAGATGCCGACATTCTATAAGGTGCCATAGAAACAGGTCTAGTACCAGGAACTAGATCTATCGAAAATTCAACTTCTCTCTCTGGCGGCACATCTGAAATATCAACAGGAAACACCTCAGGAAATTCGCACACAACAGGAAACACTTCCAATGAAACTTGACTATCCACAGCCAAAGATGCAAATAATCCAAACAACTGAGCTTCATCCGCCAAAAGTTTCTTCAACTCTTTGGTAGACAAGAAACTCGAGTCTTCATCCTCCACAAGAGAAGGAAACCTTACAAGCTTATGATAACAATCAATGTGCACCCGATTGAATTGCAACCAATTCATTCCCAACACCACATCTAAACCTTCCAAAGGTAAACACACCAAATCCATCACAAAGTCTTTACCATAAATGGCCAAAGGACAACTTAGACATACCAAAGAAGTAGTTACTGACCCCATCGCTGGAGTATCAATAACCATCTCACCATCCATCGAAGACAACCCAAGATTCAAACGTTCCGCGCACTCAGACGAAATAAACGAATGAGTCGCTCCAGTATCAATAATAGCAATTAAAGGCATATTATTAATAAAGCAAGTACCTCTTATCAGACGATCAGCGCTTGAAGTCTGAGTTCCTGCCAACGAAAACACTTTCCCACTAGCCTGAGCTTTCTTCTGAGTCGGACACTTTGAACTAATGTGACCAGGTTCTCCACAATTGTAACACTTCACCACATTCTTCCTTTTACAATCAGCTAAAACATGTCCGATACCACCACAATTAGAACACTTATTCAACTTCTTCCTACATTCATGCTGGCGATGACCCAATTCACCACACCCAAAACACCTAATAGGATTAGACATACCTCCTCCACCTGACCTTCGATCAAAAGTTCCCCTTTGTTTACCTTTATCAGCCGGTGACACATACGGACCACCACGGAACTGTTGCTTCCCTTTCCTGTCACTTACACTTTTATAGTGAGCAGAACGAGCCTTACTATCTTCATCATAAATCCTACAGCATTCCACTAAATCAGCAAACCTTAGAATCCTCTGATAACCAATAGCCTGCTTTATCTCAGGACGCAAGCCACTTTCATACTTTACACACTTTGAAAATTCAGCAGTCGCTTCCACATAATGAGGATAAAACTGCACAAGTTCCACAAACTTAGCAGTATAGTCAATAACCGACATATTACCTTGTTTTAGCTCTAGAAACTCAATCTCCTTCTTTCCTCGGACATCCTCCAGAAAATACTTCCTTAGAAACTCTCGGCTAAACACCTCCCAAGTGATCTCTTCTTCCTCCTCATCAGCTTCCAACACCTGACGAGTACTGAACCACCAGTCATCAGCCTCTTCGTGTAGCATATGAGTGCCCAGCCTCACCTTAACATCATCGTCATCACACTCCATTACCCTAAAAATCCTCTCAATCTCTTTCAACCACAACTGCGCACCATCCGGATCATGCTTCCCTTTAAAGACCGGCGGCTTATTCTTTCTAAACTCATCATTTCCGGCAGCATTCGGTGCACCCTGCACAGCTCGTGCCATCGCTTCCATCGCAGCAGCCAAAGCAGCATCATTACGACCAGCCATATTCTGTTCGTCCAAAACAGAAACTATGGTTAAACAACAACTCGCTCAACACAACTCGCCCAATATCCCAGACACCACAGACACAAACAACACAACAAACACAACTGACACGGACTGGCTCTGATACCACTTAATGTGACGCCCCCCCAATCTATACCCCCAATTAACACGCAATTAAGGCGGTAAAAGAAAATTCAAAAAAATTGATCAGAGTATATTTGAAACATCATGGCATAGAAAGGGAGGATCACATCAAAGTAACCAAACATACACATAACATGCCACACCTGCCCATAATGATATGCAACGGTGGGGTAGCAATTATACAGAGGAAACTTTGTTCCTTACACCCACTTTTCAGAAATTAGAATTAAAGCGGAAAGATCTAAAATCTGAATAATACATATACATATAAACAGTTTGTCATACATCAGGTATCATATGTACAACCAAAATACATCATCAGATATACAAAACAATCACAAACGGCCACCCTATGCTACCCGGAGTCACATATCAGAGCCGACCGACCAAAAATAATGAAGACGCAACGCTTCACAAAAAGGAATACCTCCAGCAGCTCTAATCTGCAACGCCTCATAGAGCATTATAAAACAGCAGAAGGGTGAGAAAAACAACCATAATATAATTGCATAAAATTATATATTAACGCAAAAATGCACAAATAACATATTCTCACCACCAAAGCACCCAGATAAATTATAACAACACACAGTACAATTCACACGTATCAATTACCACTGCACATCAATTATTCAAAATACAATCACACATGTTCCATTTCATTAATCACATTCACAAATTCACACACAATTAATTCATGATTTATGCAATGCACATAGACCGACACAATGACTCTATGCACATGCCATGCGGTACCGACTTCCATTGTCACGTCATGTCACGTCATTAGTCCACTCAGGAACTATTGGAACCATCGCTCGTTACTGAGAATCTCAAGTAACTCCCCGTCGGGCCTACGATGTTCACCCGTCGCTTTAGGTCCTCAGGCATCGCCTCATATTTTCGAGGCACACGACGTTAAGGATTGCTTTAAGTCTCCAAAGGAGCCCACAATCGTCTATACCCATCGCTTTAAGTCCTCAGGCATCGCCTCATATTTTCGAGGCACACGATGGTATAGCATATTCCCTCAGGAATCAAACCGTCTCTCAGGACGTTTCCACAATGCACATTATGATGCTTGGCATACAATGACTCATGACACTCACATTGCATCCATGCACACATTCACAATTATGCATATATCATCAAATACCACACTTAGCATTTTCTTGCCTTACGGCCACAAATCATCATATAAGGCATACATATCCAAAGCACAACATATAGCATAATACATGACAATTATGCATCATTAAAACGACAAAAGTCGACCATTGACACTATTAACATTCACCGACAAAATAAAATCGGCTAACAAATTCTAAACCATCATAATAAGAAAGTACAGCTCAATGGCTTTCCAACGCATCAAACCACGCCTCAAACCGAATCACAGATCAAAAGTTATGCAGAAAACAAAATTACACGAACAGCACTGTTCGCTGGGCGAACCTCCCTCGCGAGCATTCGCTAGCTCCTTCGCTAGGCGAATGTCCCTCGCGAGCATTCGCTAGCTCCTTCGCTAGGCGAATGTTCCAGCGAACCACCTGTTAGCTAAAAACAGACACAAAGTTCGCTAGGCGAACACTTGGCGAACCAAGTCAGAACCAAACAGAACCAAAAACACCCAAAGTTCGCTAGGCGAACACTCTAGCGAACATTCGCTCATGCCTTCGCTAGGCGAATACCCGTAGCGAACCTTCGCTACCCTTCGCTGAATGGTTCGCTAGGCGAACCCGCGAAAATCTCACTCGCTGCCACCTTCGCCCCAGGTTCGCTAGGCGAACCAAGGAAAACCCAACATTTTTCTGCGCTGTTTGAAACCCCAAAAGTGATATTCTCCAACCCAACCCATTTCCAAATCAACATATTTCAATCAAAACCTATTCTAATCATGTCAACAAGCAAACTACCACCTTTACATCGATTTCCAACCGTTAAACCATCGATTCCCACAATCCGACCTAAAATCAAAAGCTATAAAACACCACCAAAACACATACACACATATACATAACCATACCCAAGTATAATATAATCGAGTTTCGCACCCTTACCCGATTTAATTCGATTCTAGAAGTTGATCTTGATGATTTTCACACTTTTTCTCCACTTTTCTCTCTTCTCCTCTTTTCTTCTCTTTTCCCTTCTTTCTTCTTTCTTTCTCTCTATTTTCTCTCTTCCCAATTCTATCTTACTAACTTAGTAAAAAATATCTATGAAATGTCTAAAATACCCCCACACTCAAATATCTCATAAACGATCCCAAAACGCGATAAAATATATTCACGACTAAAAAATAACACATTTTCACACAAAAGTCGAAATTACAATAAAATAATAATAAAATAATCCAAAAACGACTCAATAAAATAAAATTGGCAAAACGGGGCGTTACAGGGCGCATCGGATAGGAGTTGTTGTTGGTCGAGGCGGATAAGCTGCTTGGGCCAACCTGGTCCTCCTTCCGGTTATCTTCGGCGAAGCCGCTGTCGAGGTCGATGGAGTCGATGCGCGGCAGTGGCTAGGCTTCCTCTGAGCTGCTGGGCAATACTGGCTTGCTGGACGTCTTTGGCTTGGAAGCGATGGCGTTGAGTCCCTTGGCGGCTGCTAGGAAGCATCGCCTCGCAGCTTCGATGCCTTCTATATGCTCGTCTGGGTCGGTGGTCCCGTCGTAAGTGGCCAGGGGAGGTGGCTTCTCCAATCCGCAAGGAATGTGCATGTCCATGATCTCCTGAGATAGGGGCCCATGGATATCGTCGTCACTGCTTGTGCTGGGTGACCGACAGGGGGAGTCGCTATGCCCGCGGCTTCTACTGCGTCGAGGAGAATGTCTGTGTGACCTGTGGTGCTCGTGATGGTTCCTCAAAGGTCTATTCCTCTTCAGAGTGGGAGAGCATCTGGATCTCCGTAGGGGAGATCGGCGTCGTTGTTTGGCGAGTTCTGAGTCAGGTTCCTCCGACCTTGAGTGTCTCCGGTCGGGATAAAGACTCATGGCCCTGTCACGCCTGTGCTTCTGAGGAGGAGGAGCCCGTGGGCACGTAGAAGGGATGCTGGGTCTCTGCGAGGGACTCTGCTCTTGGAGGGCGTGTTCGAGCATG